>JAPXFQ010001927.1:0-600000 GCA_028564705.1 Apricaphanius iberus
GAGCCTTTACCCAGAACAGAGAGAATGTTTTAAAGTACGCACCTGATCAGATGGAGTCAGGACAGTTAACTGCCGTGACTGAACTTCTAAACAGGGCATCACGCTTTTATTTGCAGCACAACAAAACAGAATCATAGTTGAACACACCCAGTATTTTTTCATGGTTTAGACTCACTGACCCGACCTTCCACACCCCCCTGTATTCCACTTACGAAGTTTCTCTTATCTCTTCTAGTTTCGGCCCAGCAAAAGGTAGGAATCCTGTTCTAGTACGATACTTCCCTTTACCTTCTGTAAAAACAACTTGTCCTTCACCTCTCTGTGAAACCAGCTTGTTTCTTTTTGAAATAATAAGGCAGGGTATAAGAAAATGTTTACCCAAACACATGTAAAATAGGTTATACAAAAATGCAAAAGTGAAAATAAAAGTGTTCACAAAGATATAATACTCTTCAACAGGTATAGGAAAAAATTCAGAAACAAAAGTCCAGTTGCACATTGCTGTGTGTCATGGTTTAGTCTGCATCATCCCAGTAAGGTTTGATTTAAGGCATATTGAAGGCATTGTGTCATATCAACCCTCTGTAAACTGGCTTTCTGCTCCATCAGAAGAAGGTGTTGATCCCGCTGCAACTGATTGCAATATTTTTTTAAGTACAATGCTTACAGTGCATTTAAAAACATGCACTAAGAATTCAAATTAAGGAATAGAAACAAATATGTCTCACTGTGCTGCAGAAAACCTCAAATAGGTCATTCATATTTACAAAAACAAACAGAAGCATCAGAACTAATTTGAATAACTGATAAAAAACAGTCATATGGAAGATCATATGCAACTGAATAGATTAATATTGTGAACAAAATATACAAGCGGCATGAAATTTGCATTTTACCAAGAGTACGAGACAGCGAGTTCAGGACTTCGGCGTCCATTTCTGTGCTTCAGTCTGCAGGTGAGAGCCGTCGGCTAAACACTAAACACATCCAATCGCTGTAGCGAGGTTTCAAAATGGCGGTCGGTTTGTTGTTAAAAGATGCTGTCAAGTTACTCTCCAGTGACTCTGCCCTCCAGCCAATCAGTGACCGACAGCCGTCTTCCGTCGCTTTTCATTACCAGTTCAGCACGGTTGGAACCACAGCAGAGCTGGTACTAAAAATAATATCGGCTCAGTGTGGCTTGCAGCGACTCAACCAGACTTCTCCCGGTGGAGAGTAAAAGGTACTGAGGCTGAGTCGATCCGAGTCGAATCGTACCGGTGGAGAGACACCTTTAAACAGGTAGGAAACCTGCCCTTGAGGACTGGAGCTCAACAAGGAAAAATCCTCCAGCTTCCAACCTCCTGGCTCAGTGAGAGCGGTCATCACAAACATCTGGGGGTTCAAGAAGACAGAGCAGAGACACTCAAAGAACAAAAAGAACTCATGTAAGAGTACTTTCAATATAAAAGAAAGTAAAAAGTTGATAACAGGACATTGTGGGGGATTAATTACTGGGAGCATATTCCTAGATGCCCCCCAACACAACCTCCCTCCAACAAGGGATTGCAGGTGAGCAGGATGCCAGACAATGTGTATTGTCTATGGAGAGAAAAACAATAAGAAAAACCGAAAAAAAGTTAATAGTAAAAGTAACCGCAAATATTGCAGGCTAGGGGCATTAATTCAATTCAATTCACTTGTATTTATATAGCGCCATTTTGCAACAAATGTCATCTCAAGGCACTTTACAACAAAAGTCATTTCAATACAATTATACAAACATTCCAATCAGTTAAAAGTTTTCTATGTAAGGAATCCCAGCAGATTGTGTTGAGTTATCAACGTGAGGTTGTGCCCGGATCATTCAGACTCCAACCACAGCTATTCCTCAGCAATCCCTCATACTAAGCGAGCATGTAGTGACAGTAGAGAGGAAAAACTCCCCTTTAACAGGAAGAAACCTCCGGCAGAACCTGGCTCAGTAAAAGGGGTCATCTGCCACGACCGTCTGGGGGTCTCGGAAGACAGAGAAGAGACAGCATGGAGGATGCTCAGTGATTTTGAGCATCATCTGAACCAGTGTTCCCAATCCAGCAGGGGGCATTATAGTTGAGCAGGGTACCAGACCATGTGGAGCTTCTATGGGGAGAAAAATACTGAGAGAAAACTGCGTTAAAATTCGCAGTAACAGCAGAAAAAACATATCTGGAGAGTGGTAGAAGAAAAAAGTAGAAGAGAGAAGAAAAGTGGTCAGTCTGTCCTCCAACAGCCTAAGCCTATAGGAGCATAACTAAAAAAATAGCTCAGGATAACCTAAGCCATTCTAACCATAAGCTTTATCAAAAAGGAAGGTTTTAAGCCTAGTCTTGAAAATAGACAGAGTCCCTGCCTTACGGACTAAAACTGGGAGCTGGTTCCACAGGAGAGGAGTCTGATAACTAAAAGATCTGCCTCCTATTCTACTTTTAGAAATCCTATGAACTACCAATAGAATAGACAGAGTCCCTGCCTTACGGACTAAAACTGGGAGCTGGTTCCACAGGAGAGGAGTCTGATAACTAAAAGATCTGCCTCCTATTCTACTTTTAGAAATCCTATGAACTACCAATAGACCTGCATTCTGAGAGTGAAGTGCTGTTAGGAACATATGAAACAATCAGATCTCTGATGTATGATGGAGCTTGATTAAGGGCTTTATACTTAAGGAAGGAGGACCTACATTTTTGGATTTAACAGGGAGCAAATAAAGTTAAGCTTAAATAGGAGAAATGCGATCACTCTTAAATATTTATCAGAACTCTTGAGGTAGCATTTTGGATCAACTGAAGGCTTTTAATTGCATTTGGGCTTCCTGATAGTGAAGAATTACTATAGTCCACAGCTTGAAGTAAAAAACGTGTGGACTAGTTTTTCAGTATCAGTCCGGGAAAGGATACTTCTAATTTTATTAATATTCTGGAAGTTAATTTTAAATTTAGAATTTTAAACCTATTTAGTTTTTTTTCTTGGTCACAAATAACACAAAGGTTATTTTTGTTATTCACAGATGGAAAATTAATGCCATCCATATGAAGTAATTGACAGTGCAGTATATGTATATGTATAGTATGAATAATTGGTTCAAGCAGAGAACCCTGGAGTTCTACACAAGTAACCCATGGTGTGAAGAAGATTTGTTTACATGAACAAACTGGAATCCGTTGGACAAATATGATATAAACCAGCCAAGTGCTGCTCACTTGATCCCATGTTCAAACCTTTCTAAGAGAATACTGTGATCGAGGGCGTCAAAAGTAGCACTGAGATCCATGTCCATTATCTGGGGGCATGAGAATAACATTAGTAACTTTCATCAGGGCTGCTTGTGTGATGATGAGCTCTAAAATCTGAATGAAACTATTCAAACAGGTCGTTACTGTTTAGCAGGGGTTGGCTGTTATTGAAATTCAAACCTGGAGCCTTTTTCAGAGAGGCCTTCTATCTGATGCCACTAAGGATGCAACAAATAGTAGTAGTATAATGGTTTTTTATGTTGTTATGACTAGAGGTGGCTAGTAACTAGTTCATTTACCGAAGCCTACATTTACTTGAGTAATTTGACTACATCATATTTTTAACTGTTAATTAAGTAAAAATAATCATTCAAGTAATTAGATGAATTACTAAAATAATTATTATGAAGTATCGTTAGTCTTACTTGAGAACAATACTCTGGATTACAAACCTAGTATGAGTAATTTCACACACACAAAAAACAAACTTGTTCAAACCAAAGATGCATTGGACAAAGACACAAACCTACAGTTTATGTTAAAGCTAGACCTATTGCCTGTACGCAAACTTTGTTCTAATGTCATTTGTAGCTGCTGAGGTTTGAAAATGAACTGAAAATAAAGTAAGCAATATACATTGGCACATAGATTAATTATTTATAATAGTTTAATACATTTTATGATGATTTAAAGATGTTTCCTCTGCTCCATTTTTTTTTTCTTTATGTAAATATATTTAGGGTACATGTATCGATTCCTAAGTTCCTATGAAAAGAAAAAAATATTTATTACTAAGATGGCGAATAAATAACTTTGCCTCTCAAGATCATTTTATTTAGTTGAATTACTCAAGATGCATTTGTGGTGTCCGTTGAAGCAATATTTATGTCATGGCAATAATGAAGGTGTGTTTCAGGTACTTCACCTAAAATTAGATTTGTTTGCATATCCTTACTTTCGTCTCAAGGTACCCACTGTTTACAAAAAAAGGAGTGTCAGAAAAAAGAAAATATGTCTAAGCAGATATAATAGTTATAATATAATAGTAATAATAGTTATAATCCTATAGTTATTTTAAGAAAGTATCACTAAGTATAAACCTGAATTTGAAAGTAAACTTTCTACAGCAGATTAAGATCAGTAGTTATCAAGGGTATCATTTCAAAAAGAAAAAAAGTAACAAAAAAAAAAAAACGGTGTTCAATTGGGAGTTGTTTGTATTTAAATGAAGCAGAGAAAGTGGTTGTAGTGTGGACCTTTAGGTTCACTGCCAGGGTTATCTATTTCATAAAATATATTAATGAGTTATATAATTTTTTTGCCATTACACGTCACTGCTCAAATTTGTTTTATCAAAACCCAATAAAGAAAGACCTTAAACTGTGTTAAAGTAAATTATTATTTTTTGCCAGAACTAAGGTACCCACACTGGGGTTTCATCCATTAGTATGGTTTTCAAATGTATCCTTCTGCCTGCTTTAGCTTCAGCTTATTTCTGGGGTTTGTCTACTTTTAAGTAAAAGCAGGTGACTGACACCAACATAGCATTTCAATACTCCATCCTAAGGGTATTAAATGAAATCAACAGTCAATTGCATTAAAACTAGGAAACTGACTGCTTAAACACTACACCTTCTTTACTTGTATACTGAGCTATTGCAACGATTACACACTGCTTCCACGATGAGAGAATAACTCCAAGCCAAGTAAAATCTGTACATTGTAAGATATCAGACTGCTCCAATAATTTAAACAGTGCTCCTGTATGTGCCGTCCAGATAATAAAAATTCTTTTTTGCATTAATCATCACACATTTTGGCCTTTTTTCTTTAACCTACGTCAACCACGTTCTTTCCTCCTCCTACCTCTGTCTCGACAGTCGCTGGCATCTCACATGAAGAGATTAAACAAGTTCTTCTAGTTAGGTTAGAAATAGAAAGAATTTCTTGCCTCCTTTAAAAACCCTCTTCCACTGATAACTCTTCACTTCCATCTTCTGAGGCAAAGAAGCGTTTGTCACCTTTTCTTTCCAAACTTTGGTTACCGTATACAGCTTGCTGGGTAGTGGACTGTACTGAGGTAGGAAAGATTATATTTTGCTATAATTCAAAACATCAAGAATGGAAAGTTAATACTGATTTGTTCAAGAAAAAAGAATTTTCCATATTTCTCAAATGTTAATTTTTCAGAATGACACTTAATTTGGTGGGTTGACTGGAACTAAGCTAAACAGAATTTTAATTCTAATGATAAGTTCTCAAATGTATGCTTCTTATTCAAAAACTTCATACATGCTATGAAATGCATATTGGATATGTATTGATTTCTAGGAGTTTTAACAAGACAATCCAATTAATGATGTAAAAAGTGTTTTTTTTTTCTGGGGGGGTATTTTGGTTTGTTATTTTCATGTTCAACAAATCATGACAGAAATGAAAGATGAAGTTTGTTTCTGAGTTGGCAGTATAGTAAAGAGTTTTTTGATGTCTTGTCAGTGCAGGTGAATGCATTTTTTAATCTGAAGGATAATGGTAGTAAAGAATTATGATTTTGGCATAACTTCGAGATCGGAATAAATACAACCAATGCTGTCTTTGTCTTAGACTTTCAGATGTGATTAAGATAAATAACAGGCATTAGTGAGGTAAGCTTCTCCAGTAGGTTGGAAAATGTAGGAGCCAACCTATGACAGTTTTTTGTAGGAAAACCTTTTTTCTTTTTTTTTCTTTTTTTTTGACCTGCAAAAAAGAGAGGGTATGTTTCCTTTTTAAAGTGGCTCAGTGCTCAGCCAGAACCTTCAGGTCTCAATCAGTAACAATTTACCAAGTTCATAACAAAACAGGAAAGCAGCTAAGGGAAGAGTTGGTCTGTATTCATATTTTTATTCACTTGGTTATATTTTGTTTGTTTGTTTTTTTGTTTGTTTTTGCTGTGGCCCAAAAGCTGTGATGTTGACTTTATTATTATTATTATTATTATTATTATTATTATTATTATTATTATTATTATTATTATGACTTAATTTGCAGGTTAATTGTCAGTGACTCAAAAAGAGAGAGCTTTGTGCTTTTATCAACGGTTTTATAGTATTACAACTTCAATCAGTTAATTAATCAGTTATTAATTAAATATTTATATAAACATATTTTATTATTGACAAATGGATACTGCTGCACCTGTAGTTATATATTCATTTTGTTTAAGGGACACTGCTTAATTACAGCATCTATTGATGGTTTACTGAGATTTTGAGAAGGTAAAGGAATTTGTTCAAGCTGTTGATCCTGTGGAAAGTGGATACACCTGTTGATCGACTCTTGAATTCCAACTGTAGACAATGGAACTGCTTTTTCATACGGGCAAGTAGTTTCACAAGCTTCACTCTGGAATGTTGGTATACCCGGTTCTGTCACCATGCACTGGCAAAACTTTAAGAGTCTATTAAATCTCTTTAAAGACTGTGCTGTGAGTTAATAAATTAGTCAGTTTAAACCTGGTGCAGCCAGATTTTCTGAATCAAAAGAACTTTTCGTCTGATGTAACATCTCAATTACAATTTTAGGAGGAAAGCAAAAGCCAGAGCTAGTATTTGATGAACAGCAGATTCACACATTTCTACAGATCCAGATATAATTAAAATGTTGTTGTTGTTTTTCTCTGAATACGTATCTTACAGAGAGCTGACATCTAGAGGATGGCACCTCATATATTTTTTCTCCTGTTAGCAGGTAATAGTCTTAAACTTCATATTTGAATATGCATATTTGTCTGAATTACTACTAATCTCATTTTCTTCGGCAGGACTAATAGGAGTAACTACAGTGGAGACACAAGATAACTCCACAACAGGTAACCCTCTCAGAGGCTGCATTATTCAAATTTATAGAGTTCATTTTTGTGATAATAAAAAGCATCCTGTCAAAATAACAACTATTTCTAACAATGCTTACCATCTTAGGAAAGTATGATAAAAATAATCTGTTATCTTTTTAAAATCAAAGGTCAAAGTTACTCTCACTTACTTGGCAAATCAACTTTTTTTTCCCATAAAATTAAATTGGAAAAAAAAATATTAGGTGTAGCACAATAATTAAAAAGACCTTAAGGTTGCAAAATAAAAATAATTAAAAAACATGCAGACTTGTATAACAATCTAGTCAGTGAGTACATAATTTTCCACTAGAGTCTAGTCATGGTAAAAAATAATCCAAATTAGTAGATAATCTAAAAGTAATGTCATTACTTCATGGTAATTGTAAGAATGGATAATAAATGATTATGGCCCTGAATTGAATGACTCAACAAACCAAGGAAAGACAAATTAATTTGGGAGTTTTGAAATGGATCATTGATCCCCTGAAGCCTTCGAAACTACTTACAATACTAATCAGGCCAATTAACAATGTAATATACTGATACATTTTGTTTATTTAGTCTATTTAGATCTTACAAAAAAAAAAAGAAATAAACATGAGTTTAGAAATAGAGATACAATATAACAATATAATTTAAAACAGCCCAAATCTTAAAAATTCCCCTGAATCTCAATGTAACTTCAGGACACACACATTCTAGCCTAGTTTAGTACAGATGGCATTAGTGTTGGGCAGTGCAACCTTCTCACAACCTGACAATTAGGGTCAAATAACATCTGTTTTAAAACATGTTAATCTCATTGAATTAAGGTATATTGTGCTTCATTGTTTCGAAATTGAACCTTTAAAACAAAATGGAATGTAGTACTAGTAGCCTACTTGACTGTCAAAGCCCTCTTTTCAAGTTGATACTCCTATTTTATCAAATAATCTCATTAATTATATTATTTCTGTTTATTCCAAATTAAATTTAGAGACCACCATTTTTGTAATTATCATCTTTTTTGTATGTGGTTAACTGGTAACCACTAGGACGTATCCATGACAGAAAAAATATTTGTGCTTTAAGTTAAACTAACAAAGATTTGATTTTCAAAACAGGCAATCTAGCAACTATATCACAGTTAACTGTGAACTCAACAGTAAATGGGACTGAGCTCATGACTTCAGGTATTCATTTTAGCACAGTCAAAATAATATTATGAGATGCTTTATTACCCTTGAAATCAAACATGTGAATCAAATTTCTGTATTCATTTAATCAGAGAATGTAACAGAGTCCCCATCTACTTTAAATGCAACAAAACAACAGATGACTCAAACAACTTCAGGTAATCTTCCTTCTACTAAGGTCAAAATGTTATAGTAATCTGATTGTTTACAACCTACCTAAGAACCTGCTGATCAACATTCTGAATTTGATTCATCAGACAATGTAACAGAGTCACCAGCTAATGCAAATGCAACAACACAACAAATGGCTCAGCCAGCAACTTCAGGTAATCTTCCTTCTATTAAAGTCAAAATGTTATAGTGAGTTGAATGCTTACTTTCCTACCGATCTGAAAGCCTGATAATAAGATTTCCGAATTTCATTACCAGGCAATGCAACAGAGTTACCAGATAATCTAAATACAACACAACAAATGAATCAAACAACTTCAGGTAATCTCTCCTCTACCAAAGTCATTTTTTATGGAGAGCAAATTGTTTACTGTGCAAAAAACCTAATAGCCTATTAACATTAAGTTCCTCTCAATGTAACTTCAACACCAGTTAGTCCAACATCACTTGCAGTCAACATGACCTCAACTTCTCTCAATACAACTTCTCCACAAGTCAGTCCAACATCACTTGCAGTCAACATGACCCCAACTCCTCTCAATGCAACTTCTCCACAAGTCAGTCCAACATCACTTGCAGTCAACATGACCCCAACTCCTCTCAATAAACCTTTTCCACAAGTCAGTCCAACATCAATTGCAGACAACATGACCCCAACTCCTCTCAATGCAACTTCTCCACAAGTCAGTCCAACATCACTTGCAGTCAACATGACCCCAACTCCTCTCAATACAACTTTTCCACAAGTCAGTCCAACATCAATTGCAGTCAACATGACCCCAACTCCTCTCAATGCAACTTCTCCACAAGTCAGTCCAACATCACTTGCAGTCAACATGACCTCAACTCTTCTCAATACAACTTCTCCACAAGTCAGTCCAACATCACTTGCAGTCAACATGACCTCAACTCTTCTCAATACAACTTCTCCACAAGTCAGTCCAACATCACTTGCAGTCAACATGACCCCAACTCCTCTCAATACAACTTTTCCACAAGTCAGTCCAACATCAATTGCAGTCAACATGACCCCAACTCCTCTCAATGCAACTTCTCCACAAGTCAGTCCAACATCACTTGCAGTCAACATGACCTCAACTCTTCTCAATACAACTTCTCCACAAGTCAGTCCAACATCACCAGCAATCAACATGACCTCATCTTCAGTCAATGCAACTACACCAAAAGTCAGTCCAACATCACCAGCAATCAACATGACCTCATCTTCAGTCAATGTAACTTCACCAAAAGTCGGTCCTACATCACCAGCAATCAACATGACCTCAACTCCTCTCAATACAACTTCATATACAGTCCCTCAAATGTCACCATCAGCCGACATGACCTCACCCCCATCCAATACAAATTCACCACCAACAACAGTGAACTCAACAACAGTCAATATAACCTCAGAAATTCCCATGTCCACAACACCATCAGGTAATCTTCTGTTACTAATCTAACAAAATCATTCATATGGTGTACGTATATAAAAAGAGAAGCATAACAAAAACGCTCAACATGTATTCCTGCTCCCTGTTAAATGGTACAACTTTATGTTTTCAAGTTAATCTGATATTAACCAAGCTAACATCAATCATGACACCTGTGATTGTCAGACCAATCGAGTAAGAAGTTTGTGACAATGTTTGAATCAATGTTTCTGATTGTATGTTTCATACTAATTCAAGTTCTAATGAAGATTATTTAGGTTTCTTTTTCTAAATTATAATATACAACCTAAAGGTAACAATACCATATCCCTATCACACATAACCTGACCATAGCTCAACAACCATTCTTCAAAAAGATGACCCGACCACTCAAGAAAACTTCTATACCTTTTTTTTGAACACATGGAAAGAACAGAATTCCATTTTAAAGTTAGAAATACCTTTCAAGAATTTGAATAATATGATTAACCATCATTGAACTTTACACTGGAACCACTAAACACAATCTAAACATGACATTTACACAACTAAAAAGAATTGTTTGGCAGCTGCCCGAGCACTAAGCACCACAAAGCACATATACAATATTCATCTGAATAATTAATGCTTTGTATGTTTTGTATTTTGTAATAATGTCTTGTTGTACAGCGATGTAAATAAATTTTTTTTTGTCTTGTTAAGAAAATTCAACCTTACAGCAAACGACTAGTGCCACACCAATTGTCAACAATACTTCATCATCAGCTGTGTCACCCATCAATCAGACCTCAGCAACTGGCAATGCAACTTCTTCCTCAACATCATCATCAACTATACCAACAATAACTCCCACGACTACTCAAACTTCAACCACAACCACAACACCAGCCCCACCACCAGAGCCAAAAATTAAGTTAGAATTTAAGGTGGAGAAACCGTTCACAGAAGAGCTGTCAAACCGTTCCACACCAGAGTTCAAAGCACTTGAAAAAGAAATGACTACATCAGTAAGTTTGCTTTTTTTTCCTTCAGAATGTTAGTCTTTTTTGTAATTTTTATTTTTTTCATGTTTTTTGTAATTTTTAAAGCTTTTTAAAAGAATTTAGCTTTACAAGAGACGCATTACAACTTTAGATAAACCCTACAGTAAATTATTTCAAAATACACACAAAAAAAAAATTGAAAATAGAATTACAGTTCAGACACAGGCTTGAAATAAACATGACATCATTTATGGTGTAAGCTTTCAATTATGATTCTTATTTATCAAGCGCAGACACACTGCTGACACACTAAAATCCATATTGTAATAGAGAAGGGGAGTTTCTAAACATTTTTACATGAACATAAAAGTGCATTTAGGGACAAAATAAAATAGAAAAAACTAATCTTCATAAATAATGTGAAATGTCACTCATCAAATCATGTTTGTTTTCTTTTTATGTAAAATTCTTAACAGCTCAATGCAGTGTATACCGAAAGATTTGGAACTACTTTCAATCGAACTATCATCAAAGAATTCAGGTATGCAAAACACATTTTTAGCAGTGTTCCTAAAAGATGGTTTGCACTTCTTTCATGGTGCAAAAAAATACTCTTTGGTCTTATTTCTTTTTATTTGTGTGTAGTAGTTAACAGCATATATTTATATTTTCAGAAAACCACTCAAACCTTCATTTTTACTCAAGTTTTGCACATTCTGTTTATTTTCACTTTATTTTCACTGTCTTTATCTTGCAGACGAGGATCAATTTTGGTTGACAGTGAGCTAGTATTCAATAATTTCACAGCGTTACCAAATACCAGTGTTGTGACTGAAACTTTAAAGAATGCATCTGCAAGCTCAGCTTTCAACTTCACTGTCAATGTAACTTCGATTATTGTAGATGGTAAGGCTTCACTTTAACTTAAAACATAATGTAGAATTTGACATATATATATATATATATATATATATATATATATATATATATATATATATAAGATAATAATGGAAGGGGAATGGAATGTCTGAGTATACATATATATATATATATATAAACTATGTATATCCTTCTTTCATCTTTTAGTTGTACGAGCTCCCACTGTACTACAAACCACAACTACGACATCTGTAGAGACAACCTCCATCACGGGTATGTTCACACCAAAGTAGTTTGAAGAAATATTATGTTTTTTTTTTACCAGGCCGAATGCTTTCATTTTATTTTATTATCTGTTAAAATTAAGAATGAATACAATGTACCAGTATTTATAATATTTTCAAAAAGTGTTTCACATAGTTTTCTTTTAACAAAGTAATTTAATCCTACCTCATAAACATTCTCTAACAAACTCCCTAATAATCAACATGCATTCACTACAACTTAATGCAGCCTCAGCACCAGGAAATACAACTTTGCAACCAGTTAATGAAACATCATCACCGGTTAGCATGACTTCACCATTACTCAATACAACTACTACAGCTGCAAGACCAACATCACCAGCAATCAACATGACCTCACCTTCAGTCAATGGAACTTCACAACCAGTCAGTCCAAAATCACCAGCAATCAACATGACCTCATCTTCAGTCAATGCAACTTCACCACAAGTCAGTCCAACATCACCAGCAATCAACATGACCTCACCTCCAGACAATGTAACTTCATCACAAGTCAGTCCAACATCACCAGCAATCAACATGACCTCATCTTCAGTCAATGCAACTATACCAAAAGTCAGTCCAACATCACCAGCAATTAACATGACCTCAACTCCTCTCAATACAACTTCATCTACAGTCCCTCAAATGTCACCATCAGCCAACATGTCCTCACCCCCATCCAATACAAATTCACCACCAACAACAGTGAACTCAACAACAGTCAATATAACCTCAGAAATTCCCATGTCCACAACACCATCAGGTAATCTTCTGTTACTAATCTAACAAAATCATTCATATGGTGTACGTATATAAAAAGAGAAGCATAACAAAAACACTCAACATGTATTCCTGCTCCTTGTTAAATGGTACAACTTTATGTTTTCAAGTTAATCTGATATTAACCAAGCTAACATCAATCATGACACCTGTGATTGTCAGACCAATCGAGTAAGAAGTTTTTGACAATGTTTGAATCAATGTTTCTGATTGTATGTTTCATACTAATTCAAGTTCTAATGAAGATTATTTAGGTTTCATTTTCTAAATTATAATATACAACCTAAAGTCAACGATACCATATCCCTATCACACATAACCTGACCATAGCTCAACAACCATTCTTCAAAAAGATGACCCGACTACTCAAGAAAACTTCTATACCTTTTTTTTGAACACATTGAAAAAGAACAGAATTCCATTTTAAAGTTATAAATACTTTTCAAGAATTTGAATAATATGATTAACCATCATTGAACTTTACACTGGAACCACTAAACACAATCTAAACATGACATTTACACTACTTAAAAGAATTGTTTGGCAGCTGCCCAAGCACTAAGCACCACAAAGAAACATATATAATATTCATCTGAATAATTAATGCTTTGTATGTTTTGTATTTTGTAATAATGTCTTGTTGTACAGTGATGTAAATTAAAATTGTTTTGTCTTGTTAAGAAAATACAACATCACAGCAAACCACTAGTGCCACACCAATTGTCAACAATACTTCATCATCAGCTGTGTCACCCATCAATCAGACCTCAGCAACTGGCAATGCAACTTCTTCCTCAACATCATCATCAACTATACCAACAACAACTCCCACGACTACTCAAACTTCAACCACAACCACAACACCAGCCCCACCACCAGAGCCAAAAATTAAGTTAGAATTTAAGGTGGAGAAACCGTTCACAGAAGAGCTGTCAAACCGTTCCACACCAGAGTTCAAAGCACTTGAAAAAGAAATGACTACATCAGTAAGTTTGCTTTTTTTTCCTTCAGAATTTTAGTCTTTTTTGTAATTTTTATTTTTTTCATGTTTTTTGTAATTTTTAAAGCTTTTTAAAAAGAATTTAGCTTTACAAGAGACGCATTACAACTTTAGATAAACCCTACAGTAAATTATTTCCAAATACACACAAAAAAAAATTGAAAATAGAATTACAGTTCAGACACAGGCTTGAAATAAACATGACATCATTTATGGTGTAAGCTTTCAATTATGATTCTTATTTATCAAGCGCAGACACACTGCTGACACACTAAAATCAATATTGTGATAGAGCAGGGGAGTTTCTAAACATTTTTACATGAACATAAAAGTGCATTTAGGGACAAAATAAAATAGAAAAAACTAATCTTCATAAATAATGTGAAATGTCACTCATCAAATCATGTTTGTTTTCTTTTTATGTAAAATTCTTAACAGCTCAATGCAGTGTATACCGAAAGATTTGGAACTACTTTCAATCGAACTATCATCAAAGAATTCAGGTATGCAAAACACATTTTTAGCAGTGTTCCTAAAAGATGGTTTGCACTTCTTTCATGGTGCAAAAAAATACTCTTTGGTCTTATTTCTTTTTATTTGTGTGTAGTAGTTAACAGCATATATTTATATTTTCAGAAAACCACTCAAACCTTCATTTTTACTCAAGTTTTGCACATTCTGTTTATTTTCACTTTATTTTCACTGTCTTTATCTTGCAGACGAGGATCAATTTTGGTTGACAGTGAGCTAGTATTCAATAATTTCACAGCATTACCAAATACCAGTGTTGTGACTGAAACTTTAAAGAATGCATCTGCAAGCTCAGCTTTCAACTTCACTGTCAATGTAACTTCGATTATTGTAGATGGTAAGGCTTCACTTTAACTTAAAAACATAATGTAAATTTGAAATATATATATATATATATATTAAATATAATTATCTAATATATATATAATATATAATATATATATATATATAATATAATAATATATGTTATATATATATATATATATATATATAAACTATGTATATCCTTCATTCATCTTTTAGTTGTACAAGCTCCCACTGTACTACCAACCACAACTACGACATCTGTAGAGACAACCTCCATCACAGGTATGTTCAGACCAAAATGGTTTAAAGAAATATTATGGTTTTTTTACCAGGCCGAATGCTTTCATTTTATTTTATTATCTCTTAAAATAAGAATAAATACAATCTACCAGTATTTATAGGATTTTCAAAAAGTGTTTCACATAGTTTTCTTTAAAAAAAATAATTTAATCCTACCTCATAAACATTCTCTAACAAACTCCCTAATAATCAACATGCATTCACTACAACTTAATGCAGCCTCAGCACCAGGAAATACAACTTTGCAACCAGTTAATGAAACATCATCACCCGTTAGCATGACTTCACCATTAATCAATACAACTACTACAGCTGCAAGACCAACATCACCATCAGTCAACATGACAACACCCCTTCTTAATACAACTTCACCACAAGTCAGTCCAACATCACCAGCAATCAACATGACCTCACCTTCAGTCAATGCAACTTCACAGCCAGTCAGTCCAACATCACCAGCAATCAACATGACCTCACCTCTAGACAATGTAACTTCATCAAAAGTCAGTCCAACATCACCAGCAATCAACATGACCTCACCTATAGTCAATGCAACTTCACAGCCAGTCAGTCCAACATCACCAGCAATCAACATGACCTCACCTTCAGTCAATGCAACTTCACAGCCAGTCAGTCCAACATCACCAGCAATCAACATGACCTCACCTCTAGACAATGTAACTTCATCAAAAGTCAGTCCAACATCACCAGCAATCAACATGACCTCACCTATAGTCAATGCAACTTCACAGCCAGTCAGTCCAACATCACCAGCAATCAACATGACCTCACCTTCAGTCAATGCAACTTCACAGCCAGTCAGTCCAACATCACCAGCAATCAACATGACCTCACCTCTAGACAATGTAACTTCATCAAAAGTCAGTCCAACATCACCAGCAATCAACATGACCTCACCTATAGTCAATGCAACTTCACAGCCAGTCAGTCCAACATCACCAGCAATCGACATGACCTCACTTTCACGAAATGCAACTTTACAGCCTGTCAGAAATACCCCATTAACAGTCAATGGAACATCACCAGCAGGTAATTTTCAGATTTCTTATTAAATAAAACTAGAGTTGAGCATCCTCGGCTGAAACGGGTATCCGGTACAGATAAAGCACTTTTACCGAGTACGAGTATCATACGAGTAAGGCAAGGCAAGGCAATTTTATTTATATAGGCTACTTTCAACACAAGGCAATTCAAGGTGCTTTACATAATTCAGTGATAATGAATCCAAATACATGATTACAAAAGCATGATTACATAAACAAAGACATAAAGGTTTAACAGATAGACACAATCAATCAATAAGAAAAGATGATGTATAGAACAAATGTATGTAATTAATATAGATTAAAAACAGATAAAACATCATCAGTTAAAAGGAAATAAAAAATAAGAATAAAAATTAAACCACGAGAATCAAAGAGTGATCAGAAAGCACAATTTAGGCAGCTTTGAACAGTAAAGTTTTAATCTTTGATTTAAAAGAGCCTAACGATTCAGCATTTTTGGATTCTTCTGGAAGTCTGTTCCAGACTTGTGGATCAGAAGCTGAAAATTGTCTCTCCCTGTTTAGTTCTGATTCTAGGAATGTTTAGTAAACTAGAATTGGAGGACCAGAGTGGCCTGCTGGGTTGGTATAGTGACAGCATATCTCCAACATACTTTGGTGCTAAACCATTCAGTGATTTATAAAGTAGTAGGAGTATTTTAGGGTAAGGACTTAAGAACTGGGGTGATGTGTTCTACTAATACAAGTCAATATCTGTGCTCGGATTGAATAAAAATGGTCATTGAGTAGCTGACTGTGACTGCGTTCTCCTGGAGTCGCCATACTCCCGAATTTCTCCTGATATCTGAAGTTGTTGCGCATCGCCTTTCATAATTAGATGGATGGAGAATAAAATATGTTACATTTGCATTTTGCCAAGGAAGGTGCTATATGGTAGTTTCCTCATTCCAGTCATGAAAAATCATCACCTGTTGGCGAAGTTTGCCGTTTTGTATTCAATATAGGTCACCTACGTGGTTCATGTATGAGAAAAACAATCAATTGTAATTAGTGGCGCGCCGCAGTGAGCCATACGTTTTCAGAAGAGTCTTTATGTGACTGATAGAAGCTGCAGTTTCAATTACTTTTTACATCCTCCCACTTATTAAGGATTTAAAAAAAATTCAATCGACCTCACATCTAGTTTGCTTTCATTTCGGCTCCGATGGTTACTCTGGCAATGGATCAAGTTTTTTTGGGCCAAAGAGCGCATCTATCGTACTGATCCGGCAGAAAACAAAGTTCCAGCTTAAAATCAACAGACTTAATGCTGTACCGCGACTCTCTTCTGACCTAGAGACTCCTATGAGTTTTTAGAATGATTAATAAGGGACTACTGCTAAATGTTAAGTGCTGCTGAGCAGGGGCGTACCCAGGAGGTTACTAAAGAGGGGCTACAAGGGCCCAGGGTGGGTCTGGAACTGTAACATCAAATTTATTTATTTTATAAAATAAATAAAGGTAGTTATGGTGTAAAATTATATTACAAATCAATTAGCTACACACACATATCTACGACGGAGTATTAGGGCCACACGTGAAGAAAATTTTTTTTTTTGACATGACGAGATTAAACTCGCCATGTCGACATTAAACTCCACATTTGGGGAAAAAAGTTGAAATTAGTTCAAAATAGTTTGGAGAGAGAACACAATGCCTTGTGTGGATGATTTGGTCAAATTGTACTTCAGAATCGGGTTTAGCAATAAGGAAATCATCGCTCTTTTAGCGCAGAACCACAGTGTGTCGATTAGTGTAAGGACGCTGAAAAGGTTATGCCGAAAACTTTGTGTGTTCCGAAGGAGAAATTATACAAATTTGGAAAAAGTGGCCGCATTCTTGCATACTGTAATTGCTGGAAATAGGCAGATGCAAGGATATCGATCGTTACATCTGCATGCAATAAAAAGAGGTTATGTTGTAACTGTGTCGAGTTTAATGTTGACATGGCGAGTTGAATGTCGACACGTCGAGATTAAAGTCAACATGACATTTCTACTTTATTGTCAAAATGGCGAGTTTAATGTCGACATGGCAACTTTAAAGTCGACATGACGAGTTTAATCTCGTCATGGCAAAAATATTTGTTGTCTTAATATGTGGCCCTAATACTGTGTCATATATATCTGATGTGGATATAAAAAAATAAAAATAAAAAAGAACCAAAGAAATCACAAAGATAAAAAAAATTTACGTTAAAAAATGAAAGTTATGTTGCAATGAAAACTCTTGTTCATTACAATTTACTTCATAATTGTAACTGCAAGTGTTGTATTCATTGTTGCAGAAACTAGTTCTGTAAATTGTTTGTTATCAAAACCTTTGATCTGAAGATTAATGCTGATGTTAAGTAAAAAGTTTGCTGATCAGCAATAAATATAAAAATTTCTGTTAAACCCAGATCAATTGCATGCTTAAAAACACATAACGGTGAAAGCAACGCCCATTTCAACATAACCCGGCCCACTTCCTAGCTAAACTCCACCCGGATCAGGCCCCGCCCAATCCGAGTACAGATACAGATACTTCATATGGGTTAACAGATACAGATAATACTGTACTCAACGGGGCATCAACACAATGGGGCATCAACACAAGCAGTTACTCCAGCTACTGAGCAACAACAACTACTGTTCCAGTTACATTTGTATCTGGTTGCTTATTCTCAAAAATACATGAAGAATAACTGGAGTTAAATCAATCCCAAACATAAATGCAAAAACTCTATCATTTCTGTTTTGGCAGACAATTCGACAACCACTGTTCCTCCTACAACAGGTAACAACATTATACAATCATTTCTTAGTTGAATCTTTGTGGGGCAGGGACACCAAATGATATAAACCTTTTACCCTTAATAAATGCAACTACACCAGGTACCAACGTGACTTCACCTAATGTCAATGCAACTACACAAAGAACCAACGTGACTTCATCTTCAGTCAATGCAACTTCACCACCTGTCGCTCCAACATCACCAATAGCCAACATGACAGTGAATGTAACATCACCAACAGGTAGTTTAGGTAGTTTTCTGGTCTATAATTGAACAAAACAAAATGCTTTGAAAGGTAGAGTGTTTTAAGACAAAAAAGTAGTGCAAAGTATTGGCATTATTCTACTTGCAGCTCATGAAGTTATAAATTTAGAAAATACTATATTTCCACCGCTTGTCATTGAAACAACAGCAAAAACTTGGCCTTTTTCTACCAGCAACCTATAAATTAGCAAAATTTTTAGATAGTTTTTCTAATAATAATAATTTTAATAATGATGATGATGATCTTTCCATTATACAACCAGCTACTCCATGTACAGCTGCAGCTAAAGAGAAATTACATGATAATATATATAATTTTCTGCATTAATTTGATTAATTGCATTTACCACAATATGTAAAATATTAATTAAAGTAATGCCCATTTCAACATAACCCAGCCCACTTCCTAGTTAAGCTCCACCCACTTCCGGTTAACCTATACAGATAATACAGTACTGGCTCATCCCTAAATAAAACTGAAGACTTTGAATGGTAGATCTAAATTTAAAGAAAACACCAGTGGGAAGAAACAACACATGTTTATATGTAGCTTATGATCTTGTAAACTTATAAAATAGTACTATTTATATTAATGAAGCAATTACAAAAATGTATGTTTGTCATAGCCAATGGGGCATCAACACAAGCAGTTACTCCAGCTACTGCAGCAACAACAACTACTGTTCCAGTTACATTTGTATCTGGTTGCTTATTCTCAAAAATACATGAGGAATGACTGGGGTTAAATAAGGCCCAAACATAAATGCAAAAACTCTATCATTTCTGTTTTGGCAGACAATTCGACAACCACTGTTCCTCCTACAACAGGTAACAACATTATACAATCATTGCTTAGTTGAATCGTTGTGGGGCAGAGACACCAAATGATATAAACCTTTTACCCTTAATAAATGCAACTACACCAGGTACCAACGTGACTTCACCTAATGTCAATGCAACTACACAAAGAACCAACGTGACTTCATCTTCAGTCAATGCAACTTCACCACCTGTCGCTCCAACATCACCAATAGCCAACATGACAGTGAATGTAACATCAACAACAGGTAGTTTAGGTAGTTTTCTGGTCTAAAATTGAACAAAACAAAATGCTTTAAAAGGTAGACTGTTTGAAGAGAAAAACCTAGTGCAAATTATTGGCACAATTCTACTTGTAGCTCATGAAGTTATAAATTTAGAAAATCCTATATTTCTTAATTCGTGCAGTAAAAAACAATGTTATGTCTTTCCTAGCCAATGGGACATCAACACAAGCAGTTACTCCAACTACTGCAGCAACAACAACTGCCGTTCCAGCAGATTCAAGGCGACGGTTGGGTTTTAAGTTGGTGCAACCGTTTGAAGATGGCCTGGATAGACCTGGTTCACCAGCTTTTGTGAAATTAGCAGAGTCTCTAAAATTTCAAGTAATAATTTTTTTTCATGGTCTCATAATTGAAATATCTAGTAAATTAAATGTCTACATACTATAAACTGGATCAGTTAATAAATAGACATTCTTTTCGGATATCAATTGTTTGCCCTTGCTAAAATCAAGTAATTATTGAGATTTTTTTCTAGTCTTACATTTGAAGTATACAGTAAAATAGACTAGTTTTGCAAGTGAAAATAATAAACAACATTTGAAACTGTAGATAATAATAATAATAATAATAATAATAATAATAATAATAATTCTAAATAATCTCTCTCAACTTGCTGACCTTTTCTTTTTCATACAATTCTGCAGCTGTTTAACATCTATAGAGGAAGATTTGGTCGACTTTTCTTGGCAGTTGTGATCCTCGGTTTCAGGTAAATACCACAGTTTGTTAGGGAATAGTTACTGAAAGGAATTAAACATAATAAGTTACAGTACACTTCACAGAGATATAATTTTGTGATAAAAAAACTAAGAAAAATATTTTACACTTGGTTGCCATGTTTCTTTAGACATCATATTCATAATAATAATTTCCTTTCTTAGTCCTGGTTCAGTTGTCGTGGATTCTGAGCTGCAATTTGCAAATGCCACCTCTGTCCCAGATGATCAAGCTGTGGTAGCTACCCTGGTGGAAGCAAATAAAACTTCTGGCTTAAACTTCTCCCTGGACGCAAAAAGTGTTGTTGTGAGAAGTAAGAGTTACATTTGTATCTGGTTGATTATTCTCAAAAATAGATGAAGAATAACTGGAGTTAAATCAGTGCCAGAAAAATAAATTCAAAAACACTATAATTTCTGTTTTGGCAGACATTTCGACTACCACTGTTCCTCCTACAACAGGTAACAACATTATACAATCATTTCTTAGTTGAATCTTTGTGGGGCAGAGACACCAAATGATATAAACCTTTTACCCTTAATAAATGCAGCTACACCAAGTACCAACGTGACTTCATCTTCAGTCAATGCAACTTTACCACCTGTCGCTCCAACATCACCAATAGCCAACATGACAGTGAATGTAACATCACCAACAGGTAGTTTAGGTGGTTTTCTGGTCTATAATTGAACAAAACAAAATGCTTTAAAAGGTAGAGTGTTTGAAGAGAAAAAAGTAGTGCAAAGTATTGGCATTATTCTACTTGCAGCTCATGAAGTTATAAATTTAGAAAATCCTATATTTTTTAATTCGTGCAGTAAAAAACAATGTTATGTCTTTCCTAGCCAATGGGACATCAACACCAGCAGTTACTCCAACTACTGCAGCAACAACAACTGCCGTTCCAGCAGATTCAAGGCGACGGTTGGGTTTTAAGTTGGTGCAACCGTTTGAAGATGACCTGGATAGACCTGGTTCACCAGCTTTTGTGAAATTAGCAGAGTCTCTAAAATTTCAAGTAATACATTTTTTTTCATAGTCTCATAATTGAAATATCTAGTAAATTAAATGTCTACATACTATAAACTGGATCAGTTAATAAATAGACATTCTTTTCGGATATCAATTGTTTCCCCTTGCTAAAATCAAGTAATTATTGAGATTTTTTTTCTAGTCTTACATTTGAAGTATACAGTAAAATAGACTAGTTTTGCAAGTGAAAATAATAAACAACATTTGAAACTGTAGATAATAATAATAATAATAATAATAATAATAATAATAATAATAATAATAATAATAATAATAATAATAATAATAATAATAATTCTAAATAATCTCTCTCAACTTGCTGACCTTTTCTTTTTCATACAATTCTGCAGCTGTTTAACATCTATAGAGGAAGATTTGGTCGACTTTTCTTGGCAGTTGTGATCCTCGGTTTCAGGTAAATACCACAGTTTGTTAGGGAATAGTTACTGAAAGGAATTAAACATAATAAGTTACAGTACACTTCACAGAGATATAATTTTGTGATAAAAAAACTAAGAAAAATATTTTACACTTGGTTGCCATGTTTCTTTAGACATCATATTCATAATAATAATTTCCTTTCTTAGTCCTGGTTCAGTTGTCGTGGATTCTGAGCTGCAATTTGCAAATGCCACCTCTGTCCCAGATGATCAAGCTCTGGTAGCTACCCTGGTGGAAGCAAATAACACTTCTAGCTTCAACTTCTCCCTGGACACTAAAAGTGTTGTTGTGAGAAGTAAGAGTTACATTTGTATCTGGTTGATAATTCTCAAAAATAGATGAAGAATAACTGGAGTTAAATCAGTCCCAAACATAAATGCAAAAACTCTATCATTTCTGTTTTGGCAGACAATTCGACAACCACTGTTCCTCCTACAACAGGTAACAACATTATACAATCATTTCTTAGTTGAATCGTTGTGGGGCAGAGACACCAAATGATATAAACCTTTTACCCTTAATAAATGCAACTACACCAGGTACCAACGTGACTTCACCTAATGTCAATGCAACTACACAAAGAACCAACGTGACTTCATCTTCAGTCAATGCAACTTCACCACCTGTCGCTCCAACATCACCAATTGCCAACATAACAGTAAATGTAACATCACCAACAGGTACTTTAGGTAGTTTTCTGGTCTATAATTGAACAAAACAAAATGCTTTAAAAGGTAGACTGTTTGAAGAGAAAAAAGTAGTGCAAAGTATTGGCATTATTCTACTTGCAGCTCATGAAGTTATAAATTTAGAAAATCCTATATTTACACCGCTTGTCATTGAAACAACAACAAAAACGTGGCCGTTTTCTACCAGCAACCTATAAATTAGCAACATTTTTAGATAGTTTTTCTAATAACAATAATAATTTTAATAATAATGATGATGATCTTTCCATTATACAACCAGCTACTCCATGTACAGCTGCAGCTAAAGAGAAATTACATGATATTATATATAATCTTCTGCATTAATTTGATTAATTGCATTTACCACAATATGTAAAATATTAATAAAAGTAATGCCCATTTCAACATAACCGGGCCCACTCCCGTGACTTCACCTAATGTCAATGCAACTACACCAGGTACCAACGTGACTTCATCTTCAGTCAGTGCAACTTCACCAACAGTCGCTCCAACATCACCAATAGCAAATTTTTATTAAATTACATGATATTATATATATTTTGTACATTAATTTGATTAATTGCATTTACCAAAATATGTAAAGTATATTAATAAAAGAGTTATGCTGGTGTAGATCTTGATCATATCTGATTCACCATCACTAAATGTTCCCCAGGCATTGTGCATTATGAGCACTAAATGCCCTCCCTTCACATTACTTCAAAATAACATATGGCAACTCTATCAGAAGCTACCATGCCCTCAAAACCACTAAACAGCATACCAATGACTCTTTAAAACATTTTGACCAACACAATGATTTGTGTTGGTCAATATTTATTAATGAAACAGCAATTAGAAAAAAAAAACTTTTATTTTATTAGTTTTTAATAATAATATATTTTTTTATTTGGTCTGTGCCAACAGTCACAACTACAACTACAAGTGTACCAACTACTCTGACAACCACAGCTTCCACAAATCCTCCATCTGCCTCTGAGGGAAGTCTTAGAGCTATATTTAGCCTCAATAGAGATTTTGAAACAGCACTGAGTGACCCAACCTCAACAGCATTTCTCACACTGGCTCGAACTGTTGTCAATGAGGTAAGTTAACTTTACATTATAACCACTTCATTCAATATGACTGCTAAATGTAAATAAATGATGATATATTTAAAGGTCTTGTAATTGAATCCAGATAATCTCTCTGACTGCATATCACAAGCGTAATGAATCATATGGTGCTTCTAACAAGAATGTAAAAATATCTTCGACTTTTTAGATAAACAGAATCTGCAGTCGTCTCTTCACTGGATTCAGTCGCTCACTTGTCAATTCATTCTCGTAAGACTATATTACTGTCACTGTTTTTTTTTTTTACGTTTGCTGACTGGTTGTTTTTTTAAAGTACTGTCTTTTTTTACTGTAGGGATGGATCTGTGGTTACCAATATGACTCTCGTGTTCAGAGACACCAGTTCAGTTCCTTCGCTAGCCGAGGCTCGGTCCCAGCTGGCTGCTGCGCTCCTTACTTCTAACCTGGATTTTATAAATGGCTCCTTGGTTGTAGGTAAGTTACAACAGACCCAAGGGTTGAGGGATAACAGAGAGCTAACAGTAAACTTTCAATGGGTAATGTCAAACAAAAATATTAATTAAAAAAAAACGTATTTGAATTTCTCACACATTCTATCTTTCATATCATATGTGGAGTTTGTAATTAAACAGATTTCAAAAATTTATCTCATTAACATCTTTCACTCTATTTCTAATATTTTAGAATCAACATCAAGCAGTGCTCCTCAGCCCACGATTGGCGGATTGACTTTCTTTTCTCTTACCATGCTAGCTGTGGCACAGATGCTGATCAACTCGTAGAACTCAAAACACATGTATGTAATAATATGTAAGTTTAACATAACACGTGTACACTGTGAAATTTACCATTTTTCCATGTGGTAAAAAGATGTGTGATGTGGGTCAAAAATTAAGAAAGCAAAATGATATTGTCATATTTAATTTACTAATCAAAATAATTATTTTTAAAAATGTGTATCTTTTTGCTTTTTAAATGCATATTTGTTTGATTTTATTCAAAATTACCTTTTATGTAAAAAAAATCAAACGTCTAAATTATTATGTATGACATGGTAAATATTTATATATGCAATGTATGTCTTAGCAAAACACATTTGTCATTTAAATCCATGTTGCCATCAAAGAATACCAGTGTAGTCAATGAAGTGTAGTGCATATCGCTATATTGTATAAGTTGTTAGATGGTAGACCGTACTGCCCTGGCACTAGTATCTGTTTTAAAAATATAAAGCAATGGTTCCTCTTGAATAGTTTATGTATGTTTTCAAAATGGGTAAGGCTATTATTCTGCTATTGATCAAAAATGCAATAAAAAGTTGCTTTCCAAGACCTGTGTTAGTTGTTTTTTTAACTTGTTTTTGATTATGTGGAGATTGCAACTGAAAACTATTATTTTGCAATGCTTTATTTCTCTACAATGACTTATCAGAATTTAACTTTCATTAATTTTATATTTGTGATACAATTTTTTGGGATATAGTTGAAAACTGAATCTCATACTTATAAAAAGATAACTTTTTGTCAAATGAACCTAAACTTCTCTTTTAGGTCATATGATTTTCAAAATAAATTATACCTGCTACATACTAGAAAAATGAAAGAATTTTTACAACTTTTTATTGCTTCATTCTAAACACCTTAACATAGATTTAAGTTACCTTTCCTTTGAACAATGTGAAATCCTTAAGTAATGAATTCTGATAAAACAGAAGTTGTCGTCTTTGGACCAGAAGCTCTGAAAAATAAACTACTTAGTCAACCCCGTCACCTGGACGGCATTAAATTAGCCTCCAGTAATAAAGCAAAGAACCTCGGTGTTATTTTTGACCAAGATATATCATTTAGATCTCACATTAAAGAAGTCTCTAGGATTTCCTTTTTTCACCTAAGGAATATTGCAAAAACTAGAATCATTTCCAGGAGTGATGCTGAAAAACTAGTCCATGCCTTTGTTACTTCAAGGCTGGAATACTGTAACTCATTATTATCAGGTAGTCCACAGAAAACAATTAAAAGTCTTCAGTTAGTTCAAAATGCTGCTGCTATGAATAAAGGAAGACATATAAAGCTCTTCTGACATATAAAGCTCTTATTAATCATCAAAAATTATTAAAAAAAGCAAAATACTTTTTTATAATATTTTCTGTGGGTGGTGATAGATTAGTATTTATTGTCACCCACAGTGTAACGAGTCTTGTACCAAAATGTCCACTCACAAAGACAGAGCTCCTTACTTTAAACAAAGCAACATAAAAAGAGAGATTACAGTTAAGATGTACTCATGAAAAAGACCTTGACCACCATGTTTTATGGTTTGATAGAGGCAAAACCAAGATTACAGCCATTACAACTATTTTTACATTCTAAGAAAAGAGTAAAACGTTTAAAAACACCATCCCAACTGCTAACTTATGTTATGGCAACATTATGTTGTGAGGATGTTTTACTGCTGGAGGGACTGGTGTGCGCCACAAAATAGATTGTATCATGAGGAAATAACATTACGTGGAAATATTGACACATCTCAAGGCTTATGCCAGGAAATTAAAAGATTGAAATAAATAGATTTTCAAAATAGATGTTGAGTCTAAGCATAAAGTCAGAATTGTTATAGAGTGAATTAAGGACATTAGGAAAATGGTTTTGAGTGATCAGAATAATACCTTAATCTTAATCCATTTATCAAAAAAACACATGGTTTCACATGGGTAAAATCACATGTAATAACGTGAAAAATCTATGACCCGTGAAATTCACAAGTAACATGTTTTAAAAAATTTAAAACGTGTAAAAAACGTAGCAATTTGTGTTTTGCACACATTTTCCATGTGAATTAACATTCTCATGGTAATAAACTGTTAAATCGATGGACATTCACATGCGAAGCCCATAGGATAACATGTAAACCACAGGTCAAACGTTATTTTCCACATGAAATATACGTATGAAAAAATTTGTGAAATTACATGTGAATTGATGCTGACAAAGCAA
The DNA here is from genome assembly GCA_028564705.1 of Apricaphanius iberus. Classification (NCBI taxonomy): domain Eukaryota; kingdom Metazoa; phylum Chordata; class Actinopteri; order Cyprinodontiformes; family Aphaniidae; genus Apricaphanius; species Apricaphanius iberus. Next base: position 27,155 of record JAPXFQ010001927.1, read on the forward strand.
CCGCTGGATATGAAATACTCAGGTATATTTCTGCACTCAAAAAATAACTTGTTCGATAAACATAATAAAATTATGTAAATAATTTCCGCCCAACTGATTTGGTTCAATTTAGCAATAAATAATTTTGTCAAGTGAACTAAATGTTAACATCTTGGGGTGCTATAAGGCACAAAAATAAACAGCAGGGGATGGGACTCGAACTCAAAAAAGGCCTCAGTTTTCTGTACACCTGTCAATTACCTTTTTTCATGAAAAAAGTGAAGTATTGTATTACTGAAATCATTATAATGATGCAGAACCTTATCAAATAAATGGAAAAAGTCTACCAAATAAGAAAGAAATTTTAAACATCTGAACGTAAAGCAAAATTATAAATCAAATAATGAAATAAGCATCTCTTAAAAATTATCTTTCTCATTATTCTAGTATTCAAGAAATGTAAAATTATATTGGGTACTACAGGGTGAAGTAGTGATAATATATATATATATATATATATATATATATATATATATATATATATATATATATATATGCCTCTTGGTTATTTACAGTATGTTTTGGTGCAAAAAATGAATGTTTGCAATTTAACGTTGCATATGTGGTAAAATGGCTTGAATATAAAAATACTTAGATGATAATCATGAAAAATATCAAAAAGGCAGACTTTCTCTGGATAATTAACAAACAACTAAAAAAAGAGTAGTTTCACTGTAAATAGTCAAACATTGAGAGTAGACTATAAAATATAAATATAACATTGCCTATGTTGCACTTTAGCATCATTTTGGCCAATGGGGCCAGATAATCCAGTCATTACAATTTTTAACTCTTCAGTTTTAAATGTTAGTAGTCAGGTAGAGTGTCAAAAGCTAGGAAGAGATAGGAAGAGGTAGAGTAGCTAGGTAGAGATAGGTTAATGTAAGCCAGGTAGAAAGTGTTAGTAGCTAGGTCTCCTAGTAGCTAGGAGACAGGTTAATGTTAGTAGCTATGCTGCTTTAGGCTAGGCTGTTGGAGGACATTATTAGGGTCTGTTCCTACTTTCTCTCCTACTTCTCCCCAACTGCATGATGTGCTGTCAATTCAAGCGCTAACCTGTTTTCTCTTATAGTAGGTGCTCCTGACCCGCCCTGCTTGACGACCCTGACTAAGATGGCATTGCAGTGACGGAAAGTTACGTCCTGCAACAAACTTCTGCATCAGTTCTGTTGCTCTTTCTGTGTCTCTGTTCTGTGTCTCTGTTCTGTATTCTCCAAACCACAGACGGTCTCGGTAGATGACCGCTTGTGCTGAGCCTGGTTCTGCCGGAGGTTTCTTCCAGTTAAAAGGGAGTTTTTCCTTTCCACTGTCGCTTCATGCTTGCTCAGTGTGAGGGGTTGCTGAGAATTACACGACGCAATCTTCTGTGGTTCTCTAATTTCTACATTAAACATTGTATTGTAATAACTCTTCTTGTAAAGTGCCTTGAGATGACATCTGTTGTGAAATGGCGCTATATAAATAAACTGAATTGAATTGAACTATTAAATATTATTGTCTATAGTGTCTATTTTATTTTTATTCATTTAAATGCTCAATTTGAATGAGTTGAACAATCCACATTGTCAGAGGCGCTGCTAGGAATTTTGGGCCCCATGACAAGAATCTTGGCAGGGCCCCCAACAAAGCTGAGATTTTTTTAAATCATGCACTTTATGGTATTTTTACTATCATTCTCATATATTTAAGTAAATCAGATTTTATGTGAATCATATATAATTGCTTCTGTACTGCTAGACCACCTTAAATTTATTATTTTGTACCTGCACTAGCAATGTAAGTGGATTTCAAATTATTTACTCTTATTTTTGCAAATTGTTTGAAAAGTGGTATTGGGCAGATGGTAAAACAGAATCAAGATTTATTAAAGATAGTCCTATCCATAATAAAATCAGATTAGTCCTTGATTTAGTAGATTATAATTCTTTGATTGAAGATAAGGGTTTCATTTTAATTTTTGGATCTTTATGTAGCATTTGGTTCACGGTGGCGCAGCTGGTAGCGAAGCTCACCTGCCGGGTACGCTGTGGGTGCTGACAGTGTGTTTGTTCCTCCACACCCTGGGTGGGGTTGGCGAAAGGGCCTTTCTGTGTGGAGTTTGCATGTTCTCCCCTAATGTGAGCTACTCCCACAAAAACATGCACTAGTTCTGGGCTGTACACTGCCCCCTCCTGGCTGACCGGGGTGCCTGAGGGATTGGGGAGGATCTGGCTAAAATAAGTGATCCTTCCACGCTATGTCCAGCTGGGGAATCCCCACCCCTCAGGTGAAAAGAAGGGTTCATCACACCTCAAAGCATGAAGGAGGAAGCAGTGTATGGCCCTCCTGAGGTTGGCGGAGGGAGAGCAATGCCCAGGACTAGACTTAGGGACGGACACTGGGTGATAATGGGGAAAAAACCGTGGGATAAAAAAATAACTTAAAAAAAGAACATACATGTATGTATGTATGTACAGAATATTCTGGATTCTGTACACAGTTTATTAAAGTGATACATATAATGTATGAGGATATTAATAGCTCGGTTTCTCTCCCCTAAGGAACACCTAAAGGATTCACTATCAATCGTGGAATCCGGCAGGGCTGTCCCTTTTCTCCCTAATTATTTATTTTAGCTGCTGAGTTATTAGGTTATTATGTGAATATTTTCTAAAGCATTGGGATTCTATTTACATTTAAAAAATGTGATCTAATGTCAATAAATGATATGGAGCAAGCTGACTTATATGGGATTCCAGTTAAAATGAGATAAAATCTTTGGGAATGATTAACCTAAAACCAGAAAAGACTTAAATATTTTACCTGTAATAAAAAAGTAAATCTATACTCAACTCCTGGTTGCAGGCAACTCTTTGCAGGCAGAAGCTCGATAGAAATCCTCTGCCAGCTACTGTACAAACTACTTTGAGCTGTTTGCGAGGTTTCAGTGCATGTCTTGAAGATGATGTGGAATTGTGTTACTACACGATCCCCTATGTTGTCAAATACAGTATGATCACTCTCTGCCACCAACCCTTCACAGAATAGTTTCATATTATCTGATCCAGAATGTTTGCAAACTAAATTGAAACAGCGCAAAATCCTTTGTAGAAATGATCATATTATTATTCACATGATAAATATTCAAAGTAGTTTTGTTAAAATTCACAGAGTTTTAGGAAAAGTCAGGGACCAACAAGGCTTCATTACTTAATATGACAAGTTAATTAGTTATATTAAGTTATTTAATATGCATATTTCAAAAGGGTCAAAATGACTGCCTTGGACATTCTAATGTTTAAGTGTATTTGACTGTTCAGAATGATCAAGACCTCATTCTGACAGAGGCAAGGTCAACTGATAGTCAATATAACATCTTATGTTTGACTTCATTTATAAGTTACAGAGAAAAAAGGGGGGGGGGGTTATTGAGCTAACTTGGAAAAAATTGAGCAAAGCTACTGTATCACATCACCATGACGTGAAGATCTACAGAGCTACTCCGCTAATGAGTTAGCACTAATTTAAGTCCGAAAACATCACTTTAACTGACTAATGCGCACTTCATTGCAGCGGTAACTCACTACGAAATGTGGTGAAACCAAATAGTGAACCAAAACGCATAAACAGCCAATAAATACAGTGGTTTTATACTCTTTGCATCTCAACATAGGGGCTGCTGGCTATCATTAAGACCGAGCCGACAGCCAAAGCAGATGTGGGAATCTTCTGAACAAGTTTACAAGTACAGTCAAAAGAACAAAACATCAAACTGACAGCGTGTCAGTTGGTAAACCATCAAACAATTTTCCTGGCACTGTTTCGCATCATCATGCCCAAATAACCCAGGAGCAAGTATTTATTACTTAGCAATCCAGTAGCAACGTGGCAACAGTTTGACAGAAAATATCTTCCACAGCAGTGAAGGGAAAGAATTATTCACGTAGGTGAAGTGTGCTGTACACATTTCGCATGTGCCGCTACCAGTGTCAGAGGATACCATTCAGTAAGGGAGAGGGGTGAAATAATAATATCATACATAATTAGAGGATGTTTTTTATATCGAATCCCAACCATATATAATTTGCTTATTTTAACAGATCAAATTAAATATTTCGTTTAAAAAACTTACACAAGACAGTACATATTGATAGACCTCATAGGGCCTCCTGTCTGTGCCGGGCCCTCAGAATCATCCAAACACTGTAAGCTACATCTGTGCATCAAGTGGTCAGGGGTGTGAAGTTTTTAAATAATACTAATTGTTTGTTATATTAAAAGCTATTATGGATGGATGGATGGATACTTGCTCAGTAAACAAAGAAACACAGGTTTAAATCGGGGTAAGAAAGGAGAACAGAGCAGGGGGAAAAAACAGAGGCCATGTCGATGTCAAAGATAACAAAAACTTAGTAGCCCACTTGCTTTACATTATCGGCTATTTGTTCATGTGAGCTGTATTCTTTGGACCAGTGGTCTTCGATTACTTTAATGAGCAGCTCATGTGATATTGTTAATATTTAACAATGCAGATTGAGTGTTGTTTTGCTTAACTATAGCATAGTAAACATAATCCAATGTCTTTTGTCTACTTTAACTACCTCAGAATTCAAAAGCGATATCTTAAATTCTGTATTATTTAAAGCAACAGTGTTTTGCACATAAGTCATCTGGGCTAACCCTCTGGGCCCGTATCCCCAAAGATTCTGAGAAACGTCTCAGAGAGCTCAAATTCCTTGCCAGGAGTTTTAGCTTAGAAGTGATTCCAGAACATTTTCATTGAACTCTGAGCAAGGAATGGATGCAAAATCCTATCTTAGTGAGGAGGTGTGGTTGACCCCGTTGCTAGGTATGAGTCATCATTTCAAAAGCCGTGATTGGTTGATCCTATAATTTTGATGAAAATGAACTTTTAGTGATAATGAGCAAAGGATGTACCCTCAAATCAATAAACATAATTATACACTCTAATCTCCAGACAATATCTGAAAAATGAATAGTAAGCTGTAGGGGTTATAGCCTAACATTAGAATCTAAAATATGTGAAAACTTAAGCTCATTACACCCTGTTCAAATAGTGATTCACGTCTTATTAGCCCATAATAATATCCTAGCTGGCATATTTTGTACTTTCACTCCCAAATGGACCCAATTGAAAACAAGATGGCCTATCTCAAGGGGCTGTCTTTAATAAAGTAGAAATTGCAACGTTACAACTCAGTGTGGTCTTAATGAGGGAAACACCGCTCAGCTTTTATCAATGTCGTGATTGCTGGCTGGTCTATTTATGAAGGCTAGTTAACAAATATCCTACAAACACAGCTGCTTAGGGGAACTCCTTAGCCACTAAAAGTCCTCTTCCCTGCTCTTAGCAGAACTCGCCTTAGGAGCCCTTTTAAGTGCTAGGAATCTTGAGGAATACCTTTTATATTAACTGGGATTTTCGTGTCACTTTTAGGGGAAATTCTATGAGAATTTTCTTAGAATTTGGCCGCAAGGAACCACTTTCTGCACAAAAATTATTTAGGGATACGGGCCCTGTTCTTTTTCAGTCCTAAATCTGCCCCTGATTATGGTCATATGATTGTGCTTTCCTTGTTGGAGATATAAAATTGTCTTTTACAAAATTTTAAAGAACAAATTAGCAACAGCATACGAACACTGAGCAAATACTAAGATACTGCAGGGAAAATATCCTGAAGCCCCCCTGCTGGTGTAGTGTGTTAACTGATAACTAAAAGTGTGTGCGTCCATAGGAAAATACTGTGTATTCTTATTATTTTCAGAAGGGTGAAGGTGAAGTGAGCTTTTTATCTATAATCTATACTCACTAAGCAAGAAATACCAAAGATGTACAATACTAAGACGTTGGAATCTGATAACAATAGTAAGGTGGGTAACTGCAATATCCCTCCTATGTCCTCCATTTATAAATGCAAGTAGATTTTGAAAATGGATAATGGATTGATGAATAGCTTGAAATGATGACCATCATTTATTAGACCATTGAAACTACATAATTATTCACAATTAGTTTTTTGCTGCCTTTACTCTAAATTAACCACAGATATCTAAAGTTCACTCAAAACATAATGAAACAGCAGATAGATTTAGTAATCATGAACAAAATAAGATGTTTTCTAGTCACCATGTTAGTGTTAAGTAATAGGGAGTACGAACCAGCAGAGGGCTGCCTTGTGCTAAACATAATGGATGTGTTTGCAGTTTGTTTTTCTTTTTTTCTTTTAGGTTAAATGTAAAATCTGTTAGGTAAGTTAAACAGTATATTGCCCCTGTTTATGATGATTAAAGCAACGTTTAAGAAACAACAAATCAAATGAAACAAAAACAGGAAAATACTGAAGTATGGGTTATTTTCTTCTTTCAGAAATTTATTTTGTTCTTTAACAAAAAAAGTAAAAAGATGTGTCTGTTGATAAGTTGTTTTGCACTATATATTGTGGTTTTTGTTCTAAAAAAAACGGTCAGTTAGAGTTATCAAAACATGCTAAGGTTTTTAAAAGTTGCATTTGTGCCTTCTACAATTTCCCATTGTAGCATTGCTTCTCAGGCTGGGCAATAAACCAAAAACTTACAGATACTGAAATTTGACCGTAACCAACATTATTTTGCCCATGTGAGTTCCAGGAGTTGATGTCACCCCACCCCCCCCCCCCCACCCCCTGAAAAAAAAAGAAATTTTTTTTTTTCTTCCATTGTATATTTCCGAGTTAAAAAATGTTGACTTCAGATGCAAATATTAAGGCATGAAAATCCAGAAATAAAAATAAATGCAACATCAGAAGGAGATTTTTGGTGTTGAAGGGTAAATCTAGATTGAGCAATGTCTGTGCCCCTTGCAAGTTTCAGTACATTTTTGTTACCATTGAAATTGGAGGTTCCCCAGGGTTTGAGTTTGGGACCTATTTTATTATGTATTTACCTTCGTCCCCTATGTACCATTTTATGTAGGCATGCAGTTTCTTTCCACTACTACACAGATGGCATGCAAGGGTCAATCAGTGTCCACTCTTTTGACCTGCCTCCAAGACATTAAGAGCTGGATGGCACATAGCTTTTTTAAGTTTCAATGAAAAGAAGACAGAGGTGAGCAGAGGTGAGAACAGCTGTTCGCCTCCTGAAATTTACCTGGGACCGATGGCATAATATGTTAAAAACTACATAACAAACTTGGATATTAAAATGGACAGCAATTTTAAATTTGATCACCAACTTAGTTCGGTGGTGAAGTCTGTTTTTTTTCTACCTGAGGCAGCTGGTGAAGGCAAGGTCTTTCCTATCGAGTCAGCATTTTAAAACAGTGACCCATGCTTTCATTACTTCTAAAGCTGGATTACTGCAGTTTACTGTACTTTGGGCTGGCACAGTCGGCCCTCACATGTCTTCAGATGGTGCATAACGCCGCAGCCCGAGTGCTGACTTGTTCACGAAAGAGGGATCACAGTTATCAGGCTCCCCTCCTAGGGACCCAGCTCCCAGGGTTGGTTCATGAAGCAGACAACTTGTCTATCTTTAAAACTAGGCTTAAAACCTTCCTCTTTGACGAAGCTTACAGTTAGAGACAGGTTAGACAGGTAGCTAGGAAGAGACAGGTTAATGTTAGTATTCAGGTTGAGTGTCAAAAGCTAGGAAGAGATAGGAAGAGGTAGAGTATCTAGGTAGAGATAGGTTAATGTATTCCAGGTAGAGAGAGTTAGTAGCTAGGTCTCCTAGTAGCTAGGAGACAGGTTAATGTTAGTAGCTATGCTGCTTTAGGCTAGGCTGTTGAAGGACATTATTAGAGTCAGTTCCTACTTTCTCTTCTACTTCTCCCCAACTGCATGATGTGCTGTCGATTCAAGCGCTAACCTGTTTTCTCTTAGTCTCTTCCTACAGAGAAAATAGTTTCACATCATTTGTGTGTGCGTAATACTTGATTTGTAACTTGTGTCAGCCTCTTTGTGTGTAACTTTGGATTTGTGTGTGCGTAATACTTGATTTGTAACCCATAAAAACATTTTGTGCGTAACTTTGTGTACTTACAGTTGTATAATCATATACACACACAAATATCAAAAACTTACAAGTACGAAATACAATTTACGCACGCACAACTTGAAATTACACCAGCTTAAAACTAACTATGAATTCAAAATGGCTCCTACACATAAAATCCTCAAATATGTATGCAACAATCGCCTGATACACACAGATAAGACTACAGGTCATAGTTACAACTGCAAGACGGGGGTTGAGACTCTTTTCACGTCCGGAGATTTGTGCGTGGATGATGCGTTTGAATGCTGATCGAATGCTGGGTTATATGAGTTTTCTCTCCACCATTTTCCTCCAACGTTTTTCCTTCTATAGCTGTTACTGAAGTGACAAATACTTGTAAAAGAAAGAGAAAATGAATGTGGCATCACTCGAAGTTTACTATTTTAAACCTAAAAAAAATATTTAAAATATTATCCTTTTCTGAGACGTAGAAATAACATGGGTAAAAAAAAAAATCCCCCAAAAACGACCACTAGGTGGTGGTCTGGTTGTGTTTGCTGAAGAAATCTGGTAGACTGAGAGAGTAAGGTCTAGCTGCAGGCGTAGCCCATACAAAACACGTCCCCAGGCGACTCAAGCTCAACTGAAGCAACATGGCCGCCGCAAGCCGTGTGTCTCCAGGCAGGAGAAATCACTCACGGCAGCTCTTCAGAGATTTCTCCCTCGGCCCCAACCCCTGGAATGATGGCAAGTTAAGCGTGTTTCCTTGTGTATTTTGTTGTATACTTTTGGAAGTGCTAATACACTATAATAAAGTTATTTTAGGCTTGCTAACATATCAGTTCCGAAGGCTGCAAATTAATCTAGCAGGTGTGGTAGGCTACTCAAGCCACCTCAAATGTAGTTAATCCTTCACTCATAAACATAAATATAAGCATGTCCAGAAAGTATAACCGACTTTTGTTCACTGTAGTATCAGTTTTGAACTTGATAACTTTTCTTGTATTTAAGCTAAGCAACAAGGCAAGAGAAACGTTACCATAGGAACGCGTAGGCACACTTGATCTCTGTTACAGAGTAACATGAGGTTATAGACTTAAGTACATTCTTTATGTTTTGTTAGAAATCAAATCCCTATTTTTTAATCATAAAGATACTTTGTCATCAGAAACTGAATTTGAATAACTGCTTTTAAAATGGTAATCTGAATATATCTCTTGGAATTTTTTTTTTTTTTTAACAAAACCAAGTGGCAAAATCTAACAATTTTCCATTTACAACAATACAGGTCATCTCAGCATGCAGGCTTCTCCACATCTGCTTCAGCACTGATGATGCTGTGGTCCCTGAGGATGAGCTTGGAGAATAGCAGAAGATGAGGAAGAGGTGGTTTGGAGGCAGTCAGAAGGGTTCTCTGGTGGCACCAACTGTCCTGTTAATAAATTTTAGCAATATGACAATTTTGGATTGAGAAGTTCCAAAATTTGTTGATGGACGATGCAGTGGACACTATAATGAAGCTACCCAGAGCACTTTCTGCAGACCTGCCTGTATGATATGTGTGGCGTATTTGATATTTTTTACATACAGCATGAACCTGAATAAACATTTGCTGGACCATTCTTTAAACTTTAATAGAATAAACAGAAATTATCTGGTAGATGTGCTGGATCTACTAAAGAAAAATCAGATTTGGATGAGGAGCTGCGACATAGAAGTGGGATATCATACAGGCAGGTCTGCAGAGAGTGCTCTGGGTAGCTTCATTATAGTGTAAAGTAAAGATGAGCCATCATGGGAGCCATCTGCATTGGCAGCAGCAGATCAACAGCTGCAGCCAAGGCTCCGACACAGGGTGCCCAGAGGAGGGAGGGCTGGTACCCCCACCTCCACCCAAGCGCTACCCAGGGGGCACCCAGGCAGCCACAGCCGACAACCGCACTTGCAAGAAAGATTAAAATAAGTTAAAATATAAAGTTTATAAAATATGAAGTGTATAAGACAATAAGTGTAAAACAATGACAAGATAGATCAACATAAAACGCAAAGCAGATTAATAAATTAAGTGTTAAAAGCTAAACTAAAAATGAAATCAGGTAAAACATGCTGAGCGGCTAAAAATATATTAATAAATAATAATTAGTTAAAGGCTAAGCTAAAAAGGTGAGTCTTGAGCCTGCTCTAAAAAATATGAACGTTCTCTGTGGCCCTGAGATCCTCTGGCAGCCTGTTCCAGATGTGAGGGCCATAATAATTGAATGACGCCTCACCATGAGTCCTTGTCCTGACTTTGGGAATGATAAGGAGACGGCTGCCAGAGGAGCGCAGAGACCGTGAGGGTTCATACGGTAAAAGCATTTCTGAAAGATAAGAAGGCCCAAGAGCATTAAGACACTTAAAAACCATTGAAAGAACCTTAAAATTGATCCTAAAACATACGGAGAGCCAATGCAGTGATTTTAAGACCGGTGTAATGTGCTCCCACCTCCTGGTGTTCATCAAAACACGAGCTGCTGGATTCTGTAAAAGCTGTAAACTTGATGTAGTCTTTTTGGGAAGACCAGAAAGCAGGGCATTACAGTAATCAATTCTACTGGTGATAAAAGCATGCATTAGCGTCTCCGTATTGGCACGAGAGAGAATGGGGCGGACTCTGGCGATGTTCTTTAGGTGATAAAAACCTATTTTGGTTATGTTTTTAAAATGAGGGATAAAAGTCAGCTCAGAGTCAAAAATCACACCCAGGTTTTTCACTTGTAAAGAAGGATTAAAAGACAATGATTGTAGTTTTGGTAAAAGTTTCTCTCTCTGAGCCTCAGGACCGATAACTAAAACCTCAGTTTTGTCCTGGTTGAGCTGGAGAAAGTTTTCTGCCATCCAGGATTTAATGTCTAAAATGCAGTTAAAAAGTGCATCCATTGGCCGTGTGTCATCAGGAGGCATGGAGATGTACAACTGTGTATCATCAGCATAACTGTGAAAGTTAACTCCATGTCTCCTGATAACACTGCCAAGAGGGAGCATATACAGGTTAAAAAGCGCTGGGCCTAAAACTGAACCCTGGGGAACACCACAAGTGATCTTATGGACCTTAGAGGAACAGGTATCTAAACTTACCATAAAAGTCCTGTCTGTGAGGTAGGATGTGAACCATTTGTGAACAGCACCAGAGAGGCCGATCTGTTTTAAACGAGTTAAAAGAATAGTGTGGTCTACTGTATCAAAGGCAGCGCTTAGATCCAGTAGAACCAACACTGTCACCTTTTTAGCATCATAGTTTAATCTAAAATCATTTAAAATCTTTAAAAGCGCCGTCTCTGTGCTGTGGTTCATCCTAAAACCAGACTGAAATTTCTCTAGGACATTATGAGCGTTAATAAAATCATTAAGTTGAATAAAAACAAGTTTTTCTAAAACTTTGCTTAAAAATGGTAAGTTAGATACTGGTCGGTGGTTGTTTAAATCATTAAAATCTAAATTGCTCTTCTTCAGCAGGGGCCTCACTACCGCCGCTTTAAAGGCAGCAGGAAAAAACCCCGTCTGAAGGGAGCAATTCATAAAGTTTAAAATCTCATCTTTAAAAGAACCATAAAATTGCTTAAAAAACTTGGTGGGAATCGGGTCCAAAGCGCTTGTGGTGGGCCTCACTGAGGAGAAAACTTTATCAAGGGTCCCAGCTTCTACCAGGACAAAACTGTCCAGTGTTTCCTCTGGTGAAGGCAGACACTCAGATTTGTCTAAAACCATGTTAGTTTGAGAGGATAAAATATTACTGATGGTGTCTACCTTCCCTCTGAAGTGGTCTGCATACTCCTCACAGAGACTGTTTGAGGGGGTTTTCTGAAAACTATTAGAATTATGATGTAAAATGTTGTCAATGGTGGAAAACAGAATTTTGGGATTATTTTTATGTTCCGAGATGATTCTGGAAAAGTATGTATTTCTGGAATTTCTTAAAGCGTTATTATATAATCTGAGATGTTCTATGTATATCTGATGATTTATTGTGATTTTATTTTTCCTCCATTTCCTTTCTGCCACCCTGCAGCTCCTCTTTAATTTTCTAATAGCTGCATTTCTCCATGGTACTGTACGTTTTGAATGAGGGTTTATAACTTTAATTGGAGCCAGCAGGTTGAGAGCAGATTTAAGCCTACTGTTAAAATCATTAACGATAAAATCACAGGGGGCAGGTAAAGGTATAGGAGGAAATTTTTTAAAAACTTCAAGAAAACCTGCAGCCACTTCAGGGGTTAGATGACGCTTCCTGACAGTTCTCACAGAGGTCCCTGATTGGATAAAACTGGTGATATTAAAAAACACAGTAGTGGTCAGAGACAGCCAAGTCAACAACAGAGGACACACTGGTGGACAGGCCATTCGTGATGACCAGGTCCAGGTTGTGTCCTCTGTTGTGAGTCGGCTGCATGACATGTTGGCTAAAATCCATATAATTTAAAATATTTAAAAAATCTGTTGATAAAGGATCTAAAAGGTTATCTATATGTAGATTAAAATCACCAGCTAAAATTATCTTCTCATAAGAGTTGTGTAAAATTGATTAAAAACTCTGAAAATTCTGGAATAAAAAGTGCATTCCTTTTCGGAGGCCTATAAACTGTGACACATAAAATCTGAGGAGTGCTAAAAACAGAGGCAGTGTATTCAAACGTGGTAAAATTATTAAATAAAACTGGTTTGGCGGAAAGAGTTGATGAACTAATAAAAGCAGTTCCGCCTCCCCTCTGGCTACTCCTCGTAGAATAAGAAAAGTTATAATTAGGTGGAGAGGCCTCTGTAAGAACAGCAGGGGCATCTGCACTCAGCCATGTCTCCGTTAAAAATAAACACTGAAGGTTATTATCTAAAATCAAGTCATTTATTATAAAAGTTTTATTCAGCAGAGAGCGAACATTTAAAAGAGCCATAACAATAGTGGTTGGTGATTGAGTGACTGTATGATTTACTGTAGGTGGTAAATGGTAAATGGACTGAACTTATATAGCGCTTTTCTAGTCTTACCACTCAAAGCGCTTTACATTGAAGCCACATTCACCCATTCACACTTGCATTCATACACCGACAGCCAACATGGCTCGGTAGGACGATGTAGAATTGGGGGGTTAAGTGCCTTGCCCAGGGGCACATTAACATGTGACTGGAGGAAAGTGGAATCGACCCTACGATCCTCCGATAGCAAGCCAACTACTCTACAACTGAGCCACAGGTGGGATTTTTAGTAACTGTTTAAGATTATTTGAGTTGCATTTTCTTAGTTTATGATTATTTATTCGCTCTCTGCTGACAATAACAGGTAGATGTCAATGTTTGTTTTAAATGCCTGCATGGTGTTGCTCCACTGTATCTTGCTGAGCTTCTTGCCTGTTATAATTCAACCATGGGCCTCAGATCAGCAGACGAGCTACTGTTTGAGGTCCCAAGAACGAGGAAGAAGTTGAGGGGAGACCGAGCATTTTTGATATGTGGACCTATGCTGTGGAACGCTCTACCAATGAACACATTTTTATCATCAGGCATTTGACACAGTTTGAGACTCTGCCTTATTAGGGTTATTTTATTTGCTTCATGGTCTAACAGTGGGAGTTTGTTCCACTGGAAAATAATGAAAACTAAGGCCATGTACACACATAGCCAGGTTTAAAAAATATATATATATTTTTTCCCAGCTTGTTAAAAAAAATCTCCATCCACATGTAACCAGATAAGTGCATTTTTAAGCACATTCATAGACATGATATACCTGTAGGGGGCAGTAGTTCTCACAAATCCTATACGCCCAGAGTAATATTCTACTCTAACTTCTACATACAGCAGTGAAAGAGCTTGAAAAAATAAGTGAGCAAAAAGCGCTTTGACAATCATTTATGCCAAAACAGCTCTGAGGGCATAAATGCTGTTTCTGAGTGTAAACACAACTCACACAAGTATTGTTGGAGCATTTTGTGTTGTGGACAGTGACGTTGAAGTTTTAAGAAAGATTCATTTTTGGTTACAAAAATCTGCATTTATGTATGGATGACAGGTCAAACCATTTAAAAAAAATCTCAGTTTTGTGAGATACCCAGCTACGTGTGGACAAGGCATTAGCGATCTGCCACCCATTCTACTTGTTGAAACTCTTTGAACCCCCAGTAACCCTGCAGTCTAAGACTACGTCCACACTAAGCCGATAAGGTTATACGGGGAGTTAGACGCCTAATGTTATCCACTCAACAGGAGCATTTACGCCCTGTTTAAGGTCCGTTTAAGTTCACATGATTGCGCAATCCCATGCCGACCTGTGCAAATACTGGGCATGCGTGAAAAGACGCGTATAATCTACGTGACGCCAGCGCCTACATAATGTATACAAGAAGCCTACAGCACAGTACATATCTGCTTGTCCCGTTAACCGAAGAGAACGATAGCTGCTCAGAAGAAGAGAGAGTTTTTGGTGTGGACAGACGACGAGATCGATTTTTTACTCTTCGCTGTTGTCTTTGTCTGTAGTGTCGTATTGTTATTGGCGCAGCATTCATTGACGCCACTTCCTTTCATTATCCGGGGAAGCTGTCGTTGAATTAAGATTTACACGGCTCTCTTACCTGGCTAATAGTTATCCGGCCACAGACCTTAAACGACGCCGGGTTAGTTTAGACGATAGGGGTGTGTAGACTAAATAATTATACGTTTAAGGCATTATCCGGCTTAGTGTGGACGTAGCCTAGGAGAGAAGTGCACTGTTGGAACACAGGAACAATCATGTTCTTTTTTTCCTTTTGATCTGAACTGCAGTGTTTTGAATCAGCTGATTGTTTTTCAGCTCTATATTGTAGAATCTCTGATGGTAAAGAGATACAGTAGTCTAGTATCTAAGTAAAAAATTTATGAAGTAGTTCTTCTGTGTCACTCCTGAACAATTTTGACTATATTTAGGAGGTTAAAGAAGGCAATCCTAAACACTGTATACATCCGATTTAAGTTACACACAGGTAAAAAAACAAAACAACAAAAAACAAACCCACAGTGTCAGAATCTGTCCTTGTTGTTCCAGTGATTGTTTGTCTCTGTGTTATGATGGATCTTAGGTGTGTGTAGTTCCCTTGATTACTCCCCAGTGTATATATGTTTCACCTTTGCCCTTACGTCTCCGTTGGTCCATACCATCTTCTATCATCTTACTATGTCTATTCCCCGTCTAATACTGTCTAGTTACTCCATTGCCCCATTTCCACAAGGGGCGGTACGGTACAGTATGGAACGGGTCAGTACGGCCTGGAACAGGTAGGTTGTGTTGCCATTACCATCTCAAAAGAAAAGTAGTGGGGGAGGACATGGGCGGGTTTAGCTTAACAAAAGCTCCAGCAAAATGCATCTCTCTTCTGTTGTTGAAGATTTTATTTTTGGAAAACAGAGATTTTTTTTTCAGCCAATGTACTACTTAGATTCCATAGCTCAGAGTGATGTCAATCTAGCCATCTTGTTTTACAAGGATACTTTTGCAGCTTGTTTTTATTTGGACATTAAATTCAAGTCAGCTCCAGGACAAGGTGATTGAAATAAAAGCAGGTTTTTGAAAATATTTTTTATCACTTGCAATTTCTTCTGTTCCACTTCCCCTCTGTATGCAGACTCGTCGCCGTCACGGATGAGTCCAATGATGGTGGTGTCATCTGCAAACTTCAGGAGTTTCATAGAAGGTTCCCTTGACGTGCAGTCAGTGGTGTAAAGGGATAAGAGCAGTGGGGAGAGAACACATCCCTGGGGGGCGCCAGTGCTGATGGATCGGTTGCTGGATATGAAGTTACCCAGTTTCACCTGCTGCCTCCTGTCAGTCAAGAAACTGGTAATCCACTGGCAGGTGGAGGGAGGCACGGTGAGCTGAGACAGTTTTTGATGGACGAGCTCTGGGACGATGGTGTTAATCGCAGAGCTGAAGTCCACAAACAGGACCCGAGCGTAAGTCCCTGCAGAGTCTAGGTGGTGCAGCATGTAGTGGAGAGCCATGTTGACTGCATCATCCACTGACGTGATTATAAGTATAACCCTGCCTTGTTCTCATATTGGTATAGTTGAAAGTCCTTTTCCAATCTCCTCCAGTGTAGCTAATCTTGAATATCACAGACAACCCAACACCAATGCCTGAGTGGTAAATAAAGCTAAAATATTTTCTTCTTGGGTTCTACGCAACAGCCATTTCACATCATCTCTTTAATAGATATCAATTTAGTCTTTAATTGACAGCCATTTCATGAACAGTTTCTTCTATAAACCTAAACAGTGTTGCACATGTTCTCCCTGTGCATACCAGGGTTTCCTGGCATGCTCCAGCTTCTTCCCACTGTCCAATTTGTTAAATGGTGTTCGTAAAGTGCAGTGGTGGATTTAGCAGTTTGGGGGGCAAAGGCAAACAATGACATAAGCCCCTCTGCGCCTATTGTTTTGAACTGTTTTTAATTCTAACTTCGAAAATAAGTGCTAGCACTGATGTCCAGAATGTAGATGTCTGGAACCGCATCTGAATGACGATTTATCCGTTTAGAAAATGTATTTTCCATACATAATACTATTAATTTTCTGTAAACAGTGTGAGCCAGACAGCCATGTTTGTGACAAGGGACTTTTATTTGTATAGCACACTTTCAGAAACAAGGCAATTCGATGTGACATGTTCAGCAGACCTTTCATGCTGTTTCGGCTGCAAGTAGTGACAGCTGGAGAAAAATTAGTTTCCCTCCCTAGCCCGTATAGGTATTCAGATAAACAGTTGGAAAAACAACAATTCCACAATAATTTAATATTCCCTATACAGCAAAATAAATGAATGGCTAAATTAACTAATTGGGCAAGTTCTGTACAGTTAAAAAAACCAAAATAATGTATGATTGCCTAGAAGTTAAACTTTGAAAAACAGGCTAAATGCTTTTGAAACTGAACCTTTGACAATCAATAAATGACAGAGATCAGATGCCTTCCTACTGAGAAAACTAAAACTAAAACACACCTGTAAAGACACAAAATCATTGCTACAAACATATACTAAGAAATCAGAGGAACTTAAGCATGGACTGTATCATGTTGTTTTATCCATGTCCAGACAGAGATCGATGCTATGAAAAGAAATAAAATGATTATGATTCTAGACAGAAGTTATTCTTGGTAATCTTAAATCTGAAAAAATACTTGCTTTTTAGTCTTGCCTTGACACAAGCAGCAGGCAGCCTTATATACTTGCTTTCAATGCATGTAGTACTTGAAAATTCCGCTAGAAGGCAGAGTACCAAACTCAGTGCAGGGTTTTGTAAAGTAGAAACAAAACAAACATGGCGACCATAGGAAATCATCAGCTGGTTAATTTTCCTATAACGAAAGAAAAAATATGGCAAAATAATGGTATGGTATGTAAGACCATATTTACCTCTATTGTTGCTTTCTTTTCTACTCGATTTGCCATTGTCTACATTGTGTACCTACAGCCTGTCAAATAGTGCACTACACCCCCCTCCTTCAGGTTACTCGCAACAGCATTTGCAAAAGATTGTTGTTTGGTTCACATCTGACCTTTTAAAGCCAAAGAACTTCAAAACAGCAGACATGGCTCCTCCTTTTGAATTTAGTTCCCTTTGGTCAACATTGTGTGCTTTGCTCTGACAGCTTCTGCAGGCTGCCATATTTAGTTGAAAACTTTACTTTTCACACTTTGGTGTTAGAGTGTGTAGCACTGGAATTGCTCCCCCGCTGTAATACTTTCCCACATCAAAAGTTTTACAGACAATGTCTGAATAGCCCCAGACATTGTCAGGGGCTATTTACCGGTATAGTGGTTTATAAAAAATTCACATCATACTGAAAATAAACACCGGCTATTAGTATGAACCGGTATACTGAACAGGGCTAATAGACGGCATAGATAATGGATGGACACATTAACTTAAACAGCATTGTCGCAGCATATACTTTTTCCAGACTTTTTGTCATACAATCCAGGAAGATTCTGTTTGAAACTCAGTGAAGTAGTCTGCTTCATTGTCTGCTATGTTTTTGGGGTGTACCTTAATTTTCACAAAGACTTTGGAGGCCTATTTATAATGACATTGGTAATCACATGAAGCCGGTCACCTTATTTACCTTCTATTGAATTCAACAAAGCCCTGGAATCAACATCTCCTCATTTCAGATAGATGTGCACCTTGCATGCAGAGTACACTTGTACTACTCATTTGAATTACTGGTCTGTAAAAAATAACAAAACAAAGCATCAGTTATTCATCCTTTTATTCAACACCTTATTAAAAATTCCCCTATGCTTAATTAGAGCATGTCTGCCACACTTGAAAAACGGCTGTGACTGGCTGAGGCCCAGAGGTTTAGCAGGATTGTTTTAGGTCCATTGAGCACAGGCACACATTAAAAGGATGACAAAAGCTCTTCTGGAGTGTGTAAAAATTTGAACCTATGAAAAACAAGTCTCAGTTTAAGTTTAAGATATTTTACATAACACATACTAAATTTTGTCTAAGAAATATTTAGAGATTTTGTCATTTAATATTGGTGGATTTTACAATATTTGAAGGTAAAATCCTAAGTACGGTACAAATCAACATTCAAAATAATATTTTATCTCTCTCTTGCTCTTAAAAAGATTGTTTTTAATGCTAATCTAAAATCTCAGGATGGCAACAATACAGCATCCTCAACCTTGAAATGTAAAGTATTGTTATAGCTGAATGCTTTCCTGAGGAAACCTTCATCCTGGTATTTACATGGATGTTGTTATGATGTTAGGTGTTTGACTTTAAATTTTTCCATTTTCCAATTCAGCTTACCTTATTATTTTAGTTTATTTGTTTGTGTATACTTATTTTATGTTTAGAATTTTATTATGATTTTGGCTCTTCCTCCCATACCTGTACTTCTTGTCTTTAAATATTTTCCTTATTGTTTCCTTGTTACTGTGTTTAATCTTTTGTGTTTCCTAATTTCTTCAGTGTACCTTGTTAGGTCTATTTAACTTGATTTCCATCATTAGGTTTTCTTATTTTGAATTTCATTCCTTTTTTCTCTTCTCCCCCCTCTGTTCACTAATGTTTTTGCTTACAGTTCCTCTGGGCTCCTTAATTTTCATTGTCTTATATCTTTTATCTTTACTCACTTTCTAGTTTATCCTTCTTATTTAAGATTGTTTTGTGTAGTTTCCTGTCCATCCATCACCTCCAGAAAGCTGGTTATGTGACATATTCGGATAAGTTTAAGGGTAAGTTAGTGGATAACCTCAACTTTTGGTTCCAAAATCGAAGTTATCTTTCAAGGTATGATAGTAACCATAACCATTTAATCTCTGAATCTCTTTCTTTTGGAATATCACCAATAGGTTGACATTTTGGTAACAAAAATCTATAAGATAAAGGATGGATGATTGTGATGTAGCTCATTAGTTCATTTAGTTTTTTTTCATATCCCCATCTGAAAATAAAGATTTAGCAGAAGATGACATTGGAGCAAATGGAAATCTAAAGAAATGTTTTGTCAGCTGCAGTATACAGCCACTGAAGTTAAAAACGGTGATATATTGATTCTGAGTTAAAGGCATTGAAAATGCAAAATGTAAAGCACACATTGAACACCTTTTCATTTTCTTGGTTTATCCATATATATTCAGATTTGCCGTAGTCCAATAGCAGAACGGCGTAGTCTCATTTTTTGGGGATCTAAGTGTCTCAAATCATACAGTCGATACAGGTTGAATAACCAGACAAATCATGCAAGCACACAACTAATGACACTGTTTCATTAGCGCATTTAAAATTCTAAGTCCCTCAGCTGTCATTTTTATGATAATTTGAACTGATTTGGCATGGGATTTGGTATCAGAGCCTTTTGCGCTTTGGTGGTTATTGCTGCATGCGTTTATTAAAACCCTCCTCCCACCTCTCCCATCCTGTCATGTGAATTAAACAAAGGGTGATAGAGCACTTTGGTATGGAACAGGCGTGAGGGCAGACGGTCAACTCTCCTCTGTTCAGGTTAGTAACACTGCTTACACAACATTAAATTGAAATGTGTTTGGATTGTCTATCTACAAAATGGAAAGCTTTAAATGTAATTTTTGTATTTGTCAGCATCATACACTAACTGGTTCCTACAATTCTTTAGCATTAGCTCTAATGTAATTGGCACTAATTCCAGCACAGGCACTAATTGGCAGAGTAGTTTTTTTTTAACTGTATAACATGTTTTAATTGCCTGAAGCAAACAACAAACACTTTTAATTAATTATATTTTAAATACATTAGGCACTCATTTTTGGAAAACTGATGTGCAAGTAAGGAGCAGCAATAATGCTTCTACAATGTTTAATGACATTGTAAATTGCTGGAGCTACATTAAGAAGACAACTTTGTGATTTGAAAATTTATTTTACTCATTCACTAAACTGACTGTCAGTCATGCAAATATGCCAATATGTTTCATCAATAAGAAAACTAGTTAAAGTAAAAAAAAAAAAGTTTGTGTATGTAGGTCAGGATCAGAGAACAACTCTAAATACATTTTCTCAAAGAAGGAGAAAGTTCTAGCTCCTCATTTTTTTCAGAAGCAGTTTCTTGCACCTTGTTGAATTAATGCAATATTGGGCAAAAAGCCAATGCCTTGGACAATTTAAGATAAAAAAATAAATAAAAAAAAAAGGTTTCTGATTACAATGATGGTATCTGAATGTGTTTTTTGACAGGTTTGATTAAGCCATGGAGAACAGCAGTCTGACATGGCCTGGGAACAGTAACACATCTCTTCAGATTGAACTACCATCATGTGCCACACAGAGGAGCCAGATCTCACAGATTCTCCTGTATGCCTTCCTCTCAGCTGGCATAGTCTGCACCGTCGTGGGCAACTTCTTGGTTGTCTTGTCTATCTCCTACTTTACACAGCTACAGTCTCCAACAAATTCTTTTGTTTTATCCCTTGCAGTGGCTGACTGCCTTGTTGGGCTGCTGGTGATGCCTTTTAGCATGATTCGGACTGTGGAGGGTTGTTGGTACTTTGGTTCCCTTTTTTGTAAGTTTCACTCTAGCCTAGATGTCATGCTTTGTACTGCCTCTATATTTCATCTCAGCTGCATTGCCTTTGACCGTTATTATGCAGTTTGCAATCCCCTGGTTTACTCCCTAAAGATGTCCAACAGTCACGTAGCTTTGCTCATTGCCATGTGTTGGACTGTTCCTATGTTAATTTCATTTGGCCCCATAATGCTGGATCTTCACATTGCCGACGTAGACATCTTTATTCCTAAGGATGTGTGTGTGTTCTTGGTCAGCCGTATTTATGCTGTCATGGCCTCTTTAGTAGCCTTTTACTTGCCTATGGCTATTATGCTTGTGGCATATTGGAAGATATTCAAAGCAGCAAAGCGACAGGCCAAACAGATCAGTGCCATGGAAAGCCAGATGGCTGCTGGAGTGGGCAAAGACTCAAGCAAGAAAAAAAGACACCGTAACACCATGAAGAGGGAGGGAAAGGCTGCAAAAACTTTAGGTATTATAATGGCCGTTTTTCTTATCTTTTGGATGCCTTTCTTCACTGTCAACATTGTGGATCCTTTTATTGAATACAGCACCGAAGGAGTCATCTGGGATGTTTTTCTCTGGTTGGGGTATGTGAACTCATCTTTAAATCCTTTCCTTTACGGATTTTTCAATCGCTGCTTTCGTAGGGCATTCCTCATGTTTATTGGCTGCAGGGTGTGCCTGCCTGGAATATCAGCCGGTATAGAGTTATCACATTCTAAGAAAGA
Organism: Apricaphanius iberus; assembly: GCA_028564705.1. Classification (NCBI taxonomy): domain Eukaryota; kingdom Metazoa; phylum Chordata; class Actinopteri; order Cyprinodontiformes; family Aphaniidae; genus Apricaphanius; species Apricaphanius iberus. Next base: position 48,963 of record JAPXFQ010001927.1, read on the forward strand.
GACACGCTAATATACAGATTCATTGTCAAATATAAATATCTGCCTATGTTTGCTATAGTTATAAAAGCTAAATTAAGATCAAGACTTTTGGGTGATAATTGAAATATATTTGCAGGAATACAACTCCATTATTCTAGCTAGATCTGTCCCAATCTTGCCTTCAAAAAGGAAGCGTTTAAACACCATCTTTAAAGTTTTTCATGTCAGGCACAATATTTTATATCTAATTTGAGATATAGCAACAGCTTTGTGAAGTATTAAGTATAAATTTACATATCCTTTGGATGGCTACCTATTTAGACATAGGTATGTGTCCATTGTTTTTGATGTGAAGGGGTGTAGTTTACTATTTATCGAAAAAATCTGAACCAGATTTATACATAAAAAACTGGTTGAAAAAAAGAAGTTGAAAAATTGCACCTTCTCAACAGATCCATCCAACAGGACCACAAAACGGTTAAACTTTCAAATAAGACCCATAAATAGCATACATCAGATGTAGAAAAATATATAATCTTGAAATTTATCTATTTCACTGAAGCCTAATTACAATTCTATCTATCTATCTATCTATCTATCTATCTATCTATCTATCTATCTATCTATCTATCTATCTATCTATATTAAAAGAAAGCTGGTTTCAAATTGTCACGTTTTTTCTTAATCTAACAGTGAAAACCTTTCGTATTTCTGTTGTAAAATTTTAAAATTGATCATGCTTACCTTTGTGTAGGAAAGATATTGTACACTGACTTGCAGACAGTGTTTATATATATATATATATATATATTACCATTCTTGGATACAGATTATGTACTTTGTTTATAAACTGATGTATGTACACAATGTAATGCTTTCACTCACTCACAAAAATAAATCCAATTCACGATGAAAAAAAAATGTTATATATTCTATTCTATTGTAATATACATTAATGAATGTTTAATTTTAACCTCAGTTTGCTTGTAAAGGTATAAATCTAAATGGAAACTAAATTGAAGTTTTTTTTGAGTTTTTGAGTAGGATTAAAATCAAGCTTTTTGAATAATGATAGATTATTCTGTAAAATACAATTTGATTTGATTTGCTTTGTAGTTTATCAGTGATACTTAGGAGCTCCATCCTCAACCACCTGTCTGTGGATCAAGAGAAAGCACTGTAAAGGGTATAAACAAGGGTTAACTGGGTTTAAACAAAGTATTACTAAAGGGTTAAGGTGAACAGATTAAACCGTAAACACTAATATTTCATCATCACAAGAAAAAGAGAAGATCATTTTCATATTATCATGATGTACCACCAAAATGTTTTGTCACGGTTAAAACATTATCAGGGGAAAAAAAGAAGAAAAAAACAAACATGAAAACCTTGGTTAACAATTTTATCTGTTACATATATTAATGATACATTGTATATTTCAGTCTTTAAGTTTAAAAAGTATCATGCTTCACTTTCTTCCCGACTTGCTAAGTTTTTTGTCTTATTTTTTGAATAAGGACAGCTTTTGTTTTTCTTCCAAAAACTGGAATTTAATACATAGGATAAATGTCAATTCTAAACTTATTAACAGCAAAAGGAGACAGTTTAAATTATTTCAAGATAGCCAAGACAAGAATGTGTTCTTGTGTGAAGCAACATGCACATCTGCTGACAGCTTTTTAAATGTAGAAGGCATAAGTCACCAGGATGTCAATGAAAAAAAGGGTTTAGAAAACAACTTGATGGTGTGTGTTCTCCTGCATACAGCCTCCTAAAGTAAATTGTTGCCTAATCCTAGATACTCAGCTCCCAGATTGCATTGCAAATTAGTCCTTCTCAAAATAGTCAGCCACCAGATGCAGTCTGTTTATTAACTCTGAGCCTTACTAAGCATCATGTCATAGTTAAAACAGGATCAAAGCTGTCAGTTCACAATTAGGAGTCTGGGCAGGCTGTCACTTTGGCTGGTTCTGATGCTTCATGTAACTGCAAGTGCAACTGACAGTGTAATCAACTTATGGCTTCTGATGACTTCCCTAACACAAGATACATAAAGGCTTGAAAAGTTTTTTTCTATCTCCTGTTTTTTATCACTTTTTTTTTAAGGAATATGAGTAAATATAAGTGAGAAACTCCTAAAACCATGTCCTGATCTGTCTTTGTCTAGTATCTTTTACCCTTATTTATGCAATGTATTAATCTCTAAATTTGATAGCAAATACCAGCAATGTAGATGATGAAGCGGGTCCCTGTGTTTTGGGGTTACTACCAACAGATGTAATCAGATACCATCAGATTGGGGCCTGGGAAACTTGGTGAACACCCCACACTCCTCACTGTGTAATCTTAAACCTTATTTAAAAGTTTTGATCAATCCAACATAAAACTTTTTTTTTATCATAAAACTGTTTTTTAATCAGATGCTAAAAGTTTTATTTAACTGATTTTTTTGTTTTATATGTTTTCAGTTTAAATCAAAATTCCTAAGTCACTACATTGGTTACAATTTCTGTCTCTACTTTTCAAGCTTTTATTATATGTTTGGTTTCCTAAATTGCGGTTTTAATCAAATGCTAAATGTTTTCTTTTATCGATTCTCTGTTAAATCATGTAACACACCTTGAATCGCCTTGTGTTGAAAGTGTGCTATACAAATAAAATTGCCTTGCCTTGCCAACAGATAACTTGATTGAGGCTGGGTAAGTGAATAGGGGTTGGAGTGGAGGGATTCCACATGGATGGATATAATGGTAGTTCATGCAAAAATACAGCCTAACACGGCCTCTTCTTCCATACCTTCAACCAACCTCTATTAAAACCCTTGTAAAGCCCCCTAAATTACAACTATTCCTTATTCAACTGAATATGAACGTTTTATTTTTACGTTTGATTATCATTCCTGTTTTTTTTTTTTTTTACTATTTTTATTTTTTTGCTAACATTTGTTGTTTACATGTTTAAAATAAATATTTGTCATCAACATTAAGAATACATAGATAATTTACTTATTGTTATATGATTTAAAGCAGAAAATACAAAGCATTTGCCAAGAAATGTGTATGAATGATCTTCTTTAGATAAACGTCCAAATCAAAAAAAAAATGACATGGGTGTTTTTGGACAATCATTAAATAAAGTGGATTATTTTTCTTGAATGTTTTTGCTCCCTTTTTTATTTTTATTTATATTGGACAAAAATGATACAGTACAAAACACAAAGAAGCACATTCATTTCACATTAGTGTTAACTTGGAAAGGCGAATTACATTTTGATCTAGATATGTATGCCAGGTTACCCTATAAATGGAACAGAATAAAATCCTTACAACCATTTCAAAATTGATATAATATTTGTGATATATTACACTCCAAAGTTTAAATCAACAATAAAAATTGCACTTTTGACTAGTGTCTACACTTTGTCCAAGCAGCTGAAATATTTGTGTTCCTCCTATTTAAAACAACATATTAAAACAACAGATGTCACAGTTGCGTTAAACCCACCATCAGTTGCCTAATAACTGAACACAAGGAGGCTGTCAGAACTATAATTTAACAAAATACGTCAACACAGACTAACACCCACATTATGGGCTGAGGAATGTGGGTTTTTTAATTGTCAAAATGTAAATACAAAGAGTCCAAACTGTTGCTTTTAGCCACATTGTGTACATAAACAAAACTTCAAATGAAAAAAAGGTTAAGTCCAGTTTCCACTGGTGTCAAGTCATTTTTTTTTTAAAAGTTTTGCTTCTCTTTTAATTTCGTACCACAGTGGAATCCCACACAAGAGTGTCTGAAAGGATAGACCAGCACCGTCCTTTAAAAATGGGTAAAGGTCTCTTCAGAGGCACTCTATATGTCAGTCTCTTTAAGACCGTGGCACTCTGCCAGATCATAGAACTGAAACCTGCTCTGCTCACAGGAATTGTAAATCCCCATAGAGACTGTTTCCACAGTATCAGTCTGACCTAGGGCAGGTGGGGTGCCTTTTCCTGTTCCTCCCTTGATTTTATTGGATAGATCGTTCACTTTTTCTTTGAACTGAAAGGAGGACTTTTGCAAGGGTGATAAAAGGCTCAGTTTCTTTAAGCCTAGTGAGCAATGTTTCCTCTTGTGTATCAAAGATCTTCCACAAGATTCGTGCATTGGATAGCCAGCAGTGTAGTCCCGCCTTTGATCCCCTGGCATTCCCTTCACAGCCGTTCTCCACCTCTGGTCGTAAAAGCGGCGTAGGAGCCTCCTCCTTTGGTGACACTGGCATCTGAGAAGCCGCTTGAAGGCCCGCTGGAACTCTTTGCTGGAGCAGGGGTAGATCATCGGGTTTATGCAGCTGTTGAAGTATCCCAGCCAAAAGATAAACTTAAACACAGTTTCAGATGGTTTAAGTGCTGGGAAAAAAGAACCTGAAAAACAGATAGCAGGGAATATGACTTTTATGACAAAATCTTTACTTAATTGGACAAATCTTACTTTTTTGTTGTCTTTTTAAAAGCATTTTAAACTCACTAAGCTTTCCCACATTTGTCAGAAACGTCAATTGATTTCATGCGCAAAGTAGAGCATGGTTGTTAAATGAACAGCTCAATTTAGGGTAATAATCCCAAATAAAACCCTGTTAAAATAACAGATGGATTATATACTTCTGCTTTCTTAGCCCCTGCACAGCATTTACACCCCTTTTTGGCCAGGAGATGCTATGGTTAAAGCTTCAATGAAACTTGTGGGGTGTTTGGACCTATAACAGCAAAAAAATGCACACAAAATGTTTTTTTGGGAGTTTTTGGTGTTTGAATTAAGATAAGACCATACAAACAGGATATATAAAGCCTTACTGAATATCCAGGTTCTTAGGTTATTTAAATGACATTTTAAACTGCATGTTAAATTTATGTCAGAGTGAAAATCACCTTGCTGTGTTGCTTCTTTTACTAAGCTTTCTACCCTATTGGAAGGTGGTTCTGTATTTGGATATATGCTGGAATTAAAGATGTGGCACATTATTTGGTATAAAATATTTGATGAAATAATTTAAATCACTAGGAAATTAATTTAGGTTTTATATGTCTCCTTATATGAAACCTTACTCCTCTTGCTGGTGTTGTTTATGCACATTGGTAGGGTCTGGCTGAAGTGATAATTCTTCTCCTTTATGGTTTCCTACCTTATATTAAAACAAAGTCATGCCCATGTTTAACTCACTGGACTACAGTGGGGTTAACAAATATTTAGTCAGCCACCAATTGTGCAAGTTGTCCCGCTTAAAAAGGTGAGAGAGGTCTGTAATTTCGCTCATAGGTATACCTCAACTATGAGAGAGAAAATGAGAGAAAAAAAAACATTGAGAAAATCACATGGTCTGATTTTTCAAGACTTTATTTGCAAATTATGGTGGAAAATAAGTTTGGTTACCTACAAACAAATAAGATTTCCAGCTCTCATAGACCTGTAACTTCTTCTGTTAAAGGCCCTTCAGTCCTCCTCTTGTCACCTGTATTAATGACACCTGTTTGAACTCATTATCAGTATAAAAGACCCCTGTCCACAACCTCAAACAGTCACACTCCAAACTCCTCTATGGCCAAGACCAAAGAGCTGCCAAAGGACACCAGAAATAATATTTAAGCCCTGCACCAGGCTGGGAAGACTAAAGCTGCAATAGGTAAGATGCTCGGTATGAAGAACTGTGGGAGCAATTATTAGAAGATGGATGATACAGTATACAAGACCACGCAACATCCCACCCTTTGGGGTCAAAATTATCACAAAGTGTAGCAAAAATCTCAGAACCATACATGGGGGACCTAGTGAGTAACATGCTCGAAAGCTAGGACAAAAGTAACAAAGGCTACCATCAGTAACACACAATGCCACCAGGGACTCAAATCCTACAGTGCCAGATGTTTCCCCCTATGTAAACCAGTACATGTCCAAGCCTGTCTGAAGTTTGCAAAATATTATTTGGATGATCTAGAAGAGGATTGGTAGAATGTCATATGGTCGAATAAAACCAAAATAGAACATTTTGTTACAAATTCTACTTGTTGTGTTTGGAGGAAGAAGAATGTTTCATTCAAAGAACACCATACTGTGAAGCATGGGTGTGGAAACATCATGCTTTGGGGCTATTTTTTCTGCAAAGAGACCAGGATGACTGAGCCATGTGAAGGAAAGACTTAATTATGCTATGTATCATGACATTTTGAGTGTAATCCTCTTTCATCAGCAAGGGCACTGAAGATGAAATGCGGCTGCATAACAATGATCAAAAACACACTGCCCATGTAATTAAGGAGTGGCTTCATAAGAAGCATTTCAAGCCAAGCCAGTCTCCAGATATCAAACTCATAGAAAATCTTTGTAGGAAGTTAAAAGTGTGTGTTGCCCAGCAGTCCCAAGACATCACTGGTCTAGGGGAGATCTGCATGGAGGAATGGGTCAATATACCAGCAACAGTGTGTGAAAACCTTTTGGAAGTCTTACAGAAAACGTTTGATCTCTGTCATTTCTAAGAAAGGGTATATGGCAAAATATTGAGATTAACTTTTATTATTGACCAAATACTTATTTTCCACCATAATTCGCATACATTATTAAAAAATCAGACCATGCAATTTTCTGGATTTTTTTTTCTCATTTTGTCTCTCATAGTTGTACACATACCTATGATCAAATTACAGACCACTCTCATCTTTTTGAGTGGGAGAAGTTGCACAGTTGGTGGTTAACTAAATACTTTTTGCCCCACTGTACATACAGAAATCACTCAAATATTTGAGATGCAATTCAGTATATAGTTTAGTAGCACTTTGGTATTGTGCAAATATACTGAGTGGATGATCCAGTTTTCCAAAAGTAGTTACCTGGTAACCTAGAAACAGAGTGGTTGTAGGACAAAAATGTGTTAAATGAAAAATGGACTGGGTAATAATATTGCTGGTTAAATATCGACATGTAGTTGTGCAAGACCTCCAAGGAAAGACGTTTTACCAGGAGCTATGTTACTGAGTGTTGAGGTTGGGCAGAAAGGAAAAAATGATGATGAATGGAGCTGGGAATACCATTTGTCCTGGTGAGGTTTTTCAAATGTTTCCCAACACCAAATCCATCTATTGCCCTCAGAAGCCAGCTAATCAGTAAACAAATCAACCCCCCCCCCCTGTATATTGTTTTATCTGCATAAACACAGCTGTTCTGTGAATACCTCAGAAGTTTCTTAAAGAACATTAGGGAACAATCAGCATGACGCTCAACAAACACAGCAGACAGGTCAGGGAGTAAGTTAGGGCCAACCTTCAACCTATGCAATGTGAAATGTCTACTCTATGGTCAAACATATAGATACAATAGAAAGAACATGACACAACTACAAACTTGCCAAAACATGACCATCCACTGAATCATATATTCTTAAGAGATGTTAGAAAAATACCAATTAGTGAGAAAACATGTATGGGACACAGAAAACTTGGTTGAAGTTGTTCTGATTAGATTATACCAAAGCTGATGTTTTCTGCTTACATAAATATCACTATATAGTATATGTAGAAAAATGTGCAACACCCCATCCCTACGATGAAATATGGTGACAGCAGCATTATGCTGAGGGAATTATTTTCTTTAAGATGACAGGGAAGCTGGGATAATAGATCTAGGTAAAAATAAAGGGTGGTTCCGTCAGAAACGTAAAGCCCGAACAATGTTCTATGTGTTATCCGACCTGTAGTTAAAATATAGAACAGCATTCAAATCCAAAATTAATCCAAAAGTCTACAGATGTTGATCCATCCTATTTCTCTGGAGTGGACTTCAGTCAGATTGGACCGATACGCCTATGAGACCGGAAAAATGCCATAGTTACAAACTAACAGGATAATGAATTTGAGTTCAAATGCACGCCACACTTTTAACATTTGTATATATATAAACAAAATCCAAAATCAAAAATATGAAAGTTTGCTAAGCATTGTGATTATGTTGTAATACTTTCTTAACTATTTATCAATTTTAATAAGTCACAGAAAACAATTTTAGGTCACCATCATTCAAGAGATTTTTGAGGATGTGGGGTGGGGTTGAAGCTTTTCCCAGTCATTACAACTAAGTATTACTTGGTTGTAATATAAAATGAACATAAAAAAATACGTTGTTACAAATGAGGCATTGCTGTGTGTAGTATTCTGTGAGTTTTTCTGAAGTGATACTGCAAATAATTTATGCTTGTACAACCTAAGTATACAGTTAACATTACAAATTATAAAGCACATTGTGTTTTTTTCTCAGATCTTTAGTGTGTTTTATTATAAAACGCTGTATTTCCTTGAATGTTTAATTTCCTTTAACTTGTTTTTCTCCCAACTGCCCTGCCACCGTCCAATCTAGGCTTTAGTTCTGTAACACAGAACCAAACACTGACATAGTGGCTGCTTGGCTGAGTGCTAATGTCAAGCTGAGCAGTTCCACTGCCTTATGTGGAAATGGTTTCTAGTGTTGGTCTCATGCTGTTTTAATTTCATATACTGACAGCACACTGTGTACCAACAAATCCACACATTATGAATATGTCAACAACTGAATCATATAACAGTCTACCATCTTTGTGGTGATGTTTTTTACAGGTCTGTGTCATCTATGGTATCTTATTTTCAACTTTAATAAAATACTCACAAGGTCAGTTCTGGTCATGCACTCAATATTAATACAAATTAAAGCATAGAAGGCTTTCTTGCACTAATTCTTCTGTATAAACTGACGTCACCTTTGGGACAGACAGCCCATGATTCACCGCTCTGACGCAACGCCAAGCACCATGACAACAGGTAACTCTTTTTTTACACTTTGCTTGTTTACTGCCTATCAATGTGTTTATGTTTTTGATGTCTGTAAGGCAACTGCCCTTTTTGAATCCTCTCTTACTATAGTTTTTCACTGGATACACTGACTCACCTTTTAAGACTAAATGTGAATGCAAGCAACATCTAAGTGCTTTTGATTGAATATAGAATGACTCCCAGGAGTCTGGAGACCTGTCAAAATTAACAGACACGTTTTCATGATGAGTCTTTTATATGAACAGAGATAATCTGTAAAAGCCCCCTGTTGCAAAGTTTAGGGAGTTATATCTTTCAAATTTAAAGTGGGACGCTCATGTTATTTTTTTATTTAACCCCTCAAAACTTTCTCTCTAGGGGCCACCAGATACTTTGATTGAATTCAGTGAATCCTTGTCCCTATCTTTGCCATACTGACTACTCATATATTGTAAGAGAAGAGTGATACTTTGATTTCCCGGAGCAGTTTATATCACAGACTGTAACATATGAATGTTGTTTTTTTCAAACAGATGGTTTCCTTGCAGGTCTGAAAACTTGCAAATATATAGTTTTGATATTTATTTTGCTAGTTATTTGGACAGATTTTAGCAAAGGAATACTAGTTCAAAAAGTAACAAATATTTTTGAGGGGTTTTGACACTATTAAAGAACAAGAACTGTCAGTAAAATCATCATTTGGGGGGGAGATAAAGCCTGAAAAACAGTAAATCATAAAAAAAAGTCCCACTTAGTAAAATATCTGATTTCAACATAGACCTTATTTTGGTTCAGAGTCAGTGTCAAGAACAAACATAGTCCTCATTTATTATAAATATTTGATCTATTTTTAGCATATATTAAACTACCTTGTGTATTAATACTCCAAGCTTAGACTTCAAGTTAAAATTACACAAGGATCATAAAAAAGTATGTAAATCATGGAAAAATACATCAGCATACATCAAACTTAGATTTGACTCAAAACTTAATAATATGCTTTTTTCCAACTGTGTTTTATAGGTAACAACAGAGAACAGTTTTAAATATGATGCTATATTTACATGCTTATACTGTACTGGAAGGATGGAAGCAACATCCATTTTAATCTGAAGTGGTGTTAAACTTTTTACAGGCTTTGCATTGACCATAAAACTGTTTCCCAATATCACCCCATTATTCAGCTGTCTGTGGTGATATTGGGAGAGTGTGAAATATCTGTTGTTCAGAATGAATCATAATTTGCAACCATAGCTACACTCTCATATAGTGGCAGCATCTCCGTGACCAACTTGCTCCTAACAGATGAGACAGCCAGGGCCCATGAGAAACTTTAATTTTAAGAAAGTTTAATTTGTTTTTGTTTTAAGTCATTAATGTTCTTGTAATGAAAAAAAAAGAAGCTGATTAATATACACTGAGTCCCGAGCCCCTTCCACACTTTATACTGATCCATCATGGCCAGAAACAGTCCAAGTTTAGAATTATAACAAAACAATTAGTTCTCACAATTATTTTTTGCTATACACAGTTAACTATCTGAAAGAAGGCTAATGGATCCCTTGCTTACAGACTGACAGATATGTAGACTATTGTCTTGATTTACCTCAAACCATCACAGGTCACTTTTTACCACTATGCAACATTTGCCAAAGATCATGTTGTAAGCACTTTGCTGTCATCTGCTGGTCAGAGTTATACCACATTATGCCGAATTTCACCAACAGGCTACGAAGTACAGAAATATGTACTGCATATCTTGGTTTTTCTGTGTTCTAATTAAAAACCTCTACTTAATTGAGAATTAGTTTCACAGCAAAAAAAACCCAACATTTTTGTTTGTTTGTTTTTTTTACAGTAAGAGGATAGAACCAGGAAAGCAGAGCCCATAACCCCTGTTCTAAAGTCCTTAAACTGGCTACCTGACACTCAGACAATAGACTTCAAAATAATTTTAATGGGTTATAAATCACTGAATGGCTTTGCACCAAAGTATTCTCAAGATCTGTTCTCACTATACTATATACTATACCAACTCCCCAGACCACTCAAGTCTTCCAACTCTAGTTTACTCAGCATCTATAGAATCAAAACCAAACATGGAGAAACAGCTTTTAGTTTCTATGTTCCACTTATCTGGAACAAACTTCTAGATCAATGCAAACTTGCTGAAATCAAAGCTAAAAACTATTCTGTTTAGAGCTGCCTTTGAGCAAGCAATTGATAAAAGCTGGAATGTCATATGTTTAATGTATCATATGTTTTGTGTCTCTAATGTTGCATTGTAGGCTTTTACTGTTTTTCCTGCCAAATCATCTAAAGCACATCGAATTGTCTTGTTGAAAGTGTGCTATACAAATAAAGTTGCCTTATCTTGCCTAGGGTTATCGTACTGTGGGGATTGTAGGGTTCCTTTCAGAGTAAAGAAATATTTAATTCTTTCACTTTTTTATCTGTTTCGTCATTAGAAAATAAAGCTAAACAAGGGGAATAGTTGGTTATTTACATCATATATATATTGGTTCTTTCCCATAAATGCTAAAAATTGATTTATCACTTTGTTTCTGACTTGTTTTAGGTTTTTAGTCATTTTCAACATTTCTTTTGAATGTCCTGTTTTATGTTATGTTTACTTTTCATTTGAATTATTTTATGTACTTCTTATTTACAATATTTTATAATTTCACCTGTTTATTTCCATGTAAAGCATTTGGAATAACATTGTGTGTGAATAAGCATGCCTTGCATTGTATACTGTAAACAAATTGACCATCACAAGTGAACTCAGCAGTAGAGCACATGTTGTTGAACATCTTGTTTAGTGCAAGACATGAATCCTGTGACTAAGATCATAAACATTTCAAGGAAGAAGGTAACATTGTTTTTGTTGCTAGTTGTTCCTTCTTTATTTGATAAGGTTTGGAACATAGACATGATGAAGTACAACTACTTTACAAAGATATACAGTACATTTCACTTAAACTGTTTTAGAGGTCAAAACCCCATATGTATTTGAGTCTGAAACAGAATGCAATGTTACAAGCTGTCTAAATTATTGGTGTTTGCATCATGTATGTTCATATTGATGCTGTGCAAAAATTATATTTAATTAAGGTAGAACAAATTTTTTATTAAATCACAACAAATAGTAAAGTTTACATGTAATTATTACAGTTGTAATGTGGTAAGAAAATAATCTTTTAAATAGCAGCTTTTTTGTATTTTTAAAGTTATTTAAAAAAAAATATATATATATATTTTTTGGCAACTCATTGTCTGAAGCGCTTACATTTCATATAGCCAATATCAGAGCAAACCTCCAGGATTTAAAGGAGACTGTTGCATCTTTGTTTGCATCATCGCAGACAAGAAGACCCTGTTGGCCCAGCATGCTAAAATTACACCTCTGTCTCCCTGTAAAAGGTTACTCAGTAATGATTACCTCCTCAATCGACCGACATCAGCGTGTCTGGCTGAGTATGTGCAACCAAGACTCTCCATAATCATCAATCAGTCATTAAGCAGTCAGCCCACAGAGAGAGATAAGATGATGCATCATTAATCCCTGTGGGGATGTTATGTTTTTAAATAAATCCTCAGAGGAAGTTGGTTTTCTGTTCTGCACTAAATAGCCCATCCATCCATCCATCCATCCATATGCTGAGTAATATTCCTGACACTCCTATTCATGATTAATTAAGCAGATTAGAAGATAAGGTTTAAAATGTATCACTTATCTCATCAGTAGAGATACAACTAAACATATCTAAGATAAAGATATGATCTACAGGTGAGTTAATTTTGTTTTGCTTTTATTGATACGAATCTAGTAATTGAGAACTTACATGATGTAGGAAATAAAATGTGTTTCATAAGGCAAAGGGTTTCATAATTTAAGTCGCAATATTGAAGACTAGAGAGTTCAGTTGCTATGGAAATTGTAATATGGCTCATTTATGTGTTTATCCATCAAAAATCACAAGAAATATCTATCTGTATAACACTTTCAAACAAATTTTAACTTGTCATTTCCCCCTCTATTGAATAAATGATGTAATCAGTGGCAAAAGCTTTAGCTTCTCGATAATCTTTCACCCTTTTCAGCCAGTTGCAATGACGGGGAAAGATCATTACTCTGTCTGTGTCTCATCACACTTTCAAAATATAATTCTAATACAATTGAGAGAGAGAGAGATATTTCAAACAAACTGTCTACAAAGTTTTCATTCAAAGATACAGGTAAATTAAAGAAAAAATAAATAATTTATAACAGGACACACACACACACACAAACAGACCATGAAGGGTAACCTTCACATCTATTAAGGATACACACCACAATAGATTGAGTATTTGCATGTTTTCCCCTGCTGCTTTTATTCTAAAGACAAAACCATATTTCCTGTAAATAAAGAAAAAAAGCTTAAAGTCAGAAAAAAACTAACCAAAAAAAATCCAACCCACAAACAATAAAAGATCAAGCAAGAACAACTCAAGCTGAATGTCCTTGGAATTCTGCTTACGGCCTCATGTAACCTTGGACTGGGTTGGCTCTGATCTGCCGGAACAGTCGACAGGTCTCACCATTTGGAGGTTTAACAACTAAGAAAACACAAAATCCTTAAAATGGCTTCCGATCTTCAAAGTTTAGTACAGCGTTATCTCATTGCATTTATCAGAATTTCAAGAGAATAATTATGTAAATAAATGACCCATTTTAAAATTCTGAATGAGTGTGATTTTAGTCAGCAAATCAAAAAGCAAAATGTTGATGGATAAATGTGGGATAAAGGTGGGAGTTGGATGAGGATGAACTGTTTTACAATAAATACATCCGAAAACCACTACACTTATCATACATTATCTGATTTTTGATTTAGAAAATTGAAAATATTTAAATATTGAATAGTATGAAACATTTTTCTATACCTAACTTGTCCCTTCTCCCCATGTGTATCCAGACCTGGTAAATGCAAACGCAATATGCATACTTTGCAAGACTTTTCAACACCATGTAGGAGTCCTGGTTTGAGAGCTGAAAGTGACATTTAATAACAAGAGTTTTCCATGACCTTTCCTTCTTTAAATATATGAAACTAAACCCTCTGTAAATATTATTACCATGGTTGTTGAAACCCTCTGGGCTTGGAAGCATTTCGTTTCATTACTGAAGTTTGACAGTATGTTGGCTGAAGTCATATTAGCTGTCTAAGAAGTTTTACATACTCAGTCAAAATAACTATGGGTATGGATCATGATGTATTGATTAGTGGGCTGCTTTTTTGGCCACTTTTAAATGGCAGCAGAGTCACAACAATTCAATTTTGTTGTTATTTTTTGGCAGATCAACAGCAAGCAAATTTGCTTCAATGTTGTTTTGGCCTTCAGATCACGGCCCTTTAAAATGACTGTCACTCTTTATAGTCATCCTTTACCTCCCAATATTTGATCTCATGAGAAACTAGGTATCTTGAACCGTTTGAAATAAGTTTTATGTTGAAAATAATTTGAAAGACTAAGAATGTGGATTTCAAATTGTTCTAGAGTCATGTACTGTATCTGATGGTCCAAAATAAGGACATATTCTAAGGAAAATTATGAAGTTATCTTAATACTTATCTTTCATGGTCAAGCTCAGGATTTTTAGTCCAGCCCCAAAAAAACCTTCTAGAGGCTCCCTTGCAGATACCCTCTTGCTTGTTATTTGTTTTTATTTTTATATTTACCAGAAACCTTCCTTTAAAAGTGTTTGTAGATAATTTATATTTACTCACTGATTAAGGTACTGCTCTTTAAAACAAATCTGCATAGAAGTAAACAATGCTTAATCAAGCTAAAATTGGAAAATATATAAATTATTAACCATGAATGTCTATAATTAAAATAAAATATCTTATATAATTGGAAAATATCTCTCATCCTTGCAGTGTGTTGCTAAAGTACTTAAACCCTTTTTTCACATTTAGTCACATTCAAATGACAAACGGTGTATTGAACTGAGATTTTGAGTGACAGACCAACATAGACAACTTCTGTTTTTAAACAGATGCCTTTATTGTGATACTCTGAAATAAGGCTATGTGACAAAAATTATCTTTAGGAGCCATCTAATCAGAAAACTAAGTTAATACATGTGTAATTTAACAACACAACTTTAAGCCACATGGATATCAATTATAAAGAACAGCCTGGGCAAGGACAGTTTTAATTATGGAAGCACAATGCACATTGTCTTCAACACACCATCAACAAGGTGAAGCATGGTGGTGGCAGCATCCCCAGGGAGAGAGGAGGTAGGATAGGGTGATACAGGGAGTTAAGTGAAGAACAATGCTTGGGGGAGGGGGGGGGGGGTTAAGAGCAGCAGAAGGTTTGGGGTTAGGGTCAGGGGTCACCTTTGAGCAAGAAAACCGTAAACACACAACCACAGCTATATTGAAATTGATTTAGGTCAAAGCATTTTCATGTGTTTAAATGGCCCAGCAAAGTCAAGACCTGAATCAAATTGAGATAAAAAAATAATAATAATAAGACTTACAAAATAATACTCCACACACTTTCAATCCAATCCAAACTCAGCGTTGGTATTTTTAAAATTATTTTGTCTCTAAAGGGGCTGATAGTGACATAATGCTGAAAAAATATTTAAGCTGTAACTGCTAGAGAAAATACATGTACAAATTAATAACTCTGGAGCACAGAGAATTAATGCATTACACAGTTTTTACGTTTTTATTCTGGAAAAATTAAAACCAATGTGTGTATCAGTCAGCTATAGTGCTAAAAAGGCACCGTAGTTTGTGGTTGAAACTTGAAAAAATGTGGAAAATTTTCAATGCATTCTTGTTTTCATCTGCAAATAACTACATGGCAAAAACAGACACGTCAAAAAAGACACAAATCCTGAGTGTGATCAGGGACTACACGTGTAGATTTTAGCACACACTGTGTAATCCTCCAATCAATTGATTACCACACTGAAAGTGTTATATTGTATGCCTGAAGATCTGGCACAGAAAATTCTAAGATTTTAAAATCAAATAAGCAGAAAAACTAAATATACATTAAGCAACAAAAATAATACATATGAATATGTGCATACAGATAAATTACCAGTTTAACGGGAGCTATGATTTAAAATGTCTCACAAATATGGCAGCATGTAGTCCCTGATCACACTCAGGACATGTCATTTTTAACATATCTGTTTTTGCAGTGTATACTGTATGTCAAGAGTGTATGGGTTAACGCATATTTGTAAGACTTTTCAATTACTCAAGAGCAGTTAGAGGATAAGGAGTAATAAGTCTTAAACATACCTAAAGGTAGAAAGAAGAAAAAAGGCAACCAGCAGAGGATGAACATTCCAACCACGATGGCCAGAGTTTTGGCAGCCTTTTTCTCCCGGGAAAACTTCATCAAGCGCACAGAGAGTGAACTTCTGAACGGATGATTCTTACTGCTCTTGGAGCTGGCAGAGCGCGCGTCCTCCAGCACGCTGCGGCAGTGAATCCGCAACACAACTTCTGCGGACTTGTTCCTCTCCCGTTTGACACCCGCTTCCAGACTCTTGGTTGTCCTGCGGGCAACTATGTACACTCTAAAATACATAATAAGGATGACCATAAGCGGGAGGTAAAAGGAGAAGAGGGAGGAGAAGAGCGCGTATCCCGGCTCCTCTGTGATGCCGCACACGGTCTCATGCTCGGGCGGAGGTTCCTTCCATCCCAGAAGCGGTCCCACGGAGATAACTGTGGAGGACACCCACACAAGAACAAGAATAGCAACTGCCCTCTTCTCTGTCATAATGCTTGGGTATTTCAGGCAGTATTTCACCCCAATGTACCGGTCTATGGAGATGATACACAAGCTGAGGATGGAGGCGGTGCAGCAGAGTACATCCACCGCAGCCCAGATGTTGCAGAAAACCCGGCCAAAAACCCAGCATCCAAGCACCTCTAAAGATGCAGAGAAGGGCAGCACGATGGTGCTCAGAAGCAGGTCTGCCATCGCCAAGTTGACAATGAAGAAGTTTGTGATGTTCTGCAAATGTTTGTTGCACACTACGGACAGGATGACCAAAATGTTCCCGACGATGGCCACCAGAATGAAAACGGCGAGGAAGATCCCGGTTCCGACGACCTGCGGGTCCATAGTGAAGTTACCGCATTTTGTGATGTTGTCTTCTGGAAAGATGCGCTCCAGCGCGGATACGTTAAAGGTTTCAAAATACAGCCCATAGTTGTTTTCATTCCTCAAGTTAGAGTCACTCATTTTTCGCCATAAAGAGAAGTTTAGTGGAAGTTTTCTCAGGAAAACATGATTCTCACTCCATATTGTATTTGAAGTACCAGAACCAAAATGCTTTTTTTTTTTTTTTTTTTTTTTTACAAACAAAACTGAAATCACATTGTCTGAAAAATTTATTCAAATTCTTCTGTGGTTTATACAAGAAAACAAGAAACTGGGAGTGCACCTAGGTCCATTTCAGCTTTTGTCTTCCAAGCGATGGTTTCCCCTCTGGTGGCATCCTCTGTATCAACTGAGTGTGAGCGGTTACAGCACGTCTGAACCTACAGCTCCACCCACCGCACTCGTGTTAAGACTAGTCTCAACAAAAAAGCGCTGATTTATACGTGCTCAGATGTTAATCGAGATCTGCACTTTGTATTTGACATAATTGAATAGGTTTACACTGTAAAAGGACATTTTGGTGAGTAAAGAACTTTAGCTACTAAAATAATTTAAACTTTAACCGACCGTTTAATCTTTATAATGTAGCCTAATATTTTGTAGTTGTTAAATTCTGACAATTGTTGGGCAAAATATCTTTCTTAAACATTTAACTTACCATTTAACTGATGTTCGTTCAGGGTCCATGAATATCTGTGGTAAGTGAAAAAAGAAAGAAAGAAACAAAAAAAACTAATTAAGTGGATATATTATGGGTTATTCTGTCTTTGACTTAGAAGATAGTATTCTAAAAATATTATCTTCCTTTGTTTTCTTTTTTGGTCAAAAAATAAAAAAGCTGTTGATGCCCCTCTCACCCAAAGTCACAATTTTTTTTACACATAGTTATATTATGTTGCGTTTTATATATATGAGTAAGAATTTCACTTTAACTTAATTGACTTTACTTGTTTATAGTGATAAACTAAATTTCAGGCAAAGAAAAACGAAAAACTAGCATGTTTATTTATATTCCTAGAAAAGCATCTCATCCTTCAACCATGTTACATGACAGTGTGCACGTGTACACAAATTTACAAAACACGTATAGATGAAAACAAAAATGCAAAATAAACATATATCCGATAAGTTGCTTCATAGAAATCCTGCTTAAGTAATTGGTTGCAGAAGAAGAAACTAGGATGTGCCTTCCTCAAGCAGCTATAACTACATCTGGACCATTTGATGTTACATGTAGTAAGATGCATATGCCTGGAAAAACAAACAATTTTCAGACTCTATCCTGCTGCTCTTTCTGTTGGAAAGTGCTGCATGCTGTGCATGGAAAAATTACAGTGCACAACCATCCAAAACGAGAGAACATGTTCTTCTCAACAGGGTCTAAGAGTGACATTTTTTAAAGAAATTAAACTTAAAGGTATGAACAAATGTGGAAAAACTATAATAGTAATATTAAATACAGTTAAGGAAAGGAAATGGCAAGAGCTGGAACACAAGAAAGTGATTGCACGCAAACGAAAACCAAAACCAAGTATTTAAAGTTCATTTTTGCTGTTAAAGTATTTAAACCCAGAAATACAGATAAAAACCTTTCAAGATTAAATGCATACACTGTGCTGCACAAATTAAAGTGGTTAAAATTTTACTTTTTTTATCTGTGTATGTAGGAAGAGAGAAAGTTCAGATAATAAAATAATAAAAATAATTATAAAAAATAAGAATAAAAAAAAAACATGGCTAAATATGAGAATACAATCCTACTCGAAGGCTTTTAACTGACTAATAAATTTAAACCAAAAATAAAATTAAAAGCATACAAATCAGAAAATTTAGCAAATCATTACATTTGAGTAACTGAGCGGGTAATCTTCATCTTACAAGTAAAATGTGTAAAACATAAAGGCCTTTGACTAACTGCATTATAATCCTTTTAATTTCTTAGTGCAAGAAATATGTTAATAAATCTTGTCAAGACATAAAATTAAACACTGTTAACTTGCATTAAAGATGTGTCGGAGCTACATCAGTTAGTTCATATAAACTGACAAACAAGTCTGCACTAACAACTGTGCTATGAGTGACCTGAGGTAAGCCGTGAAGACATAGGGGCCGTCATGTCCTGGGCCGGAGGGCGTTTTGGAAGGAGGACAGGCCTGTCCAGACCTCCAGGGAGCATGCAAGGAAAAGGTCAAGAGGCAGAGTCCCAGAGACGCCAAACTAGTTTTTGAAAAATAAAGATCCCCAACGTACCTGTCTATTTAGTGTAGCAACACTGATTGTCCCTTTGAAGAAGTCCTGATCCAGTTTTAGAAAGGATGAATTACTAAAAATCAAAACACAACAAATTATATAACAGACCATGACGCTATCTTTTTTCAGGTTTAATGTATATACATATCTTGTTACTGCTGAGACTGAATCAGTGCATACATTATTCTATCGCTCATATTTGAATTGATTGTGTACTAATCTAACCAAAGGGATGGCACTGAGTTGTTGTAACTAGGCAATTCAAGTTTCTTTATACCATTACGGGATAAAATAAAATATAAACAGCGATAAAAGAATAAAACAACCAAAGAAACATATAACATGTGACACATTAAAACATATAACAGTTGAGCTATTATTAATATTCACTTACTCTAATGCTGCATTCAGACCAGGCCCATGCGTCAGCGTCAGTTGCGGCAAGATTACATGTAAAGTCTATGGTAGAGTACGTCAGAAGTCCATCAAGGGCTCTGCGTTGCGTTGGGTACATTGGCTCCGTCAACGACGCTTGCGTTTCATACGGCAACGTACCCATGCATGCGTCACAGAAGTTCAGCAAGCTGAGCTTTTGACGGACCCAACGCAGTTAACGCAGTGTGGCAACCAATCAGAGCGTCTCACTGTAGTTCTGTCACTATACACGTATCTTGAATGAAGCGTAGGTCCAGTGAAAACATTTTCATGAAAAACGCAGATTTAAAAAATCATAAATATCACTTACCGAAGTCAGATGGACAGGCGCTCCTAAAGAGGAACAGAGAACCTGTAGTTGATGTCCTGGTAGGAGATTTAAGCTCTGATGCGGCTGAGGAGGTCGTAAAATTAGGTGCGGGACAGATGGAAGCAGCACTGAAAGCGAACCTCCTCCATACGCAGCTCCTGGAGCAAATGGTTAAACTCCCCAAACTCAGAACGCATCTGAATAATGGGCGCTGATGCACCCGATGTCAACGTTGTCTAGCTTTATCTAGCTAATAAAGCCAAGTCACTCTCTCCTTACGATCCGCCATAGTTCAGAACATACGGCAACAGAGGAAGGCCCGCCCATGCGTTGTTTTTTCCTCAGAAGCATATAGAAGCCAAAATGTACATACGTCAAATTTCATCCGTTGAATGCGTTGCCTGACGCAGACCAAATGTGCGGTGTGAATGCACCATAAGTCAGCTCTAAACAGATGTGTTTTTAGCTTTGATTTAAAGGAACAGTGTTTCACCAGTTTTGCAGTGGTTCTTGCAGTTTGTTCCACATAGGGTTAGCATAAAAACTGAAAGCTACTTCTCCATGTAGAGAAGTTTAAATCATGCTCTGCTTATAAACTACTATAAACTAAAGCTTTAAACACTTTTGATCACTAATTAGATAATGGAAAGGAAATAGTGCAACTGCAAAGCTAGCTGCACATGGCTGTCCACCTAGCGTTATAGACATTACACAATCAGAGAAGCAGAATTATGTCATATTAGTTAACGCAACAATAAGTCCTGCACAATAAAAAGAGAAAGAAAGATCAAATACTTTTGAAAGAAAGTTAGGATAAGCACAATTTCGAGAGTGTCATAAACTAGCACTGAAACCATTTCTTTAGTAACTCAAGTAGTACCAAAAACATGCAAGGCAAATAATTTGGCTCAAGTATTGCTTAAATTTAATATTACCATACCCACCATTTGCCCAGTAAGTTATTTCAGTTTTACATTACCCTTGCTTGCATAGATGATTATTTTTGGTGCATAACCCAACCACATATCTAAAATGTTAAAGGATGTCTTACAGAAATGAATGCAAAACAAAGAAGAATCACCAAAACAGCAAGAACTAAAATGTTTAGGATTGCCACAAGCTAAACCAAAAACAAAACAACCCCCCCCCCAAAAGAAAAACAAAACAGTGGTGTGTTTATTGCAAAACTGAATTAATGTTTCAGATCAGCACATAGTCAATGCTGCAACATCAATTGGCAATCTGTCCAGGTTGTACCGCGCCTCTCGCCTGATGACCGCTGGAGATAGGCACTAGACCCCCTGTGAACCTATGCTGATAATCGGTATAGATAATGGATAGATGGATTTTTTTTTAATGTTGCTCTTTAAATAGGCTTAAGTTGTAAAATTTGAAAGGACTATATGAAGTTTGAACGTTTTTTTGTTCGTGATTGCTCCTCAGGCAAAACACGTAACGGCAGCCTGAATGGTAAGCTCATGCATGAGGCATGTATGCCGTGTGACAGCTCACGAACGAACAGAAACAACAGCCGAGTCAGACCCATCTTAGAAAATTCACTGATTTGCAGGCAGGACTTTAATTGAGGTAAGAAATGTTACTGTTTAGTAACATTCAGTTTAGTTGGGGTCTGGGCTGGAGTTTTGCTGGTGTTAAAAGCTGCTCTTATCTTATGCTCAGTTCGATCCATCCTTCGGTTGACTCTCACTCTGCGCTTGTTTGTGATGGAGACAGCCAACGCTACACCTGAGTGTGAATGGAAATGACACCTATACGCATTACTCTGCACATGGAAAGCACTCGGGAGATCTCCTTGTTTGAGCCGAGGACTCGCTATTCAGGTGAATTTATACATACACTTAGGCAACCTTGGTGAAAAGGCTAGGGCTCATTCTTCTGACCAGAGCATTGCTGGAGCATGTATGAGGAAGAAACTCAAAACTTTTATATATTTATTTGTGATTAACCTTATGTATCATCCCTTTAAAAAACTGCAAAATGTCTTCAAATTCTTCATCTGATTAATCATTAAAACAAATGTTAGATTACTTGAATATTAAAATTATCGACAGCTGCCAGCCATAAACCACACTGAATACTAACAAGTGAAATAATGTCCTGTGGTCAGCTGAGATCAAGAGGAAAAGCTTTCGGTTTACGCATAAAATTCCTGTGGTAGAAAACACTCTTAACACATTTTTATTGAACAGGTGTGTAAAAGTTGGACCGAGATGATGGAAAACATAGATGTAACTAGCCACAGAGCAGATCTAAATCCCCCAAAAATTATTTGCCAAGATTTGAATGAAAAAAAATAAAAATAAAGCTATACATTTTTTTTAATTGTTCGATGGACTGGTGACGTGTGTGTGCCTCTCGCCTCATGACCACTGAAGAAAGGCACCAGCCCCCTGCGACCCTTTAAGGATAAACAGAATAGATCATAGAAAATTCCATTCGAATACATCAAAGTTAACAAGTCTGATGTGACCAAATGTAAAACAGTTCAAGAGGTATGAATATGTTTCTGTTATTTTCTCCTATGCATAAGCCTACCTTTTTTATAGATGTCAAATTATGGTATTTAATATGATGGGCATAAAACCAGTTCTCTCTTGTAAACCATACTTAAAAAAAACCCCTGTGTATTCTTGTCCTTATAGGTCTTAGGTAGTGGATGTAATGTTTGTTTCACTACAAAATGTCCTCAATCTCTCTATAGAGGCAGACTGAGAGCAATGAACTGACAGATCATTCTATCTTTTGAGTTGATGCGTTGATGAGTTGATGATGAGAGTTAATGCTTGCTTGCCTTCACCATGTGAAACCTGGAAAAGAGAGATCCTTAAGATCCTAATTCTCAGGTAAAATGTTTCAGATTATATGAAAAGTGGTTGGGGATGGTAGGGTTAATAGCTCTTAAAGCCTAAATTGGTTGAAAGATAAATTGGCCAATGTCTTTTTTCTTATTCTTGAGAAAAACTCTTCAAAACCTTAACAGTTGAGGTAGATTTTTTTTTTGTCCAGTTCGGTATTCACAATTCTCATGAGTAAGCACTTTAAAATGTGGATCGGTTTGATGCATAGTTAATCCAAACTTCCATATCATGGGTTGCATATTATATGGTAGAGTAAGAAAAAATGTTTCTACTTGACCACCAGAATAAGATGGATGGATGGTATAGGCGAGCTTCTTAACTACCTTGGTAATAACATCCATGCTGATACTCTCACTTTTCCTTAAAATCATTGAAGAGATCCTCAAAGTTCTTCTACCATCCAACAAAACACCTAAATATTTTCTCTGACAAAGGCAGTTTTGTAAAAAAAACAGAAGTTTTATATCACTAAGCTCATATACTAAATATCACAAATAAACAGAACCTTTCTGACAAAAAACTTAGTTCTATTACCTTTTTAAAGGTCAGAGCCCCACCACGACTCACATTGTTTTTACAACTTTCACATAAAATGTCCAATCTCTCAGAAATATGAATTAGCCCCCCACTCAAAGTCATTTTGTGGCAAATTGTCAGGTAGATTCAAACCACCACCTAGGGGTAATGAAGGTCCATAAAATTACACCTGCAACATCCAATTCAGCTGAATTGGATGTTCTACTTACGAATGAGCCTACAAATGAGAAATATATGAAACATCTTTAGAGAGCATTTTGTCCACCAGTGGGGTCTAATACAATTTACATTACCATGCTGCGTTTATGGTATAATATAGCTTTAATTTCACGTCAGTCTTTTGTCTGAGACCAGTAGTTTTTTTTTTTCTTTCGTTAAAATCATTGTGAGTCAGTCCAGTTGTCTGACTACATCATCCCTATTAGTTTTTGAAAAAGGTATTTCCACCTCAGCTTCTTTTTCACGACCAAATATGCAGTCATGTGGAGAAAGCGCCTCAAATCTACCACAATATAAATTTGTTTGAGCTTATTTCTTTCTTTATGAGAACTCTCAAGAAAAAGTGTTTCCAGTCTTCTTCCAGCGGCTGTTTTAATGTCCATGGCCATTTAAGCACTAATCCCAATGTCTCATAACAGAACATTTTAGGAGAGCCTGCTTGCATAAGGGCAGCACCCTATAATATCCGCACAGGCAAGTTCTGAATTGTGTAAACAGGCTAAACCCAGTAATTCTTTTTTGACACTGGCAATATAACCTGAATGATGCTGGGGATGTAATTGTGTCGCAGCAGTATACCGTCAGCCTGTTGCACGAGCTTTAATGGCAGCTTGGCTTCATTTTGAGACAAGCCCAAACACTTTTGTGACTGCATACAAAAACATGCGTTACTGTTGAGTGCTTCCTGACCTTTAAGTTGAAAGCTTCAAATAGGTTTTAGCTTTTTTTTACAAGGAAAAAGTTGACTTACACAAGAATCTTTATTTGTAGTTCAAAGGTCAGATTTCTGTTTGTGATAGCAGTCTGGTGTCATAAGAAGACCTTTGATTGTTGACCAGTGGGCTTATATGGGGTTACATTTTTAGAGATAACCTTTTACAACTGATAAGGATGGAGGAGTTTTGTTTGAGCCGAGTTTAAAGAAGTAGATAGTAATCCACCTGGAGTAGAAGTAAGACTATGAAGGCAGATGGGTAAGGATGTATAACTTGTATTTGTTTGAGTCCAGAAAGCATCTTTCAATAAACGGAAGCCTAATATGGCCACTGATGCAGACCAGTAGCCAGTGGCGGTGCCTGCCCAGGAATTCAGCCATACATCAACCACCACTGCCTTTTATCTTCAGATAGGATTGCTTTCATCATTACACTTTGGTTTGTGAATTTGTCAGTCTTGTGACGTTATTATTAAAAATAATAATTTAAAATTGTTCCCAAAGCTTATCCTAAAAGGGATCACTTTTGATCCATGTTGCAATAAAAAAATGTTTTAATTGTGTTGGGGACAATAAAGAGAATTGGTCCAATTCACTAAAAAAGCTTACGTTTGTTTCACTCTATAGCCATCTTGCTCTGTTCACCTTTCGATATAAGATGCTTGCTGATCTCACTCTCAGTGAAAGTCTGAATTATTTTTGCTATGTGTGTAATCCATCTTGTCAACACCTATATGCTCTATGCTAGGCTGTGGTAAAGAGGCAAAGAACTAAGCAAGATTTAATGTTTTAATGCATTTCTGGAAAAATAAATATCCTTCAGCAATATTTAAAAATTAGTTCCGTCAAAATGATCACAACAGTGAGTACATGGTAACAGTAAAAAAACATGTCATTCTCTTATATTCTTCAAGCATAAATCCTTCTAAACCTAAATAAAAATCAGGAGGGGCCCTGTTAGGCTTTAATGTTTGAAGTTCCATCAGTTATGGTACTTACCCATTTATTTGCACTTGCAGATTCCCCAAATATCTTTTTTTCTTTTCATACAAAACCTGAATAAAGCAATCCTCTCTACAGTTTGACTACATGCCTCCTTATCACTCCTCACCAGAATGCTGGAATCCAGATGGCCACAACTCAAGTTGTCTATTGAGTTCACCTAATAAATGAAATTTCAGAAGCTTAAACGTTAGAGAGGGTTACCCTGTGCAAAATCATACACATTTTAGAGTAAATAACATCTTCTCTGTCAATATGAAAATACTAGTATGCATTGGAAGTGGATGAAAGACAGTTTGCATGAAAAGGGCATTCTTTTTTAACTTAATATAAAATGAAATGCATATCACTCTCTTTGCATTCAGAATTGATGATTTAACTGGAAACCCAAATTTTCACAGAACAATTTTTTCTCTCGTTCAATATTTTGAGCCTGAATAAAAAAATAAGTATTTTTTTCTCGAGAAAAATTACTAATGTTACAAAGAAATTAAAATTTTGCATGTGGGAAAGATTGGTATTGATATAAAAATGCTACTTAGTGTACCAAGCTAATTCATTTTCATCAGACTCCCAACCTGTTTATTCAAAGGGCACATATTTTTGTTTATTAGAAAATGCTAAGTATTTGAAAACATAAAACGATCTCATTAAATTCAAATAAAAACAAGGCAGATATAGAGGTTTGCATGTTTTTATGACCCTGATTTAAATTTAGATTGTTGAAAACAGTATAATGTCTGTTGTCATGGCAGCTGTGCGATGTAAATTATGTTATGATTGCCAGTCTGAATTGGTGTGTTATCACAAATTCTGTTTATCTGCAAGTCATAGAATCTTTAGCACCAGACCTGATGCTATCCAGCAGATTGCAGTTCAATGATGCATATACTCTCCCTCTGTACAGTGAACACAAGGAAATGTAATCCAAATATATATGAAATGCTCTAAGAAGTCAAAATGAGCAGCACTGTTTGTAAAGTTTATTGTTTTTTTTTAAGTGTCAAAGTGATGATCCGCATATTAGAAAAGCTGGATGACTAACCATGGAAACAAAGCTTTAAAAAAAATGCAGTTTATTATATAAAGCTATGCCCAAAACTATTTATATTTCTGGCAAGGGACACTTCCAACCCCAAAGACTTGTCACCAAAGATTAATTGCCAAAAGTAGAAATTTGAAACATGCAAAAAGTTGCGCTAATACATTTTGTCTTTTTCTTTTTCTGAGGGTGTATATTCTTAGGGGAATTAACAAAAAAATATTTTACTTACGTCATTTAATATAATGCTGGCATAATTAAATAGTGTACATACTCCTTTGTTATCTTTTTATGCCGAAGACTCCAATGTAAACTGCATTTTTATAATACGCCTGACTATTAGCATAAATAGTTGTTTTAATGTCACAGTGAAGCAAAAAGTATTTAGTCAGCCACCAATTGTGCAAGTTATCCCTCTTAAAAAGATGAGGCCTGCAATTTTTAAAATTTGGATTTTTAAATTATGGTGAATGAGTATTTGGTTATCCACAAACAAGCAAGATTTCTCACAGACCTGTAACTTCTTCTGTAACAGGCTCCTCAGTCATTAACTTGTTGCCTGTATTAATGGCACCTGTTTGAACTCGTTATCATTGTAAAATACATCTGTTCACAAGCTCAAACAGTCAAACTCCCCTATGGCCAAGACCAAAGAGCTGTCAAAGGACACCAGAAACAAAATTGTAGACCTGCAACAGGCTGGGAAGACTGAATTTGCACTATATATGCAGCTTGGTGTGAAGAGATCAACTGTAGGAGCAATCATTAAAAAATGAAAGACCAACAAGACCACTGATAATCTCCCTCGATCTGGGGCTCCATGCAAGTTCTCAACCCTGTTGGGTCAAAAATGATCACAAGGTGAGATGGCTTTTTGATATGTGTCACTTGTTCCTGAATACAAATATTGTTTTGTATTTGTTTGAAATAAGTTTTCCTAAAATACATTATTTTTTCCATTCTGAATTCAATATTGTGGTTTGCTCCAGCCCTAATTGATACCACCAACAAACAATTTGGAGCTTTCATGAAAGGTCAAATAAAAGGTAACATGATTTTAGCTAACGATAATAGTTAAGCTCAAAAGAATTGCAAGCAGTACTAAATGTAATCATTCCAGCCAAAGTAGGACTATTTTTAGTGGGTTCATAGAAAAGTAAAGAATAAGCCAACCAATTTAAAACCATTCATACCCCAGTCTAGTGGCATGTATCTGTGTTTTTGTATTTGCAAGTTTGTCTACAGCCCACAGATACAAACTGATGGCAAAATAGAAATCTAAACAGAGAAGCTATGCTGGCTTCACACACATGCAAGAGCACATGTAGCTGTACAAAGATACTCTCTTCAAAGTGAGAACATTTACGTCAGACGTTTGTCCACTCTTTCCCATTCAATTAACTTAATATGCCATGGCTCATTATGGTTAAATGGGATTAAGATTTCATGGTATTCTGTATTTATATTACCATATATCTTGTCCAGATAGCATTCTGACTGTTCCTATATGCATTTAAAAAAGTATGCAAATTATTCTCTTTTGAGAGATTTATTTAGTCTCATTTCACATCCGAAGTAAACGTTTGGTGGAAATAAAATAATTTTATATATAAATCTGCCAGGTATATGAATATCTTTGGGCTTAACTGTATTTGAAGAGTAACTGAACCCCATGAAAAAGCATCATCCTGCCCCCTACATCTGAAAATGTTAACTCGTCATGGGGTGGGGTAAGTGTCTCTGAGAGAGGGAGACCATGCCTGTTACATAGACAATGGAAAAGATGAACCACTATCAGCAAATCACAAAATTCAAATGCAGTACCACACGATTTCCATGAGCATCAGCACTAAGACGTTTTTAGATCCAAAAATTTAGAATTTTGACAAGGTTACACAAAAATGTAAAAAATAATGCCCTGAAACTGAAAGATTGCATTTGTACAGAGCTAGTTTTGGGGTTTAGTTACACTTTAAAGAAAGTTCTGTAACATTGGATGGAATAAAAAAACATTCATAAATACTTTTTTTTTTTTTTTGCGAAAGATGTGCACCCATGACACAGATGGAACATGCCTTGAAATCTTACTGTAACTACTAAAAGTTACAACTCCACTATCAGAACTTCAAGGTGATTTGATCAGACCTTCCAGATACCCGTGTGTCTCTATTTTACCGGGACAGTCTGACAGTGCTTTTGCCGGTTTTTGTATGGAGGTGTGTACTTGGAATGGCCCTATAAAGTTGCTCGGCAGAACCTGTAGCTAAGTCGCATTGATTGGTTGTAATTCAGAGGGAAATAAGAGGACTCCACCAATCAGCCGGCTTTGTAAAAATAATAAGAGTTCCTGGTGAAGCAATTTATAAAAACAGATATCGGAAATGCAGCATCAACTCTGCTTTTTCCATGTCAATTATTTTTTCTGGTGCTCTGGGTGCCTTTTTGCGCTGACGCTATTCCCTGCTGAAACTGTCCAGATATGCAGATGTTTCTAACTGATTCCTTGAACGGCTGATTGTGTTTGGATACACGGCTGAGAGGATAAGGGCAAGAGATTACCTCATTAGAAAAGGATCTGGTTAAATTACCCTGAAGTTCTTATAGTGGAAACGCCACCGAAAGGTGACCTCCAGCTCCTGGTTCATCTTTGCGGTCTGGCCATGGGTTTGGGGATGAAATCCAAAGCGAAGTGCTACCCTGTCCCCCAGAGAGGTGCAAACATATTTTCAGACTCTGGAAATAAATTTGTGACCGCGGTCAGAGAAGATCTCCTGTGGGAGACTATGTAGGCGGAAAACATGTTTGATTAACAATTGGGCCATTTCCAAAGATGAGAGATGTTTCAGTGAAATCAGATGGAAAGATTCAGAGAAGCAATCGACAACAGTCATAACGTTGAAACCCTTACTCACAGGGAGACCAGTGACAAAATCCAGCGACACATGAGACTAGGGGCGAATTTCTAATGGTTTTAGGGGAGTACAGACGTGGACAAAATTGTTGGTACCCTTCATTAAATAAAAGAAAAACTCATAATGGTCACAGAAATAACTTTAATCTGACAAAAGTAATAATAAATAAAAATTATATAAATGTTGACCAATGAAAGTCAGACATTGCTTTTCATCCATGCTTCAACGGAATTATTTAAAAAATAAATGCATGAAACAGGCCTGGACAAAAATGATGGTACCCCTAGAAAAGAATGAAAATAATGTGACCAAAGGGACATGTTAATCCAAGGTATGTCCAATAATCAGCATCCTAGGTGTCTACAATCCTGTAATCACTCAGTGGGCCTATATATAGGACTCCAGGTAGTCACTGTGTTGTTTGGTGACGTGGTGTGTACCACACTCAATATAAACCAGAGGAAGCAAAGGAAAGAGTTGTCTCAGGAGATGAGAAAGAAAATCATAGACAAGCATGTTAACTGTAAAGGCTATAAGACCATCTCCAAGCAGCTAGATGTTTCTGTGACTACAGCTGCACATGTCATTCAGTAATGTACGATCCATGGGACTGTAGCCAACCTCCCTGGACGTGGCTGCAGGAGGAAAATTGATGACAGATCAAAGAGACGGATAATCCAAATGGTAACAAAAGAGCCTAGAAAGACTTCAAAATAGATCCAAGCTGAACTTTATGCTCAAGGAACATCAGTGTCAGATCGGAACATCCTTCGCTGTTTGAGCCAGAGGACAAATCATAAAAAAAACAGACTGGAGTATGCCAAACTACATGCTGACGAGCCACAAAGCTTCTGGGAGAATGTCCTGTGGACAGATGAGACAAAAATTTAACTTTTTGCCAAGGCACATCAGCTCTATGTTCACAGACGGAAAAATGAAGCATATCTAGAAAAGAACACGGTCCCTACTGTGAAACATGGGGGAGGCTCGGTTATGTTCTGGGGCTGATTTGCTGCATCTGACACAGGGTGTCTTGAATCTGTGCAGGGTACAATGAAATCTCAAGACTATCAGGGGATTCTAGAGAGAAATGTGCTGGCCAGTGTCAGAAAGCATGGTCTCAGTCGCAGGTCACGGGTCTTACAACAGGAAAATGACCCAAATCACACAGCTAAAAACACCCAAGGGCTAAGAGGAAAACACTGGCCTTCTATGAGCCCTGATCTCAATCCTATTGAGCATCTTTGGAAGGAGCTGAAACATGCTGTCTGGAAAAGGCGCCCTTCAAACCGGAAACAACTAGAACAGTTTGCTCATGAGGAGTGGGCCAAAATACCTGCTGAGAGGTGCAGAAGTCTCATTGACAGTTACAGGAATCATTTGATTGCAGTGATTGCCTCAAAAGGTTGTGCAACCAAATATTAAGTTGTGGGTACCATCATTTTTGTCCAGGCCTGTTTCATGCATTTATTTTTTAAATAATTCCGTTGAAGCATGGATGAAAAGCAATGTCTGACTTTCATTGGTCAAAATTTATATGGACTGGACTGGACTGAACTTATATAGCGCTTTTCTAGTCTTACTGACCACTCAAAGCGCTTTACATTGAAGCCACATTCACCCATTCACACTCTCATTCATACACCGACTCCCAACATGGCTTGGTAGGACAATGTAGAATTGGGGGTTAAGTGCCTTGCCCAGGGGCACATCGACATGTGACTGGAGGAAGCTGGAATCGAACCTACGACCCTCCGATTGCAAGCCAACTACTCTACCACTGAGCCACAGTCGCCCACAGTTATTTATTATTACTTTTGTCAGATTAAAGTTATTTCTGTGACCATTATGAGTTTTTCTTTTATTTAATGAAGGGTACCAACAATTTTGTCCACGTCTGTAATTCTCGATGTCCTGGGTTGCTGATCCAACTACACAGGAGGGAGGAATTATGTTGCTAGGAGAGACAACCTCAGGAGAAAACTGTCTGGGGAGGGCATATTCTTTGAACTGGGTCTATAGGAAATTATTAAGTTGAATCCAGAGAAGAATAAGACAACATGGACTGATGAGGTTTGAGATGCTTAGCTTCCTGAAGGTAATTGAGATTTGTATGTTCTGTCCAGATAATCAGTTCAGCTCCATCCAGCCAGTGGCGCCACTCCTCGAACGCTAACTTAACTGCAAGCAGCTCAGGGTCACCAACATCGTAGTTCCTTTCTGCAGGAGACAGACGGTGAGAAAAGAAAGCACAAGAATGCAGTATATTATCTTGTTCAGTTACTTTGGACAGGACAGACCCTACTCCGGAATCGGAGGTGTCAACCTCAACGTTGAACTCCTTGGATGTATGTGGCAGAATGAGGATGGGAGCATTTCAAAACTTTTCTTTGAATTCTTGGAATGCATGTTCATCGTCGGGTGACCACGAGAAGTTTTTCTTGACAGAAGTGAGAGCGGTGAGGGGAAGGGCTGTTTGGCAGAAGTTTTTAATGAATCAACAATACAAGCTGGCAAAACCAAGAAAACGTTGGAGGTATACAGAAAATTTACTGATACCGAAATTTATGACTGTTACTGACATCATTTTGCCGGTAAATTCGGTATGTTAAAAAAAAAAAGATGTGTTTTAGTTTAGAGGTGTTCCTGTCGCTTTACAAAAATCAGTGTTGCCTCGAGTCAGGTGACTACGCACAGTCATGTGACATACAGAGGCAATAATACCCAACTTTATGGTGTTATTGGATACTTAAAGTTGAGCACCTATGTTTGTTACTGCACAATGGAGCTGCAGAGCGCTTCTAGCTCATCAGCTACGCCCGCCCAGGTCCTCATAGTCCTGCACTGATGAGCAGATATTAACCCCGGTGAGTTGTTGCTTGAAGCTGCCGCCTGTTCTTACCTGTGCTTCAATGTAAAATAATTTGACTAAAATAAAAAACTCCACACTAAAATCACCTATTTCACTAAGCCCCTGTCACTTTGTCTCCTCATCTGCTCCGTGTGATCACTTCTGATTTGAAACCGGACTCTTAAGAAATACAGAAAGGAGTGGGAATCAAATACTGAATTAAAAGGCTGTTTGAAGCCGTTCAATAGCAAGAAGCCACACACAGTTTGCACATTTAAAAGAACATTATGTAAATTTGGCCACTACTGGACACTGACTACAGAGCATGACAGGGGGGGGGGTCTGTAGTCCTTTTTATCGTTCACTTATCACTATCGATGTGAAATGCTCATATCGACCAGCCCTAGTTGGAGCTGATGACAGACTTGACTTTCTTAAGGTCCGGCTTCACCTGCCCGCTCTCGATGACGAGGCCAGGAAAGTGATGGATCGAATGTGGAGCTCACATTTCTCTGTTTTCACGAACAATCGGTTTTCTAGAAGTCCTTCACTGATTTATTATTCATCTCGAAGAACAAATCAGAATATCATCATCATCATGTAGACTCAGGAACAGAAACAGAATTAAAAGGTTAACAATGAGTTTATTCATCATCAAGGTTAATACTACAGAAAACAGCGACTGAGGGAGGATTCACTATCTGCAAGGAGAAGGAGAAGTTAGCAGCTGGCAGGATTTGTGGAGATTTGTAGATCACGATCTTTGGGTAACTTGCAGGAGGCTGGAGTATATTGAGGAGGGTGGTAGGATCTGGCAGGGAGCAACTGTGTAGGTAGATGGATCCGGGGAAAATGACGCCAAGTTTGAAGATGGTTGGAGAGCGAGCAGGCCGATGAGATCCAGTGTGCAGTTCTTCTTTAGGTTCCTGTTGTAAAGGTAGAATGCAGAACTTGGAGATCACAGGGAACTCAGAAAAAAGGCTGAAGGCAGACCTGGAAGAAGATAACTGGAACTCATGACAGGCTCGGGACTGGGGAGATTCTGCAGAGAATACAAGAAGTGAGTACACGGAGGGAGTCTCTGAGGAGAACAAGTTACAACTCAGGAGAGTCACGAGGTTGGCTCTGTTACCGAGTAGGTCAACAACCAATCGTTGACTGAGTGTCTGACAGTTCCTTAAGAAGCTCCTGGAAGCTGGTGTTTCCAATCAGCCTGCTCTTCAGTGAAAATCTTGATCTTGAAAAGATGTCTTACTCTGCGCAGAAAAACACAGCCACTCACAGGACCTAACACATACTTGCTTGTATTAGTGGTTCAGTTTCCATCAGTTACCAAAAGATGATAAATGAAGATAATGATGGTGAAATAATCCAGTTTTAAATGCATGAAAGCCCTGATAAGTTTCTTATTGCTAAATTAAGGCCCACAAAGCAATCAAAACCTTACTCCACTTGTGTCTGGATTAAGACAAACAACCAGAGCAAGAATATTAACCCTGAGAGGTCAGGTTTGAGTTTAGGTTTAAAAATGGCAAGCAATGTAGGTTTTAATGAAACTTAGCTTTAATAAATAGTTTTTTTTGGAATATTCCTGAAAAAATTAAACGTAATATAAAGTCAGAATGTTTTTGTTCACATTCTTCTGTGTCCCAGTGTTTTTTCTCTTCTTGTCAGTATACTGTAATCCCATTCCTTTATCTTTGACAGTGCCCTTAACTTTAATAAAATAAAACTCACTGCATAAATAGTAAAGTACACCATTCTGAGTATCTGCATAATTTTAAAAGCCTTAAAAGCGCCATATCAATTTAATGGTGTTTTTACATTCCATATGTGTTGCAACTGCAGGACTGCTAATTGTCCTGGTAGTACAACATTGGTGCAATCAGCTATCTGCATTTGCTGTGCAATTAGACCTTGAACCTGGTGAATGCATGTCATGAAGGCTCTGTTTTTGTTCAATGTATGCTCTGAGTTACATGATGTTATTCTCTACTTCCTCAACAAAATGCAGCTAATCGCATTAAGCAATGAAACACTTAAAGTCTAATAGTTGAGCTAGTATGAAATGTATTGTCAAAAGTATTATCTTCTTGGGATGATTGTGGCTCAGGAGTTGGGTGTCTGTAATGTGATCAAGGAAAGGGGCCACCCCAACCTGTTCCCATAAAGGTGTTTTTTTTTTATTTATTTTTTAATTTATATTATTTATTTCCCCAAAATATCTTTAGAATGTCAAATTATTAGGAGTTCCTTTCACTAGAACTAAAGGCCTGAACCCTAAAAGACACCCCCACTTTGTGCACCACACCTTATATTGAAAATATAATCAGATGCCATTTCTTCAGGTTATTTCCCTAATCTTTTATTATATCAATATTTGGGTACAATGAAAAAAAATTGTTATTCCCACACATTTTTCATCTGTATTTTCTCTACAGAGATCATTTGCTTACATATAACAATGGAGCTCATCAGCAATGATAGGAAGTTGCACCCATAATTCATTCAAGGCTTAATGCAGAAATTGCAGAAATAAATTGGATGATAAAGACTGGCAATAGAACACACTTAAATCATAAATAGTCCAGAAATTTTAACTCAGGGAGGATAAAAAATGAACAAAAGCTAATTGTTTAGCAGTTTAACAATTAACAGCAATTGACAGTTATGACAAACCCCCTGAGTCTTTGATGTGTAAATCCTCAGGGGGAATGGCTGTTTGGTCAGATGGAGTGCTGAAAATCCTCCAGAGCTAATTGAAATTCTCTTCTGAAGGTTAATTTGGGTGCCATGCTGACAGCATGATAGCCCTGCAGATATTTATCACATCTTTGGTTTTCAACGTTCACATAGGAATTACAAAGGGCTAAACAGATTGTCAAAGGGTCTGCAGTTTCTTTTAAACTGCTATTTTGCATCAATCTTTTTGAAGACAAATTTCATAGAGGTGAACGCAGAGTAAATGTGACTGTGGTAAAAGATTGTGAATATAAAAAAAAATGTACTGGTCACAGATGGAGATGAAAATCCAGGGAGAAATAAAGCTGCGTTCACACTGGTCAGCACGTCCAGGGGTCACATTGCTCAAACGGACGAAAGTTGATGGTTTAAAATTAAAACCCAGCTATTTGCACACTGTGTGTCACATCAGTATGTCACCGCATGGGTGGGGATTTCTCGGTTTCTTGTTGTTTACACAGTCTTTCAACGCTTTTTGCAGATTTTGTCTAAATACGCAATGGGAAACTATTAGTGCAGATTTTGTGCCGTAGTTGCCCCAGTCGTATTTGACTAGCATTAGCTAACATAACAAGAAAGTTAAAAGAAAATAAACTGTTTACTTGCCACTCCAATGTCCTCCGATTTCTTCCTCCAAATAAGGTCCAATCTCTTCCCGTCTTTGTAAAAAGAAGACACTGATTGGTCGACACCCTGCGTTTGCTGTCCCAAAGTTCAGTTTTTCCAACTTCATGTAGCAGCTGCTTAGATGGTCTATCAACGTGTTGAGCAGCAGCTGATGCCTGCTGGGCCGACACGCGCGACTTGCATTGTAGCTTAATACTCACTTGCTGTGTAGGAACCATAGTCTTTGCATGTAATCTAGCTGCCCTGCTGCCTGGACGGACTGATGGGTGTAAACACGGCTTAAGTGGGTTCCTGGTTGCTGGTCTGTGTGGCTGGTCGAAAAGGTGAAGCTTTGGATAACTTTTATGGGAAGATATGATGGATCAGACATCATGAGCTGCTCACTGTTGCGTATGGTTCAGGGAATATCATTTGTGTGAGATTTGGTGGGAAATTCAGCAGACAATCACAAAGAATTGGATCCAGAAGGATTATTGAAAGACAACTTTGGAAGGCCGCACAAGGTGAACGTTGGCAAAGGATTAATAGCACATGGAGAAAAACAGGGGGCCAGGTTAATACTTTACACGACAAAGTTTTTCAGCAAAAAAAAAGGTTTAACTCTGCAATACGGCCTGTCAGTTACAGGAGAAAAATACACAGCACCTTTTCAAAAACGAATTCCAGATTTGAGAATTCTGACAGGCAGGGAACTTTTGACAATGACAACGTCACTCCCCCAGCAATGATCTCGCCACTGTGGT
Source organism: Apricaphanius iberus (assembly GCA_028564705.1). Classification (NCBI taxonomy): domain Eukaryota; kingdom Metazoa; phylum Chordata; class Actinopteri; order Cyprinodontiformes; family Aphaniidae; genus Apricaphanius; species Apricaphanius iberus. The sequence goes on from JAPXFQ010001927.1 coordinate 85,209, forward strand.
GGAACTTCAACAGTTGTCATTTCGATATTGGTTTAAATAAATTTCATTTTTAGTCCCATGTTGTATTAAGCAGGAAATTCCACTTCCTCATCGAGCCATACCACAGTTATATAGAGGGCGTCATTTTATGTTATCTTCTAACTAGAGATTACAGCTGGATGATATAGAAAAAGAGCATATCGATAAAGGGAATAGTCAGATTGATTAATATTGATCATTATCGATAACTATCACAAAATGTAGAAAATATATTTTAACTGTCTCCCCAGTCATTTTGTTATTCTTCAATGAACTAATTTTAAACAAGAATTAAATCAATTCTTTTTTCAAACATTTCTTTTTGTTATGACTAAGTTTGTAAGACACAGTGTTACGGCCCAAGAATTTTGGACATGGTAATTGGGCTGTGTGATCCCACCTGCATGATTGGGTGGCTGGCTGACTCCACCCTCTGACTGTGACGGCCCCAGCCCCGGATTGGTCGCTTCCTCTTCCTCCCCAGTGGCTCAGAGTTAATCAGCCCTATTTAAGGGAATGGCTGATTGCAACTCAAGGCAGCTGTGTGTGTTTCCCACTCAGCTTGCCTCATTCTGGGTTTTGGTGTCAGCCTGTATAGACTGTTTTGGAGGACTTGTATTATTGGACTGTTAAGACTGTTTAGTGTTTTGTGAGCTGTGTAAAACACTTAGTAGAAGACTGTGGAGTTTGTTGTAAGCCCTGGGTGGCATTTAAGTTATCACCACTAGTTAACTTTCTTAGTAGTCTTTTGTTTTTATTCCTTTTGTTGTAGTTTTGTAAAGATATTATTTCGAGAGCGTTTTACAGGTTTCGTTGAAACCTGATTTTGTTTATCTTTCTTTTACAACCTTCCAGGTTGCCATGGTACCTATAAATACTTTAATTAAAAGAATTTGTTTGTGGGTTAATGTTCACAACCCCTTTTCCCTAGCGAGCTGGGGGGATTGTAACACACTTTACTACAAATCGAGAGACCTGAGTAACATTAGTAAATACAAAGAAAAGTAATGTCATCGTTATATAATACATTTTTAAAATTATGTTAGTAAAGTATGTTTTTAAATAAAGAGGTTTTTCTTTACACTTTTTAATCTTTTAAACATTTTATGAGACTTTCTAATATTAATGGCTGAAACCTTTGGTTTAGTTTGTCAATAAAGCTTATTCTAATTCAGTTCAGCTCTGGTTCAGCTGTTGACTATACTGTAGCTAAACAGCCACTCACCAGAGTGTAGATGGAGTGGAGGAACTGCAGCCCAGTCCACTCAGAACTGATGCCAGCAGGTCTATCCATCCCCAGGTGTGTTTTTTAAAGCGTTTTTCGCTTCTGAGAATCAGGGGGACATTTTAAAAGCCCCAGGTGTTGTTAGCAGTCCGACCTGGGTAAGTTTCCTGTGACTCTCGTAACAGTGATTCGCAGCGAGCCGGGAAAGGGGAGTTCTGCTCAAGACAACTGATCATGACTGCGATGCAAGTGAACAGGGATGGTTCGCTTAGGGACTATCAAAAAATTCTGTTGCAGCTCAAATCCTTTGATCCTTTTGGTGGTTTGAAAGGAGAGGGGTGGCTAACGGAGCTGCCTGGGTCAGCGTTAATGATTAAGCTTGTAATACCTGGTATGCTATGATGAAGAAAAATGAGGTGAAACTGTCCTTTGATCAAACTTTTTTTTTCTATCACACCACATGTCTATCAATCGATAGATATTGCTATCGAATTATAGTCCAGCCCTACTAGAGATGTTTCTTTTCTGGGTAATGAGGGGGAAACCATAAAACAGCATACATGGGGCACACTGCCATCCAACGGCCGAGCATATGTACTACATTCTTTTCAACGAGATAAGATCTTGCATCCTGTTCTGTAAAATTCCAAATGCCACCTTTAATAATGTTTAATGTTGAGTGAGTGAGATGTAAAGCCTAGTTTATACTTCTCCGTCAGCAAGTTTGCACTCAGACGCAAACATATTGACGGAGTGATTTTCCTGTTATACCGCACTTTTGGTATGTCTGTGTTGCAAAGCAATTCCACACCAGGACAACAGGGGGTGCTGACTTTTATTGGTGGGTCAGTCTACCATTGCAGTATCACTTCTGGTCAACTAGAATTTATTTTCTTTAGCTTGTAAACACTTTACCTCTAAAGGAGCAATGGCTGAACGAAATTTATTTTTGATTGAACTAGAAAGCTTTTTAGAAGTGCAGCTCATCAAATACTCTAAAAACACATGTAAACAAACACAGCAGTCTGTTTTGCGAATGAGTCAGTTGGGATTGTGAATGATGATTCACAAGTCAGTAAAGTGATTCTCGAGTTCTGAACAATTCGTTCATAATTATCACATTACTAATCAATTAATGTGCCCCACTAGAGAACTGAGGTACTGGAATAACTGAACTTTTTAATTTTATATTATCTTTGTAGTATCTGGTAGGTTGAAGTAGGGCCAAAATGCAGAAAGCCACTTGAAAAAGGCATTTTAAAGGTTTATTAAAAAAACAATAATTACATATTTTCAAACAAAGTTAACAGGACAAGGAACATGAACAGAGTTAGAGGCAGTAAACAATCCAGCAAAGAAATGATAAATGATAGCAGGGAAACTGAGGAAGAGAGAGTTATTAACACAAAGGGAGCTGAACTGGCACACGCATGATCTACAAACCAAAAAGAAAAGGACCTTACAACAATCTATCAAAAATAATCCCTAGGTATAGTGAAAAGAGCACAAGAAAACTCTGACACGCTGAACACAAAGGAATGAAAAAAATCAAGCGACACCCTTGTAACACTAATTAACACATGTAAATTATATAAATAATATGAGATCAATAGAAGATAGAAAAAGTGTAAATGAAATGACAAAACAAAAACACAAACAGAAATGTAAACCAACACATAAACAAGCGTGGATTGTGACAAATGTACTGAATATGGCTTTATTAACTAGCACTCCCACTTAAAGGCTATATCGACACATCATCCAGTATCTTGATGTGATGCTATGATCCTACTGAAACACACGTTACCTTAGGCTTGATGAAAATCTTCAGAAAGTTAGAGAACATGAAGCTCTGAATAGCAGAAATAAAATCAGGAGTCAAAATAAAAGTCAATGCACAGCAAACTCAAAAGGTAAACAATCTTGAAAAAAGCTTAGATATTAGAGCAGAATTTGATCCAGTAAAAGGTTATATTCTAGTGTCTGGAAATGATAAGAAAAAAAAATAGTTCTCAGGAAAAAAAATTTTGTTTGCAGATAAATCCAAGCCTTTATCAACAAATCTCCAACCAAATGTTTGGTATGCATTCTTGCTCTCATATTTTAAAGAACTTCTGGATCATTGAATCTTTGGGTAGACGAGCAGAAACCTCCCAACGCTTCACCTTCAAATGTGGAAAATCTGTACTTTTTTTTTTTTTTTTTTTTTTTGCTATGATGTACTGAAACTTTCCAATTTAAACTGCCTCCACAACAGTAGTTCACTGAGAGTTTGGATTGAGAACAATTAGTAGCTATTTAAAATATATTCAAAATATTACTTGTAATCCCTACTGAGAGTATAATTCTCAATGTTTTCTTTCTTCTGGTTATGAGGAAGTTGTAATGATTGAGCTATGTCATAATGTGAGGGACAATTGTAAATAAATACACACCATGGATGAAAATGCTGTTCACTCCTTTTTGAATTCCTAATCTGATTACTCAGTTTTTGATTTTCTTCTGTCTTTTTTTTCAACTACTACATTTCTCTATCTGAAGATTTGAAGGGGCTATATCATTCAAAATCAAGTTTTTGGACTTTTCAATCATATGGTAGTGCAATGTTCTCATAAAAAAAAACAACAGAATGTTTTTTGGCTTAATTCACATATGTCTGAGTAATCCTCCCGAATTCTGCTTTCTAAGCAGCTGCCCCTCCCTCTCCTAGAAACCAACTGAGTGTTCAACTAGTGACATCACTGGTGAAAGTTGAGTGCTAGAGGTGTCTGCAAAGCCCCTGCAGGCAGAGCGGCTTAACCCTGGTAGATTTTCAAACACACCCTCGTCCTTCTCACAGCTAATGGCTGCTTCGGTTTTTTGGCAGCTTAAAAACACTTTTTTTGTTGGATCTTTTATTTTCTCTGTGAAAATGCCTGCTGGGCTGCATGGATTAAAGGGTTTTATTCTACATTCCTAAAGAACAACAGCTGGATCAAAGAACAAAGACTCTTGATGGACAGAGAAGTAAGTGGCTACATGCTAATACTAATGTGGGTTCACCATTTATCAAGCTGCTTATGTTATAACAGCATTGTGTGGGTAATTAATTGATCTGTAGCATCTCAGAATGTACAGTAAATGGGGGGCAAACAACACCACGGCTTTTTTATATACTGCACTTGAAATATTTGCTTAATGGACGCAGCTGTGTTGGTGTGGGATCTGTCTAAAGCTTGCAGATTTAGCAAATAGGCTTTATTGACTCTGTTTTTAACAAAATTCAAATAAACCAAACTTCTGAGCCCTTAAAGAGTACCTCACCCCCCTAACAGAGTATAACCCCACCCACATACATTTTTGAAAAATGGCTCAAAAGGAGGCGTTGCCTGGCGGACCAGGAAAAACGCTGGGGGATGAAGGAATGGGGGTGGTCTCGGCTGTGACTGACAGGCAGCAGTGTAGAGTCACAGACGACCAGAAAAATGGAGAGAGCCACAGCAACACGAGCTCCTTTGCCTCAAAGGGAAATAATCTGGAGGTTGAGTTTTTCTCCACTTCCGTCTCCAGTTCTGTGGAGAAGGCAAGTGGCTCTGAGCCATATCGTTTCGGGCCGTTGTCTCGTTTTCTGACCGGGGCAGCAGCATATGCCGAACCTCTAGCGGCATAGAATGAGCGCCATCTCTGAGTGGTACATTGTTGTTGCCAAATCTACTGCTAAATATCGATTAGCTGGAGTAATTTCGTGTGATTCTGCCTCGAGGTGCACCTGCAGCCATTGTACGTCATTGTCTGAAGCAGAAAATGTTTGTTGCAGAAAGATGCCCGATATAAAGTATCAAAGCATGAGAAAATCACTCAGGAATGTGCGCTTTCAAATTATTGTGAGAATACTGTTTGTGATAAAGCTTAGCACTATTTGTTTCAGTTTGTATTTACGTTTGTATAACTTGATTAACAGAATAAATTAATGTCAGGAAACCATTAGATTAGTTATTTAGAGGTGCTTAACAGCTTGCATCACATCATATGTGCTTCTACCCACCTACCATCACTTGAAACCCAGAGCTTCAACATAATAACCAATTGATATAGCGCAAATTTACAACAGAAGTCATCTCATTATAAAGATAGTTACTTACTACAACAATACACCGTGATAGTATTTATCTGTAGATGGCGGATAAAACTTTTTTCACTTAGTTTCCGAAGCTTAAAAGAAAATGTGCTTATAATTAATAATGAATGCACCTGGTGACGTCTATTATGCTACACAACAGACAGCTTATCTGTCTCCTAAACGGGCTCTTTCTAGCATGTATTTGGGGTGGTTTAAGAAAAAGGTATCAGTACTCCAACATATTGAATAGTAGTATTAGGATAGGCACAAATAGCCTGCAACTAGGCCGTACATGTTACAATTCATGCGGTCGACTCTAAACAATGGGGTGAGTTTAGTTATTTTTCTTGCAATTTTACACTATCACAGACATGAAACTAAAGCCATTTAAATTCCTACAAGGGCTGTGATGTAAACTAGTAGTGATATAACAGTTTAAGGAAAGCCAGTTAGAAAATAACTTGCATAAAATTTACCTTAATCCCTCACAAAATAAAAAAGACGAAACGCAGGTCGGATGATCTGATGACACTTTTGCTTAATCAGCAGTCTGTGGCGTAAAATCTTAAGTGCGCATGCGCAGTGCTACAGGGTAGCATGGAATGGGGGATAGCACAGAAAGTTTGAACACTGGCTGTGCAGCGTGGAGGAGCAGAGCATAGCATTGGGTTGCAGGAGGCGGGTTTATAGTGAAACTGTGGTCTAACATTAACTTAAGCTTCAGGACAAATTAATACTGCATAACACCAACGGTAACATTTTATAATATATATGTCTATCCCAGAAGTTGAAAGCTGTTAAATAGCATGATATAGTTACTTTAAACTGAATAATTTCACATAAAGTTAAGACCAAAAGTATTTAAACCCATGGCAGCTTTACATTTCAAATTATTCTAATTCAGCCAACAAATTTATTCATACTGGAATACATTTATTGGAAAATGTCCTCTCAAATATAAAAATACAGTAATGGAGAAATACATCCTCTAAAATATAAAGAAAATAATGTAATAGAGACAGTTAATTTGAACAAAATATATTCACACTTGTAACAAGTTTATTTTTACAAGAAATCATTGTCAAAAAGGATTTATACCTTTCTTGAAAAACTAGTGGAGAATCTTCTTTGCTTTACAACAATCAAACCCTCATGAAGTGCTGAAAGTGTTTACATGTTTTTCATTGCATTTTTGACAACTCATCGTAGAAGATGAGTTCCGGATACATGACGTTGGAGGACCTGCTTGCTATCACCCTAATCTTTAGCTCCTTCACAGATTCTCTATTAGATTCATATATGGACTCTGACTGTGTACCTGCAATATGATAATATTCCTTCAAATCAGAATGAACATGTTAACGACATTTAATTATTGCATCCCATTTAAGTTTAGGCCACAGACTGTTTACTGAGACAACCCTTCTAACATCTGCTCTGTGCACTCTGAGTGTCCTCCAGAAGACACGGGCCCTGCTGCGCCTTTCTCACGCTACGGGCACTCGTGTGTCTGTGTGCTTGAACTGCTGAAGTCAAAACTGACCCTTACAAAAATACTGTTAAACGCAACACACAACCATGTCCCATGGTGGTGTGGGCTATACTTGATGGCTCTCAGTGGAGAAAGCTTATCTTGTATATTTGTGTGTTTTTGTTTTTTTGTCGCTAACAGAACAGACATATTTTACTTTTTTATCCAAATCTATTACTAACCAGTATGGTGATTTAAAACAAGTGTGTGCATAAAGGAAATCATGACATTTTTAATGCTTCTGTCAGAATTACAAGAACCATTGTTTCCTGGGGCTTAAAATGTGAACCATGTGTTATCAATCTTCCTAATTTCAGGAGCCATAATTCTTTGCCTAATTAATTCATATTAAAATCCACTCCAACCAAGAGACATCATGTACCCATCATTATCCTTTGTAAATGTCAGTATCTCAGAGTGAATATGGCAGTGATACATATTTATTAATTGGGGGATACATGAAATAAACTATTGAAATCTATCAATTATCACATTGTATTGCTATTTACGGGAGACAAGCCGACAGATAATTTTAGTTATAGTAGATAGTTTTTTCTTTTTTATCTAGCGAAGATGATCCTAAGAAACAGACACTTTACCAATTGGGAACAAGTGGGAGGAAGAGTCCCAATTATTACCACAATATACATTTTTTTTCTCCATTAAAAATTTATATAAACCTTTGGATCTGCAAAAATGACTTAAAAATAGCATCTTCGTCTCTAATGTCAGTGGTTTATGCTCAAACAAAATCAGTCCTTTGAAATTAAGCTGGAAGCAGTTCATTCTGTCAGACTCAGAATTTCAAAAACATCTCCTTCACGTTATACCTTTGGCAGAAAGACTGATAATATTTTCTAAGATAACTGTAAAAGGCAAACACAATGCTGCTAATGAAGAGGTAAATACACAAACAACTGTGTATGTATGTATGTGTGTGTATATATATATATATATATAAATATGCAGAAGGTCAACAACATTGACTTTGTGTGAAAATAATAAAATAATTTTCCTAGTGGCATCTAGAAGGGCAGCCTAATATATGTTTTAATTTTATTTTCTTTGCATCCTAATTAGGAAAAAAAGAAAATATTGCAGTCATGTATTACCTTGCGATAGCCTAGTGCCAGGACTAATTTACAGTGACAATTAAAAATAATCTTTTTGCAATGTTTGCTAATGACCTGGAGATCATCATCAGGACGGAAGTAGCACGTTTGTACACCAGATAGTGCTTGAGTGTTTGGGTGCTGGTTGGCCTTGGCCTGGGAATATTGTATGTTTGCTTTGGCTAGTCCGCTGTGGCTATTGATGTGGCACCTTGGGCGGTGCGGGCCCTGCTCTGGATGTTGGCCCGGAGTCGTCCTCTGCTCCTTTCTGGGGGGTGTCACCCCTGTGTTGTTCCGCCTGGGGCTCCTCTTCTCTGGGAGTCCTGTGGAGGTCTATGGGTCTATGATGTTCTACTTTGTTTTCAGATGTCAATTTTGAGTGCCACACTGCCAGAAAGAACATGTTTGAAAATAGTTTTACAAAAGCTAGTTATGGAGATCAATAAATATTATGCCACTCACAAAACTATTGGCCTCGACTCATTCGTTAACTTGCTGTTCAAACAAAAAATGTCTGGGATATTCTATAGATAAATACCAAGACACGTAAAATTATATTTTTGAACAGAGAATATCATCTGACAGTCACGTTAGGCCTGGTTCACACCAGCTGCAGAAGGGCAGCAGAACGAGACTGCTTTAGACGCCCCTTTTAAACTATGGTGCAGCTCACGCCAGACACAAAGTGGCAGTACCCTATGCGACGGTTTCAAGCTGTGAAATGATCTTTTCGGTGTTAGGACTATTTTTGTGCAAGTCACAAGCAATCCTGGAAGGTGTTCACACCAAGACACACGAGACAATCCGGTCAATTCTCAAAATACAAACAAATTTTCTAAATAAAATGCTGCAATTGATAAATGCAATCATATTTGTGTATCTAAACAGATTTTAGAGGTGAAAATAAAAAAAACACAACACACACATACACACAGAGCAATGGAGTGGGCTGACTCTCCGGTGGTTGGTGGGGTGTTGAGTGTCTAAACACATACAAATAGGGAAATAGCAAGAGAAAGGCAAAGAGGAGTTGGTGAACAAACAGAAATATGGCATAATAATTTAATGAGGTTATTTACTCACCGATCATGAAAAAAATTGCTCTGAATAAACAACGGCTGCGCAGAAGAGCTTGTTGACCGTCACAGAGAAATGCGTGTCTCGTGTGAACAGAGGGTCAGCTGATAGCAGTTGATCTCCTGCGGCCGATGTGAACCAGGCGTTACAGTTGGTACTCAAAAAACTCAAATATCATCATTAATGTAATTTACTTAAAGTCTGAGTCACTTTGAAAGGCTTGACTTGTTGGTCATCAGTTTCAGAGTAATATATTTCAAGAATATTTTCTTGAATGTTTTCTGTTAATTGCATTATAGTATTTATTTTTAGTAATATATTTATTGAATTCACAAACAAGTTCATTAATGTTCACTAATATATTGAATTAATATGAAGTATGTACTACAAAAGGTTACTGCAGAAGGGGCTGTATACAGAGTGCAGACTACATATTACTGGAAAGTTGAGTAGATTGATATAGTTTGAAATTAAAAAAGGGAACAGGCAACATGCAACATGGATAAAAAGGGGTCGTGAAACTCTTTCAGACGGTTTCTGCTGCAGTTTGCAGGGGCCGGGCTACACATAAAGATCTGGCTGATGCCAGGTTACATTCCCTCCTCATTAGAGTTGCTTCTTGGTGCAACCAGATATCCTTTTGTGATTGTTCAGATTTATGTTAAAACTACTTAAAACTTAATAAAATAAATGGCAGCATGCTACACAGACAGGCTGTTACTTTTATATATTTATGTAGCCTATTTCTAGCCTGTTTTCCATTTCTCCCAAAATCATTTTGCAGTTGTTTTAAAGGGTACTGTTTTGGATCTTGTCTGTTATTATTCCTAAATTGTTAGTTCCTTTATGATATCTTGCATTTAGACTATGTATTTCTGTCATTCATTCATTATGCAGATGTCAGTGCATGTGATAACTTGGTTTGAAAATTTTACAGTAACAATGCACTCATATTTAAGAACAAGATAAGATGTTTTTAATTTAGTTATGAATGAGATAAACGTCAATCGTTCCTTTCCTCTCTCAATATATCCAAATCTGTGGCTGTGAATGAACAGTTTCAATTTGCAGCCCCTTGAGACTTCTACAGGTGATAAGCACTGCCCCTGGCTGATGAATAGCCTCATCCATGTCGCTCTGATCTGCCCTCACTGATTAAGCAGCTGCCTTGTTATCCACCCGTGTTATTTCTGTGCCAGGGCTGTCCCTGCAGATTCTTCCTGAATTATCTTAGAGGCAAAGCATGACAAATTCTGTTTTTGGTTGCAAGCGAGAACACAAGCTGATCAGTTGGTTTTGCAACTGTGGAAATGGAAGCAGTGCACCTACAACAGAGTGTATACTAATAATAAGGGAAAATACTTATGTGTTAGATTACATATTTACTGCAGACAGCTTGTCTTGAAGGGAGTAAAATACTTTGACAATGCTTTACAGAAGCATTCAAATAACATTAATGTATTTTATTTGAGTTTGATTTGACAGTCAAGAATAAAATTCAAGACATGACCTTCCACCAATGAAAAAGCTATGACTTACAAAGCTGGTAGAGACAAATAGTATTCCCCCCCAAAAATGCTGGTTTAATTTCAGTAAAAAGGGGGTCTGCAAAGTATTGACTCTTTAAGCTGAATGCAAAAATATGTCACACTTTTTTGATTTTTATTTGTAAATAAATAAGTCTGTAATATTTTACATTTTACCAATATACACTTCTATATAAGGGCCTATGACATAAAATCACAACAAAACACATTGACCTCTGTGGTTATAATTGGTTGTAATATCCCAAACTGTGTAAAAAATGAATACAATGAAAGAGTACATTCACAGGCCTCTAGATTATAATTTATTGCCAAAGGGAAGTTGTGCCTTTCTATCATTGTATTTTCTTTGTGTAAACTTTGCTTATAACTGTTTTATCTGATTGTTTCCACAGTTAACTAAGAGGCAGCTTCGCAACAAACTACTGCCGATTTGTCCTCTGTTAGCAACTTTCTGAACTGTTTATATTTTCAGTGCGTCTCTGGTGCTTCTTCATTGCCTGTTTGGTTCTCTGATAATCATTAAAAATTATTTAGGTTCTTGCGGCTACTGAAAGATGACCTGACAGTTGCAGGAAGCGATGGCGGTGATTTGGAGTTGACCCAATAAATTATTATGCTCAGAACAATAAATTATTATGCCCAGAAACCTGTTGGCAAGACAGGGCTCAAATAATTGTCGAACCGTGCTCTGAAAACAGATTCAGATGGCTCAAGCAGATACAGAAAAATATGGTGTGACAAGAATCATACTGGATGCAAATTCAATAAGTTGTTTTGTTTTAGTAATTATGTGACATGTTATGTTTTGACTATATGTAATTATAAATAATTACATATAATAATAATAATGCATCGAACTTATATAGCGCTTTTCTGGACACTCAAAGATGCTTTACAAATTGCATTATTCATTCACTCTCACATTCACACTCCCTTATCGCGGTAGGTGAAATGTCTTGCCCAAAGACACAACGACTGAGACAGATGGATCTGTGGGCTCTGGGATTCAAACCAGCAACCCTCCGATTGCAAGGCAACCTCTGAACCCCCTGTGCCACAGTCGCCCCAAACTTAATCAATAATTTTATGTCAAAATTACCAAAGTTTTCCTGAGATCCAGGAAAATTATAATGGCCAAATAGTTCAGGCTTAGTTAATGTTTATGAATACCTGTCTGATAAGGCTGAGGTAATTAAACAATAGATGAAGGAATTAGTTTTTAATTTTCTTTGAACAGCAAGTTACTACATATAGAATAATATAACAACTTTCAAAAATACATGAGTGTATTACAAAAATAATTAAACTTTCAGTCAAAATACTTTCATCAACAAACTCTCTGAGCTAGTAACACATTGCTTAACGACTGTTATGATGTTTACAATTTGTTTTCTGAGTTTTAGTTAGTTATTTTCCTTGCTTGGTTTATATTATCATTTTAGTTAAATTCTTAGCATTCTGTTAATAATTTGGCACTTCCTTGTATTTCCCCTTCTTGTCCTTCGATGTTTTCACCTTTTGTTTAATTATTTTTGTGTTCTACCTTTTATTTGTGTTAGTTTAGTTTATAAGCCTTTGTTAGATATCCTATCTTTAGTTAGTTTCTATTGCCTTCACCTGCTCTCTTCCGTTCACCTGCATCTTTTTGTCATTGATTGTTTCTCAGGCTTTCTCAGTCAATTCCTAACTCCTCGTTAGCATATTTAAGCTCACCAGTTCCCTCATTTTATTGCTGTAACTTGCCTCATGTTAATTTGTAAAATTATCTTTTTTCATCAAATCCACTCTTCTCATTCCTGCTGCATATAGGTCCTATTCCTACAACGGCAGAACTAACAAGGCTGTTGGATCCAGCTGACACCTACTCAGATGACAAGTTGAAACGGCTACACAGCAGTAAGGCTGTTTTATGACACCATGGCTAAGGCATCTGACCCACGGGTCTGACTGAGAGTAGCCGAACTAAGTATCGCTCAATTGCTGAGGTGGCGTCCCCATTTAAAGCGTCTTTGGATGAAATACTGGATGAGGCTGAGTTACCCTGTCTGCAGACCCATCCACCTCAACTTCATCAGCTCCCACTGTTATCTACAGCCCTTGTTACTTGTTTGATGCCCATTATACACCTTGTGACAGCTTCGCTACCCCACCAGATCACTAATCACCACCAGATCATGAATCACTTCCAACCATGAAGCCATGCCGTAAAGGACACCAGAAGCCAGCTTCAGCCTGCTCCCAGCTATCACAGCTAGCCTTACCCCTAATTTCCACTGCATACGCTCTGCCCTCCACAGGAAAAAAAAAAAGATCCCATTGTAGTGAAAGAGAGCATTTTTATTGTCCCCGCTGAGCAGCGCAGGGCTACGGCCACAGTTTTGCCCAAAAATACGATTGAATCAAATTTTACCTGACGCCAGAGCAAGTTCCCAGTCAATCTACATAAATATCAAAGCACCACAGGAAACCAAAGATGCACAACATCAAGGTTTTCAAAATAAACACAGAATATATTTCTCTTTGTATGCATAACTATATTAATATAATCTTTCTTAAACTTCTACATATGTTGTCTAAAAAAATTGTGTTTATACATAACTTACACACGTAATAAAATAAAAACTTATTTAAGCTTATTTAATTCTGAAATGTTGTCATTTCCTGCAGTAGGTGTGTGGGTGAAGAAGTACCTCTTCACCCACACACGGCAGAAAACCAAGACGACAACATCAGGAGAAGCTCATTCTTTTAGTGGGGATATCTTGACACAAAATAATAACAAAGAGAAGTAGATTAAGTTGTTGTTTCTGTTCTACTTCCACATATGAATAGTTTTGGTCTGACTTCCACATTTCCTCTATTCCCATGCATGCTTCTTTGAGCACCTCTGGGCTCTGGAGCTGAGTGGAGGTGAGGCGCATGCAGTGTAAATTAAGGATGGTAGCGAATGGCTAGTGCATGGCGGAGTGAAGCACATGTAGTGGAAATGAGGGGTACGCCTGTTCAGAGCCAGCCTCAGCAGCATTTTATTCTTGCGATCCACTAGGTCTGAAGTTGCCAGTTTGTTCCTGGTCCCGGGTCTCCAGAAAGCATTCCAGGTCCCGGGTCAGAGCATCCAAAGTGTCCTGGTGGGTTCCAGACCACAGATCTCCTACAGTGAGCTGCAGCCTGCAGACTCCTCAAGTGTCTTCCAGCCTGCTGTCTCCTCTAGTAGGTCTCAGCCTTCTGACTGTTCCAGTGTGTACCAGTCCACAGTCTACTCCAGTGGGCTCCGGGACTTATAGTCTCTTGTGTCCTGGTCCTCTCAGGCTCCTCTGGTTCCTGTCTCCACCGAGGTTGTGCAGGCATAAACATTTTGGGTTCCAGTCTCCAGTGAGGTTGTCCAGGCAGATATGCCTCTGGTTCCAGTCTCCACCGAGGGTGTCCAGGCGGACCCGCTTCAAGTTCCGGTTTAACAGTGGGACAATAACAGTAAAGCTTTAAGTTTGGCTACTAGCCAACGCTAGCCAGAACTCAGATCCTCCGGTTCATCCAGCTCAGTTTAGCTCAGCTTGGCAATCTTTTCACCCTGACCATTCCATTTCCATGCTGCAACAGCTCGTGCATCTCTCGACTTCTATAGCATGCAGCAACATGTCATTGGGGCTCTCTCACTCTCAGGTAGAAGCTGTAGCTTAAAGATTCTTTCTGCAGGGTTGATTGTTTTTTAAGTAACTGATGAGATAAAAGATTAGGAGATGTGGAAGTTTGGTTTAGATTGTGTGTATGCAGCTGCATACATAAAGGAATCCTAAAAAAAACTCCACAAACTAAGTAATGAGCCAAGCTTTATTAACTTCTTATGCAAAAGGAAATCACTAAAAATTATATCATTAAGAAACGTCTTTATGTTTTTTCCAAAACCTAAATAAGCCCCTATCTGTACATTGGACCCTTTAATCTGGACTATGTGTCTAGTTTAATTTGAATCATTATTAATTTGAACCATATTATTAGCAAGCCAAATCCCTCTTTTTTTCTTGGAAATATTGATCCCCTGTCTCAGAATTGCTGTGACCCCATTTGAAAACGTTACCAAAAAATCCTGTGTAAGTTGACCTGTGGAAATAAAATGCTAACACACTAGGGAAATTCAAAGGAATCACTGGCCTCCGCTTCTCCTATACATGGTAGGAAAATAATTATAATAATTATTAAAATAATAATCGACCATTGTCAATAGTTTTGAACATAAGTTGAAAAGTTTCCATTAATCATCCTAGTTCTGCTGTTGAAGCCCCTGGACCATCATTCAAACAATATAATTCCTCCAGAACCTCTTTTAGAACCTACTATTTCAACTATGTTGAATAAAATTTCAAAGTTAATTTAGAATATGTGTTTCATACTTGTCTTCAGTACCTGCTTTTAAAACTTGGTTTAAGAACCACCTGCCTTTTGTTCAGGAGACATTCCCGAAGATTTATCCTAGTGTCATGTAATTGCATCTAAATTAGTTTAAATCCGTCCTTATAAAAAAAGGGTAAATTTTGTTCGTCAGCATAATTTATTTCCAAAACTCATTCCTTCCTTAAGCCAGTTCATTGCTAAACAGAATTTGTATCCCAAAAGATTTCAAATCGTTTTCAAAGCTAAATGGTGGGACAGAACCAGATGGCTTTTATCTTAAAAAACAGTTCTTGCGGCCATATTCGAAAGATTAGAGCTCATATTTTAAGTCATTCCACAGCAACTAACTTAATCAGTTTTCTTAAACTATTTCCATTATCATTTATCTGTAGCTTTACCTCTCCACATTTGTTCCATCAGTGAGTTGTTTAAAGGCAGGGTATACGATCGTAGGAGCGCTCCTCAACAGGGCGTTATTGCAAAATAAAAAGTCCCACCCCTTG
The DNA here is from genome assembly GCA_028564705.1 of Apricaphanius iberus. Lineage (NCBI taxonomy): Eukaryota > Metazoa > Chordata > Actinopteri > Cyprinodontiformes > Aphaniidae > Apricaphanius > Apricaphanius iberus. Next base: position 100,710 of record JAPXFQ010001927.1, read on the forward strand.
ATTCATTTTCTACCCCTAAGCCACACCTCAATAATGGGAAGCTTGGGAAGCTACTCTACACTTACTTCGAACGAAATGCTTCACCAAACAAGCATGGTGGCTACTTCAGCTGGCACAATCAAATTATCTGTATGTAATGTAGCGCAAGCTCACTTCCTATTTACAAGCTAGAACAAGCATTGCGTGCACACGAACGGGATGCACAGAGGGGGAGCTGCTGGACCACGGAACCTTTGCTTATAAGCCATCTAAATGGATGGACTGTGGATGTTGATAGGTTTAGGTTTTCCCAGGGTTTCTCGCTGTAGAAAGAATGGAAATTACTTGTTTAAGAACTTGTTATAGGTTGCCACCGGTATAAGAAGAGCATTTTTCTGCAGTTTAAAAAAAGTTTTTTTTTAAATAAATCGTATACCCTGCCTTTAAGATCTGCTATGAAGAAGTGTTACCCTGTGTCCACACCAAACGCAATAGGAGCGACTAAAAAGCACGAAACGCCCCTAGCTGTTCACGTGCACATTCGCACCTTGAAGCATGTACAAAGCAAACTGGATGCGCTTCAAATATGGTATTTTCACGTGCGAGAAAACTGCTAGTGTCATGTAGCTCGAGGTGAATAGCCACGAAGTTTATCAGTATTTGCTCCATGTCCTGCTGAGGCTGTGACTACATGACAGTCACAGAATCACTGAAACTCTGTCCCCTGATTGGTTGTCGCGGCGCGATTTGACGCTGGAGTTCTGATTTTTCCAACTCGAGCGGTAGGCCCCATGAACGCAAATGCACCTAATAAAATGTAGCACGAATTGTTCGCGCAAATCAGGCAGAAAAGCGTTTTTGTGACTCAAATCTGCTTCTGACTTTAAGCGGGACCCCCTGCCGCTCGTCATCGCGCTCCTCCATTGACATAACATGTACACCTGACTCGCAGCTTGCTTAATTCGCTTTTAGTGTGGACGTACAGTTAGGCCTTCTAACTTTTCAATAAAAAGTACACCTTCTCAATATAGGTTCCCATTTCTCGTTCAAACTATTATTTCATCATTATTAACATTTTAAACTTTAAACATGTAATTCAAGAGGCATTTGTTTGAATGTTTTTATTGAATTAAGTTAGATTCATGGTTTGTTTGTGTTGTTAACGTTGCATTTCATTATGGGTAGTTTAGGTTAATTCTAGGTTAAACTGTGGTTTAACTGAGGTTTCTTCTTACTGAGTTAATTGTGAAAACAATTGTGCAGATAAATGCCTCACCTGTGTCAGTTTGGTCTGATTAGCCAGGATTTAATTTTCCTCAGTGATTAGGTTGATTACGTCTGCTTGTTTCTTAGGCTAACCTGTTTGTTTAAAGGGCTTATATCATGCAAAATCATGTTTTTGGAGTTTTCAACCATCTGGTAGTGCAGTTTTCTCATAAGAAACCCCACCAGAGTGGTTTATGGCTTAATTTATGCATGTCTGAGTAATCCCCCTGAATCCTGCTCTCTGAGCAGATGCACCGCCCTCTCCTAGAAAATGACTGGGTGTTCACATTGTGACATATTTTACTCTCATTGCCCAACTGGTATAGTTGCAAACACACCCTTCTCAAAGGTCATAGCTGCTCCAGTTTTAGCAGCTGGAACAACTTTTTTATTTTTATTTTACTTTCTAAAACGTCTCTGTGAAAACATTTGTTTGGCTGCATAGATTAGAGGACTTTATTCTACAATATCTTAAGAACAGCAGCTGGATCACTTCCAAAAACAAAGACGCCTGATGGATTGAACAGAGAAGTAGCTACATGCCAATGTGTGTTAGCCATTTATCAAGCTACTTATGTGATCTTATAATGGCAATGTGTGGTTAATTAATTGATCTGTAGTATTTCAGAATGTTCAGTAAACGGGTGCAAACAACACCCATGGCTTTTGTATATACTGGATTACAGAGAAACAGGCCATTTTAACCCCAGTAACGAAGTTAAATTTTAGGACAAATTAATACTATATAACACCAACGGTAACATTTTATTATATATGTGTTGTGGATTTAAGGAAAAATTAAACTATTTGGCTATTATAGTTAAAGGAGTGCTTATGGCAGTCAATAAGATAAATTATTTATGAAAAAGTTATTAGTTTTAACTAATTAGCACCACTGATGTATGTGTTAACCAATAAAACAATGTAATGAAAATTAAAACATTCTTTGGATCAATAAATGTTTGTTTAAAATTATCTGGATAGGAAGTCATTGACCATTGGAAAATTACTCCTATTTGGATTGATTACAGCAGTAAACAATCTAACTCCAGTATTTTGATGCTTTAAAGGGTTTCAAACATGGCTAATAAGATAATATTATGTTCTTAAACAATCTATTTTAAACAGAGTTCTGTTTGAACTGTTAATAGCGATCTTTGTTCATGAAATGTAGGCCTAAACAAAACGCTTGTTTAGCTTTAGCCCCCTGTAACACACATGGAGCTTTTTAAATAGTTTAAATACATTTATTAGACATTAAACAAAGAAAGGAAAACTCCCGTTTGATTGAGTAGCTCAAATTGCAGGATTTAAAAGGACTCTTTGCCTGGAAAAGTTTTTTAAAACACTGATTAAAGTTTCAGGCAGAGTCCTGGTTTACCCAAAAAGATACAGATGAAACTTAACAACAAATACAATGGAAACACCTTTAAAATAAGTTATCCTAACTAATTTGCCTCTGCCCAAACAGACCTTATGAACATTTAAAGTCCTCAGAGTTGCTGCACCTCGTTGGGTAGTTCTCCAAAGGGCGTTAGCCAGTAGGCTAACAAAGGATTGCTAATCTGGTTAGCGGACTAGCAGCGTTGGGAAGCTCCTGGTTGTGGCTCCCTCCCGCTGGCTGCCTAGTGATTGGCCCCCGGCATCCACCTCTGGACGATACTTTAATGGAGCTCTCTAGTTCGGCATTCACCTCTCATTTATGAATTGTGATCTACAAATAAACTTGCCTTGCCTTATTGGCTCTGTGGCAGCGGCTTAATTAGGATTTTAGCTGGTTCAGCTTTAGGCACATGTGGCTCTCAGCTCCCATTTCTCAGCGGTCGACAGTCTGAAACTCAGAGGGGGTTTCGTCAGCTTTTGAGGATCACAAAGTGTTGCAGTTATCAATATTTAGGATTCACCTGGTTGTCTTTCAATTCCTTGAAGCCAGTTTCACCCAGAAACTCGGGCCGCCCAGTCGCCAGTGAGGGAGAGGTGGTTTTGTTGGTCTTCCCTGTAGTGAGTGCCCGCCATGAAGAAGGAACCATGGCTGGTGGAGCGGATCTACTTATAGGCTTGGCTTGACCCTCCTTCCAGTGGAAGAGAGCAGGTTAGCGCCACCGGATGGCTGTGTGTGACCCATCATATATCTATCCCAGAATTTGAAAGCTGTAAAATAGCATGGTATAGGCCCTTTAAACAGTTTAAGTTGTCTATAGTCCCTACAATGTTGCTGATACTGATAGTGTGCAATTTTATAATAGGCTGTTGTTACACTTGGTATGTTTTTATGCTTAAGATGGTATGCATTTCTATGTGAAGAATTGTTTGATGGCTAAGATCAGCACCCAGACTCGTACAATAAACATGTTTTAGAATAGCTTTCCACCGTAGTAAGACTGTGCATGAATAGTTCAATAAAGATTTCTTTAATATCTATTTTTACTCACAGAATTGAGTCACTATGTTGATGCCCACAAGAAATTTGTACATTGATCAAGGTTTTCACATACAAAATTCATTAACATATTTCCTCCATGTAACTGGTTGTCTAAGAGGTCACAAGGCCATGAGGAGCCTTAACAGAAGGCCTTAAAAAGAGCTACCGGATGTTAACAAAACAAAAAACAAAATTCTGAAAAATTAAGTTGTCAGGAATATAAAATCTTCAACCATAAACATGCATGTTACCAAAAGAAAAAGAAAAAAACTTAAGCTACTGAAACTAACTTCAGGATAAAAATGACCAAAGTCTAGATAGCCAAAATCAAATTTCCCAACCCCAAGACTAAAACCCACAGGTCGAACAGATTTGAATAAAAATTATACACCTGCTCATGCAGAAACATCTTTGTATACAGATGCATATCACATTATTTGCTTGCATCAAAAAATGTCATTTTAGCATAACAGTTTGGATATGACTAAAAAACAAAAGATTAAATAGGTACACTTATGGGAATGTAACTAGCTTTTTTTCCCTTCTTGCTCCGCCCTGTAATTTGCTTTTATCTACATCTACAATAACAAACACAGCAATTAGTCAGTCTAACCTCAGCCTGCAGAGGAAGAAAAGAAATCCTCTGTGGTTGCTGTTTCTTGGCTGTAGAGCATCCACACAGGTCGGTTCACATAACCTCAATTTGGAACAGATGAACTGTTTTCTTTTTCTGTCAAAGCCATGTGTGGGTATTGTTTGATGCAACCATTTATTTTCCATTGGTTTGGCACTTAGCGGTTTGGGCACTTTCTGCAGTAAGCAGTCAGGGTGATTTTTTTCCAACTGTAAAAGCAGGCAGAAAGATGAACCATCAGTCGGGCCGGTTAAAGTCTGAAGGAAGTTTTAGCCTAACATCATAATATCCATACCTCTTCTGCACAAGAGAATTACACTAAGGATGAAAAGGGTATTCATCTCCTTGTTTTAGGACCCTGGTCTTCCATTACGCCTCTTGAAATCAGTCAGTGACTCGGGAAAATAAGATTTAAGGCATGAGTTAAAACCTAAAGATTGAACCGGACAGGAGGAATTCCTTATTGGTTTTTATTTTATTTTTTTGCTGTACCATCTGGCAGGCGACATGCAGTATAGATAGTCCTTAAAGGTAAGTGAAACCAGAAAACCATACCTCATATCTATTAATGACTTCTGTGCATGTGTGTTCAACAGTGTGCAGTGTCTCTTATGATTCATCAACATTATATGTGAGTGGAAAAGACAAGTCAGACAAAGTGCAACTAAAAATAGTTCAGGGACATTCATTGACATTCAGCATGGCAAAGCTCCAGACTTAATGGACACATAGAAGCAAAAATATGTCCACAGAGGCTTCATTTCAATTCTGAATTAGAAACTATAATGAAGCAGCACTTTGTATAATTGGGTACAAAACAAGAGAGTGAAAAACAAGAGAGGAGATACAGTTGTACATTAAAGGTTTAATTTTTTCATGGTTTACATGTGCTAGTAAAGAAAAACATTCTGTTGACATGCAAATGCGACTGACAGAGATAGCATTTTTTTTTTTTTGTTGCTTTTATTTGTCAAAAGTTATAGTTTAAATCACCTATTTCTACAGGCAGAATAAAAGAAGACATGGCTTTTTGTGGGCGTTTAAATGTTTCTTTACTTAAAAAACATTAAAGAGCACAGCCACTCTGACTAAGAGGAGTCATTACTGAGTGTGGGTATGCAGGGATGAATGCATAGACTGTAAAAAAGAATAGACAGCGTCTCCTCACTTCTCCCCGTTTACCAGAATGACACACTTTCATGGGCGAATTCATGGCGGATTCACAGACTCCTCCTCCCCAGCTCTGACGAAGCATGTTCCTAAAAAGGGCATAGGGGCGGGATCTTCACTGTAGACTCTGCTCTCGCGGGGCATGTAGTTCGGTCGTAATCGCACCCATTCTGCTCCCGCGTCTTTAGCTCTGATGCTAAACTTGGCTAAGTAAGCTAAAGGATAATAGCCCCATGCCTGATTGCTGCCGTATCTGCGCTCCTCCGACGGTTCTCCTATTTCTCAAACCTCAAAAGGTAAGAACTAGTAACTTGAAATAATTATTAAAATGTAGTGTTACTATAATTAAAGTCCAACGAAACAGCCTGTCAATCAAAGTCCCTCATTAATTATGCAAGATTTCAAAAATTTATCTTACGAAAACCAGCCTGGTGCCTATGTTTTTGACAAGCCCAGCGTTATCTCAGGAAGAATATGTAGCCATAGAACGTTTTTTAAAAATGGGCGCCAGGCATTAAAGTTGTTTTTAACGTGTCTAAAGTCTAATGCTTTTCAATGGGGGCCTTGCGGCCAAATGGAGGTACTACAGCAATGGAGGAGCAATTGCGGCCTCCATGGTATGCGGTCACAAAGCAGAGCAGCCAGCGGCCATTGGATGAATGCACACAGAAACAGAGGTCACATTGCCTTATCTGTGTCTTTTTCTGGGGGGTTTTCCGCATTCTTTTTTGCTTTTGTCCTGAAACTTAAACAGGCATCAGAATATTAATGACTTAGATTGCACCCTGCTTTTTTAACTGTTTACTTTTTGCATGTATGCCTATCTATTTATTTATGTATCTGTATAAAACGCTGCACAATTACGAAGATAAAACACAGTTCCAGAGTTTTCCTATCACTATTCGAGCTGACAGGAACAAATGTTTGTTTCTCCTCTTCTGTGTGTTCGTAAGTCTCTTTTCTGTCTGCATCGTGTTTCTTTGTGAGCTTCCCTTGTGCAGATGTTGCTGTCTCCACACAACCACACATTTATATATATTAAATGTGTTCTCTTGTCATCCAGTCACACACACCATGCTGGATTGTTGTATTTGCCAGCAAAACACTGAGCCCAGTTTCTTAATTCACTTGTCCTTCCTTCCACACAAAAATAGGTGGTATTTCTATTACCCAAATGCTGTTGGAACTGAAGTTTTTGCTAATTTGTCTTTGTAAAATAACTCAAGGTTTGTCAGATTGGATTGGGAGCATCTGTTAAAATCGACTTTCATATCCTGTCCTAGATTGTTAATTGGATTTAGGTCTGTACTTTGGCTAGATCATTTTAAGATAAAAATGATTTGATCTAAATCCATGTGCTAGTAGTTATAGCTGTGTGTCTTGAATTGTCCTGCTGGAAGGTGAACCCTAACCCCACTATAAAGTCTTCTACAGCCCCTGCCAAAGTGTTCAATGACATCTACTTAAATATGGACTGGGGAAGATACACAGTGCTGGTACTGTTAGACCCCAGAGTAGCATTTGATATTGTTGAGCATGAAATATTATACAAAATGACTCAAGAGTTGGGATGAGGATCACCCCCTCCAAATCCGAGACCATGTTCTTGAGCTGGAAAAGGGTAGGGTGCGTTCTTCGGGTCTGGGATTGGGTCCTTCCTCAAGTGGAGAAGTTTACGTATCTGGGGGTCTTGTTCTCAAAATGAGGGAAAAATGGAGTGGGAGATTGATAGACGGATTGGTAAGGCATCTGCAGTTATGTGGGCGCTGTACCGGTCTGTCGTGGTGAAAAGATAGCTGAACCAAAAGGAAAAGCTCTCGATTTACCGGTCGATCTACGTTCCTACCCTCATCTATGGTTACTAACTTTGGGTGGTGACCAAAAGAACGAGATCACGGATACAGGTGGCTGGAATGAGTTTCCTCCTAAGGGTGGCTGGGTTCTCCCTTAGGCTATGTCCACACTAACCCGATAAGGTTATATGGGGAGTTAGATGCCTAAGACTTTAAGGTCCCATGATTGCGCAATCCCATACCGACCTGTGCAAATACTGGGCATGCGCGGGAAGACGCACCAAACACGCGTATAATCTACGTGACGCCAGCGCCTACCTAATATATACAAGAAGCTCTACAGCACAGTACATATCTGCTTGTCCCGTTAACCGAAGAGAACAATAGCTGCTCAGAAGAAGGGTGAGTTTTTGGTGTGGACAGACGAGATCGATTTATTACTCTTCGCTGTTGTCTTTGTCTGTAGTCTCGTATTGTTATTGACGCAGCATTCATTGACGCTACTTCCTTTCATTATCCGGGGAAGCTGTCCACACTAGCCCGTTTAGCCGTTAAAATTAAGATTTACACGGCTCCGTTACCCGGCCAGAGACCTTAAACGACGCCGGGTTAGTGTGGACGATAGGGGGGTGTAGACTAAATAATTATACGTTTAAGGCATTATCCGGCTTAGTGTGGACGTGGTCTTAGTGACAGGTTGAGAAGCTTGTTCATCTGGAGGGGGGTCAGAGTAGAGCCGCCGCTCCTCCACATCAAGAGGAGCCAGTTGAGGTGGCTTGGGCATCTGGTCAGGATGCCTCCTGGTGAGGTGTTCCGGGCACGTCCTACCGGGAGGAGACCCAGGGGAAGACCCGTGACTCACCGGAGGGACTATGTCTCCCGGCTGGCCTGGGAACGCCTCGGGATTCCTCCCGAGAAAATGGCCCAAGTGGCTGGGGAGAGGGAAGTCTGGGTCTCTCTGCTTAGGCTACTGCCCCCGCTACCCGACCTCGGATAAGTGGAAGAAGATGGTTGAATGGAAATGTAAAAGTGTAACTGATTAGATTAATTGGTTTTTGACAACTGATAAAACATCTATGTTGATAAGTTAATGTTTAATGGGACCACAGTCGATGTAACGTAAACATCCAGTAAAATAGTGGAGCACTAAGATTTCATGCCTACTACTCGCTTGTTTGGTACGCAGTATGTACTGCATCAACGAGCAAGTGGTAGCTACTACATAGCATGTAGTACATACTAAGGATTCTGATGCAGGGATGATCTTTCGCAGCAGTGAGGGGATGGAAGCGTTTCCTGACCTACAGAATGTCATCTTGTCTCACTGCTCTCAGGGATGGGTGAGCTGTGAGCTTTAGAATTTATTGAGGGGAACAACCTGGTCATGTGTTGAGAAGCTGCCCCAGATTCTGCGTCCAGCTCAGCGGCTCTGCTGGCTGTTACGTTTTTTAACACAGCCTTCCCTGGTGGGGAAACTCCCACAGCTTTCAAAACAAAACCCAGTCAGTACTTCCAGGAGGCGACCCAAGAGAAAAAAGTTGTTGGTGTAGTTTACAGCAGCAAGACCCCTCCATGCAGTGACAGCTCTAAAAATGAACATAATAAATGCTGGTGTGATACAAAAACATTTCGAAAACACATGTTTTTAGGGTGCAAAAGTTACAGAGAATGTTTTTAATACTTTTATATGGCACTCTGTTAGCTTCTGCAGATCAACTTATTTAATTTCTGTCAGTTTCTGTCAGTTTTATCAATTTTATTCCTCTGCAGACATTTTGCTTGTAAAGAACACACTTGTTTCACAAATTGTTGATTAATGTAGATATCTGGATTCCAGATTAAAATATATACTTTTAAACTGTTATTTTTGGCAAGCAGAACAAAATCAGGGAAGATTAAGTAAGATAATGAAAATATAATAAGATGGTTGTAGCTCTAAGACTGCAGGAGCTATGATGTGCAAACATTAACGGGGGCGGTGACAAAGGATGACATATCAGAACTGCCATAAGGGGGCTCATAAACTACAAAGAGTGACTTTGACATCAGTTCTATTTATAAACCTGGTTGCAGATTTTTTATATTGTTGCCTGTGCAGTTTTAAACTCATTAATTAAAAATCAAAAAAAGAGAAAGGAAGAATAAGAATGGTACAAGAAATGTTTTTGTTTTTTTCCTCATTCTTCATGGTTATGGATGTGGGGCTGCTGCAATGTAGAGAGGTTCACAGAATATCAATCAATATGCTCACATATTTTATTTAAACCTCACCTGCAGCACCCAACTCCACAAAATGACTTCATGCTCAAAAATAGTGTCACGCAAACAACTTCACTAGACTTGGAGGTATCAAAAAGTGACAAAAATGACCTTTTTTGTGAGGAAAACAATACAATTTATTTTGAAAATAAGCTCTTCACTAGTGTCACACTCAGAATAAGCAAGGGGACATATAGCACAATTTGAAGATAGATATTATATTCAAAGGCATACTATAGGCAATATTGCTCTCTCAGACAAACCTGGCTAAACCTTTGGTGAATATCGATTTGTTGCATAGAACACAGTGTTCTGAAAACTTTTCACACATCTTGAACTGTCCCACATTTTTCACCAGAAAATCACATAGTATTTCATTAATATTTATGTGACAAACACAAAATAAAGCCTACATATGGACTGGATGTAAAAGGAACTTTTCTCTTTTTTAAAATAACATCTGAAAAGTGTGACTGTTGTTCATATTTACCCTCCTGGGGTCAATGCTTTGTAAAACCTGTCTTTTAGGGTATGGCTCTACCTGTCATGTTTTAGTGGATGGACTCAGGTGCTGACAGAAGGGGATGGTAAAATGTAATTACGATCTAGGGCAGGGATCCCCAAACGCAGGCCTCAAGGGCCAGTATCCTGCAGGTTTTAGTTCTTCCCCTTGTTCAACACATCAGAATCAAATGATGGCTTGTTAGCAGGCCTCTGCAGAACTTTGCAATCCTGAGGAGGAATTTGAACCAGCTGTGTTGGTGCAGAGACACACGAATAACTCCTTTCAAAAATGCTATAAATCGATTTAAGTAGTTTTCAGAAAAATTACATGTTTTACCTAGACCCACACATTTTGTGAATAGTCAATTTATGCTGGTAAAAATTGTTTTTGTCTCAGAACATGTTGAACAATGATCAGTAAATCAAACAACAATATTGTAGATGATAAATTCAAAGTTAATTAAATTTTTCCTCAAAACTCTATAAATCCAGCTATTTTTTTCAAAACGCTATAAATCCATCTATTTCCAGAGAGATAGAGATCCACTAGGATGGATCAGTTTATCACCCAGACCTGCACTTTCAACCTTGAGACCACAGAATTAGGGAGACATTGAAAAGGGCCATGGTGCTACAGTCCCAGACCCACCCTGGCCCCCTTTTAGCCCCTCTTTATTAACCTCCTGGATACGCCCCTGCTCAGCAGCACTCAACGTTCAGGAATAGTCTCTTATTAATCATTCTAAAAACTCAAAGGAGTCTCCGTGTCAGGAGAAAGTATTTTTTCTTACTTTGGTAGCAATGCAGCATTGACTTTGTTGATTTTGCTGTAACTTAGTTTTCTGCTGAAACACAAGCATGATTGGGCTAAGGAGCTGGAAGAAAAAGCCTCTCGGACGATTTAAAAAGTAACTGAAACTACAGCTTTTGTCAGTCACATAAAAAGTATTTGCATCACTAATTACAGCTGACTGTTTCCCTCATCAGACATACGAATCACGTATTTAACCTATTTTGGATTCAAAACAGCGAATATCGCCAACATGTGATGGATTTCCATGACTGAAATGAGGAAACTGTACCTCATAGCACCTTCCTTGGAAAAATAAAGATGTAACAGATTTTATTATCCATCTCTCTTGCATAAGAAACGGGGAGTGTACATGAAATGGGACAATTGTCAATTGACTCAAATTTTCAATTGAATTTAGGTCATAACTTTAAGTGGACTATTTAAATGATGAATATGCTTTGATAGTGGCTCTGCATCTTTGTTGTTTGTTTAGGGTAATTTTCGTTAGGCTTTTGCTGTCTTCCAAGTTTCCAAGTCCTGTAATCAGCTCCATCCATCTTCCTTTCGGTGCATCAGAAATGTGCTGCATGCCCCTAGTGAAGCGCTTGAACATTCGCACCTCAATAATATGCAATTTGTGTGAAGCTGGAAATGCAGCTGCTGTACCACGTAGGTCCAGGCCCATCCATCCATCCACCAGCTTCCGCTTATCCGGGATCGGGTCGCGGGGGCAGTAGCTTAAGCAAAGAAACTCAAACTTCCCTCTCCCCGGCCACTTGGGCAAGCTCCTCGGGAGGAATCCCGAGGCGTTCCCAGGCCAGCTGGGAGACATAATCCCTCTAGCGAGTCCTGGATCTTCCCCTGGGCCTCCACCCAGGGGGACATGCCCAGAACACCTCATAAGGGAGGCGTCCAGGAGGCATGCTGACCAGATGCCCTAGCCACCTCAACTGGCTCCTCTTGATGTGGAGGAGCAGCGGCTCTACTCTGAGCCCCCTCCGGATGACCAAGCTTCTCACCCTAACTCTAAGGGAGAGCCCAGCCACCCTACGGAGGAAATTCATTTCAGCCGCCTGTATCCGTGAGTAGGTAGTAGGTCCAAGCCTCGCCTGCCAAGACACCAACTACTATGCTGAGCGGCTGTCTATCTGTCTGCGGTTAGTAAAAGTGTATAATATGTGTGCGGCTCAGGACATGCTGTGATGGAACTATTGCCAGACCTGGATCTTGTTGCAGCCTCCAGAGAGGCTGTCCATGTGAGGAAGCTGCTCGTGGCTCGCTTCTCAGCAGAGAGTGCGGTGCCTCAGCAGCCACAACGGCTCTTTTAAGAGCAACCACAAACCTATCAAGAGCTTTCCTGTATATATAGTTTAACTTCTTTATAATATGTTTTTTCTTTTTTATGTGTCAATTGACCCAAAAGGTCATTTTTTTATGGTTTTTAAGTGTCTTAATGGTCTTGGGCCTTCTTATCTTTTAGAACTACTTTTATCATATGAACCCTCGCGATCTCTGCGCCCCTCCGGCAGCCGTCTCCTTATCATTCCCAAAGTCACTACACAGACTCATGGTGAGGCGTCCTTCCATTGTTATGGCCCTCACCTCCGGAACAGGCTGCCGGAGGACATCAGGGCGCAGAGAACGTTCATGTTTTTAAGAGCAGGCTCAAGACTCACCTTTTTAACCAAGCTTTTAACTAATTATTATTGATTAATATATGTCTAAATTGTCAGCATGTTTTACCTGATTTAATTTTTAGTTTAGCCTTTAACTGTTTATTTATTATTCTGCTTTGCATTTTTATCTTGATTCTATCTTATCATTGTTTTACACTTATTGTTTCACACTTTATATTTTATACACTTTATATTTTAACTTATTTTATATTTTAATTTATTTCCTCCCAGTGTTTCCTCTCTGGGGGCCCCCTGCATCGGGGCTGTGGTTGGCTGTGGCTGCCTGGGTACCCCCAGGTATTGCTTGGGTGGAGGTGGAGGTACCATCCCTCCCTCCTCTGGGCGCCCTGGGTCAGTGTCTTGGCTGCTGCTGCTGATTCCGATGCAGATGGCTCCCATAATGGCATTTCCTGGCTCATCTGTACTCTGCCTGCTGTCTTTGTAGCTTTTAAGTGTGTGTATGTGTTGGGAGGGGGTGTAGTTGAGATAATGATTTTATTTTTGGTTTTTGAAAGGGGAATTGGGGGGTTGTGGGGTCATTTTAAATCTGTAAAGCACTTTGAGAAACTGTTTGAAAAGTGCTTTCTAAATAAAGTTTGATTCGATTAGATTTTTTTATCTTCAGTGGCAGACGCAAAAACGCTGGTCACGCTCGAATCCACAAAATCTCAGATCTGCTTCTGATGTGAAGTAGGACCCTCTGATGTGCATCAGTGCGCTTCTCCATTGACTTTACATGTAAAAGTGATGCCCTCGATGTATACCCTCTGTAACGGCTCTGATCAGCTTTCCTGTCCTTGCAAAAAAAAAAAATATATTGTCATAGAAAAATCATTGAATTACCATGTAAGTAAGAATTTAGTCTAATTTAGTTTAAATAGTTTCCTAACAATGACCATACGCTTTAAAACTTATCAGTCTAATTTCCATGCTCATCACAGCACTGAGACTGCCCTTGTCAAAGTTTTCAATGACATGTGCATAAATATACATTGCGATAGATCTACAGTGCTGGCGTTTGACACTTTTGACCACATGATTCTACTGAAACAGCTAGAGACCATGGTCTGACTCTTTGGTACAGATCTTGGCTTGTTTGAGTCCTACAAGAAAAACAGATAATTCTTTGTTTCAATAGCAAACATTTCATCAAAATGAACAGAAATCACACGTGATTGTTGATAAAGATTTCTAAGATCACCAGGATGAAAGACGTCAAAGAAACAAGATATCCACTGGACGTTCTGACCATGAGGGACTACTTCATACTTACTATCAGACTGGCATGAACCAGTTCTTCAGGAGCTGAACAAGAAGATTAAAGTTGATGTGCTGGAATAATACGACAGTGATTGCTGAATGCTTTAAGGTTTTAGTTTAGAAGTGTTGGATAGGGAATGCTCAGTGATTTTTTATTTTTATTTTTCCCTCCATGCTCTGGCATGTGAATTACATTCTTAAACACCTTCAAGGACTCAGTGTCATCTTATCTGTAGAAGATTCATTTTTTTTCACCCTTACTAGTACTTTTTTTAATTATTTTTTTCACGTGTCCTGTCTAGCAGTTCGCCACTCAGAATTGGTGTCTGAGTACCAAGTTCAAGCCCAACAGATTTAATTTCCCAAGCAGAGTATTACAGCTTTGCTGTAATACTCCCCTTAATGTATATGTATGAAAAAATCTTTATTAGTGATTACTGAAGGTTCAATTTCCTGAAGTCATGGACACGAAACCGAGACAAGAAGGAAGAAAGGAAGAAGGTGAAGAAAAGAAACCCGACCAGCAGAGGCGCAAACTGATGACACAAGACAGGGAGGCAAACAAAGAACACAAGAAAACATCCCAGTCCTCCGCCTCTGCCGGATGGCAGAGAAGCGGTAAAACCAAACAAACAAAAAAAACGAACTGAACAGAACCACACCAATAGTTCAGATCCAGTAATAAAAACTAAGAATTACACATTCACTACACACAAGCATGGATTAATGAACACAATACTAATGTTTCTGGTAAGCTCCTGGTAACAACTAACTAATGATGATAACCTCAGCTCAAGATATGTCCGTCCACACCAATGTCCCCACACCTATGTGTGTGTGCGAGCATGCAGGTCTGAATAAGTTTTCCCCATGCATGTGATTGATAGCTGGTGTAAGGAAACATCAATCCGTCCTACAGGAATTGACACAGACATGAAGGCGGCAGGAGACTCATGCATCCAGAGTCCCACAGAGCGCAGGAGCCGCAGGCGGTCCAGCGCAGGGCCGATCACCCACCAAGAGAGGAACAGATGGAAGCCCCAGGGGAACACCAACCAGCCGCAATGCTGGGGCCCAAGAGATCGCAGCGACGAGCCCAAGGGCTCCGCCAGGGCGGCCCCGGAACAGGACCCGGAGGCCACGGGGATGAGGGGCACCCCGCCCCCCAGCAGGGCCCCGACCAGGGACCCGCCGAGCGGGGTCCCCCGCCGCCACCAGGCAGGAGGCGCCTGCAGCCGACCGACGGACAATACACGCCGCCGCCACCCCGTACCAATACCCACCGCCAACAACCCGGCCCCCCCCACACACCCACACGCCAGGAGCCACAGTAAAAGCCACAGCGGAAGTATGCCCTCCCCAGGCCGCGCCCAGCCAGCAACTGGACATCAAGAGCTACCAGCTCTCGGGTCCAGATCCCACCCCATGCAGAGCGCCAAGATCTGGGGCCCAGCCATTGCCGGACAGCCCCCCCAGATGAACCGACCAGGCAGTAGAACTCATGGAACTGGCAGGAGCTTGGGCGCCGGGCACGGTCCCCACCGATCCACCGGACGGCACCAACCTACTTTACAACCCCGGCACCCCCATAAGAGGTGCCCCAGTCAATCCAAGGAGGATGTCGGCCCGAAACAGCGGCCGCCCGACACACCGGCCCACCCAGGACCAGCCAGGCATGCACCAGGACCGAGCCGGGCCGCAACCGGGACCCCCGGCCCCAGGCATCGAGAGCCATCATCGACCAGCGGGCAGGAGCATCCATACCCGACGGGGAGTGACGAGGGGAAGAAGATGCACCAGGGCAGAGGGCAGCCAAACACCCAACCTGACAAGTAGACATAGACAGACAGAGACACTCATAGGTACCCTCCCTCTCATGCGCACACATTCTTACATATACAGGACATACGAAAAAAGGACGCTGTACACTCATTCACACACCCCATACATACTCTATACTCCCAGGCCCAGGGACAGACGCCCCGATAGAGCACCCTGCCCCTGCACCCGGGAGACGGACCCCTTGCCCACCAGGACGGGGACAAGCAGACCACCAAGGCCCCCACCCTGGCAAGAGTAGCCCACCAGCCCAGGTCCCCGACCAGATGGCCTGATAATCCACCCGGGCTCCGACCCCTGATGGTCCAACGAACAGGGATGTGGAAAGACCCCAAGCGTCTCTCCCCCTGTCAATTGTGGTGTTGTTGCGTGTTGTTCTAATGTGCACTTAAAACAGAGGGGTGGGACATGAGAATACTGCAAGGTACCCCCATCTCCCTGCCCGGGCCCTCAGTGTCTAGATGCATTTAAACAGTGGGTACAGGCACCACAGGCGAGGCCCCTTATAAGGCCTCCAGTGCCGAGGCGCACCCACCGCCATGTCCCTACATGTGCGTGTGTCATGTAAATGTTGCAAGTGTAAGTGTCTAAGTTGCTCAATAAAATTGGGACCCAGGCAGCCACCGGGTAGCGAAGAGGGATACTCCAGCCCAGTGACGTGCCCACGTCCCTTAATAGTACTTTAAAAAGAACAGTTGAACAAGGTGAAAAATATGTTATGTTATGTTATGGCTCAACCCGCACAGCACGGCCTGGTTTTGTTTCCACTGCGATCTGAGAAACACAGATGTGGTCGACATGGGTGGGCTTAGCGTAGCAAGTAGTGCAAAAAGTCCACAATTATCATTATGTGTGGATATCTTGAAAGATAATGCCACAACGTAAAAAGTAATAACATACCATCTTTGGATGTTTATTTGACATCAGTCAGGGACATCACTTCACATGTAGACAGGCAGCCTAATCACAGACTACAACATAGGTGGGTGTGTTGGGTCACTTAGGCACAGCTCGGATTGAGCCACACGGAGTCTGAAATAAGGAGTCAACTCAGCACAGAAAAAAGTAGAGGAAATGTGCTAAATAGAGACTGACAGACCCTGCAGACCCTAGTGGAAAAGGGCCATTAGATAGATGAGACTGGAACAGGAAGGCATGTTAGAAGAGTTATCAGAAGAAAGCAGAAATAAAACTACAATAAGTCATTTTTAAAGTTTGCCATGAGCTGTATAGAAACCTACAAACATTTGGCATCCAGGCTTAGACAGGCAATCTGACATTTTTGGGCCAGTCGAAGACTGTAATAATTTAACCAAAAAGATATGAAATATTCTATTGACCACAGAGGCCCTTTGGGCTATTCCAATAAAATACTTTAGTCCTCCTTAGACCTACCTTTCCTTGACTACAGCATCTACGTTCTGCTGTACACAGTGGTTCTCTGTGGCAAATATAGTAGCTTGCCCCTGCTGCTCACTCTGTCACAGTCTGACTCAGAGAGCACATAGAGAAAGAAACAAAATCAGTAGATTTTTGGATATTGTTTGGATTTAAAGTTTCACATGAGTAACAGACTACAGCTAGCTGCAAACTGCCAATAACTATTAAAATAAATAATGAAAAAATAAAAATGGACTTTTAAATTGATTTTATATTATGCAACTTAGTCACATTTAAGTGTTCAATTTTTATTTTTAGATGATCCTCTCTCTTTCTGTTGTAAAAAGGTATCAAAAGATGTTGTAATACGTCAGATTTATGCTACACATCTGTCCGAACACAGTGTTTATATGCAGATAAAGTACACTAATAGTTTAGTTGTTTTGATTTAAAACTATCTTCTTTATAATATAAACTTTTATTCCTTCATAGGTCACATTCTTATATTTAAAATGAATAAATGATATGATATAATGAGATTATTTTGGGATGTATATAATATAAATACATAAAAAATAAATAATTTTATCAGATTGATTTTGTATAGCTAACTCTGTTTTCTGTCTCCCTCAGTGCCACTTTTCACTTGCCTGAGTGAAATGTGATAATGAGGATGAAGCTGGTCAGGGAATATAGATACAGGGTAAACATAGGGCAGTCCTAGAAGAAAACCTTTTAGTTGAAGGAGCAGGACATGCTTCTTCTCTCCTCCTGCTCCCTCCACCACCCCCTCCGCTCACCCATACTCTAGTTATTTTCCTCTTCGTTTCTATTTAATTTTTTCACCCTAAGTATACTGAACGACCACCCTGGGATGGATTTTCCCCTCTTTTGCTTCTTTTTCCACTGTGGACTACTTCATAAAGAACTGAGGACTACAAATGGCTCTCTGCTCTGATTACACTCTCCAAGACATACTGCTAAGAATGCAGGACATAGAATTAAAGATCCAACACATTGAAGAAAATGCCAGAAACAATACTACTCTGCCTATGGCATCCGATTTTCAACAGCCTGGAAGGCCGATGCCAACATCACAGAGAACCCCTCCGATCAGACGGGGTCTATCGGGAAGAACCTCTGACTCATCAGAAGAGTTGCCAGCACTCAGATGAGAAACACCCAAGAAGAAAAATAAGGAATGCCAAAAGAAACCCCCAAAACAAGCAACTTCGATTCTCCCTTTAAAGAATAGATTCACAGCACTAACCTCTCCCAGCTCCCTTAGTCTGACAGACTCACAGCAAGGCCAGTGAAATGCACACTGCTCCCTGGGACTTAGAGAATTGCAGCAAGGCCAAAGAAAAGCAAATAAAGATAATCCGAACACCAAAGAGAAGTAGCAACAAGTAGCCAACACCGATGAGAACTCAAAGAGAACAGAGAACTGCAAGAAAGGAAAATTATTCATGACGGATCGATCAAAGGTATTGAACAGCTATACATCAATACAAGTGTCTTTAATTGCCCACAGATGTCAGTTAAAGAACTTTCTGAGAGGATTCCATCGATTATTGAGAACAACTCAGAGCTAGAAAAACCTGTCCATGCAGGAGCTGCTGACATCTCTCGTAAGAAATCAGAAATTCTAAAGAAAGACTTCTTGGAATACTCCAGAAATTTAACAACAAAAACTTAGAACTACACATATCTGGACCAATTCCAGCAATGCCCTCAGATGAAGAATTTAGCAGGATCAGGTCTTTTAGCAGGTTTCTTAAAGCTGTCTGTGCTGAATGGTCTATTCGATTTCTAAATAATTTAAGATTTTCTGTGAAAGGAGAGATCTATTAAAAAAAATATGGATGTCATATCAATGAGGAAGGTCAGAAGCTTTATCAATGGAATTTGCTAACTCATGTGTACTCACTGCCCTGTTCTCAAACCGAGACACATAGTGGATCCAAACCTGCTTTAACACACACAGAACATGACTTCCTCCCACCCTTCAGTGATAAGCCCACCAAAGTCACACCAGTTCACTGTGCAACTATGCCGTCAGATGACCTACGAAAGAGACAGAGTTCCAGGAAACCTATCAACTTAGTCAGCTGACTTACATCACCCCCCAGCTGACTTACAGCACATCACCCCCAACAACTTCCCTACCAGTAGCTTATTCTACTCTATAAAATATGCTCCCTGAGACAGCAGATCCAATCAACAAACCACACCTGCAACAGATACAAACCGTTGTCAACTTCTAACTCTAACAGGCTAACCATTGCGGAAATTTTCTGATGACTTTCAGACTTAAGAAAAAAAAAGGAATCCTGCTTTTAACGCCAGGCCCAAACAAGGAATTATAAACAATGGGGCTCCCCAATTCAACTCACCATATAAGACATCTGATATCGACCGGACACTGTCACCAGACACACTACCCACCAGGAGGAGGTGTTCGGTCATTCTCATTCTCACACTCATTTTCACATTGAAAGTAAAATCCCGGTTATTATAGAAAAGAGTTGTTCAAACACTAAAATTACAAATAACTGAGCAGTACAGAATTTAGAAATAATACCTTCTCACCATGAAAGTAAAATCCCGGTCATTATAAAAATGACATGTTCAGACCGAGGTCCTCACCCTATCTCTAAGCGAGAGCCCAGCCACTCTGCGGAGGAAACTCATTTCAGCTGCACCTGTACCCGTGATCTTGTTCTTTCGGTCACCACCCAAAGTTCGTGACCATAGATGAGGGTAGGAACCTAGATCGAACAGTAAATTGAGAGCTTTGCCTTCTGGCTCAGCTCTCTCTTTACCACGAAAGACCGGTACAGTGCCCGCATGACTGCAGACACCTTACCAATCCGCCTATCGATCTCCCGCTCCATTTTTCACTCATTCGTGAACAAGACCCCCAGATACTTGAACTCCTCCACTTGAGGAAGGACCCCATCCCCGACCCGAACAAGGCACCCTACCCTTTTCCGGCTCAAGACCATGGTCTCAGATTTGGAGGTGCTGATCCTCATCCCAGCTGCTTCACAGGGCTGCGAATCGCTCCAGTGAAAGCTGTGGATCACGTTTAGATGAAGTCAACAGGACCATATCATCTGCGAAAAGCAGTGACCCGATCCTGAGGTCACCAAAACGGACCCCCTCAACACCTTGACTGTGCCAACAAATCCTGCCCATAAATGTTATGAACAGGATCGGTGACAAAGGGCAACCTTGGCGGAGTCCAACTCTCACTGGAAACGAGTCCGACTTACTGCCGGCAATGCGAAACAGAATCTGACACCGGTCATACAGGTACGTAACAGCCCTTATCAAATGACCTGGTACCCCATACTCCCGGAGTACCCCCCACAGGACTCCCCAAGGGATACGGTCAAACACCTTCTCCAAGTCCACAAAACACAAGTATACCAGTATGGTGAACTCCCACGCACTCTCCAGGACCCTGCTGAGGGTATAGAGCTGGTCCAGTGTTCCACGGCCAGGACGAAAACCGCATTGTTCCTCTTGGATCCAAGGTTCGACTATCCGTCGGACCCTCCTCTCCAGAACCCCTGAATAGACCTTACCAGGGAGGCTCAGAAGTGTGATCCCCGTATAGTTGGAACACACTCTGTGGTCCCCCTTTTTAAAGAGGGGGACCACCACCCCAGTCTGCCAATCCAAGGGAACTGCCCCCGATGTCCAAGCAATACTGCAGAGCCGTGTTAAACAACACAGCCCTACAACATCCAGAGCCTCAAGGAACTCCGGGCAAATCTCATCCACCCCTGAGGCCTGGCCAACAAGAAGCTTTTTAACAGCCTCAGTGACCTCAGCACCAGAGATTGGAGAGCCCGTCCCAAAGTCCCCAGACTCTGCTTCCAATAGGAAGGAGTGTTGGTAATATTGAGGAGGTCTTTGAAGTATTCCATCCACCGACCCAAAACGTCCCGTGTCGAGGTCAGCAGTACACCACCCCCACTGTAAACAGTGTCGGTGGCAGACCGCTTCCCCCCCCTCAGGCGCCGGATGGTGGACCAGAATCGCTTCGAAGCCACATGGAAGTCGTTCTCAATGTTCTCTCCAAACTCCTCATACGCCCGAGTTTTTATCTCAGCGAACATCCGAGCCGCACTCCGCTTGGCCTGTCGGTACCTATCAGCTGCTTCCGGGGTCCCGCAGGCCAGAAAGGCCCGACAGGACTCCTTCTTCAGCCTGACAGCATCACTCACCGCCGGTGTCCACCAGCGGGTTCGACGGTTGCCGATGCGACAGGCACTGACCACCTTGCGGCCACAACTATGGTCAACCGCTTCGACAATCAAGGCACGGAACATGGCCCACTCGGACTCGATGTCCCCCGCCTCCCCCGGGATGTGTTCGAAGTTCTGCCAGAGGTGAGAGTTGAAACTCCTTCTGACAGGAGACTCTGCCAGACGTTCCCAGCAGACCCTCACAACGCGTTTGGGGCTGCCAGGCCTGTCCTGCGTCCTCCCCCACCACCGGAGCCTAATCACCACCAGGTAGTGGTCGGTAGATAGCTCCGCCCCTCTCTTCATCCGAGTGACCAAGATATGCGGCCACAGATCAGATGAAATGACAACCAAGTTGATTATCGAGCCGTGGCCTAGGGTGTCCTGGTTCCAAGTGCACACATGAACACCCTTATCCTTGAACGTGGTGTTCGTTATGGACAGTCCATGACAAGCACAGAAGTCGAACAACAAAACACCGCTCGGGTTTAGCGCAGGGGGGGCATTTTGCCCAACCAAGCCTCTCCAGGTCTCACTGTCATTGCCCACGTGAGCGTTGAAGTCCCCCAGCAGAATGAGGGAGTCCACGGAAGGAGCACTCTCCAGCACCCCCTCCAAGGCCTCCAGAAAGGGTGGGTAATCTGATCTACCGCTTGGCGCATAAGCACAAACAATAGTCAGAACCCGTACCCCCACCCGTAGGCGGAGGGAGGCTAGCCTCTAATTCACCGGGGTGAACCCCAATGTACAGTTGCCGAGATGGGGGGCAACAAGTATGCCCACCCCATCTCGCCGCCTCTCAACGGGGCCACCTCCAGGCCTGGTTCCAGAGTGGGGCCCCGGTGACCCGCATCCGGGTGAGGGAACTCTGGGTCCAAAAATTTTACTCATCATAGGGGTCTTCGGGCTGTGCTTTGTCTGATCCCTCACCTAGGACCAGTTTGCCATGGTAGGTGACCCTACCAAGAGCTTAGAGCCCCCGACAACTTAGCTCCTAGGATAATTGGGACACTCAAACCCATCCACCGCGATAAGGTGGCAGCCCAGGGAGGAGACTTTTATATTTGTACGTCAAAATTGTGGCGGTGTCAATGGTTGATAGTTCCCCTGTAGTTAAGGTTTTACAATTTTGGGGCTTCTGCTGCATTGTGGGATAGTGTAGCGTACATCGTCTGCTTACTGTAGCGGTAGTACACATTCAGGAACATTATGCCTACTACTCAAATCCATACAGGACATTGGCATCTACTACATCGCTCGCATACTCCTTTTTGCCTACTACGTAGTAGGCGTTGTAGGGGTATTCATATGCAGGGCTTTTATGTCAAACTGTTGCTCAGTTTAGGTCAGGAATGTCAAACACCTACTTTATGAATATCCTCAAAGGGATGGTTGTGGCAGAATGTATTGCTGAAAAAACAAGTTGTTAAAATAGTATAGCTCTGTCTGTATTTCCTTAGAACTTTTTGAAATTAAATTTTGTTTAACATCTTTCCATGCTGATGTAACTTGGTACTATACAAAAAAAAAACCATCTGATTCGATTTGATTATTAAAACATTATTTAAACAGACAACAAAACAGATGGGTAAGTTCTTATCAGGGTTTATTTTTTGGCATCATGATATAATACAGTTCCGGGAAAACTGTTTTATGATTTATCAACTGACACGCCATTTGCGAGCTTCTAAAACCAGCAGGGCACAGGCTTCTTCAGAAGCGCTGTATAGATATTTGTTTTGTTTTTTCAGTTACGTGTCGCTGCAAGCCCTGAGAGGGTGAAAGAGGTCAAATATCTGCAAACTTAAGGAGTAGTTCTTTAATACCCATTGCACTTCCTTTTTTGTTATGCCAAAACCAAATATTTTTATGTACAGTTAGACAGGTTACTAGGTATTTAGAGACAAGTTAGACAGGTAGCTAGGAAGAGACAGGTTAATGTTAGTAGTCAGGTAAAGTGTCAAAAGCTAGGAAGAGATAGGAAGAGGTAGAGTAGCTAGGTAGAGATATATTAATATAAGCCAGGTAGAGAGTGTTAGTAGCTATGCTGCTTTAGGCTAGGCTGTTGGAAGACATTATTAGTCAGTTCCTACTTTCTCTCCTACTTCTCCCCAACTGCGTGATGTGCTGTCAATTCAAGCACTAACCTGTTTTCTTAGTCTCTTCCTACAGTAGGTGCTCCTGGCCCGCCCTGCTTGACGACCCTGACTAAGATGTTATTCCAAGGTGGAACGTTCTCCATGTCCTGCTACCAACTTCTGCTTCTGCATCAGTTCTGTTGCTCTTTCTGTGTCTCTTCTGCCTTATCCGAACCCAGACGGTCTCGGCAGATGACTGCTTATGCTGAGAATGGTTCTGCTGGAGGTTTCTTCCTGTTAAGAGAGTTTTTCCTCTCCACTGTCGCTTCATGCTTGCTCAGTGTGAGGGATTGCTGAGAAGTCATGATGCAATCTTCTGTGGTTCTCTAATTCCTAAATTAAACATTATATTGTAATAACTCTTCTTATAAAGTGTCTTGAGATGACATCTGTTGTGAAATGGTGCCATATAAATAAACTGAATTAGAATTAAATTAATTATTTTATTTGGATTTGTGGTGATCGAGCAAAAAAAGTAGTGAATAATAATTATTTAGTGAGAGGAAAATTATGGATTTAATGGGTCTACCAGGTTTGGATTTTGTATACTAGTAAAGCTTGGTTTATGCTTGATGCATGTACATTCCGCACGGAAATGAGATGTGAGGAACCGGCCGAGACGCTTTCTAGCAGTGTTTATACTTTTTGCTGCTTGTCCCTGCTGAGAGCCAATATTCTTGAAGACTGTAGGGGGCAGTGTGGGCCCCTACGGCATTCATACAACACTACACCAAAGTAGAAGTAGAAATAACTGTTGTTTACAAGATGGCGACACCTGTCAGCTTAAACAAATCAGAATAACTTTTATTCTGTATACTACTGTTAGGAAAAAGACGAAAAAGGAGATGGTCCACTCTTCCATTAAAACACAGCTGATCACAGTGATCTCTATGGGCTAAATCATAAAGATGTCTGTATTTAAGAACCTCCGCCAATAGGAGCTCTTGCCAGTCCACCATGTTTTTTCCCACGTAAAATGGGGTAGTTAGAAACGCCAGGTGCACGGTTTCGGAAATTAGGGTCTCCGTTGGGGCTAAGCGGAGAGGAATGGTTGCTGAAATGATGTAATTTGGCTGCGTGAAGCCTTGCGGAGCTTGTGGATGTGTCAAGCATAAACCAAACTTAAGGCTTTGCTAGTGTGAGCTTTCAGTCTCGACCTTTAGGTAATCTCGGTTTTATTTTTAAGCATGTAACTTCATTAGTTTTGATTACAGTTTTGTCAAAGTCAACATTTTTTAAATTTATATTACATTGCACAAAGGGCATAACATGTACAGTATATGCTAGGAGGACACAAATATTTTTCAAAAAAACTTATTTGGGAGTTGCATTGCATTGTCAATTACGTTTTATTGCATTGCTGATATAATCATATTTTAAAGCTTTGCTGTCATTTGTTATTGGAAGTATACCTTTGTCCCTTATTTTAATGTTTCAGTTCATTACCAATAGTGAGGAAAGTGGTATACAATTGGCATGCATTTCATTGGGACTTCTTTAAAACTAAGATGTATGCTTTCTGAGAACTCAAACTGAAAAGAAGATTTCTCAAATAGTATGAGAATATTATCACACATCCATCCAATATCTATACTGTCTATCCTATACAGGGTTGCAGGTTGTTGCCCATCACCAGCAGTCATGGGGCAATAGACGGGCTACACTCTTGTCGAATCACCAGTGCATCACAAGGCAACACAGAGACATATAGAACAAACAACTATACGGGAGCGCCGCTTGGTGGCTGCATGCCCAACGGTGACCTGGATCTGTTTGTTGTTGATGTTGTTTGTAATGATCTTGGACAGGTTGTACTGTATCTGTAAATTCCTTGTGTGCATCATACTTGTATGTGTCATACTTGGCGATTAAAGCTGATTCTGATTCTGATTCTATTATTGCAAAGACTCATACTTAATGAGTAACTGAACCCCATAAAAAAGCATCATCCTGCCCCCAGGCAACATTTGAAAAACTCTACCAAAGTGGGCAGGGCCAGGAGAGACGGAGGGGCATGGCCAAGTGTGTAGGATGTGCGCGAGGGGGGGATGCGGGGGTGTGGTCTGGAAGACAGTCACGGCTGAATTATGGCATGCGGCCACCGAGCTCCGTAATGCCTCTATTTACCTACGGGGGAAATGAGGTCTCTACTCTGCCATCCACCATAGGTAAAGAGAGGCTTTATGGAGCGCAGCGGCAAAACGACGTATCAGTTCGAGCTGTTGGCTCAGGGCACTGAGTCAGCGCTGCGTGAAGCCAATAGCACTTATAGTAGCAAACAAGCACAGAGAGCCTAGCGCTAGCATCGATGCTAAGTAGCTACGGAGGGAACTACCTTAGCTTTTGTTTCCTTATTGACGGTGTGTTTAAAACAAATAGGTTAACTTATGGCTTTAAACCACTTCGCCGTTGTGGTCCTCCAAAGTGCGATATATGGATTTCAGCTTCCTCTGTTTCTTTTGACATGCTTCTGTGTGCACACGTAGCACCATAGACTATAGCATACAAGAGGGGCAATTTCAAGACGGGGCGGGGCGAGTGTGTCTGAGAGAGGGAGGGTGTCTCTGTGAGACCATACCTGTGACGTAGATAATAGAAAAGATGTACCACTATTAGCCAATCACAAAATTCAAGTACAGTACCACACGATTACCATGAGCAGCAGCACTAAGACGTTTTTAGACCAAAAAATTTGGAATTTATCAAGTTTACACAAAAATGGAAAAACAAAATGCCCTGAAACTGAAAGATTGTATTGGTAAAGACCCAGTTATACAGTTTATAAGCAAAAAAAACGTTGTTTTGGAGTTTAGTTACAGTTTAAGGACAATTTAGAACAACCAAATAACATAAAGGGATTTGAACCCTGGACTTTATTGTTGCGGGCAAAAGTGCTACCAACTACACCACTTTGCAGCCCCACAGTGGTGCAGTTGTTTATTACCACACAATGAACATTCAAATGCTTCTTGGTTCCAGAAAACAATTTTCTAAAGGCTTAGTGACTCTTAAGCTCTGCATGCTTCCAATGGGAAACAGGAGAGTGAGATAAAGAGCTTGTTTCAGCTTTTAGTGTCCATAGTGTCCATTCCAGCATGTGTGGTGATGCATAATTGGAGGGTAGATAATTGTGGGTTCCCAGATAAGCTTCCCAATTGAACATTTCACAGCAAGCTACAAGCAAGGTAAATGGAAATATCAAATTTGCTAAAACAAGTCTAATCTAAAGTATTCACTTTTTTGCTATCCTTTATAAAATGCATGTTCAGCTTTCCGTTTTGTATTCTCTATAGAACCTCTACTCATGTCGCATGATTTGTTGCCCTATTATTTTAGACATGCAATGACAAGTAGAAAAAAAAGGACAGTGCTTATAAGAGCATTTGTGCTTCTTGAAGTTTGTTATGTCTTGTCATATTACAATAAGAAAATATACATGTATTTTAATAAAACAAGGGAAATGTATCTGTATAACATACCCTCACCAACCTGTGATGGACTTGCAGCCTGTCAAATGTGTACTCTACCTCTCACCTGATGACCACTGGAGATAAGCACCAGCACATCGTGACCCTGCAAGGATTGGATGGATGGATGGATGAACTATAACCAATAAGGAGATTTAAGACGCTTTGGGTGAGAAGAGGAGAAAATACAACCAGCAATAAAACAACAAAAAACAGAAAGCAAAACATCAGAATCATAAAGAATATTACAAAATACAATTGTTATGACATTCCAGCTATTATTAATCAATCAATTAAAGGCGGCTTTAATCAGATCGGTGTTTAGCGTTTATTTAAAGGAACTCAGTGATTTAGCTGCTTTGCAGTCGTCTGAAAGTTGTTCCAGATTACAGAAACATAGAAACTGAAAGCTGCTTCTCCATGTTAGGTTTTAATTCTAGGGATGCTGAGTTGACCAAAATAAAACCTGACCTGAATGGTCTGGTGAATCTGTATAATGACAACAGATCTTTAACATACTTTAGTGCTAAGCCATTCAGTGATTTATAAACAAATGAAATAAGTTTGAAGTCTATTCTTTGAGCTAGACGGAGCAATTCTAAGGACTTTAGAACTTGGGTAATGTGTTTTAATGTTTCGTTGTGATGTTAGTCCTTTAATCCTTGATATGTTCTTCAGGTTATAGAAGCCTGACTGTATGATTGCCTTTACGTGGCCCTGGAGGTTCACGTCTGAATCCATTACTACACCTAGATTTTGATCAGTAGTTTGTAGCTGTATTAACTGAAGCTGTGTGCTGATTCTTGATTGTTCATCTTTACGACATATTTGTGTAAAGTATAATCGGCATGGTCATGGTAACTAATCTTATTGTTGTTATTACCAGGGCTACCGAGAGCATGTAGAATTTAAATAGGAGTTGCCCCAGGATGAAGCCCTTTGGCACTCCGCATGTGATTTTTGTCTGTACTGATGAAAAGTTGCCTACTGACACAAAGATGTTCCTGTTCTTAAACTAAGACTCAATCCAGCCAATTACTGTACCCGAGAGTCCCGACCCGCTCTCCAGTCATTTCAATAATACATCAAGGTCAATAGTGTTAAATGCTGCATTGAGGTCCAAAAGTCCCTTCACTGTGGCTCTAGCACAGTCTGTATTTATGTGGATGTCATTAAACACTTTGATGAGGGAAGTGTCAGTGCTATGGTAGGTACAGAAACCAGACGGAAAAATATTTGGTTGTAATTTATAAAAAAACTGTTTTTCAAGATTTTCACTGAAGGAAACCTTTAATGGTTTTAGAGAAGAATGATTCCCTTGTGTCTTTTAAAGTTAAGTGCTATCTTTTCAGTCTCTTCTTGTAGATCCAATAGTGAGCGTCAAGTTTTCTGCCATTTTGTCTTGACTTGTTGACACTACCTTTCTTCACTGTGTTTTGAACTCGCTTATAAGCCATGTTTCAAAATTCTCTGTGACATTACTTCAAAAGAACACTGTCAGCCAATCAGTCGCTACCACTACTAGATAGGCATGAGAGTGACATCGCTTTACTGGACCAATCAATCCATAGGTGGGCATGTTGGGTTGCTTTGTACAGACCAGAGGCAGTACAAACTAGGAGTGAGCTCAGCTGAGACAAAGGTAGTAGAAACACGCTTAACACAGGCTTACCCAACACAGCCCAGGCCAAGCGGACCCTAGAGGAAAAGGGGCATTCACACACAAAATCACACAGTGATGGTGGTAAGCTACTGCATTGTAGACACAGTTGTCTTTATTTTTAATGTCTTTAATACACTTTAATAATTGTCAACATCATTTTTTACACAGTAATCATGTAAGGTAATAGTGCCTGTTTTTGTATAGCTATTTTCTCTAAGCAACGAGTATCCAATTGTAATGTTTTTCAATTAAACATTTTGACACTCAAAAATGTAAAAAAAAAAAATAATAAACAGAAAAAGGAAAACAATGCTGATCTCCTGAACAGAGAGTTGGTAGGGGTATTGGGACTGTCCCTCTCTAAACATCCAATAGGAGATGAATCTCTTGGCTGCTGTTTGCTGTAGTTATGGGAAAATTCCTCAGATGTCATTAGGGGACGCTTGCTTCTTCCGGTCATACACAGAAAGTGTAAGAAGGCAAGACTAGAATCCCCAAAGTTTTAGCCTCAGAGCAGGGGGTTAAGGAAAGTGTTACAGATCAAACCCCATGTTTATTTATCTGTTTATTTTTATTGGCTGGAAAGAAGTACCGTACTAGAGGAGATACTATAACATGTGTCAAGCACTTCTTAGATGTGTATTTTTCCTGCATCATGATATATTATAGTTTTAAGAGCATAGTGAGAATAATTCTGTATTAAGACACATTAATGCTTTTATCGGTTTTAAGTTTCACTTTAATGTGTCTAGAATCAATATAGTTTAGGGTGTATACTTTACCTATCAAGAATAAAACACATTTTCACAAACATTTAATTTCAAACAGTTTTTTTCTTAAATTTCAAAGTGGCTTGGAATATGGTATTTTCCGCTTTTTAATCAAGACACTGTGTTTACCTAAGTTAAACCATTATCACTATATATTCGTTTTACTTTTACAGAAGAGAAACTGCAAATCTTTACAATTTAAGAGTGACAAAACAACTGAAGAAAATTTGATAGACTTCTTATTTGGCTGTACATGTAAACACAATCCAGTATTACAGTCAAGTACAAAATATTAAGTCTAACAAATTTAGGTGACATTTATTCAAAAGATTAGGGCTATGAGGATACCTCTGACCTCATAGACTTGAAGTTCATTACCAAAGAAAGATCTCCAAAAAATAGGTGGAAATATGCAATAATCTGCTTCTTAACTATAAGAAGGATTTGTGTGCTCTAATGATAATGCATACATTTTGATAGATATTTGTGAAGGGCATAATTTATTATTGACATTTTATGAATCTTGTAGTAATTAAAAGGTCAATAAAATAAGTACTCATCCCTTTACAAGTGACATATGTTATTGTTAAATGTATAATGTGTTTTTTATGTTATTTTTTATATCATTACACTGTTAGTTTTGCTTTTTACTTCTGATACATACGATTTTATTTGACCATAGGCCTTGACTTGCTTCTACCAATTTGCTTTGTTATCACACAGTTGCAGCTTAAATTCTTAAAGGCTTATTGGTAAATTGTATACATTTGCTGTTGTTAAAAAAAAGGTATTGCAGTCTCAATATTTTCCAACCCCTTCATGACAAGCAACTTAATTAGTATCACACCCTTTTATTGTTCTGACCTGCTGCAAATGTTATTCATAGTCCCACACCAGCTTCTGCAACATTACTAAGGAATCTGAGTTGGTTTTTATTTTAGCCTTTTTCAAATCCCACTGGAGATTTTGAATAGAGTTTTCAGGTGGCCAGGATGGCAACACAGGTATCTTCTAGCAGTCCGTCTGATACCAAACCTTGAGGGACTTACAGGTATGCTGGCAATCATTGTCTCATTTGAAGATTCAATGGCAATACAGCCTCACCTTTCTCACAGATAGCATGACAGTTCCTTTTGGGGTTTTTTCTGATACTTTGTTGAATCTGTACACATGCTTCAGACTTCCCATGCCAGAGGAAATTATAGCTGGATAGCTTTAGAGAAAGGTTTCTCTTCAGCATGTGCCCCTTTCTTCCTCATTTGAATATTCTAAATTCCGTAGGCCAAAAAAGTTATTATTTTGATTTATTGCTCCAAATAACAGAATCACCAACCCTTTTTTTAAAGCTTTTTAAAATAGTTTTGAGCGAATTGTAAGAGTTCAGTAGTTCATGCCTGAAGCCTTACTTGTATAGGATGAATTTCACTGTGAAAGCTGAAACCTAAAAGGCTTTTTGACCATCTGTCTCCACAGGAATCTTGGAGCAGCTCTTGATATTATCCTATTCATGTCACGTCCAAGTTTTTTAAATGAACTTCACTTTCCTGCTTTTAAAAGTTTCATAAATATTCATAATCCTGTTGACATAAATTCTTCAGCCAACATTATTTTCATGCACATAATTATAATAGAGTGAAAACAATTTTTTTTCCCACAATTTTTAACTGAAAGCAAAAATGTTGCTAAATTTAGTAATGACTGTAATAAGGCTCTAAGTCCAAGAAATGATAAAGTGATAATCAAATATCCAGGAGAAATCCAAAACAAATGGAACCAGTTTAGTTAGCTGTTTGCCATCTGTTTTTGCATCAGTTGTGGTGCTGTTGTTGGACCACCCAAACAGCTTTTGCACAAATGCTTTTTGTACAAGAATTTATTTTTTCTGCAGAACTGCCTGTTACAAACTAATGCATTTAATGCAGTAGTAATGAATTATCCTCATGGTTGAGTCGCATTACTATTTTGCACTTCAGTCATTTCCATGATAAAGGAGATAAGAAGCATATACTTTGTTTTTGTAGATGAATCTCTCCTCCATTGAAGTTGGGTCTGATTGAACTTGTGACCCGCAACACGAAGAAAGCTGCCATGAGCTGGATTAGGATCTTGGTTTTGAGGGTACAGTGATAATTGTTGCCATTAAAGCTTGTTTATCTTCAGTGACTGTGTAATTGCAGCATGATCAGCAGAACCACAGAAAGCCTTGAGTGCACAGAAAGAAAAAATGTTCAATATAATGTTTTCATTTGGAAAATGGAAATCTTGGCTGATTGGTTGTGTACTATTTTTCAGCTAAATCTAGGTTTCAGCTTTAGTTTTCATCAGAGTTTACGGTCTGCCCAATTAAGTTTTGTCTCACAGGAATATTCGATTTATAAGAGCATGCCAACTTGCTGAATGCAGTTAGTTTGAACAAGGTCTATAGTATATGAAAGCTATGATTGCAATCACCTGCTGCATTGAGCAGTTTTTTGGTAGTAAAGTGAGTTACAGGGGTATGAGAGGTCGCAAAAGAGATATTTGAAGTAACCAATTTAAAACATAAACATAACCATAACGCCAACTGGTAAAACGTTTTTTTTAAAGAAAACCAAGCCAATTGCAATCATTCCTGAACAAACATGTAGCAACAGTGGATAGTCAGTAGCATGGTGTTAACTTCACACCAACTCTTCACAGGGAAAGAATAAGCCTCTCTAATTGGAAGAAACAACCAAAACCTGGCCCTATGAGATATGACTGGCTGTGTGTTTCAGGAGACAAAATACATGCAAGAAATAAAAAAGGAAGGATTGGTCTAGGATTGCTTTGGAAGAATGGGATATATATATATATATATATATATATATATATATATATTATATATATACAGACGTGGACAAAATTGTTGGTACCCTTCATTAAATCAAAGAAAAACTCATAATGGTCACAGAAATAACTTTAATCTGACAAAAGTAATAATAAATAAAAATTATATAAATGTTGACCAATGAAAGTCAGACATTGCTTTTCATCCATGCTTCAACGGAATTATTTAAAAAATAAATGCATGAAACAGGCCTGGACAAAAATGATGGTACCCACAACTTAATATTTGGTTGCACAACCTTTTGAGGCAATCACTGCAATCAAATGATTCCTGTAACTGTCAATGAGACTTCTGCACCTCTCAGCAGGTATTTTGGCCCACTCCTCATGAGCAAACTGTTCTAGTTGTTTCCAGTTTGAAGGGCGCCTTTTCCAGACAGCATGTTTCAGTTCCTTCCAAAGATGCTCAATAGGATTGAGATCAGGGCTCATAGAAGGACAGTGTTTTCCTCTTAGCCCTTCTTGGGTGTTTTTAGCTGTGTGTTTTGGGTCATTTTCCTGTTGTAAGACCCGTGACCTGCGACTGAGACCATGCTTTCTGACACTGGCCAGCACATTTCTCTCTAGAATCCCCTGATAGTCTTGAGATTTCATTGTACCCTGCACAGATTCAAGACACCCTGTGTCAGATGCAGCAAATCAGCCCCAGAACATAACCGAGCCTCCCCCATGTTTCACAGTAGGGACCGTGTTCTTTTCTAGATATGCTTCATTTTCCGTCTGTGAACATAGAGCTGATGTGCCTTGGCAAAAAGTTACATTTTTGTCTCATCTGTCCACAGGACATTCTCCCAGAAGCTTTGTGGCTCGTCAGCATGTAGTTTGGCATACTCCAGTCTGTTTTTTTTAATGATTTGTCCTCTGGCTCAAACAGCGAAGGATGTTCCGATCTGACACTGATGTTCCTTGAGCATAAAGTTCAGCTTGGATCTATTTTGAAGTCTTTCTAGGCTCTTTTGTTACCATTTGGATTATCCGTCTCTTTGATCTGTCATCAATTTTCCTCCTGCAGCCACGTCCAGGGAGGTTGGCTACAGTCCCATGGATCGTACATTACTGAATGACATGTGCAGCTGTAGTCACAGAAACATCTAGCTGCTTGGAGATGGTCTTATAGCCTTTACAGTTAACATGCTTGTCTATGATTTTCTTTCTCATCTCCTGAGACAACTCTTTCCTTTGCTTCCTCTGGTTTATATTGAGTGTGGTACACACCACGTCACCAAACAACACAGTGACTACCTGGAGTCCTATATATAGGCCCACTGAGTGATTACAGGATTGTAGACACCTGGGATGCTGATTAATGGACATACCTTGGATTAACATGTCCCTTTGGTCACATTATTTTCATTCTTTTCTAGGGGTACCATCATTTTTGTCCATGCCTGTTTCATGCATTTATTTTTTAAATAATTCCGTTGAAGCATGGATGAAAAGCAATGTCTGACTTTCATTGGTCAACATTTATATAATTTTTATTTATTATTACGTTTGTCAGATTAAAGTTATTTCTGTGACCATTATGAGTTTTTCTTTTATTTAATGAAGGGTACCAACAATTTTGTCCACGTCTGTATATATATATATATATATATATATGAATTTAAAGCGTTGAATGAGAGAATTTGAAATTGTTCATAAAACTTGTGCAAACTTAGTAGCACTCTTGCTTTATATTATCTGCTTCTAATGAATATAAGGTGTATACCCTGGACCAGTGATCTGACAGGTGACTTCACTCAGCAGCTGACAATCAGACAACTGAAGCTGATCCCGAATGCTGCTGCCCGTGTCCTCACTAGAACCAGGAAAGTAGAACACATCACCCCAATTCTTAAGTCCTTACACTGGCTTCCTGTAGCTCAGAGAATAGACTTTAAAATACTCTTACAAGTTTATAAATAATTGAACGGTTTAGCACCAAAGTACGTTGATGATCTGCTGTAACTATACCAACTCAGCAGACCACTCACGTCCTCCAACTCTAACTTACTAAACATTCCTAGAATTAGAAATAAACAGGGAGAAGCATCTTTCAGCTCCACAAATCTGGAGCAAACCTATGGGGCCAAATCAGGATCAGCATAAAGTGAATGAAAACGACAGATTGTAAACTTGAAAAATAGACATTGTAAATTTAAAAGTAAATTTGAAAAACAAAGATATATTGTTAATTTGAATAAATATTGAAAACTAGAATAAAAAATATATAAACTACAACTGTAACCAAATGAAAAAAAGGTTATTTGAAACAACTCCTGTTTTGTATTTTCAATCTTTTTTGGCCAGTTTTTGGCCAGTTTGGTATTTTTGTTTGAGGCGAGTGACCTGATCCAGAAGTCCTCTCCGAAGTCGAGGCAAACACTTTGTGTACAGAGCTGTTCGTTTATACACACACCCTGCCACAACAGACAGACAGCCTGACTTTTCATATGTGGATTAAGAACAACGCAAGAATAGAGAAGCGTTAGAGATAGGTGTTTTATTTTACTGATTGCCAGTTTACGATCACGGAGGTCTGCTTTAATGAGTAGGGTTTATGTTGCTAGGCTACACATTTTTACAATGGAGGATACGATGGTGATGTTCAACATACAGTAGTAGCAGTTTAAAAGTTCTCATGTTTCCATGATTGGTCCTTGACTGGCCCTTGACTGGTACGTGCCTGATCCGTCAAAGGTCCCTGACAGGTCCGTGGTGGTAATGTAATCCCCCGCTATGACGTCTTCAGTGAGGCCTCGCCCCCAAGGAGCCTGAGTGAAAACCAGCTGCAATGCCTCTTTTGTCCACGGGGAGGAGCAGTGATTTTAAACACACCGCTGCTGGAGCGTACATGGCGTCTGAGGGGATCAACTGGGTGAAAACTCCGCCAGAGTCACCAGACTTTAATCCCATTGAGCTTGTTTGGCACTCAATGAAAGATTTTATTCGGAAGGAGGCTAAGCCAGGTACCAAGCAGGAGCTTGTTGACGCCATACATAGGTTTTGGGACACAAGAGTCAATGTGACTTATCACAGGACTGTCAAAAGTTGTGAGGTGTGTTATTGAAAACGAAGGGGGGCACAGTGGAAAATAAAAGTTCTGGTGGTCATGTATAGTAAAAATAAAAAAAAATAGGCCTACCGCACTTCTTTTCCATTTCCTGTTATGTTGTTTAAATAATAAATGTTCACCAAGCGGCAAATAATGGTTTGTGTCTTTTGTTTTTGCCTCAATGTCACGGAATGAAATAAACGGAATGAAAATAAAAAAAATTAAAAATGGTGTGTGCAGTAGGGATTCTCATCCGCAGAACATCTGCTAAGATGGTGACACCAAGTTATCGTAACAGTAACAAGGCTACTTTTAGTAAGAAGTTTGTGGAGTGCTTTTTAACAGAGAACAAGAGTACATACTGCACATAGGATGTCAGGGACTCATTGCCACTATAAGTTAATACAAGTCAAATGTTTCTATAGAGTAAAGCTGGCTAACCTATTGTACTCGCTGATGATCATCCTGAATGCATCCCCCAACTTAACAACACACTATAGACTCCAGATCATTCACACCTCCTAAAGAACATTACCATCTCAAAGCATCCCCCCACCAAGCTTTCGTGACCATCCCTACAGTATGTAACCATGTCTATTCTGTTGTTATTGTAAACATTTCACAACTAATCTGCTGCAATTATCCAGGCACATTTAGCTTTGTCACCATTCAAACCAATGTGTCTAACCCATTACAGTGGATATCAACCTTTTTGTCAACCAGATGTGGCTAAAACAACAACGCACATGTTTTAAAAAAAAATTTCGTTGTCCCCACCCTGCATACGCACACACACACACACTACTACCACCACAAATTCGCCGAGTGCTTCACTGACCAG
Organism: Apricaphanius iberus; assembly: GCA_028564705.1. Lineage (NCBI taxonomy): Eukaryota > Metazoa > Chordata > Actinopteri > Cyprinodontiformes > Aphaniidae > Apricaphanius > Apricaphanius iberus. The sequence continues at coordinate 136,728 of JAPXFQ010001927.1, forward strand.
AATCTGACCCGCACAGATCAGAGTCGCATACAAACACAGTGTTGATACAATGCATTTTGGAGAAAACAATGAAGCAGAAAACAACTCTCTGTTTGAAATTATTTAATTTAATATGAATTTCACAACGCTTTATTTTAGAATGTTTAAGTAAACTAATGTTTAAGTTTACAATTAATATATAATATACACAACAACTTAATTAAGAATTTATTATAAAATATATAAATTGATAAATATGATAAATACGCTATTACGCTGTTTTTGCGTTGTGTATCTCATTACCATTTTCAAGCACCCCCCCACCAAGCTTTGCTCCCCATCGCTACAGCATGTAACCAGGTCTATTCTGGTGTTGCAAACATTCCGTGGTGAGCCAAATAGTCATGTGATTGCATAAATATTATAAATAGGCTATTACGTTGTTTTGCGTTGTGGAACTCTGTCATTTTCATCCAACAACAATAACATAAAAAAACACGAGTTTATCACAAAATTAAAGGAAAGTACATTAGGTTTTAAAAAAGTTATACTTTAGGTTCATAGAAATAAATCAAATTGTTTACAGATATAACTTTTAAGGCTACTTGTTATAATGTTTTACAGAACTCATTTGGTGAAGTTTGGCCCGTGTTAGGAGAACTTAAGTTTATGGAGCCTATGATAAACTTTGACAATAGAAGAAGCAGGTTAATTACAAAAAAGTGAGCAGTTTGTGTTGTTACATCCAAAATGGTTTTTCTTCAGTGGACGTGATAATAACATCATGTCGATGAGAATTCTGTGAGAGAAGCGCCATCTCCTGGTCATACTCTGTATTTCAATTAATGGGTGGAGTTGCAGTAAAACTTTGACACTCCCACGAGAAAGACGGGAGGCCACTCCGGCCACTGGGATTTGGAGGGAACTCTGCCGTTAATGGCCTGGAAAGGGCACGCCATTCGTCCGGCGTTTACTCTGAATGAGAACTTTTAAACTGCTACTACTGTACTTCTTAGTCTGCAGCTTTTGTCAGACTCCAAAACCAACCAACAAAGACAGGAGACCAGCTGGACCACTTATATGTTGAGCTAATGCTACAGTAGGCTAAAAATAAGCTAAAGCCCAACGTAAAACTGTGTAAATGCTGATGTATTAAGGTTTATTTATATGTATGCTGTGTGTATTTTAGATAAATGTCCTGTAAAGTCATTGCAGCAGGTGTCAGGGTTTAACCAGCCTCTCTTATTTTTTTTATGATTTTGTTTTATCTATTTTTAATCTATATTCTTTTGCATAAATTTGTTCTTCACAGCTTCTCTTTTTATTGATGGATGCTTATGTTTTATTTGTTTAATTTTATACTCTCGTTTTTTTATGCTTCAGTTACAAAATGCATTTCTTTTAGTAATGATCTTTTTAATTTTCATATTTTTATCATGTATTTGGCATTGGTTGCATTACCACTGAATCACTAAAGCACCTTGAATTGCCTTGTGTTTAAAGTGTGCTATATAAATAAAATTGCCTTACCTTGCATTATTGTTGATAGTTAAAACTGCTATACCTAATCTCCAAAGCAAGCCGTCTTAAAACATTTTTTTCAGGTCCCTTTACAATGTTTTAACACAGTATAGCTATTAACATTTTGTTGAGATTAAAAAGAAAAAAAAAATGAAGTGCTTCTCCCCAGTTTCTCTAAACACATCAGCCAATAACGTGGCTCAGACCAACACCAACGATTGGACCATCTAGTTGTCTGACTCACTGGACAATTGCAGTTCTGCATTTTCGTGGCTTTTCCACTCATTACAGGCTGTCGTATTTTGCAACAGAACACCGCTGATGTGAGAGGTTTTCTGCTCAATAATGTCAGAGAAGGAGAAACAGCCAGCTGCTACCGCATAAATTTTGAGACAAACTTCCAGAATCCTAAAAATAAAAATGCCCTTTGAGTCATGGAAAACAAAAGATGGGTGAGCAAACTGTGACTCCCGTTTTGTGCTCTCTCGTCTTCTGTGTCTATGTATGTTCCCAGATCAGCTGGTTGTGGCCTAAGGATGATAGCAGATGGGAGGGGAGAGGGTTCTCTGACTGTTTATGTTTTATGATTAAAAAAGCTTGTGTGGGAGATTAGGAATAGCAGCGTTGACCAGCGTTAACCAGAAATATTTTATAGGTTTATTGAAATTATGATTGTGGATCTGGGGGTGATGGGGAATGCACTGAAATGAGCAGATGATGAGTTGGGAAAAAAAACAGATCTGGAGATTTTGTAATGATAAATGCTGAGATGATGAAGTGGGAATGCCAGACAAGAGTGGTATTAGAGGATGACCAGTGTGGGGGCCAAAACGGAGACTTTACTGTAGGTGAGCTGAGAAGATCAGCCAGAGTTTGATAATTATAGAAAATAAGTGAGTGGGTTCTTACGGGAAAGTATTGGAGGGCAAAGAGGAGGCACACTGATGATGATGGTGGTGAAGAGTGAGTCCAAGAATTCAACGGAAAGAGGTGAAACGCCATAGTAATCGAGTTGAGTAGATTGGTTTGCAGCATGAAGTAGAAGGAACGAGGAAGCTGAACCAGTCGAGGTGATTAACCAGGTCATCTTTAAAAGGAAGTATTAGTTTGATGATGAGGGATCTTGAGCTCAGGAGCGATTGGACTTGAAACCAATACATGGACAAGGTATTAAGCACGTATTCCTGATTTATTTCTAAAGTTGAATAAAATGCTGAAGATGAATAGCATTCAACTGTACAACTTTTAAACTTTTTGTACAGCAGTGTCCTTAAGGCTTGAAGTCTAAGCTGTTTTGTGCAGGTTTTTGTGATGTAACAGGGAGATACAAGTCTCAAGAGCTCAGAACAGATTAATTTAACACATGTAAGTGCAACAAGCTAAGTAACAAGATCTGTGTGTGTGGTTTTCACTAATGGACCTGGTATAATTCACTGATATTTAAGTCATATAATTTCCCTTATGTGTAAGCATTTATGTACCCAAAACATTTTTTTCAGTTTATTAAAATTCTGAGTAATAATTTGGATTGCTTCTGGGATAACTTAATTTTGTTTTGCTTTCTTTCTTCGTCATATTATTACCAGGCACATAAGCAACTGGCAGTAACTGATTAGGAACAAATGGTAGTTATTTCATTCCATTATAAAAGAGCCAAAAAATAAAAACCTAATGCCAAATAAGGTTACTCCACTGAGTAACTTAAAAACCTCCTGCCGCAGAATTTCCCTGAGTGGAGGTTTTCAGGACAGACACCACCGTCGTTAATTATTATGACATTCCATACATCTGCGTCTTGTGATTTCAATCCTAGATAAATGTTTGGATAAGGCTCATGAAGCAGCTTTCAATACTGAAATTAGTTAATGAGTTAATGATCCAGTAAATATTATGACTGCATGCAGGTTTGCTGAAATGATATAGGAGTTAACAGAACAAACCATTAGGCCATATCTGATTGCAGGACATTACCTAGGCAACCAAGTAATTTTTGGTCTGCTACAGTCGAGTCCCTGTGGACTAAAGAGCACAAACACACAGCACTTGTTTTGGACAACTTTTAGAGGTTTCAGATGGTTATAATTTTTCTTACAATGGGAAAAGTAGCAAAATATGGTAAGCTATGAGCCAAATTACATAAGAGAGAAGGTAAACCATATTTTGACAGAAAAGCCGTTGCTCATGTTTTTTTTCTTTCTCTCTCTAATTGACATTCCTGGATTCAGTCTACTTGAAGAAAAGCAGTGCTTGGAATAAAACAGATCAGCACAGTGCAATGCGGGTTGCTGAGGAAAAACACAGAGGGACAAAAAAATTGAAAATTTATGTTCCCATTTGAAGTATGTTCTCATAGCTTTAACTTAAAGTAGACCTGGCATGAAATTTGCATTTTTTTAGGTTTTTGATCATATCTTTTAGTTCCCCCAGCCTGCCTATGGCCCCTAAGGTTAAAATTAGTGATTAGTCTTTCCTTTGTTCCGGGGTATGTCTGCCTACATAGTGAAATTAACACTCAGAAACGGGCTGTTTGGCAGTTCGGCATATGACGACATGTTTCACAATATTACGTGTTGAGTTCCAGCCAATTACCCCCTTCCCCGACCTACACCCTGCAAGTCCGTCCCTCTGCGGCGCAGAGAGCTACGGTAACAGGCAAACAACAAACCAACAACATGGAGTCCAGACCGCATCCAAACTGCACTGTACCTGGGTGTACAAAAGAGAACATAAATATTTTTGTTCTCCCCACTTCTGAGCCACTGAAAAGCTTGTGGATAGATTTTATGTATGCAGGGAATGTGCCCGACCAACTGCCGAAACGTGTGGTAGTTTGTGGCAAACATTTCTAGGACGACTGTTTTTCCAACTAGGGACAACACAGCTCATTACTATACAGCTCAATACTCATTGACTACATAGCCTAGCCTAGGCCCCTGCACTCCGAAACCCGGTCGTCCTGTGCTAATGCTCACAGAAGGCCCACCTTGTCACACCTGCAATTCTACAACAAGGCTGAATTACGGCAAGCGATGCTTTGATATAGTTTTAAGGTACTTAGAGTGTGGCTAATAAGGTCCCAAACGTTGCGGGGAATTTCATGCCAGTTCTCCTTTAATTTGATAAAATTACATGAGTCAGCAATGCCATATGAAGTAAAAAAATAGGAAAATAATTTCACTGCTTAAAAGTTTTATCTAATTGTAGGAAGACTGCAGGATACTGCATAGGGAAGTGGAGACATGAAGAACTACAAAAAGGGAAGTCCAGAAGTGAGAAAGAATCTTGATTTGAATTAGGCCACACGTTGATGAGACCAGGTGTAGCAAAAATATTTTATCGAAAAGGTTTCTTGTTCACAAGGAGCTGGCATTTCAGGACACCTTAAATGATCATGTTCTAAACTGGATCTCAGAGAGAAGAAATCTCACAACACCGACTTCATGGTCGGTATGATCATGAGCTCCCCGGCATTCCTTTATTTAACGTGCATGCGCAACTCTGTGATAAAGTAAACAAACATGGTGGGCTATGGCATTGAGGTCCTAAAAAAGCAAATATTGACCTTATTATGGATGCTAGAATGCAATTTACTTACCCATGTCTATCACAAGCAGCAAAAAAAATTAATCTGGAGAACCACTGACAGCCTATGCTTTAAAATAAAACGTTGTTGTCTTTGCCACTGGGTCGTCTGTACATGCTCATTATGAAACTATACTCAAATTGTCTCTCTGTAAACAGGGTCTAATGCAGCATTCAGACCGCACACTTTGTACACGTCAACCAACGCGCCCAACGCATGTAGATTGACGCATCTACTTTCGGCTTCCAATGTTTGTTTCTGAGCAAAAAAAGAGTGCGTGGGCAGGGCTTCCTCTGTTGCCGGCCAGACATTCTGAACTATGGCGGACTGTATCGAAAGAGTGGCTTGGCTTTGTTTGCTAGATAAAGCTAGACGTCAACATTTGTGGAGTTTAACCATTTTCTCCAGGAGCTGCTTATGGATGAGGTTCGCTTTCAGCAATACTTCCATCTTTCCCCTGCCCAATTTCACGACCTCCTAGGCTGTATAAAGCTCAAATCTCCTACCACGACACCAACTACAGGTGATCTTTTCCTCCTTAGGAGTCCATCAGTCTTCAGTAAGTGTTATTTCTTATTTTTGAAATGTGTGTTTTTTGATAATGTTTTCACTGGACCCACGCTTCATTCAATATATGTGTATAGTGACATTACAACAGTAAGACGCCCTGATTGGTTGACGCACTGCGTCAAGTGTGTCAAGTCCATCGAAAGTTCAGCTAGCTGAACTTCTGCGTTGCTTGTGTTTGCTACGTTGCTGCTTGCAACGCAAGTAATGCTTGAAAAGTTGATGGAGCCAACACACACAACGCACCGCAGAGACCCTGACGGACCTCTGATGTACTCAACCATAGACTTTACATGTAATCTTGCCGCAACTGACACTGAAGTTTGGGTTGGTGTGAATGCACCATTAGCTTGCTTGAATGTACTCAGGTGAAGGCGCTTAAAGACTGTCAGCACCGGTGAGTTTTAAAGCAGGAAAGTCACAGGGCATTATAATAAACTAGAAATCACCAGGAGACAGGGGAGGGGGGACTAGAGGTTACCAATATGGTTCAACACTCAGAATCAAGATCTAACAGCCAACTCCTTTATCCAGCCAGTGATGAGCTTGAACAACCTTCAGCTGTGAAAACTGTGGAGTACAGCTCCCTGGACGATAAATCGTTCCTCAGAAAACAGGGAACCTGGTGGAACTCTCTGAAAAGGTGGAGAAAAGCAGATAGACAAAAAAAGACAAACAGACACACCCCTTTTTAATTGATTTAAATATTTATGCTTTTCTAATTCTAAAGTGTTCATTACACCCAATAGTAAAAAACAAAGGTTTTTTTAGATAAAGTTAACAAATCTCATGCATTAAATCCGTTTACACACTCAGATAAATTTGCCTACTGGTGGTGCTCAGAGACCCTAGTGGCGCCTCTGTCAGTGCGCCCCAGGGCAGCTGTAGCTGCCATATAGCTTGCCATTATCAATGTGTTAATGTATACTCAAATGGGTGAATGACTGAATGTAGTGTGAAGCACAGACAGGGTCTGTAGGGACTAAGGCTACGTCAACACTAAGCCGGATAATGCCTTAAACGTATAATTATTTAGTCTACACCCCCCTATCGTCCACACTAACCCGGCGTCGTTTAAGGTCTCTGGCCGGATAACTATTAGCCGGGTAAGAGAGCCGTGTAAATCTTAATTCAACGGCTAAGCGACCTAGTGTGGACAGCTTCCCCGGGTAATGAAAGGAAGTGGCATCAATGATTGCTGCGTCAATAACAATACGACACTACAGACAAAGACAACAGCAAAGAGTAATAAATCAATCTCGTCGTCTGTCCACACCAAAAACTCTCTCTTCTTCTGAGCAGCTATAGGTCTCTTCGGTTAACGGGACAAGCAGATATGTACTGTGCTGTAGAGCTTCTTGTATATATTATTTAGGCGCTGGCGTCACGTAGATTATACACGTGTTCCGTTCGTCTTTTCGCGCATGCCCAATATTTGCACAGGTCGGTATGGGATTGCGCAATGATGGGACTTTAAACGGACCTTAAACGGGGTGTAAATGCTCGTGTTGAGTGGATAACATTAGGCGTCTAACTCCCCGTATAACCTTATCCGGCTTAGTGTGGACGTAGCCTAAGTAAAGCGCTATACAAGTATAGGCCATTTAGATTTTAAATAGAGGCTGTACAACCATCGCCCAATTAACTCCCTTTATATGGACATACGCTGATCGCCAATGGCTCTAAACTCCACCCGAAGGACTTCGAGTTGCACCAGAGTTGTCTGCATCAGTAGATGAATGCAGGACATGTTTTACAAAAGGTCCAGGCTGCAAAAAAACGTACTTCCAATTTAATGTGACATCAGGATAAAGAAGATTTGCATAGAACCACTCATTTTTACAGCCACAAACCACCAAGTTGGTTAAAGATCGACTTTTTTTCTTGTGAGACAGGAAGCCGAGAGTCTCTATGGCTAATAGCAAAGGAAAGTCACTCAGGAAGTGCTGTGTTGTTGGCTTCAAAGAACAACACCACACTTTACACTTTCTCCCAGCCAAAGAAAACCCTCAGAGAAATGTGTGGCTCTTTTTTTTTTTTTAATGGCCATGTCTCAGTGACAATCAGCAGAAAGCTGTGATGTGTTGTTCAAAGGACTTTGAGAAGAACCCACCACCAACAACAACACCAACACCCCCCTACCCCCCCACCCAAATAATTAATTTAAAATAATTTAATTAAATAATTGGAAAAGCCTTTGAAGGACTTGGGGGCTTATTCTGGAAGGTACTGAAACTGTTTGAAATAGAACTGATTAGAGTACTTGTTTGCAAAGAACTTTTTGAACACATTTTGTATAGACATATTATAGACATTATTTAAACCACTCAAGTATTTATATGCACAAATGTGCTCTGTGTGTACATGGATTGAGATCAGTAGGTTGGGATTCCCAGAGTTAAACTGTTAAATTCCCCTGTATGTTACCTTTCTTTGATGTCACATTATAGTATAAGTTAGAAAAAAAAAATTACACTAAGGGATATATGGACTGCCTGGGAATAACACTTAAAAATGGGAAAACAGCTGAATCATGTTTAATCTTTGCACAATATGAATAAGTTATTTACTCTAAAATTGTAAAACAACTTTTGGATTTAATTCTATAATGTCAACATATTTTTCCTTGTTTATTTTACGGCAAGTTTTCATTTCTCATGTAGCAATGTGAAGTTTGTGTCGACTGCAGAGCCTAATTGGACCTGGAACAAAAGCAGGAACTGGTGTTCTGTTTATTGTTTGCTTGGATCAAATGTTAAGTCAGTCTGCAATTCCCTATCAGGATGTGCTACCCCTATAGCTCTGCGCTGCACACACAATCCACCAGACCATCTGATCATCACCAGTAAGCAATGGGGGTGAAATATCCTCCCCAGGGACACGATGACTGGTAAAGACAGAGCACAGGTTTCGGGACAAACTCCTTACACCATAGCCAACTTTGCACATAACCTTATTCAAGTTTTATTCTAACAAAATTTTATGGAATGAATCATAGTTATGAATTTCACTCCCAATTGTTATAGTTTATTTATGTACTTTATTTGTTTCCTCACCTTAAACACGCTTAAAGTCCGTCATCTTTGTGAGCCTTAATTTTTCACAACCAAATGAAGAGGAAAGAAAAGAAAAACACTGAACTATTGTTCATTTCTGGGAGGGGAGGGGAAGACAACACAGAATAGCATTTGTGCTTAGGACACCCTAATGCCCACCCCTAATTTTGATCATCCTTCTTGTAAGGCACCCTAAATAATCCTTTCTCTAGATAAAGAAAAACAAGTTACATATATAGTCATCAAATAATTAGTAATAAATATCCATTCCTTCCAATTATTTTTTTTTCTTTAAGGAAATTTTCTTATTCTTTATGACAATGACTATAGCTGACTGTGACATTCCCACCGGATTCAGAGCAATTCAAGTTCATTCTCCACATAAAAAATGCAATAACTGTGAAATTGCATTCTTCTTTACTAGCTGGAAGCCTCTTGAGACAAAAAATGTGACATGCATTTATAAGAAAAGAGATGGGCAATCAGATTGCCAGAAAAAAAGAAGTTATCTGTTGGAACAAGTCTGTTCAGTTTTAATTTTATTTATAAATGAGTTTTGTTATACATTCAGCAAGTACATATATATATAGTCTTACGTAAGGACCTGGTTATAGTTATTCGTAAGCGCCATTTCCTACATACATAAGTTACCCTCCTTTTATTTGCCAATGTGCAGCTTCCAAGAGTGCTTTAATTCAGTCTTTTTTTTCCTCTTTAAGGTTTGTGAAATTAGTAACATGTAATTTTGCCCATTTCCTTTGAAGCTATTTGTCAGGGCTATATACTATGGAGGACAAAAACTGACATAATTAAAAATAAAAGCAGAAATATTTACATATTGCTTTTCCTTTTCCTTAAACGTGCATATATATATTGCTTTTTCCTATTCCTTTTATATGCCTTTCTGTCAAGAAAAAAAATACATTTTGTTTTTAATTTTTCCTTATCACATGCATTTTTGACAAAAATGACAACAATGCACGTTTAAGGAAAAGCAATATGTATATATTTCTGCTTTTATTTTTATTCATGTCAGTTTTGGTCCTCCAAAATATACAATGCAAATATAAAATTTAAGTGTTGAACCGCTCTTAAAAATCTAATTTAACATAGAATGTCTTCATTCGATTTTTCCCTGATATTATGAAAACAGATATGAAAGAGATACATATAATGTTTTGTCTTTTTCATGATTAGATTTATTAACAGAACTCCAGCTTAAGAAGAGGCTCTCCTCTAAACTTTAAGAACAATTTGTGACTGGGGAAATCACAGCAGAAAAGCACTTTTAAATTAATAAATTATTCTAAAGATTTAAGACGATGAGATGTTGCACCCTTTGTTTAATTATTTTGGTGATAAATAGCATTGAATAAAAATTGTATCAAATTATGTAATTCTTGCAAATAGTCACCTCAACTGGTGCCTACCTTGTCATGCTTCCTTAATCACCCGCTCTCCTCATCACCACACCTGATACTGCTCAACTCCCAGGCTTAAAACTCCTCACTTCACCTCATTCAGTGGCTGATCATTGTCGACATCTAGATGTCGCTGTCTCCCCGTGGTTTCTACCCTACGTTTCTGCTCATCACCTCAAAAATCAACAGAGCATCTTACCTACGTCCTGCGTTTGGCTTCATGCACCACACCACAGTTCATGACAGAATGATCCGACCTTGAAGATGGACCCAGCGGCCGCAGATTCCTCAGACCAGGTCCTGCAGGCTATCTGGCAATGCACAAGATCTGCAGCTTTCCTCTTTCCTAAGCTCGCCTCACCAAAGTGGAGGAGTTATTCTTCAACCTGCTCCGCCGGTTCAGCTCCCTCCCCAACCCTGCTAACCTCGAATCCCTCAAGGATGCGGCACAGATCATCTACCAGGCTGCGAGGGAACATGTGCCTTCCACTGAGGGGCAGACGGCTGACCCATTCCAGGTAGCCGAGTCCATTCGTGGTTTGGCTGCATTGGTGGCTCCATTCTCCGACTGGTCCAAGACAGAGTATGAGGAGGAGCGAGCTGACTTGAACCCAACCACATTAATTAACCCATACTCCACCATCGGCACTGTCTCAGTTCTACCTGGCGTGTCTAGTCCAAAGGAGTATGTGGAGCAGCATTCCTCCTTTGTCGGCTCCAGCCTACTGCCCTGCCGGCACTGGACCGCGAAGGCTTGAGCCTCCTCTACAAACCTTGTCGCAGGCAACGACACCATCATACAAGGGTTGCTTTCACGGCCGAGGAGCGCATTACTCGCGCACTGCCAACTTACTCCCTTACCACCTGTGCTCCTTTCCCAGCTAACTCTCCAGGGGCTCTTCTCACTCCCCCTGCTTCAACCAGCCGGTCAGACGTGACCACTTCCAAGGCGGAAGAACGTGCTGCTTGCTTGCTACTGGCTCTCTACTCTTCGGTCTTCACCAAAGCTCCGTCGACAACCGCTGCTCCTGTCAGCCCGTCGAGGCCTCCTGCTCCTGTCAGCCCGTTGAGGTTCTTTTCTTGGCATCTTTCTTGCAGTCCCTTTTGCATCGCTCCATCACCCAGCCAGTGCTTGAGCTAGCTCCAAAGCCAGTGCTGGAGCCAGAGCAAGTGCTGGAGTCAGATCCACAACCGGGATCAGTGCCAGAGGCTGCTGTCTTCCTGCTGCAGTCCTCCTGGCCTGCACAGCAGCAGCTCTTCAGCCGCTGGAAGTTCATCTGAGGTCACCATTACACCCAGAGACAGTCAGGGAGGACCAGTCTTTACCCACCAAGCACCCAGAGTCAGGCCCACTGACCACCAAGCGCCAGGTTCCAGGTCCGCCTGACTCACTTCCCGAGATGGTACGCCCGTCCAGTTGTCCGCTGGATCTCCAGGCCCTCAGGGGAGGACCGCTGGGCAGCCTGCCCGACTCACATCTCGCCAGGAGATGTCCGCCAGACTCCCGTCCGGCCAGGGGATGCCATTCGGGCCGTCCGCCCGACACCCGTCTGCCCGATACCCCACCCGTGAGAGGAAGCCATTCAGACTATCCGCCCAACTCAAATCTCGCCAAGGGCTGTCCGCCCAACACCCGTCTGCCTGACACCCGTCCCGTGAGAGGAAGCCATTCAGACTGTCCGCCAAACTCACTTCCCACCAAGGGCAGTCTGCCCGACACCTGTCTGCCCGACACCCGTTCCGTGAGAGGAAGCCATTCAGACCATCCCCCCGACTCTCATCCCGCCAAGGGCCGTCCGCCCAACACCCATCTGCCCGACACCCGTCCCGTGAGAGGAAGCCATTCAGACCATCCGCCCAACTCACGTCCCACCAAGGGCCGTCTGCCTGACACCTGTCTGCCCAATACCCGTCCCGTGAGAGGACGCTATCTGGGCCGTCCCCCCGACTCTCATCCCGCCAAGGGCCGTATGCCCGACACCCGTCTGCCCGACACCCGTCCCGTGAGAGGACGCCATCTGGGCCGTCCCCACGACTCTATTCCCTCAAGAGGACTCCATCCAGGCCAATCTACAGGGGCGTCAATACAGAGACTCATGCAAATCAGGGAGAGTGAAGAACATATTTTTCACACCAAGATACCCTTCAACATTTTTTTGTAAAGCACTTTCTGTGTAATGCAAATAGTTGTGGTCATTGAAAAGGTAAAGCTAGCTGTCCTGGCAGTCCTTTATATAAATATGGGTGGGTTTTATTCTAGATGCACATACACATTTAAATGTGGGCCAACTCAATTATTCCTTTCAATTGATAGAGTCTAGACTTTGCATCTAGATTCAAAATCAGAAATATATTTAAACTCAGCTTTGCACACGTTCACCAGCTATGAATAGCTTTATAAATTTGCTTGTCAGTCACTGCTGAACAAATTAGCAGAAAACAATTAAAGAGCAGCTTTTAATGCAGTTTTCACACTTGCACACAAATATTCGTATCCAGTTCAAATTTATGCTTTGAGGTTTGTAGAGCTCTAATTTGAGGGTAAAACTCTGGGGGAAAACTCACCGATATTTATTTGTTTCAGAAGCCATTTAAATAAAAATGTTCTTGCCCTAATGATGCTTGTTGACACTAATGCACTCAGATAATTTTAAACATCTGGATTATATCTAATTGTATCATTCCCAAAAAATTTTGCTTGGCTTTAATTAGTGACTCTGCTTTTCAAATCAAATCAGTGATTACTGTGGTACTGAAGGCAAAGTATGTGTTTTCAGTGATTGCACCTTGCTATAAATAAGCACCGATCCTTTTTGCAAATGCTAAAATCTGATAGAAATATGTGCTTCTAATATTATTAATGAAACACTGGTAACTCTAGAAATACACAGTGTGATATACGGGCTTGTTTTATCCAGAAATAGATTAGAACTTTAATTTGGGTCAATGCTTCCTCAAGGTTATTGTGTTCATGTTCATTTTTCTTATACAGACATTACAGCATTGTTCCATCATACATTTTGTACCATTCAAATTATTTTTCCAAATTCATCTGGGCAGCTATTGTCATTTATTATTATTATTATTATCATTATCATATCATCAGTATTCTCAGAGAGAATATGGTCAGTAAATAGTTAAATTAACAATTTTATTTTGGAAGTCTGTTACCACAGTTGACGACCTCAGTTAAAAACACGGTGCCACAAGGTGTTGCAATCATTTCTACCATTTTTTCAATCACAGTTTGAGGTCTATTCGTGCACTGTCCAGCATTTCAATCACTTCTCTGCAGTGTTCATTCACTACAGGAGCTATTTGATTTCTGGAGGCTGCATAGCCAGACAATGGCAGATAGAGAAAGGCATTTTAACAGACCTGAGTTATGTAAGGCCGAGTGCGACCTGACTTTAAAAGCAGGGCCATGCGTCATTGTGCATGTCAGACTGGGGGTCGACACTCAAAGTGTCTAATCCTGGTGATGGAGTCTCAATGGCAGCATGATGGCGGTGGATGAAAGGAAGGCAAGCCAGGCTTGTGGAAAAGGGTGAAGGCTGTGTATGGCAGGTAATGACATTGGCTGTGTATCATCTCTTCTAAGCAGAAACAGAGGCCGTCCTGTCAGCAAGAGACTGATTTTTGAACACGCACAGACTGATTCACCTAATTCTAACCAACATAGATTTTGGAGTATATGATGGTCTCGCATTATCATCCCAGGCCGTAAAGCGCATGGGATAAATATATACATATATGACAGACCCAATTCAGTGTGTGAATGAGACCAAATAGGAGAATGTTTGTTGACATATTTGTACGCATCTGTGAGTGGTTGGGTGTCAAGAAAACAAACAAAATGGTGGGCTATAAATGCGAGACTGCGAGAACATTTCAAAGAGAGTTAGCGAGCGAAATTCCTATTATATAAGCACTTTAACGTCTGACGACAGAAAGAATTTCAGATAGAAGCTTAAAATCTATATTGACGACAAAATCCAAATTATCTAAAACCCATTTGAGATCTGGGAAAGATGAAAAATGGCCCTTTTCGCTGATGTCTTGGTCACATATCTTCTGGGGAGACATTCATTCCTATTTAATCGAATGCCCTGGACACTTAACACTCTCATGAAAAATGTATGGCTTTCAAAAGAATGGAGGCCCAGGATTATTTTGTTTAAAAGAAGGTTGATCCTATCTTTTCAGCGAAAAATAAAGCTATGGTCGTGATAAAAGTAGAGGTGAGACCTGGCCAAGTAGAGTCGCAGCGTGATTTGCATCACTCATGGGTGACTGCCAAAGAGAACGGCAAAATTGCTGTGATGACAAAGCTGGGTGAATCTTCATAGATCAGTGTTTTTTAAAACCTTTATTTAATTCAACATGATGCTGTGTTAGGGCTAAAATTAAGACTACTTCCCTGCCGCAGGAGGCTATATCCACTCCAAAGCCAGCAACTGATCTGACGATTAATACGCTGGCATTGGTAACTGAGAGGCCAACACTGGCATATTATTGAGACCACTTAATAATGTTAGCACTGGAGAGGCTGGTAACTACCAATCCAAAGCTCATTGCCCATTTTAATAGAAAATGTTTTCTTTTTCTGTTAGTTAGGTGTCTTTTCTCGTGTTTCTTACCATCTTCATCATCATTAATAAAGAACCTTGCATCTAGCTACCTCTGCGTTTGGGCCCATGTTGCATCCTGAGATATACTTGAAAGATTTTCTGCACCATTATACAAATAGATTCTTTAGAAATCCATCCATCCATCTATCTTCTTTCGCTTATCCAGGGTCGGGTCGCGGGGGCAGTAGCTTAAGCAGGGAGACCCAGACTTCCCTCTCCCATTACCGCTTGGGCCAGGTCCTCGGGAGCAATCCCGAGGCGTTCCTAGGCCCGCCGGGAGACGTAGTCCCTCCAGCAAGTCCTGGATCTTCCTCTGGGCCTCCTCCTGGTGGGACATGCCCGGAATACCTCACCAGGGAGGCATCCAGGAGGCATCCTGACCAGATGCCCGAGCCACCTCAACTGTCCAACCTCTCGATGTGGTGGAGCAGTGGCTCTACTCTGAGCCCCCTCCGGATGACCGAGCTTCTCAACCTATCTCTAAGTGAGAACCCAGCAACAGCCGTCTGTATCCATTATCTTGTTCTTTCTGTCACCACCCAAAGTTCGTGACCATAGATCAGGGTAAGAACGTATCGACCTGTAAATCGAGAGCTTTGTCTTTCGGCTCAGCTCTCTCTTCACCACGACAGACACGGCATTTCTTGCTCAAGACCATGGCTTCGGATTTGGAGGATCTGATCCTCATCCCAGCCACTTCACCCGCGGCTGCAAACCGCTCCATCACGTTCTGATGAAGCCAACAGGACCACATCATCTGCGAAAATCAGAGATCTGATCCTGAGGCCACCAAAACGGATTTCCTCAACACCTTGGCTGCGCCTAGAAATCCTGTCCATAAATGTTATGAACAGGATCGAAGACAAAGGGCAACCTTGGCGGAATCCAACTCTCACTGGGAACGAATCCGACTTACCGCCGGCAATGCGAACCAAACTCTGACACCGGTCATACAGGGACCTAACAACGCTTATCAATGGGCACGGTACCCCATACTCCCGGAGTACCCACACAGGATTCCCAGAGAATCATACAATTTAATTTCCTGTATTTTTCTCTTACATTTTGTCTCTTACAGTTAACATGTACCTATGATAAAAATTGCAGACCGCTCATCTTTTTAAGTGGGACTACATGCACAATCTGTGACTACAAAATATTTTTTGCCTATTTTATATGGTTAGAGTTTTTTGTGATTTCTTGGTTTTCATTTTAATCCAACATAATCTTTTACAGAAAATAAATCAATTCTTGTTTTAATTAGACTTCTTATGCACATTTTCAACAAGTCCTCCAATTTAAATGACCATATACTGTAGGTCGATTTTGACTGCTCCAAAAAACAACCCACGTGAGCATTTTATTCTGTTTACCTGACGTCCAAAAACACTCTCTGGCTCCGTATGTTTAAAAGCCATTAGTGTTGCATGCTTTTTATAATACAATCCAGCAGCAGGTGTGTTTACATTGGTCATTTTTATTATAAAAACAATATGTTTTTGAATATATAGAGCGGACACGCGGCAAAGGTTTACCTGACCAGGAATCAAATCCGGTAAGACTGTCATGGTCCTAACCACTGTGCTGCGCGATGACTCAGGTCATGGTTGATTTTCAGGTACAAATGTGACACGGATGGATCAGGTTAGGTTTAGGCCCTGATTCCCGAATAGTACGATTAGGAAAACAGTCAGCCGACAATTTTTTTCTAATTTACTGTAAGCATTATTAGCTTAATGTTAGCCTCTTGTCCAGTGTGTGTTTAATTACAAATTCCCGTGTTCTGTCAGAACACCCTTTCAATGTTCATGTTGAGGACTTGCCATCCTTGCAGGCTCGCATGTAAATGGCTCTGGAACTTGGAAGTATAAAGGCAGGACAGATTGTAACAACGACTATGTCCCTTTGAGGCCTTTTTAAAATGATAAAAACTTGCAACCACTGAGCGGCTTAGAAGGAAATCTGTTTTAATGTAATGTTTCTTCCCAAATGATTGAGACATTAGACTGTTGTGTAATTGTTCATTTCTTACCTATTGCACATTTAACCAAATCAGTTTTATACATGTACCATTACGAGTGCCTGTCTTGTTGCTTGTCAAATCATGTTTGTTGAATCAATATCAGCAGTATAAATTTCAGTCTTGAGCAAGCTTACAACAACAACAAATGCAAAGTATTCACACAGCCCTTATTCATCCCATGAGATGAATATGTTTAATTATTGCAGCATCTGTTATATGTTCTGATCATTTTTCTTCTTGGAGTTGATAGAATAATGACTTGATTGCACAGTTGATAAAAAGTTGTACTCCATCTACTATTTTCCAGAATTGATTTAAACTTCACTTACCTTACACTGTGCAAGTAATTTTGCAATAGAAAACAAAAGGCCTGTAGGAAAGGAGTTAAAACATTTCTTTCAAACTAAGTACATCTTCTCCCTTCTCAAGCATCTTTATTTTAAATTGATGACAAAGCTTTTTGTTTCCTTACTTTCATCTCCTCATTTTTGTCACACTCTCATCTAATAAAAACTAACACACCCTATTTTCATATTTAAATAAACTCCTAGATTTACCACAGCATATAACTGATGACTTTTGTCTTTAATTACTTTTCATTTTGGTTATTACCCAGCTTAACAAAAGCTCCAGCAAAAAGCAGTCACAACCAAAGCTCCAGCAAAAATCAACTCTCTTCTATTGTTAAAGATTTAATTTTTGGAAAACAGAAAAAAAATTCAACCAATGTACTAATTAGACTTCCATAGCTCAGAGTGATGTCAGTCTAGCCATCTTGTTTTACAAGGAGACTTTACAGCTTGTTTTTAGTTGTTCATTAAATTCAAGTCAGCTCCAGGACAGGTGATTGCAATAAAAGCAAGTTTTTAACATATTTTTTATCAATTGCAATTTCTCCTTATGAAAAAAATCTGGTATGGAAAAAATTGATTCAAATCTGAAATCAGATTTGGTATTTAAAAAATCTGAGATTTCATGTATAAGCCATATCGCCCAGCCCTACCTCCAAGTGTTTCTGTAAACATTTACCCTCTATTCTGAACCTTTAATCCTGTAAAATAAGAAGGGTTTGGCCATTGTTTGATAATGTTAGGGAATCATATTTTGACACAAAAATAAATAGAAGAAATACTGCATTGAAAAATCTCAAATTAAAAGTACTGCTCTGCCATTAAAATTGTATTTTTGGTTTAATTCATTGAAATACAAAACCTAAAACGAACCTAAAACTAATTTAAAAATAGAATATAAATCATTTTTTAATTTTTTTAAATCTAGAAAAAGTATTTTTTTCTGAAACCAGGAAGAATGTCTGTGAACCTGAACCTACCATGAAAAATAACACAAGATGCCCACGTTGTTTAATTCTTATTTCACTGATTTATTTTTAATTTTAGGCTGCTTGAAGTTAACTACAGTGTGCTGCTTATTTGAACCTTTAAACTATAGCTTACTCTGAGACAAACCAACAACTCCAGACCAATCAGCTGCTACCGCTGCTGCGTAGAAGTAAGAGGGATATCATGTTACCGGACCAATCAGTCCATAGGTGGGCATTTCGGGTCACTTTGGCAAGCTTGGAACCAAAGCAGAGGTAGTCCGAAACCTGGGGTTGGCTGGGAACAGACGCAGGCAATGGAAACACGACAAAACGTCTGGTACAATCCTGGCACTAGTGGAAATGGGGCATCAGGATCTTTGTGCTATTAAGAAATCTGGCCTTTCTAAAACTACATTGAAGACACATTTGTTTAGAGAGGCTTTCAATGTTTCTTATTATATTCTTTAGTAACATGTGCTTCTTTTAATTGTTCTGCTCTTTCATCTTCCAATGTCAATGTTTTAAAGCAGGTTATAAATCAATCCATCAAAAAAATCAAACAGTAGAATTTTGAAGTACTTCAAATATTTCTCATATGATTTTCTAGGAATGTGACAAAAGAAAATATTTATTAGGTCTTTTTTTGTATCTCAAGGATTAAATGTTTTTTACTGAAGCCTAAGAATGATAACAACATAGATGTTCAATTTGTTGTGACAGCCTGAATATGTTATGATCCGTCTCTGTCTCTGTTTTTTATTCCTCCCTGTTTGTCTCTTCCCCGTCTGTATTTGTTAATTATCCCTAGTTGGTTTCATCTGTTGTCCTCCCTGTGTCTGCCCTCCAGCTCCCAGGTGTTCTCTTTTTCCTGATTATTCTTCCCCAGTATATATACCTTCCTGTGTCTGTCGGTCTTTGCTGGATCCTTCGTCATACATCCCCCTCGTGTTGTTCTTCGTTCTGTGCACCCAGGATTATATTTGGAAGTTTAATAAAATGGAAAATAACTTCTCTAAACCCGTCTCTGCGCTTGAGTCCGACCCACAGAACTTGACAGAATAATACAGATAACTTGTGTTTATTACTAAAATACATGGTTTTTTTTTTCCATCTAAGAGAGTTTAAAGTGTGACTATTTGGACTGGAATATAGTTGACGTTCTTTTATTTGTTTTCTTCATTGATCAATATTTAACTTTTCTGGGGGTGGCCAGTTATGTGAAGGTCTCAGAGGTTTGTTAGAGAACATTAAACAACCAACTGCATCATGAAGGCTACAGAACACAGCCGACAGGTCAGGGAGAAAGTTGTGGACAAGCAGGGTTAGGTTATAAAGCAATGTCAAAATCCTTGAACATCTTATTGAGGATTGCTCAATCCATCATCTAAAAACAGAAAGAGAAGGGAACTACTGTAAGCTTACTAAGACATGGGCATCCATCAAGGAAAAAGAATCAATATGACAAGATGCCATTGGTTACTCTAAAGAGGCTTTAGAAGGCAAAAGCTAAATTTAGTGGATCTGATGTCAGGATGACTGTTAGTTATACCCTCCAAAAGTCTGGCTTTTCTAAGTAAATATGCAAAGAGTAACAAGACTGAAACCATTACTAACATAAGCCAAATTAAGTCATGTTTGTTGTTTTCACAAACCATGTGCCCAGCATAGTGAATATGCCAAACAGGTTGCTCAGGACAGATGAAATAAGAACTAGATTGCTTACAAAATGCTTTGTGTGGTGGAAAACTAACAATGCATATCACAGGGAAGTGGTGTGGTGCCAGCAACAGGCTATGGAATACTTTTCTTCCACAGGGATAGGGAAAATTGTCAAAAGGATGAATGCATCTAAGATCTTCAAAATACTGGAAGAAATCTCTAAGAGGCTGCAAAAATGTGAGACTGATGCAGGAGGTTCCTCTTGAACCACAACAGCAACCCTAAATATGCAGCCAGAGCTGTTCAGGGAAATGGTTTAGGTCAAATCTAGTCATGTTTTAGATTTATTCATTCTAGATAACAGTATGTGGTCTAGCAATAGTTAGCGCAAGATAGTCATTAATGCAAACCTGATTTATTTTTCTTAGTAATCCAGTATGTGACTAGCTCATTGATACTTTTAAAATCAAAGAATGTGTTTTAGGTTTAAAACCTAAACTAGTATGTTGTGTCAGACCCAAAGCCTAATATTTAATCAGGGCTGGACTGGACCATTATTGACACAGTAATTTATTTAACCCAGCAGTTTTTAGATTGCATAATCTATGTCCTGTGCACTTTAGAAAGACACATCTGTTTAAGATATGTTCAAGAGAAACTCTCCACTGTTTCTGTTGGGTGGGACATATGTTATCCTTTTTTTATATGCTACATAACTGTTGGGGGGACATAAGGACAGAAAGTTTGAGAATAATAAATTAGTTTTTTTCTTATTTTTTTCTTGTGTGTTTATTTGGGGGGGTGATCTGCATATCACACACATTTTCCTTTGTTTAGAAGTTAATGAATCAGAACATGGCTAACAATTGTTTCTCTCAGGTTTTTCCACTTGGAGCTGACACAATTAACATTTTCTCTCAAGTACATTTACTTACTCTTACACTTCTATTTCAAGAAAGTAATGCACTGTAAGTGCTTTGTATCATGAAATGTGTTAACCTGTGTTGTTTTCATGATGAATATGTATTAGAACCTACCAGTGGTGCTGTTTAGAACTAGACTTTAAACACCAGAGCCTCTGACTCCATTAGCAGCTTGATGAAAGTCCCATCTTGTGAATGATGGTAATCAGTCATTTACAGTAGAAGCCACATTAAATCAGTCATCACCAGGCTTCTTATGTTTGGGAGTACAGGCAGACCAACAGTAAGTGGACATGCTGCTTTTCAGGGAGAAAAAGAGAGACAACTTTAAAAACTGAAGTGCATAGGCAAATCAAACCTTTGATGAAGCAGATATAAAAGCTCAAATTCTAAGCAGAGGGTGTTAAAGAAAAATCCCAGAAAACGTGAGAATTACAAGCATCAGCTAAACTCACTGTAGCTTTAAAACAGTTTGAAGAATGTTCTTTAACAAAACCTATAGCAGAACTATAAAGTTTGTGATCTTTTAACTTAGATCAGTGACATTGTATTTGCAAGTGAAGCTAAGCATATAGCATATAACTTCAGCTTGCATTTCTACAAAGTATATTTCTAAATTCCAAACTAGTATTAGGAAGAAAGGCTATTATTATCCTGTTTAAATATCTTTTCTCCTTATGTAAGAAGTTGTTAAACCTTACCTGACCTTTAGCATTCCAATTATCTCATTATTTAAGGCAAATGTTTCTGGCTGCTTGCTTTGGCTGGTCTTTAATTTCACCTCATTTGTTCTACCTATCTTTCTATGTGAACATCAGAAAAGACGTGAAACCTCTGGAAAAATCCCATTAGACTGAAATGTGTCACTGCACAGTTAAGCAGGGGTTGTGAGGGGAGTGTGGGGAAAGGGGATGTTTTTGAGACTGATGACTCATACCAAATGATTATATGCTGTTGCTATGTGATGATGGAGAGCATGAAGGCCTGCATGCGTATGTGTGAAGCGACTGGAAGAGCCTTGTGATCCATGTGCACTTGTTCTGTATGCTAAATTACCACACAGAGTTATAGATCACTTCTACCACTGGTCTCTCAAGATCATTTCACACACATAATTTATCTCTGTTATGTAATTTTTCAGAAAAGGTCAATGTCACCATGGCTAGAATTTATTTTCATCTATATCTGGTGCCTGGATGTCCATTTTAGCTTTATATTCTGTCATATTTGACCATATTTGGATCACTGTATTCTGTATTCTACTGTCACTATACTATCAATGTACACTGTATTATAAAGGAGTCTTACTGTACAAATCCAATTATTACATTGTTTGAATACATTGATTATGTTAAAAATGAGTAACGCTTGAAATCTATAAAATAATTTTAATATCATATAGTATAGCTAATTAATTGGAAACACTGCACATTTGTTCCAAATTAAAACCTAAGGTAAAATGTGTCATCAATCTACAGAAAGTGAGGGAAACAAATATTTAGGTATACCAAAAATGTATTATCTGCATTTTCTCAAACATTTACGAAATAAACCAAACTGCTTTCGTGGTTAACACTGAAATTACATTCATTTGTATAACCATTATAAACCATCGTCACCATTGTGAAGTGGTCTTCTGGCACATGCAGGGACACTCCTTGACTATTTATTGGAAGGGGTACTGGAGGTAACTGTCCTTATCACCCAACCACCATTTATTCTTTTCTTTTTTTTAAAGAAAAGTATGCAACAACAACAACAAAAAATACATTTAAAAAAAAAAAAATTTTTTGAGTATGTCAACCACCTATTTTGATTTTTCTAACCATTCACTAAGGTCCTGCTTAAGTACAGGTAGTGGCAACTTCTTCCATCATTTAATTCCATTAAAAAATACTTTGTTGATCCCTGAAGGGTCATTTTTTATAATTTTTATAATTTTTTAGTAAGATCTAGCGGCCATTCAGCAGGCCACCAGTTAATGGTAGACTGCTACTTTTTGCTGCATCTACAGGATACATGAAGCACACTTTCTCATCTCATATACTTAGGATGATTTACACCGCACATATGCATGAAAACAAAATATAGAAGAACTATAACATTTTTGCTATTGTGTGAATATAAGCAGATTGCCCACACCTGAACAATCAGGTGCAATGGTTAGTGCCAGGAAGTGGATGGAAGGAGAAGCAGCATGCTCTTGTAATGTCTCCCCTGGTAGCTTTTGGTCCATAAACATAAAGAGAACACAGAAGACAAAATACATTGACTTGGTATGTCATGACACAACATAATTTCCAAACCAGTCAAAATATTTTAATTATTACAAGTATTTACTGGGAAGCGCACTTTTATGGTCTGCCCCAGGTGAAATCCTAGGCCGGCCACCTATGAACAGATATACAACCCTGCAGCAAGCAGGCAAATCCATAATGTCTCATTATCTAGTCCGTCAGGAACAGAAATTTTGCTTTCATACTGGTTTGTTTGGGTTTGTCTTTTTGAAGCACCTATTTCAAGAACATTTTCTCATCAGGATTTACAATGTTCATATCCACATTCCCTTCAAGCAGACAAATATTTATCTCCATGACATCCTTTCTCTGTAGCAGTTTGTCTACATCTTTAGCTCAGCAAAACGAGAAAGTAAACAACTCCCTGAGCTTCCATCTTATCTTGTTGGATTAGTTTTAGTGTCCATGGTAGGGTCACCCATAGCAAACTTGTCCTAGGTGAGGGATCAGACAAAGGGCAGCCCAAAGAGCCACTTGATGAGCAACACTTTTGATCTAGTGTTGTCTCGCCTGGACACGTGTCACCAGGGCCCCCGTCTGGAGGCAAGTCTGGAGGTAAGGGTTGTTGACAACTCATGGGGCTCGGCCAGGCTCAGCCTGAATAGGCAGTATGGGCCCCCATTTCCATGAGCCCACCACTTGTGGGAGGGGTGATAGGAGCCGGGTACAATGCAGAATGGATGTTGGTCGAAGGCGGGAACCTTGGTGGTCTGATCCTCAGCTAACGAAGCTGGCTCTTGAGATATTGAACATCACCTTTCCGGTGGGGAGGGAGCTGGAGCTTGTGTTTGAGCTTGACAGGATCTCACTGGACATCATTGGACTTGCCTTGATGCACGGCTCTGGCTCTGGAACCAGTCTACATGAGAGGGTTTGAACTCTTTTCCAATCTGGAGTTGCCACCGCTTAGAAGCACTGAGCTGGGGTGGGCATACTTATTGCCCCCTTATCTGGGCACTTTTTGAACACGGGTTATAACACAGTGAATTAGAGGGCAAGAGGTAACCCCAACCCACATGGGGCATGTTCCATGTCTTCACTGTCAAGATGGCTCACAAGAGCTTTGGCCACAAGGTGGTCGGCACCTGTCACTGCAGCAACCCTTGTACCCACTGGTGGGGATGCTGTCAAGCTGAAGGAGTCCAATGAGGTCTTTTTGGTCTGTGGGACACCATAAGCAGCTGATAGATACCAACAGGCCAAGTGGAGTGTGGCTCGGATGGTGGCTGAGGCAAAAAACATAGCATGGGAGGAGTTTGGAGAGGCCATGGAGAATGACGTCCGTGTGGCTTAGAAGTGATTGTGGTCCAACATCTGGCATCTCGGGGGGTTGGGGGGAGCAGTCCGTCACCAACACTGTTTACAGAGGCAATGGTGTTCTGCTGACCATGACACTGGACATCTTGGGTCGGTAGATGGGATACTTCGAAGGCCTCCTTCATCCCAAAAGCACGCCTTCCAGTCTGGAAGTATAGTCTTGGGACTCTATTTAAAAAGTGTTCAAACTACACACTTCTGAGGCTCCCTGTTAAGGTCTATTCAGGGGTTCTGGAGAGGAGGGTCGGACAGATATTGAAACCTCAGATTCAGGAGGAACAATGCCGTTTTCATCCTGACCTTGTAACATTGGACCTGCTCTACACCCTTAACAGGGTCCTGGAGAGTGCATGGGAGTTTTTCCGACCGGTCTACATGTGTTTTGTGGACTCGGAGAAGGCGTTCGGCTGTGTTCCCCGATGAGTCATGTGGGGGGTTTTCTTGGAAGTATGGAATACCAGCCCCTTGATATGGGCTTGTTTGGTCTCTATACGACCAATGTCAGAGATTGGTTCGCATTGCCGGCTGTGAGTCAGGCTTATTTCCATTGACAGTTGGACTCCTCCAATGCTCCCTTTTATCACAGTTTCTGTTCATAACTTTTATGGACAGGATTACTAGACAACGCCAAGGTGATTATGATGGGATACATTTCAGTGGCCTCAGGACTGGGTCTCTGCTTTTTGCGGATGATGTGGTCCTGCTTGCTTCATTGGAACTCAACCCACAACCTCACTCGGTTTGCAGCTGAGTGCGAAGTGGATGGGAGAAGAATCAGCATCTCCAAATCAAAGACCATAGTCTAGAGCCGGAAAAGGGTAAGTGACTTCTCTGGGTTCTAGTTCGAGTACCTGGAGGTCTTGTTCGAGAAGGAGGGAAAAATGGAGCGGGAGATCGATAGGTAGATTGGTAGGGCATCAGCATTTATGCCGCCACTAAACCGGTCTGCCATTGTAAAGAGAGAGATGTAGCGAAAGGTGAAGCTCTCGATGTCCTGGTCGATCTACGTTCCTACCCTCATCTATGGTCATTTGGTGATGACCAAAAGAACAAGATCATGGATACAAGCTGCTGAAATGAGTCTCCTCCGCATGGTGTCTCGGCTCTCCCTTAGAGATAGGGAGACACGTCATCCAGGAAAAGCTCAGAGTAGAGCCACTGCTCCTTCACATTGAGAGGAGCCAGCTGAGGTGGCTCGGGCATCTGGTCAGGATGCTTCCTGGATCTCTCCGTGGTGAGGTGTTCTGGGCACATCCCACCAGGAGCAGGCCCAGAGGAAGACCCAAAACACACTGGAGAGACTATGTTTCTCAGGTTGCCTGGGAATGCCTTGGGATTCCTCCAGGCTTGTGGGGAGGGAAGTCTGAGTCTCTCTGCTTAAAACTTCGCCTGGATGGATGGATGGATGAATGGAAAAGCAATAGCAATTAAATAAGAAAAGAAGGCAAGTGAACAGCAGAGATCAAATGAGATGCTGCTCCTTCTTCAAGAGCCACCACACAATTATTGTATACCATGTTGGTTACAATGCCTCATAATTAGCATGTACAACATTTGCTGCCTTTATCCTCAGAAAAGTGCCAACTTTTTGACTTTTTTTTAAGATAATGAATTGCTTAATGTACTGAATTAGCTACAGCTAGGTTTTCAACATTGTTACAGATTGTCAATGCCTATGACATATGAAAAAAAATATATATATATACACATTTTCTATTTGAATATCACAGCTTCACTCAGTAGTGCCACGGTAGAAATTAGTAGTGTATAACACATTAAAGGTTTTGATTAACAACCAGGAGGAAAGAAAAAACTGGATAAAGGATTTCATACAAGTATAGTGACTATAAGTGAGTTATTTGATTATATATCTCACACTATTCAGATAAACCACAAAGTTTCACTTGATCCATATTTATTTTTTTTTTGTTTTTTTTTTGTGCTGGATTTATATATGGAGTATACAGTATATACGTAAGTCTCCATGCCATTTAATATGTAACAAAGGAAGGGCTAAACACTTAAAAATAAGTTAAGACAAGGCTGTAAACTGCATGTGAATGAGCACTGGATGGACTGTCATTATTTAATGTCCTACTTATGTCTTGCAGGTTGAAAAAGTCAGCATACAAGCACTCTTACTGGAGTCCTATGCTTTTCCTCTTATAAATCAAAAGTATGACCTCTTATTTTGTCTGGTAGAGATTAACTAATTTAAAAAACACTAAAATAAGTTAAAGCTTTAATTTGATAATGTTTATTCATTATTTAGCAAAATAACTGGTGAAACAGCAGCATGTGTGTGTAATGTAAATCATTTTGCAAATATTAATCAAAAGCCTTCAATCGTCCACTTTTTTTAGCCGCTGATGTCACAATTTCACTTGAAAACAAGTAAAAAAGAAATTAAATTAATTTACAGTTTTTGTTTTTCTGTTAAGATATGTTCCTTTTATTGTTTCATGCTATTTTATTGGCCCACATTTAGTTGTCAAAAGTTCACTATAAAAACTCCCACAAAAAATCTGTCTGTTTTTTTTTTCCATCCTGCTAATTTGCATGTCTTATTCTCACAGTGTTTCATTTCAGCCTCACTCATCCAGAATTCTCCTGGGATGCAGGAAGTTCGAAAGGCTAAGTCAAAGCTTATGGGAACTAATCTTCACCAGTATGTTTTCTTCCTCTCACATCACCGTGCATGTGGTCATCTCAAATGTCCTGAACAGAGGTCTGGTATTTGCAAGGAATGTAGTCTCGCTTGAGGATAGTCATGATGACAAAGAAAGAAAACAGAATAGCACTAGTCGAATGGTATTTGTCTACAAAAACAACGTGAAAGTTGGAGATGATTTTTAAAGTTCTTGGAAGTGTTCAAAAGATGTACATTATATTTTGTAAACTATAACCATATGTTGCTTTTCCGATTGTCTTTTTTTAATCGTGTAGTTTGTCAAGCGATGCATATTGTGAAATTAATATTTAGCTTATGTTTAGGTTTGACCATTTCAACATTAGCTTGTTCATCATCAGATACAGAGATATATATCAGACACATTAAGACTTAAACACATTAAGTTATATATTATTTTAGATTAACAGACTTTAACACTGCCGTCCAAAGTAAATCAAGACTGACAGGCAAAACATTGGACATATCTCATGTGCATGTTGCTTTTGTTTTTATCATTTTAACGTATTTCATTTCTTTATTTATAATCAACATTCTGTTACAAATCAGCAACAATGTATATTTCATACATTGATGCTGAATCAGTTTTGTGCATGAATCCTGTCACTTCTGTTTTTCTTTGACTGGCTCACAATTAGTGCTTATATGCGAGTGTCATAAAATGTCTCCCAAGGCCATGGACATGTTGCTGTGTGGTTGTAACCAACTGGGTGGAAGTGCTGAAAGGACAACAAAGCATGATGTATTAATCATGTATACTGGTAGTTTAATTGTAGTATCTGTAATGGTATGTGTTTTTTTTTGTTTTTGTTTTTTGCTGTTGCAAATCGTGTATTTTCCATTATCGATTTGCTCACATAAATTTCAGTACAAAAAACAGTTTAATTTTGTCTTCTTTTTGTCTTCTGGAATGGTTGATGGACCCAGGCGTAGAGGGGTTTGAATAAAACTGATGAGAAACCCTTGAAGAAGCACTGGGGACCCACAATGAAGTGCTGGACAACCACAAGGAAGCTTTGGAGATCCAACATGAAACACTGGAAGACCACAAGCAAACAATGGAGCAGTAGACTGGGGGGGGGGACACTGGAGGCTGGAGAGCTGCTGGTGTGACAGCAAGGGAGGCTACAGCCACAACACGGCCATGATCACCTCAGAAGGACCTAATACTGGGGTGCCATTCTTACTGCTTTAGTTGGCAGCAGTGGTGCCATTTTTTCCTTTTCTCAAGGCTGTAGGACCAGAAAAATTACATGGACATGGCACTCCAACAAAGACATGGGAAAACAGTGGGGTCCAAATGCACAGGGAAGGCAATGGGGTAGACAGTCAGGGAGACTCGGAGCAGCTGATGACAATCAAGGACCCGAGGACTGATAAATATGGGGAAAGACACCACACTGTAAAGAATTATTTAAAAAGACTGTCTGGATTATTTCAATTGGGGATTTTAAAATGTATACTCACCTGAACGATGACTGACATCTTTATCTTGTGTTTATTTGTCCTCTCAAAACAATCATCGGTTGGTGGTTTTCATTTCCCTGTCTTTCTTATTCCCATTTTCTGTTGATTAATATTTAATGAAAACACAATGATATTTTCTGATTTTTGTGAGCTATTTATCATCTGTGTGTCTGAAGTTTAATATTGCAGTGGCTGCTCTTCATTTCCAACATACCCTTACATAATTTAAAGGAGGACCAAATTAAAACTTTTACACACACCACTGCTATAACTAATTTAGACAGCTCAACATCAGATATTTAAAGGCAAAGTTAATTATTAGCTCTTCTTGACCACTGTATGTTGTTCTTTACTAGATTTAACTATCAGGGCTTATTGTGGGAAGTGCTCTGATCACTGATTTTGAAGAAAAACTCAAATCCTCATTTGGGGAGTAAACAGAACAAAGAACAGCTCAGGCACATCTCTAAAGTTAAATATTCCATGCATTCTTAAATAAATAACTAAATAACTCATTGTACATTAACCTTTTAATGTTTTTTTTGTGTTGTTGTTTTCCAGAAATCCCTTATATGACTTCAGACTTGCTTTTATTCCATCATTTTAAAAATTGTAACCTTTTAATTGCCAGTTTAAAAATTTGAAATAACACTATCTATTACAAAATGAAATAGCAAAAAACCCACAAAAACAATAATACCAGTAATTATTGGTCAGTTGTAGATAGGGAGAGACAGGTTAATGTTAGTAGTCAGGCAGAGTGTCAAAAGTTAGGAAGAGATAGGAAGAGGTAGAGTAGCTAGGTAGAGATAGATTAATGTAAGCCAGGTAAAGATCCGGAGCCGGTCGCGGCTTACCGCCGCGGAAGAAATGTGCCCCACAGGGGCCAGCCAGCGCCGGAGAGAGGTCCCTCAAGGGGATCCTCCCGCACAGTGCGGCCGCCCATTACCTGCCGGGTTGAATCCCCCGGGCAGACTGTGCGGACCCCACCCGTTTATCTCTTAAACGTTTCTCGCCCTCTTCAACTCTGTCCTCTCAGTTCTGTCTATTTTTCCTTAAGATAGTTGTCGACTATCGGTCTCGTGCCGGTATTTAGCCTTAGATGGAGTTTACCACCCACTTTGGGCTGCATTCTCAAACAACCCGACTCCGAGAAGACCCCGGCATGACGGGGGCCGTTACCGGCCCTACACCGTCCACGGGTCAGGAGGACTCAGACAGAGTGTTGGTAGCCAGGTCTCCTAGTAGCTAGGAGACAGGTTAATGTTAGTAGCTATGCTGCTTTAGGCTAGGCTGTTGGAGGACATTATTAGGGTCTGTTCCTACTTTCTCTCCTACTTCTCCCCAACTGCATGATGTGCTGTCAATTCAAGCACTAACCTGTTTTCTATTATAGTAGGTGCTCCGGATTAGCCCTGCTTGACGACCCTGACTAAGATGGCATTGCAGTGACGGAAAATTCTCCACGTCCTGCAACAAACTTGTGCATCAGTTCTATTGCTCTTTCTGTGTCTCTGTTATGTATTCTCCAAGCCACAGACGGTCGCGGCAGATAACCGCTTGTGCTGAGCCTGGTTCTGCCGGAGGTTTCTTCCTGTTAAAAGGGAGTTTTTCCTTCCCACTGTCGCTGCATGCTTGCTCAGTATGAGGGATTGCTGAGAATTCCACGACGCAATCTTCTGTGGTTCTGTAATTTCTACACTAAACATTGTATTGTAATAACTCTTCTTGTAAAGTGCCTTGAGATGACATCTGTTGTGAAATGGCGCTATATAAATAAACTGAATTGAAAATTAATAATTGCAGCAGAATCCTTTCCCACATTCCAAGCTGCACATTGTCATCCCACAGTCTTTCACTCAATATGTACATCTGTATATGTATGTCTGGTTTTGCAATCCTTATGAAGCTCTTTTATAAATGACTAATATTCTATAGTTTTACATTGGTGTGCAGATTTCTAATGAATGATGCCAAAGCAAGGGTAAAGTATTCAGAGAAACACTGTGTATTTGTTCGCTGGTGTTGTTTTTGTGTTTTCCTTCATCTCAATAACATTTACTCATTCATCACTAATCAAAAGCTAATCTTTAGAACTTCTTACTTATTTTGTTTTTTATTCAGTATGTCCATCAACACACTTATTCATACACATCAGTGACATAATATAGAACAAGTAATGATGAACTAATAGCTGGTTTAGCAAGTGCTCTGCTAAAACATTGATTTTTCATCACTCAGTTTTTCTCCCTAGCTTCAAGACATGAGAAAGATGTCAGAGAGCAGCAGCAACATTAACTATACAAAATTGTTGTATATGTTCTAGATATGTTTAAAGAATTACATATATCTTACAGATGGCATAAAATGGAAGCATTACACAAAGGTTGCACATACATATTGTTATATATTTTGAGCTTCTAATTTATCTTATACTTTTTTCGCCTCCAAATCGTCCAGCCATCAGGGAGTGAACTACTCACAAAGAACAAACAAACTGGTATAAGACTCTAAATCCTTGAATGCACTGCATTAACCCAATTTCAGTTTCTAGGAGGAGAAGATGAAAGCGTGATCCCTTGACATGGTGGAAAAAACTCTGAAACAGAGGAGGCGGCATTGGGAGGACATGTGCATGAGCTCCTTTTCCTACAATTTGTAAGGAATCAGTAAAGGACTACTTCTGCCAAGAAACTCTAGATCCAAAATCAGTTTGCTGTTTGAGTGACCAAGAACTGTATTCCATCTGAAGATAAGCTCCAGTTGGCCTATCTGAAATACTGCACATACTGTACATACTAGCCCTATGTGGCATACCAAGGTTGCTTGCCCCAAATTGAGCTGACACCTCCCCAACCACTGGATTGAGTCAAGACACCGAGATAAAAAATGTTTTCATCGTTTATTTCGTTGTTTTTGTTATTATTTATTCTTAAACTGTTCCAGGCTGGAGCAGGCCCAGAAATGGTGAGTCGGTGTGTTTACATGCAGTAAGAGAAACTGAATTATTGCCTTAGTCAGACTGAATTCATACTTTTGAAATTCATGTATACACTTAAGTCCAACTGGACTCAAACCGAACTGGCCACCACTTAATTGAGTTAACACACCCATATAATATGGTTAGAAAACCAAATTTCTCTGCATGTAAATACCAAGACAGCTTGGTTGAGCTATTAGCAGGTTGGACACTACCCTTCTCATCACTTCCCCTTGTGACAAGACCACGGAACGGAGAAAACAGCAACAAGCAGCAACAAGGAATGTAACACAAACAAATGGTACAGTACTTACGAAATGTACTGTACTCCAACCTTGTTGTCTATTTCTTCGCTAATTTTGAACATCCTGCTTTTACTCCATCAGCTTTACTGTTAGTGTGACACTGGAGGCCAACAATGAGAATGCCAATGTGAAAAGGCGCATATCCCCACCTAGTGTTGCAGATGCACTTTATTCATTGTAAAGTGGAATAAAGGCTCCCAGTGTGGTTAAACTATTAGCTTGGCGTTTGACAAAAGCTTGATTTAGATGTGAATTTACTAACAGTCCAGAAATGTGAGCTTGCACATTTGTATCCCAGTTTTTCTTTCCTCTGTTCTCACAAACATGTAAAGAACTATTTCTACATAGGCCTTAAAAACATGCTGAGTTATGTAAGCTGCCCATGGTAAAAGCTAAATGCATGGTTAATGCTCGTGGTAGCTAAAATACAATATTACTAACTGTGTTAATAATTACCTTTGGCACCCATTCAAAGTTATTTGTTACAAAACCAAGCAGGTTGTTGCACAACAATCTTATAACATAGTAAAATAAATTGAAAGGTTGGTGAAAAATTCAGAGCTTAGAGAAATGTTATTTTAGAAAACATAGTTTCTGTATACTCCTTTATAATTTATTCAAAAGGTATTTCATCTTTGACACAGATGGTGGTTCTCAGCACCTCGGGGCAAGCTGTTAATTCTGAGGCTCCATTAAAATCAAAAGCTGAATTAAGGAATCATTACACAGCTGACCCAGCTCAAAATATCATAGCTGGCTGAAGGGTATTAATTCCAATCAGCTTCCTAATATTTCACCTGCTATCCATCAGTGCTGGGAACACATCGTGGCAAAAAACCTACCTCCTTTATAAATAAGTTTTCAATTATAAGAATCATTTTCTCAGTAGATTTATTGACATAGCTTCTAATTTTTATGTCAAATGTATAGTAGTTTTTCGTTTTTATTTAAGTGATAAATTACATTAACATTACTAATAAAAAGGAGTTACATCTAATAAAGCTTCACATAGCATGAGTACATTGAAACTGATCCATAAAATTATGTGACAATTTAACATCCTTTTTTTTCTGGGTGGTGTAGTAGAGCCAACCATAGAGACCATTGTCCTCGACTCTGGTGGATTTAGAATTAAGTTTATCTTTATTCATCCAAGAATATTATGTCTGATGTGAAAAGAGTTATGGATGATGGTGATCTATCTTGGGCAACACCTAATTGGCATGTCAAAAATGATTTCTACCTTTATCGCCAATCAATGCAAAAATCCATTCTGACCATACAATAATTCCATTTCGACGTTCGTCATTGCGATCTTAAACTCCCTCAACAGATTTTTTTTTTAATCTGACTTAAGTCTGGACTCTGGCTTGATCAATCAAAAATATCCGAATTACTTCAACTCAGAAGAAACATTTATTCATCCTTTGTCTGTGCCTCTCTGTTTGTGCACAGTCACGGGTTGAGCTGGGGCTGGGCCTGGTGGCTATCCCCAGCAGTCATAGAGCAAGAGGTCAGGTACAAACTAGACAGGTCACTGTTTAATTATTTGGCAACAAATTTCTGGTGATTTTCTTTTTTATTGAAAAATACATCCATTAGCGAGGCTTTATTTATGTGAATGGATTTTATAGTTTTTATTTAGTACAGTTTTTTTTAATTAAACAAATAAACAAATGTGTGACTACTGGCTACATCGTGGTCAAGTCAATAATGAATGGTTGTCAAGGCAACACTGATAAAAGGTATATACTACAGGGGTACAAATACTGTAGGTACGTACAGTTAAGGAAAAAAAAGTGGGTGGAGTACCTGGAAGGAACCCACATATTTTATCTTCAGTTGGCTAGCTAGCCCATTCAGATCATATGTAGTGTTACTAAGGGTTTACTAAAATACTTTTTTTATTTTTTTATAAGGTCCTGTTTTTTGCCGTGAGTGGCTATTTCTACAGTTCTCCCTCTGTCAATGTATTCTGAGTGAACCTTGTGTTTTCCTATTTCAGCACTGAGATCAGCTCCAAGCACTGATGATCCATGACAGAAAACAGATACATAAACTGGATGGATGAATGGCTTACATTCAAAACTTCCATTAATATGAGATATAATGTATGGCATGTAGAGTACTTGATTTCCTACATACAGTGTGTTCATGGCTGATGTTTTTTGTCTTTTCCAGCTTTTTCAGCTGCAAGACATTTTTGAATCAGGAGTGCATTATCCAGTATATAATTAACCAGTAGAAAAATTCAAATGAAAAATGGATCTGGGCTTTTGGCTCTAAATCTTTCATTTTTTAGTCAAAACAAAGAAACTATTTTGCACTTCTCTTTAAAGGGACTGTATCATGCTATTTTACAGCTTTCGACTTCTGGGACAGAAATGTGTGCATATATATATATATATATATGTATATATATATATATATAATGTTACCATTGGTGTTATACAGTATTAATTTGTCCTGAAATGTAACTTGTGGTCTATCATTAACTGCATGATAGACCACAAGGTGCTCATTTCTCTACAACCTCGCCTGCTGCACCCCAACGCTCCACTGCGCTGCACAGCCAGGAGCAGATCTAACTGAAACAAACGGTGCTAAGCTTCATCACAAACAGTATTCTCACAAAAAATTTGAAAAGCACAGAGTACCACACCGAAACTCTATTATATAAAGGGCTCAGAAGTTTTGGTTTATTTTATTTTATATTTTACCATACCATACCATTTTATTTATAAAGCACATTTATACATGGCCGAGGCCAACCAAAGTGCTGCACACTGGAATAGTGATAGAACATATAGAAGCGAAAACCGAAATACACGAGTTAAAAGTAATACAGTTACTACTAAAGATCAACAATAAATAAGTAAAACAAAGACCTAGTAAAGAGCCAACTAGGCCAAATTAAAAGCCAAAGAATAAAAATTAGCTTTCAGGTGTGATTTAAAAACCGAGAGAGAGGGGGCCATTCTCACTGCCAGAGGGAGTTGGTTCCAGAGACGGGGCGCATAGATTGAGCATGCGCGTTCTCTTCGTGCCCTCACCCGAACCCTTGGGACCTGTAACAGGCGGTGGTCCGCTGACCGAAGAGTTCGCCCTGGTATGTAAGGCTGAACCAGTTGGGTCAAGTACAGAGGTGCATAAAGATAGAGTGATTTAAAAACTAAAAGCAAAAATTTAAACTGGATGCGACAGCGCACCGGGAGCCAGTGCAACCGGGAAAGAACGGGAGTGATATGCTCCCTCCATCTGGTATCCGTCAAGAGGCGGGCCGCAACATTCTGCACCAGCTGGAGGCGCGCAACCGAAGAAGAGGTGGTTCCATAACACAGGGAATTTGCATAATCCAAGCGAGAGATCACAAATGCGTGGATCACTGTGTGCAGGTTGAGTCTGTTCAGGATGGCCTTCATCTTTGATAGCCAGCAAAGCTGGAAAAAACAGGATCTAACCATCTGGCTAATTTGAGAGTCCATCCGCAGCTCTGGGTCCAAAACCACCCCAAGGTTAGTGATGGTTGGCTTCACTAAGCCGGCAAACCAGGGTGGCAGGACAGGGCTAACTGCAGTGGGAGAGGAAAGGACAAATAAAAGAGCCTCTAACTTGGACACGTTCAGCTGTAAAAAAATATTACAGAGCCATGCCTTCACTTCCTTTAAACAGTCCACAGCCGGTTGCACTGACTCTTGTGATTTTAATGAAACATAAAATTGGCTTTCGTCGGCATACAAATGGTAAGACACACCATGTCGCCTAAAAATAGCTGCCAGAGGAAGGATGTAAAGATTAAAAAGCAGAAGTCCAAAAACAGAGCCCTGGGGAACACCACAGGGCAGAGAGGAGGCTTGCAGGTGGTTGAAAACAGATGGTTGAAAACTCCAAAAACTTGATTTTGCATGATATAGGCCATTTAAAGGTTTATCTTTTGTTAACCTGTGCACATATAAGTTAAGATGGATTTTTACTTACAATCATTTAGCTAGTATATAGACAAAACTAAACTGTGTAAAGAAATTCCATGGTGTTGTGTACATAATTAAACCTGGAGATGTTTATGTGGCAGGTATAGGATTAACTGAGCTACTTGTACATTTGATCATGACAAAAACTGCAGTTAATAATGTGAGTTCTCTTCTTGACTAGCGTTTTCTTTTTTCACCAAGCATTCTGATTCAAATGAAGACCTGTCTTACATTTGCAGGGACCCCTTTACTGGAACATCTTACATTTTAATGGGTGACTGTGGCTCAGTGGTAAAGTACAGTTGGCTTGCAATTGGAGGGTCGTAGGATCGATTCCAGGTTCCTCCAGTCACATGTCAATGTGCCCCTGGGCAAGGCACTTAATCCCAAAAAACATCGTCCTACCGAGCCATGTTGGGTGTCATTGTGTATGAATGTGAGTGTGAATGGGTGAATGTGGCTTCAATTTAAAGTGCTTTGAGTGGTCAGTATGACTAGAAAAGCACTATATAAGTTCAGTCCATTTACCATTTAAGGACTCCTTACATCTATACCACATGCTTCATTTTCATTTTTTGTTTGTTAGTTTTTTTGCATCTAGATACGTTTATTATTTATGTCTCTGAATCTTAGAAAGCACAACCCGTCACTAAATGTCACTAAAACAGAGCAATAAGCTTGCATTACAGTCAGTCTTAATTAGATTTATCTGAATAAATAAGACTTGTCAGCCTTAATATTACGAGACTTAGTTTGTATTTTAGTATAAGAAACAGAGCAATGGTTGCTTTTTAAAAATATTTGATTTGTTAAAAAAATATGTTGTGATTGCTTATTTTAAAAGTAATAAAGGTCACAGACTTTGCTATTCTGGTGAACAGGAAAGACAAAATAAAACTCTTCCATCATGCACCTTCAGACTTTGTTGTGATTCACCCTGTGGACAAAGGCACCATAATTCACTGCTGCTACATATGACATCATCTCCTGTATGATGAATCATTTAACTTCTGATACCCAGAATTTTATAAAGCCAATAAAAACAATTAAAAATATGTTACTGACAATCTACATCAAACAGAAGTAGAAAACATAGAATTGTCATAAGAAGCATGAGAAAAATAATAATGAAATTACTAAGATTTAGATTGTGGTGGTTCAGATTTGTTTGGTGGTTTTGCACTAATTCTTTGAGACTGTAAACTCTTGGAAAAAAATAAGGCTGTGATGAGGTAACTTTTTTCGGGTAGGATTTTACTCAGCTGATGATGGTGCTGGTATAATCTGAATATATGAAGACACTCAAACATCTCTAATTTTAGAATTACAATAGAATAACCTTGAACACAATTTAATCTGTGTCAGAAAAATGTCCATTAATCCATAAATAATGAATCTCTCACACTGTTGAATAAAAGAACAAAATAAAACTGATTGTCAGTTTATATCCACAAAGCAATATAAGATAAATAGCTTACATTAACCAGACTTGAAGACAATGTTAGTATTAGAATAGCAGTTGTTTGATTTACAATCTTTTTTAATTTGTAGTGAGTTCCAAAGATACTTCCAGTGAGTCTGTTTCTGAAAAAAAAAAAAACTTCACCATCATAAAAGGACATAGCATTTACGTTGTTCCTCTTACTGATCCTTCCTCTGTTTTAAGATTATTTCTGCACTCCCCCACCCCCTTCCAACATTAGTTTCAGTTTGTGTCAAGAGGCAAATCAATACCAAATTGCCAGTTAGACCTCAGGAGAGTCTCTTAGCAGTGCTTTCAACTCCCTGTTTTTTTATAGGTATCCGTTTAAATTAGTGTAAGCTTTGGTTACTGCCGGCTTTGCATAATAAGGAACATTGTGGACATGTAATGATTTATAACAGGAAAACACTGACTGGTTTGTGTTTTCAGTGAACAAAAAAGTATTTGTACTCATTTCCAGTCAAGTGTATGATTGCCATGTTTGTTTAAAAAGACGTTCAGTTAATCTTTTTCCCTGCAAAATGCTCTCCTTCTGTGTAATGTCAATTAATGAAAAAATCTGTCTAAAAACCCCATTAAGCGATAAAATTCCTTCTTTTTTTTTCTCTGCGAACTACACTGATAAGAATGCAATGTGATACAAAGGGGCATCTATGAAAGTGTTTAGTTCATTAAAGATAAGACTAAAGACAAGCACTTTCTCTTTTCCCTATTGTTTCCTTTAGCCTCTACACTTTTCATCATCAGTCACTTTGAAAGGTTTTTCATTTATGACTCTAATCGCCTTTTCACCCGAAGTTAATTGCACACTGTAGGTGAAGAGGGAATCATATGAGGAGAGGGGCTATACAGACATAGGGAAGCTAAAAGGGTATATTGGTTGAAAATCTGAGGTGCCCCTGGGTGCTTAGTGGATCATGCTGGGGAGATTATGTGTGTGAGAAGATAAATTCTCCTTGAAGGACAAAACTTATCTAAATATTGCGTCAAACCAACAGGCTGTAATTGTTTTGTACAATGTTTCCCAAATTTAGTAAATTGTAAGTACAAATCAAATATTGAACATTAAACTCAACGGAACAAATCATTTGAAAAAAAAAGATTGCTTGACATTTAAATTAGAACATGTACAATGAAATAAAATTGTATTTGTTTTCGCAAGTTGGTTTGCCAACCGGCTGCACGGTGGCGCAGTGGTTAGCGCTGTTGCCTTGCAGCAAGAAGGTCGTGGGTTCGTATCCCGGCCCAGGGTCTTTCTGCATGGAGTTTGCATGTTCTCCCCGTGTATGCGTGGGTTCTCTCGGGTACTCCGGCTTCCTCCCACATCCCAAAAACATGCATGATAGGTGAATTGATCACTCTAAATTGTCCCTAGGAATGAATGGAGTGTGAATGGTTGTCTGTCTCTCTGTGTTGGCCCTGCAACAGACTGGCGTCCTGTTCAGAGTGTACCCTGCCTAACGCCTGATAATTGCTGGGATAGGCTCCAGCTCCCCCGTGACCCTGAATTGGATAAGCGGTTAAGAAAATGGATGGATGGATGGATGGTTTGCCAACCTTTCCACAAGATGACAGGGTAAAGACTTTTTAGCTGAAAAATACCAATGTTTTTAATAAACGAGTTAAATGAATTTCAAATAAAAGTACTGGAAAACACAGCAACATTGGTAGGTATTTTATCAATTCAATTCATTATTTTAAGGTTTCCAACACCAGGTTGAACCTTTTTCACAACAAATTTAGCAAGTTTTGAGAACAAGAGTGTCCACCCCACTACTAGCTATATTTGTCTGTAACATTAACTGAGTATTCTGATCTTTGTGTGAATGTGTTTGTTTTTCTTAGGGGTTTCTCTTATATGTTGAATCTTATAGACTTTATAGAGCACTTGGGATATTAGACTTATATCACTAACACTTTAATATCTCATTCAACATTTTGAAGCTTTTCGTGCGTTTAAATCGATGTGTTCAGAACTAAAGATTTGTGAGTTATCAAGACATTATAGTTATCGTACAAATGGAATGATCATTATTTAGTAAAGTGAGAATTCTTAGGAAATCTTTAATCAAAGGAAAAATGTGCAGTGACAGAGATACGCAAATCACAACTTGACACATCATCTTACCAACATGGTCGCATTACATCCATACTGTATACTCTGCAGCAGGAACAGACTGTCCAAAAATCAAACATCTTACTCCAAGATTGAGAGCACACCAGGCTAGAAACCCGTTCACATATAGTGGGGCAAAAAAGTATTTAGTCAGCCACCGATTGTGCAAGTTCTCCCACTTAAAATAATGATAGAGGTCAGTAATTTTCATCATAGGTACACTTCAACTGTGAGAGACAGAATTTGAAAAAGAAATCCAGGAATTCACATTGTAGGATTTTTAAAGAATTTATTTGTAAATGATGGTGGAAAATAAGTATTTGGTCACTTCAAACAAGGAAGATCTCTGGCTCTCAAAGACCTGTAACTTCTTATTTAAGAACCTCTTCTGTCCTCCACTCGTTACCTGTATTAATGGCACCTGTTTGAATTCGTTATCTGTATAAAAGACACCTGTCAACAGCCTCAAACAGTCAAACTCCAAACTCCACTATGACCAAGACCAAAGAGCTTTCGAAGGACACCAGGAAAAGAATTGTAGACCTGCACCTGACTGGGACGAGTGAATCTACAATAGGTAAGCAGCTTGGTGTGAAAAAATCTATTGTGGGAGCAATTATCAGAAAATGGAAGACATATAAGACCACTGATAATCTCCCTCGATCTGGGGCTCCACGCAAGATCTCATCCAGTGGGGTCAAAATGATCATGAGAACGGTGAGCAAATATCCCAGAACCAAACAGGGGGACCTGGTGAATGACCTTCAGAGAGCTGGGACCAAAGTAACAAAGGTTACCATCAGTAACACACTACAACGACAGGGAATCAAATCCTGCAGTGCCAGACGTGTCCCCCTGCTTAAGCCAGTGCATGTCCAGGCCCGTCTGAAGTTTCCCAGAGAGCACATGGATTATACAGCAGAGGATTGGGAGAATGTCATGTGGTCAGATGAAACCAAAGTAGAACTTTTTGGTATAAACTCAACTCGTCGTGTTCGGAAGAAGAAGAATACTGAGTTGCATCCCAAAAACACCATACCTACTGTGAAGCATGGGGGTGGAAACATCATGCTTTGGAGCTGTTTTTCTGCTAAGGGGACAGGACGACTGATCCGTGTTAAGGAAAGAATGAATGGGGCCATGTATCGTGAGATTTTGAGCCAAAACCTCCTTCCAACAGTGAGAGCTTTGAAGATGAAAAGTGGCTGGGTCTTCCAACATGACAATGATCCCAAACACATCGCCCGGGCAACGAAGGAGTGGCTCCGTAAGAAGCATTTGACAGTCCTGGAGTGGCCTAGCCAGTCTCCAGACCTCAACCCCATAGAAAATCTGTGGAGGGAGTTGAAAGTCCGTGTTGCTCGGCGACAGCCCCAAAACATCACTGCTCTCGAGAAGATCTGCATGGAGGAATGGGCCAAAATACCAGCTACTGTGTGTGCAAACCTGGTAAAGACCTATAGTAATCGTTTGACCTCTGTTATTGCCAACAAAGGTTATATTAAAAAGTATTGAGTTGATTTTTTTCTGTTATTGACCAAATACTTATTTTCCACCATAATTTACAAATCAATTCTTTAAAAATCCTACAATGTGAATTCCTGGATTTTTTTTCCACATTCTGTCTCTCACAGTTGGAGTGTACCTATGATTAAAATTACTGACCTCTGTCATCATTTTAAGTGGGAGAACTTGCACAATCGGTGGCTGACTAAATACTTTTTTGCCCCACTGTACCTGGCACATTTTCCTCAAGGAATTCACACAGAATTGTTGCATATGTGGTGCATCTAAAAATATGCTACCACATTGTTTTTAGTTAATATTTAATTTAGAAAAGGTTGCAACCATTTAAGTTCTCTACTTAGATTTTTATGGGAATTTATCAAACATGATTCTTATTATCATTGACTGATCTGAGTGTAAAGGGGAACCAAAAGAAGTTAGGCGGAACCTTTGTTCCAATGGGGGGGCGTTGCACCAGGTCTCTTTTAGCGGCGGACTCCGGCTCCCCCTCAGACGAGATCGGACAGAGGAAACAGCGCTTCGCCCGTTCATTGCTCTACACTTTACACTGTTTTTCAGGTCAGTGCATGATAAAGAATATATTTAGTTGGAGTCTAAGTGATTTTGATATAGTTCTCTGTTCGTGAGCACGTTATCTTGCTATATTATCGTGTATTTTCCAGCGGGGAAAATAGTTAGTCGGAGTTTGGAGGAGGGGAATGCGCGCCGCATTGAGAGTTTCGCGGGTTGAGAGGCAGAAATATCGCGAGGGTTCTGTAGTCTGTCGTGAGTGTTCTATCTATGCAGATAAGCATTTATTAGTATTTCATTACTGTAATAGTAAGCAACCAGGAAGCTGGGTAAACTAATTTAAGGCTGGAAAGAGAGAGTAAGGCCCGATTTTTCGGGTTATGCAACATGTTTATTTGATATGTAATGAGACAGTACAGTCGTGCTTAAGGTTTAACCTTGATATAAAGTGGTTGTGTGTTTTTGTGTGGGTGTGGGGTGGGTTGTGTTGGGGGTTTTTTTTGTTTTTTGTTTGGTTTGTTGTTGTTTTTGGTGTGTTGTTGTTTGTTTTGGTTTTTGGGGTGTTTTTGGGTGGGGGGTGTGTGTGTTGTTTGGGTGTTTTGGTTTTTGTGTGGTTGTTGGTTTGTGGTGTGTTGGGTTTGTTGGTGGGTGGTGTTGTTGTTGGTTTTTGTTTGTTGTGTTTGTGTGTTTTGGGTTGGGGGGGTTGGTTTTGTTTTTGTGTGTTTTTGTGTTTTTTGGGGTGTAGAAACGGCCGAGGTACAAGGTTTGCATGAAAATGTTATCCAACAGTTGATTATTTATATATATATATATATATATATATATATATATATATATATATAATCAACTGTTGGATTTATAAGCCAGCAGGGAAGGAGAGAATATGTTTCATTCTGGGATGGGGATCAGGGAAATGTCATAGAAGCCAGAGATTTTAAGATGTGCCTCAGACATCCTTTCTTAGGGGTTAAAGTAATCAACGATACAGTATTTTGGACTTGGCCAGGCATACACATCACCACTCAGATCCACTGGGGAAATATAAAGGGACGCATGCCAAAGTCACACAAGAACTCAGTTTATTATCTTCTGCAAACTGTAACTTCTCCTGACTGTCACTTTCAGTCCAGTACAACATAGATTATAGGCTAAAAGCACTTCACATAAGGTAAATACCTCACCAAGTTTTGACACTGAGGCTTTCATGGTCTGTTTATGGCAAGTCCTGTAATGTGCTGTAAATCACAACTGAGGTGGTGACAGTGCTTCAGTAACCAGTGAGAGACTCTGAACTGCAATAACCTCATGCATTTAAAGCCCTGTAAATTTGTCAATCCAATGAACACATCCTCTGTAAAAGCGATGAATAAAAAAAATACAAATTCCTTGACTTGCCAAACTTTTATATAACATAAACATTTTTGCATTTTGTCACAACCACCACTTTCATTATATTTAATTGGGAATTAATGTGACATAGCAGCATAAAGTTAAGCAAAATTGTGAGGTGGGAGGAAAAGGATACATGATCAATTTTTTTTGACAAATACAATTCTTAAAAGTGTAGTGCACATATGTATTCAACCCTCTGTACTCTGATACCTCCAAATGAAATCCAGTTCAAAT
The DNA here is from genome assembly GCA_028564705.1 of Apricaphanius iberus. Lineage (NCBI taxonomy): Eukaryota > Metazoa > Chordata > Actinopteri > Cyprinodontiformes > Aphaniidae > Apricaphanius > Apricaphanius iberus. Next base: position 179,700 of record JAPXFQ010001927.1, read on the forward strand.
CCCTTCAGAAATGAACAAATTAGCAAATACAGTCTACCTGCATCTCATTTTTTTCTCTTTTTATGCATCCTGTTTGGCAGTTTGACACTCAGCATTGATGTCTGAGTACCAAGTGGAAGCCCAACAGATTTACTTTAACAAACGTTACAGCTATTGCTATAGTACTCCACTTGATATGCATGTGTAATAAATCTTTATTAGATATTGCTGTTGGTCTAATTTTTATCTCTTGTTTAATCTCTTATAGATATAGCTGTTATGTGAACTGGCAAAAGTGTCAATTGTTGGTCTACTAACAAACTTCTGCTCTAGGTGGATAATAAACATTGATCATTATCCAGAATACACAAGCACCTCAACTAAATAAAGGAATAGGAATGCTTTTTTCAGCAGGGGCAAGGAAGCTGGTCAGGGGTTATGGGAAGATGGCTAAAGCTAAATACAGAATCACCTTTTGGAAGCTAGAAAAACCTGCCAATAAAACCTAAACTCCCTTTGTCTATCTCTTGCTCCATCCTACTATCACTCATGAACATGACAATTAAACTTCTCCGCTTAAGGCAAAGTATGACTGTCAACCCTAAGGGAGCAGTTCACCTTTTTAAGGTCAAGACTGATTGCCTCAGATTTGAAGGAACTGACTCTCAACATAGCCACACTAAGCTTAGAACCTCTCTAGCTGCAGGCAATGACCCTAAAGAAGTCAATTGGACTACGTCATCTATGAAATGTAAAGTTGAAACCCTGAGGTTACCAAAACCGACACCCTCCTCTCCACGACTGTGTAGGGTGGCCAGATGTCCCGCTTTGTGCGGGACAGTCCCGCTTTTCCATGATTTTTCACGCGTCCCGCTTACTGGAACGCTGTCCCGCATTTTTATTAATAGGCTCCAGTTTATAAAGCGATTGTGTAGCGAAAGCAGTGAGGGTTGTCATAGTAACAGACACAGCCCGCCGGCTGATTTGATTGACACAAGGTAGGAGGCGGGACTTTAATGCAGATCCAGGCTGCGTCTTCCAACCACAAACTACATTAAAACAAAACAAAAAACGACAGAGTGAGCATGGAGGACAAGGAAGTCACAGCGGTGAAAAAAAGAAAATGTTCGTACAACAGAGACTGGGAAACCACATACTAGTGGGCTAAACCTGTTCAGGGTGACTCAGACAGAGTCTTCTGCGATGTTTGTCACTGTAATTTTTCTGTATCACACGGCGGGGAATATGACGTGAAGCGGCACAGCAAATCGGAGAGTCACAAAAGACATGTTGCTCAAAAGTAGGCTTCCCATTCAATGGACAGGTTCCTGCTAAAGCCCAAACAAGATTCTAACACAGACAAGGTAACTACTGCTGAAATAACAAGTGTTTACCACACTGTGCAACACTCCCAGTCATACAGAGCAGAGGAATTTGGAAACAAGCTATTATCAGTCATGTTACCAGACTATGAGATAGCTAAGAAGATGTCATGTGGTCGTACAAAGGCAGCATCCATTGTGATAGACGTGCTTGCACCTGCCTCTGTAGAGACATGTTTGGCAGAGTTAAAAACACCAGTGGTTCCAGATCTCCCAGGTGACAAAAAGGCCCACGTGCAATTTTTTTCAGTGGCCTCAGATGCATCGAATCATGGCACAACTAAACTGTTCCCACCATCTCTGAGATATTGGACACCAGAGCTGGGTTTGAAAAACAAGATCCTTGACTTTTATGAGGACAGCAATGAGTCAGCTGCTACAATACACCAGCAGATTACAAGTAGGTTACAGGAAAATGGCCTGCATCTGGACATGATTTCAGCATACTCCGCTGATAATGCAAGTGTAAACTATGGGAAAAACAATTCTGTTTTCCAGAAGCTAAAGGAAGACAACAGTGGCATCATTAAAGCAAATTGCATGGCCCACATAGTGCACAACTGTGCAAAGCATGCTGGAGACAGGATGAACATTGACATTGACTTTGTTGTGAACAAAATATTCAGTCACTTTTCAGTGTCTGCACAGCGTACAGAAGAACTGAAAGCTGTGTTTTCCTTTGTGGAAGAAGATTATCATGTAGTACAGAGACATGTGCCCACTAGATGGCTGAGTCTGTGGCCTTGTGTGCAGAGGCTATATGACAGTTGGGCAGCTATCAAGAGTTACTTCTTGTCACTGGGAGAGAACAAGTGCCCAAAAGCACTGTGGCAGCTGTTCAAAATGGATCAAGATGGTGAGGGGCAACCCCTTGAGCTGCAGGCCTACCTGGCCTTCTCAAAAAACACGCTGAAGATCTTCCATGATGTTGTGCTGCTGTTGGAAGGACAGTATGGGACTGTGTGTGAGATGTATGATATGATGCTCACTCTCAAGACAAAGCTCCAACAACGCCAAATTGATTCATTCTTTGGAATGGAGACCATTGCTATCATCCAACAGTTTCCTGAGCAAAAGGCAGCAACAATCAAACATGATTTTTCCAACTTCTACAAAGCTGCACTCAACTACCTGGACAAATGGTATGACTTCTCTGATAACTATCAGAAGAAAGTTGCATGCTTGGCACTGAAGAGCAACTTCACATTCTCCCAGCTCAGTGATGCTGTGGAGGTCCTACAGATACAGGGGAAAGTGGACATGGATGAACTGTACGAAGAGTACTGTGGGACTCTGCTCCGCCAGCAGGAAGTTGTAGAGAGAAGAGCTCCTGTTGTTGAGAAGTGGTCCATCTTCCTTAAAGGCACAAAAACACCAAATCTGACTGCTGTTGCATCCTTTCTCTTCAGCATCCCCATAACCAATGCTTCCATTGAGAGAGTGTTTTCACTCATGACTGCAGCGTGGACTGTCCAGAGGAACCGCTGCTCTGTGGAGCTTATCAAAAGTGAAATTCAAGTCAAGACCAACTTTGAGTACAGTTGTAAGGAATTCTACAGCTATGCACTTAAACAGAAGGCCTTATTTGAAGCTGCACGCTCAAGCAAAAAATATAAAACCAAGAGGACCGTGTAAGGTAAGATAAACATTAAATAAGATATAGATTAGAATATTGTGGGCACTGAGCCAGTGTGATGCTAGATTTTAACGCTGTACTGCTGGTCTTGTGTTTCTCTGCTAGGTGCTTTACATGGCGCTGAAATGACATTGCCTGTGTGGGCCAGGCCTGCCTGCATTTGTTACTGTGATGGAAAGAACTAAAAGACTTGTTATAGCCACAACATAGAAGGTTTGAGCCAGGTGCTCTCATTGGTGCTGGAAGAGTATTGCTGAAATGTTTTTTTTATTTATTATTATTATTATTATGATTACTATTATTTATTATAAGTGTCTATTCCCTCCTCACCAGTTTTCAATTTGTATTTCTGGTTTTATTATTTGTTATATATGTCGTTATGTTGTGCCTCATTTTATTTTAATTTATTTTATGTATGACACTTGGTGGCATTGTGCAGTAAATAGAGATGTTTAAAATGCATTTCACTCATGTGGTTAGTGATTCTGACTGAGTTGAGTGAGGTTTTGTCAGCTGTTATTTTAGTGAATGTTTGGGTCAGATAATGAGCTTATGAGCTACATTAAGTTAGTACTTGTTCTACTTGAATTTGTGGGTTCAGTTGTTCTACAAGAACAAACACTTGAATGTTTTGGAGTTGTGCTGGGCTCGTGTTGTTGGAAATACATGCAAGCCAAACACTGTAGAAACACATTAAAGAGCAGTTGAAAGAACAGTTTAAGTCTTGAATGCTTATTCAGTTTGCTTTTGTCAAACAACATGAGAAAGTTAAATTTATGTAATTTATATTATGCTTAAATAGCAATGTTAGAACTAAAGGGCAGAATAGAAAAGTGCTTTTAAAACAAACAAAAAAACAACTTAGTTTAGACTTGCATGCATTCCAAGTCGATGCATTGAAATCTCTAATTGTCCCACACTCACGTAGTCTTTGTCCCACATTTGGTGAGTTGGGATCTGGTCACCCTACGACTGTGCCTTGAGATCTTGTCCATAAACACCTAAAAAACAGGATCTAGAAACAATTTCCTGCTGAGATTGCTGATTCAGCCATTGCCTTGTGCATACAAGGGTTAGATACTCCTTAAATATGAATTATATCTTGTTTCCCTTGTATATAGAACGATTTGTCAACTGGCTCCATTTCTGTAAGCCTCTTCAAAATGTGAAAGCTAAGAGAATAGGCCACACAACGGTTTAGATAGTTAAGATAGATCTTCATAGTTAAGGATAATATTGCTTACTCGAACCTGCCCATATCTACAGCCCAAGTACTGATTAGAAATTTGAGAGAACAGGTGAACTGAAGTGCATCAAGTAGTGAGAAGCATGATTATAACGTTCAAAAACGAGCTCCATTGGTTCACCTATAGAGGATAGCACAAATGTTATTTTAGAGTGAGAATATGCCACTCCTGATAAAATCAGTTAATCTTAAGACATTTTACACATCTTACCTAGAAGTACCAATAAGTGAGGGCACTATATTTAGTGTTGATTTGACTAAATTGCAGCAAAAGGCCAATGGCGAAAAAACTATAAATAAATAAAAGTGATCAAATCTGGAAAAAAAATAAACACAAAGAGAGTTACATAATTCAAGTTCCAAATCTGTTCATTTGGTAAAATCAGTCATATAGATCTCTGTCACCGGCATGAGTATATGGTAACTTGGCAAATTTGGAAATTACTATAACAATAATTTTGTGGCATCACAAAGGGAATGATGAAAACAGCCATCATTGATATTACAGTTATCACCCTCTGTAGCAATGTTTGTATAATTTTTAACGTATGGTAGATAAGACATGTGCCATGATGATATGCTGCATGATTAAAATATAACATCTTGGCAAAATTATTTTTTTAAATCAAATTTTAATGCTTTTTACTGTATGTAAAGCATCCTATGAATAGCAGGGGACAGCAGGAACTGTCACATAATATTAACTTCTGTATAAAGCTTTCGATTTAAATCCCATTGATATTCAAAGCATGTGAATTATATTATGTACCACTGTCCTCAGAGTTTAATTAGGGAAATGATGCAGGCACACTGAGAAAAACAGAGGCTCTATTTACCTCGGCTTCTAATAGGAGACATTTATTGCTTATTCGTCTGTTGCTTGTTTTTTTTAATAGTCTAAAATGATCATTTATGTACTTTTGCCAAGGCAAGAATATGTTGTTATTCTTGTCTCTATTAAAATTAATGCCTAAAAACTGGAAAGAAATATTGCAGATCAGATTGGTTCTCATTGTCAATTAGCAGTGCACTGGAGATGATTCCTTACATTCCTTCTATATGGCCGTCAGCAAGTCATTTGAAATGGATTTCACATCACCAATGAAGGCTAAGGGGAAAAATGGTCCAAACATGCTTCAGGCAATAACTGGAGCTGTGGGTAGCTTACCTTAATCAGCTGCTTCTGTATGTAAAAACTCCTGTATTGGAATTGTTCTTCCTTTGTTCCATGTTGGTAGCAGCATCAGTATGTCGAGCTCTACGATCATATTTTTTTTAACATTTCCTCAAAATCTATTTACATATGATTAGGATGGTTTAATTATTATTTGACAATGTCTTATGTGATGTTTGCTTTTATGTTTCACTTTGTATTCTTTTTCTCTCTTCGTTTTCATACTTATTTTTTACTGTGTTTTTGTTGTTGTTGTTAGAAATTATATATATATATATATATATATATATATATATATATATATATATATATATATATATATATATATATATATATATGTGTGTGTGTGTGTAAGCCAGCAGGGAAGGAGATAATATTTTTCAGTCATTATATTTGGAAACTGCTGTTTTGGCCATAATACCAGTCTTCAATTATCCTTTTGGACAGAGCAAAACTGTTTACCATTGCTTTTGATGTAAACTTTATAATCTGAAGAAGTCTAGCAGCAAAAATCATAACAGTGCAGTTTCTATATATTTGTATATTATACAGTCCAGTCATAACAGACAGCAGAACAGAAGCTCACTTCTGAATTCTGTTTTCTGATGGGAGCATCTGATTCGAAGGAGGTCACGGTTATTCTTTACCCTGGCTGTATGAAGTCTGCCTGGTGTTTGCTGGGAGTAGAGATTTTTTTTTTTTTTAATAAAACATCAACAGTATGTGACTGCTTGGGGAAAGTGGATTATTTTATTACTAAGTAAAATAACGTCTGTGTGTATATAGCCCCTTGTCTGGGTCATCACAATAAAAACTATATTTCTGATCGCTTCTCACAGTATTTGGACAAAATGTCACGGGGGAAAATAAGCCTGTGTAAAAACTCAATATTTGCAGCTGCAGAGGAGCTGATTTTGGTCAAGCAGGCAAAGTGTGAATTTTTGTTATTAAGATGGAAAAAAAACATTAAAAATGCAATATTAGAATTATTAAAATGTATTTGTATTACCTATAAAACAATTGGTTGGACATGTATCTGCAAGGTGGTAAATACAGGTTGTATCCCCACATAAGCAATGAGTATCGAGAGCTTGTTGATGAAAGATCCAAATGCTGCTGGATCAGCAAATAAAGCTGAAGGTTAACGAGACCAAAACACAAGACATTGATCAGGACCAGGACCAGGATCGAAAAACAGAAATAAGCTGGGTACAAGGTGATAACACTCTGATCTGACAAAGTGGGAAATATCAAGGGGTGTAAAGTAAATATTGCATGGTTTGGCTCCTTAGAGATTGGTGATGGTAGACAGATGTTGAGAGTTACACAATTAAAGAAATTACTTTACCATGCTGAAAGAGGAAATTATAAGAATTAAACATAAACCGAAATAAATATTAACTTAAAATACCCAAGTTAGCCATAACATCAACTTTATGACATTACATGTTTGAAGATGAATGTGGATTTTTTAGGGGGGTCACAATCTCGATTTTTTTATCATGATCAATCAAGATCAGGTCACAATCTCATGCATCGTAATCCAAAAGAGGATCAACATCACCTCCCCCCCACGTTTACTGTAGCGTGACTAGCGTCCCACTTGGACTTCGTAGCACCAGTTAACAGGCAACCATCTCTTTACTCAAAACGGAGTAAATCAGTCACTGTTAGTAGGAACCACGCATTGCATTTTTCCTAACAAGTAGCTCTCACCTTCTCCTGCAACTCACAACACCTGGTAACAATATTAACTGTTGTATCACAATAAGAGCATCCCCCATGAACAGAGCACATGGCCACAAAGTACATTGTAGCTGACGGCAGCTAGCAGCTGTTAGCTAAGCTACAGTAAAACCACGGGGAGTTCAGATGAAAAACAAGAAGCAGTGGGACCGGAGCTTGAAGCCACTCCTGCATCAAATCCAGGATTTGGAGAATCATGACACTCCTAGAATGTATGTATACAATGAAAATTAAATAATTATATACAGCAAAATACCATTTTTTTCCTCCACTCACTCATTTTGTAAACTTATCACAGTACTTCACTGGTTACTGTCTCACTTTGGTATAAGGTTAACTTGTTGTTAACCTTCCTGACCCAAATGCAGAACACAACTAGCACGATCAGTTGTATAAGAAAATTTATTGAAACAATAAATCATGTGTGGTCACAGGAACCATGAGAGCTGCATGGAGGAGTGTAGAGAAACAGTGCTGTAAAAATGGAGTAATGAGTTTTGATGTGATGAGAGGATTTGAATGAAGTCAGATGAGGCTTACTTGCAGGTAGTGGAGTTGACGCCAGGGAGACAGAAAGGGTTCCAGTATGTCTGCTAGATTTTCCAGTGGAGGTCCAGGGGAAACAGGACTGGAAGAACCAGAGAAGGAGAATGGAGAGCAGACAGGCAGAGCATGGAGCCAGAGCATGGACAAACAGGAGAGAGGAGCTCTGAAGGTTCCCAGACATGAAACTAAGAGAAGGAGTTTACACAGAAGCTGACAGACGGATCACAAGGAGTTTTTTTCAGAGGGAACCTTGGAAGGTGTACAAGTAAGTTTTAGCAGAGGTAAGTATTCACATGGAAACTTTCAGCAAGGTCTACTCAGAAGAATACGCATTGGTTAATGATAATGGATTACATTTATATAGCACATTTCAAGACCCTCAAAGAGCTTTATAATTGGATTATTCATTTATTCTCACATCTGCACAGTGGTGGAAGCAAGCTAAAATTGTAGCCACAGCTGTCCTGGGGCAGTGTGACATTTTGCGCCATCACCTCCTCTGGCTAACACCAGTTGAGAAGGTAGGTGAAGTGTCTAGCCCAAGGACAATATGGCATGTAGCTACAATTTCCGGGTTGCAGGCCAACAACTATACCACTGAGCTAAAACCATCACAACAGAGGCAAAGCTCTCATGCATCAAAATTCTGACAGCCACACCTGAATCGTAAAAATAACTTCCCTGTTCAGAGCCCTATCAACAAGCTATGTATTTGATTCAGGTGTGTTGGAAAAGGGATCCATTTAAAAAGGACTGAAGCCGTTAAAGACTAGAGTTAGGCATCCTTGCCTCAGGGTCATCGTCCATTTGCAAAACACATTTGTGCCCAAACTTTAACGTTCTTCTAGATGTACTGACATGCTGCTTAAGAATTGCCATGAAATGTTTCCCTCATTGGATCATCTAGTTTTTGAACACCTTCAATTCCTTCTGCAGCAACACACCATTACAACATGATACTGCCATCAGTGTGCTTCACATTAGGATTGGTTTCCCATGCTTGCACTTTCACCATTTTTTAATACATTTTTAAATTCTGACCGGCATGCAGAACACCTCTAGGGGGGAGACTAGTTGTAAAATTAATAAACGTTTTATTAAAACAAAGAACCAGTGAAGACTATGAGAATTGTAGGAAACTGAACAGGGAAATGGCGATGTGAGGAACTGCAGGAAGGGAAGTCCAGAGGAGAGAGAAAATATTGATTTGAATGTGACTGTTTGGAATGTACTCAGGTGAAGCTTACTTGACTTGTGGATGATTGAATGCCAGGGAGAGAGAGCTAAGATTCCAGAATTTCTGTGGGAGCTTCCTGCTGGGTTCTGGGAGACACAGGGGATGTGAATCCGGGAGGTGAGGAAGCACGGAGGGTGGGCAGGCAGAGCTTGGAACTGAAGCATGGAAGAATAGGAACTTGGAGCTTCAAGGCTGTCAGATGTGGAGACCAAATGCTTATGATGAAGCTGGAGAACTGATCACAAAGAAGATTCTGGGAGGAAATATTGAAAGGACCACAGGGGAGTTAAATAAAGGTAAGATCCCAGAAGAACCCTCTAGAAATTAAATTTAGGAAACATGGAGGGCAAGAGGTTACCACAGAAATCACTCAAATCAGGAAACACTCAGTTATTGATTATCTGACAGCCAGCTCCCTTTATCCAACCAGTGCTGAATCTCAATCAACTGTAGAAGCTAGATGAACAGTTCCTCAGTACACGTAGGACTCCTGGTGGAACTTCCCAGAGAGGTGGAAAAAAAAGCTAGAAGACAGACAAACATAAACAGACAAACAAAAAGAAACATCCAACCCCTTAACCTATTCCTGATAGCTTGGCTGATTAAAAAGGGCATAGTGGGGGGGGTTTGCACTGTAGACTCTGCCCTCGCGGGGCGTGTATGGGCGTATAGTTCGGTCGTAATCACGCCCATTCTGCTCCCGCGTCTTTAGCTCTGATGCTAAACTTGGCTCGGCCCACTCATTAATAATTCAAGATTTCAAAAAATTATCTTACACAAACCCGCTTGGTGCCCAATGGAGGTACTACAGCAATGGAGGAGCAATGACGGCCTCCGTGGTATGCATTCACAAAGCAGAGCAGCCAGTGGCCTTTAGGTGCAACCTAACTTTGGCGGTCCTAACTTCCCTAAAACAGGACAAGTTTAGCTTGACTTGATGTCAGACATTAAGTAAAAAGTATCAGTCTCTTTTCGTACAGCTTCTGACTGTAGCTAAATATTTAGAAATCTGTGGGAAAATAAAAATAGATGTTTTTATTACCCCGAAAAACCATTCATTTTAAGAGTGTGTTCTTGAAGCTTAAGTCGAAAAAAATCTTTCTTCCAAAAGCTTTATCCCTCTTCCTTTAGGTTTTGGGGTAATTTCCTGAACATAGATGAAGAATCAGGACACAGGACGTAAAATGCAAAGGGTGTTTTTTTTTATTTTTTTTTAATTTTGATCATAAAAAATGCAATACTGGAGTTAAATCCAAGATTTTATTGTACTATTGATAAACTCTGACATTTTAGGAGTATTTCCAATGAGCTATGATTTACCCATAACAGAGATATTTATTACCAGTGCTACAAGCACTGTCACTATCACATAAGATGAGTTGGGAAGTTGAATGACTGTCCATAGGCGATTTTAATTTAACATCTCAAGAGGGTTGAAAGTATGGGGGAAGAGACAATATTTCAAATTGACATGCACACTGAAAAACAAATATAGGTATGTCTGTAAATAAAAAAATAATTTAAATCGCTAATGTTTAGACTTTTATTAACATGAGAGTGTGGAAAAGAAAACAAATTGTCGAAATGCTGAAATACTGAGCAGCAACTGATGTCAGCAAGGTTTTCTGACAATCTACTATTTAGATTATAACACTTTTAAATGCTGCTAGTAAGCTATCGCAATGGGGACATTATATATAGTGAGTGATAATGCAAATTCAAGGTTACATTCCCTGTTTTTGAAATACTGATAGTTTTGTAACTTAATTTTTAATAAATAATTTCATCATTGTATCACATTGTTTTAATTTAAATGATCTCTAACATATACCACATCATACAATTGTTTTTTAAATGAATAACTACCTGGGCAAGCCCTTGTTTTGCTCCTCCAAAGCTTGTTTTATTATGTGACTTAGACAACCACTTAATAAATTTAACATGAGGTTGGAATATGTCCCATAGCTGGTGGGTTGCCAGTTCAAATCCCCCCTCCCCCACCCCCCTGCTGAATGTAATGTAAAGCACTGTGTGGTCCTCTTGACTGAAAAAGCATTGTTCGAATACAGACAACTTTGTCTCTTTAAGACAACTGACCTATCTATTTGACATCGTGCAGATTTCAATTCTAGTAAAAGGACTCCTGCACCTCGGTGACACATTTATAAAAATGAGATCTGTTTTCATTGGTGTTGCTTATCATATCTTCAATCTTATAATCACTAAACACTAAAGGACAGATTAAAATGAATTTGTCAAAAACAGTCCTCACCTACCTTTGGCTATTTCTGAACTTTTCAATTGTGTAAGTTTTTTAAATTATAGATAGGGATTTTAGAAGTATGGTACAGAGGTAAATTATATTTTATTCCTATTTCACTGACACTGCTCTGTGAGTGAACTGGAAGGTGGCATTCATCACTTGTGATGTCTGTTTATAGTCTGCCATCTTGTGGCGGTGTTAAATAGTTGCACATTAAGTTATAGAATACAGGGTAGGGGGTAGGGTTTTGAGGTACAAAAACATTTTATCATAATTTATGTTTTACAGTATTGTAGCTTACTGATAGACTGTTGAAGCCTGTTTTTTTTCAGTGTAACAGTTATGTAACCTGTCTTGATCAAAAATCTTTCATCTGCTTTTGTATTAAACAGTACATATGTACAACCGGCAGATGACTAAATACCACTCACTGCACACTAAAAGTTACACTAAGAAGAAGGTCTTATCAGCAGCATGAGTCAAAAGCAAAATGTAATAAAAGTCACACCGGCAGCCAGATATATATTGGATACGTGCTTGATCTGGGACAGAAAACACATGCTGACATGGCTCCTTTCGTAGTAACCAGGTAAAAAACATTATAGGTTATGTGTGGAGCTTGATATGATAATGATATGACCTCAGTGCTGACTCGAGAGACCTAACATGCAGTAGCATTGTCTGTAACCATGCAACAGCTGCTGTTTACTTCTGAATGTTTAGAGACCGGACGTTTTACAAAACGAGCTCCGGGTTCATTAGAATTATGTCATGTTGGACCTACAGCCTAACCTGTAAGCAGTGATATTACAGCTAATGCTATTGTTTCTGTCTGTGTACCGTAACATAGCCGCCTGGGTTGTATCCAATTTGGTTCTCCATTAAAGTGTCTGTTTACCCTGCGAAATCTATGTGTGCCCAAAAAATCTGTAGATGCATTCTTACCCACCAGGACCAAAGGAAGACATTACTTTCTTAGTCGCTAGACATGGTGCTTGTTTTCATAATACCGGTATATATGCAGTGGTCTTGCAGTAAGTCTCTGAGTTTCTTCTATTGTTTTATTTGTGCTTGCTCCCATGCCGGTCGCTTCAGTTACTTCCAGCGCCGGCCGAATCGCTTGTGATTTTTGTTTCTTCATCCTGCCCCATGCCCCTTTAAGTGCTACACTTACAACAAAAGGGTGATGGGCAGAGAAAACCCACATTTGCACTGTCTGGGAGGGAACAAAAGCAAAATAGTTCAAAAGGGATGAAACCTTTTAGGCCTGAAGCTTCACCAACCACCACAAGTCCATGGATACTTCCCATGAAAAAGTCATGCTCTGTCATGATGACACTTAATTTTTTATGTGCAACTGTAAATATGCAACAACTATGAAAAGCACATTATAATGATAACCATCATTCTAGAGCTCTTCTGTTAACCTCTGATATTTTTTTTTTCTCAGTCAGCTACTTTACAAGGTAACCTTCACTGTTGTAAAGACAGAACAGGTTATGAATAACAAATGTTTTCTTTACACCTGAGAGAGAACCTTTCCATAACCAGCTATATAATTTACATTTCTCAGCCATAAAGAATCTCTTACTGCAGCTGAAGGTTGAAATGCATTTCAGAAAAGCCAGAAAGAAATTATATTTATTTGGGTAGCTATGATTTTTTTTTTACAATTGAAATGTTCCATAGCTTGTCATTTTAAACCAATATGAAGTATGTTAACAAAAGACAATCCATCCTTTACAACAGCTGATTAAATCTAAATTGAATCATATTATATTGCCCACCTACACGTGCTCTCTATTTTAATATATAACTTTTTAGAGCTTGTAAATGTAAAAAATGTATGTACTTGCTATTCTGGAGGTTTGGTCTGTGTCATGGTTGTGGATTGACATCAGATTCACAGTTGATCCATTGGAGGGTGCCGTGGAGGCACCGGTCTCAGCTCTGATAGGTCAAGATTTGCAGGTGAGCTTCTATACCAAATCCCTCGTCTTTGGTTTCAATACCTCCTTTCAAGGATTGTCAGGTTAACCTGGTACAAACCATTCCACTCACCTAAATCACCATCCATATTCACCTTTCTACGTCAAACTCCTGGACTCATTCACTCAATCAATGAAACTTCATAAAGTACTTTTCATACAAAACTGCACCTCAAAGTGCTTTACAGATTAAAATGACCCCACATCAACCACATCCCCATCCTTTCCCGACCAGAATTAAAAGAATGATAACCGTTATACCCTCCTTCCCCCAGCCCATTTCAAATGCACGCACACACTTAAAAGCAACAGTTAACAAGGACATCAGACACTCTTTTTCACCATCATCATCAGTGTGCCTCCTGTCGACCCACCAACACCTGCTTGTAAGAACTCACTCGCAGATCATTTCCAATCATAATAATATCCAGCTAACCTTCTCAGCTAACCTCCAGCCTCCGTTCGGTTTAGCAACCACACTGATTATCCTCCAATTTCAATCACTCCTGGAAACCCAGTTCTTCATCTCTGTAGGCATTTATCATTAAAAAATCTTCAGATTTATTGTCTTCTACTCATCATATTTTAGGATTTTCCAGTTTAGAAGGAAAGCAACCCTTAACTCCTATCAAAGATCTTCAGAGGGCCCCCACCTCACCAACTGTCCTGGAAAATATTAACCTGTTCACCGCAGTCTACTTAGAACAAGAAAACATGGATTAAGTGGACTTGTACATACATTCAATTATCTGAACAACAAACCCCATTTTGAAAATTTCTATTGTTTTTAAGTGAATCTCTGCATATATAGGTCTAACAGCATTTTACAATCAGATTTGTTACATCAGTTTAAAAGCATTTGGCTGTCAGGAGGCCCTAATAAAAACGAACATGCTCTGCGTGTAAAAAGTAAATATCTTTCTGTGTATGTGTGTGGATAGAGGATGCTGCTGCTCCTCACTTATATGTGAATGCTTCTCTGATCACATTCACACACATCAGGCCAACAATAACATTTTTAAACACACCTCCTCAACTGTTATGCTGACTTATTTGCAGTGTTGCAGTAAGTGTGTGTACGCATTTTCTCACATGAAACATTTCCCTGCATTATCGTATTTCCCATTCTGTGGGTTCAATCCTGTGAGTGTGCAGAGAGAAATCAAACAACCAGAACGCAGACAGAGACACACACTACTGAGATGCTGAAGGAAAGCTGTTCCAACCTTATTGATATCGATGAAATTCAAAGGATATCTTGTCACAGGCACATTTTTTCTGGGTTAATACTTCACCAAGAGTAATTTTCCAATCAAAAATACACCACTAGACCTAATTCAAATAGCAAATGAGCAAGAGGATTAGAAGTGAGGCTCATGCTGATGGTGAAGTCATTTCACTCTCATGCAGATTGAAGACTGTAAGAGGATTTTCTCAATCTTCTCCAACTCCTCTGAAATCTGCTTAAATTTATTAGGCTAATATCCCAGGCACTGAAATTATTTAACATCTGAGACTTCAAAACAAAAGGGTTCCACATTTCCTTTGTCACATCTATAATTATAGCTTTTAGGATGGTATTTACGTAAATGTCTTGTTAGTACTCACTATAAACAGACGGCATTGAAGTCTAAGATAGGTTAAACTGGATTTAAAACTTTCCACTCATTAAAAAAAAAAATGATGATTGCTTGTCATTTTGCTGTACATGTGATTTCGCCGGAGGTTGAATGATCTGGTGATGTAGTATTAGAAAGTTGCACAATTGCGATTTTTGGTCTCCATGGTAAGGTCCCTTCTCAAACACAAAAATCCAGCTTGATTGCAATGATTGAGATATGTACTACCCCCTATCGCCAGGACTATACACTCTACACTGGGAACAGTGTACACTGGGACTATACACTTTACACTGACACATAAATATAGTAGAACATACTTTGGTTGGCCAGGTAATGTCTGAACCAAAATGCGTCTTGCTTTATTCGCTCACATATTATGAACTATACATAAAGGGTCTTGCTAAAGGATCAGGACTACAAGATGGTATAAACCAGCTTTACAGCATGTTATCTGTGATATACATTCACCTTTGCATCAAAGTTTTAAAAACTAGGACGGTCCCCAACTCAAACAAGTAATTTATTTGTAGAGACTAAATCCCAATCTGAAAGATTTCAGTTTAGTTAAAAAATATAGCAGTTCAGCATTACTACCAAGACCAGTTACTGTTTTGGTTGGATATGTATATTTCTGCATAGCAAGTAATTAGCTATGAATTCAATTCAATTTGATTCACTTTTTTATATAGCGCCAATTCACAACAAATGTCATCTCAAGGCACTTTACAAAAAAAAGTAATTTCAATATAATTATACAAACATTCCAATAATTTAAAAATATTTTCTATGTACTCAATCCAAGCAGATTGTGATGAGTAATCGACCTGAGGTTGTGCCCGTATCATGCAGAATCCAACCACAGCAATTCCTCAGCAATTCCTTATACTGAGCAAGCATGTAGCGACAGTGGAGAGGAAAAAACTTCCCTTTAACAGGAAGAAACCTCCGGCAGAACCTGGCTCAGTACAAGCGGTCATCTGCCACGACCGTCTAGGGGTCAAGAAGACAGAGAAGAGACAGTATGGAGGATGCTCGGTGACTTTGAGCATCATCTGCACCGATGTTCCTCTTCCAGCAGGGGGCATTGTAGTTGAGCAGGGTACCAGACCATGTGGAGCCTCTATGGGGAGAAAAACACAGAGAAAACTGGGTTGACAATCGCAATAACAAGAACTATTATCAAGGAGGCTGTGCAAAAACATAACCACACAGCTTGCTGGAAATTATTCTAATGCAAACACAAACAGTAGAACAATAGTTATCAGAAGTTAAATTTCATCACAGACAAGTTTTTCCATTTATTTATCAGTATCTAATATGCTGTGTTTTAATTAATATTCTAAAGGGGGGAAAACATCTGTATTTTTGGGAAATGTTTTGTGTTTCATCAAAGCAAAAAAAGCTCAAAGACTGACATGATTCTAAACCTTAGTACAGTTTATGTTGCATAACAAGGCAGAGCAATTAAACAGTATTTGTTTAGTAGATAACATATTCCAAGGTCAGCATGTGCAGTTTCTACACTTTCATCAATACAACACCGATGCACTTTTGTTTTTCACCAACATTTTCACCACATCCATTATCCAGAACATCTCATTATCTCTAATAAATGGAAAAATAAGGCTTTCATTGTTTTGGAAAAGCATTGTTGCGGTTATTAACTCCAGTTCAGATAATTGGTGACAAACCAAAAAGAGCCACAGCGCAGCAACAAAAGCAGAACACAGCATTGCACTCAAGAGATAATTTCTCCTTGACTGCTTTTGTTCTTCAGATATCTGCCTCTTCCTGTGACCTTTTTTCCCCGTATGCTTGAATGGATATTGAACATACTATTCAGAGCACCTTGTCTCAGCAAAAAATTCACCTGGTAATTTGTAGTATTTGGATATAAAGATCTTCCTTGAGTTGTACAAATATCTATCTATAAATTGCGTTTATTGATGGTACATTCATAAAGAATGAGGAAAAAAAACAAGATTCAAGAAAACTCAGTAACCTCATATATACTGAGCCATCTATTGCTTTTAAAGATTAACACTGACATTCCGGTTTAATATTTGTAATAACAATGTTTTTTCATCTCATCATATCTTTACAATTAAAGCTTTGTTTTTATTTATTTTTTCAACATAATGCTTGTATATTGTCATTGAGGACAAGAACATCATTTTTTGTTTACATTGGCAGATAATACAACAGAGAGTTAAAATGTTTTTACTGTAGAGCACAGTGTTATTTTTGTAGTATTCTAACACTATAATGAGGTTTGTCAGTATATGTTTTTATTTATTCTGTATGTAAATCCTGGAAAGGTGTATGTCAAACCACCCTTGCCAATGAGAACCTTATAGGTGAGATTCTGATTTGGATTTGAATGTCTCCAACCTGCACACAGGATCACCATAACAACACAGTACAAGGTGGCATTCAACAAGCAATGATTATTACTCTGAGCTCTTAGAGGGATTTTTCTTTCTTTGTGTATTCTAGCATTTGTCTTGCAAATTAGCTGATCAGACTTCATCCGGGGAAGAGTGAATTAAAAGGTACACATTGATGGTGCAGTCAATTTAAATGTCATGTAAAAATAATTCAATAATTAAAAAGATTTGAAATAATGTTAACTGGAAAAAAGAGAATGCAGCTTCCACTTAAAGAAATTGCTTCTATTACTAAAAAAAATCAATTTAAGTTAATCAAACTCAATTTATTTAAATGTTCTTAACTTGAAATCTTACTAAACTTAATAAGTCGCTTGGATAAACTTAATTTATTTACTATTTTCTTTTTTTCAGTGTACATTTCTTATGATTTGATGGTGAACGATGTGAGAAAATGATCTGCAATATGTTACCAGCCTGCTGAAACACACAAAAGTCCGGGAATAAACTCCCTGAGAGGCTAAATGACAAGTTTACACTAGTTAAGATGAGAATTAGAAAAAATAATATAAAAAAACAGTGCTCCACCACATGATTTAAATTTTTTTGAAGATGACATCAGTACTTGAATGGGATGGATGTTTTTAGATTTTGAATTTTGCTGCTAGTCAGCTACAATGGTCATTTGCATTTATCTCATAAAACATACGTTTTACAATTGTAGGGGGAGACACTTTAGGTATTTTTGATAAATTTAGGCAAACATCAGTTGGAAACCTCAAAAAACTACTTCTTAGTTTTCTGCTTTTGATGCTTAAAAAAAGATTTCTCTGTCATGTTGTTCTTTATCCACAGTTTCGCTATTCTCCATAGTTAAGAGCATGAGCAGGGAAATACGTAAATAATTGATAAGCTAAGTGGATTGTCTTGCCAAGGTGTTGAAAGACTTTTGATGATAGAGAAATATACCATGCATACTCTATTACTTTTTTTGAATGGACATTTGCCTACATTCTTTCCAGTTTTCAATAATACATTTAAATGCCATAACTTAACAGAAAAAAACTTCTAGTGATAAAATAAGCATTCCTATCTGACTTAAAATAATACTTTTTTTTTGAAAGCACCAAAATTCCTTGATGCGTATGTGTTGCTTATAATAGCTTGCTGTTCAGACAAAAAACTGCTCTGAGTAGCACTGAAGAAAAAGTGCTTTGAAAAAAAATGCATCATGCTCCAAGCAATCCCAAAAGGTTTTCTAGTCACTTTCTAGTCAACATGTATAAAATAATAATTTAACAAAGATCATTTTGATATGGATAGCTTTCAGTTAAAAATTTAGATTGCTGATTTGCAAAGACTGATGATACAGAGGTTACAATGTCTATATCACCCTCACTGGCTTAAGTTGTCCTTTAAATGTTTATAACTTCAGCCCGGCAGCTCTATTTTTTTGTGTGTGCTTCTTTTCTTTAGATTTGGGAGTAACAGAAAGTGGTTCCAGAAACAACAGACTGGCCATTAAATCTACTTCGATCTCATCTGGTGTGATGTGCAGTTCCAGAGAAGAAACTGCAAAGAAGAACACCAGCAACCTAAGAGAAATTAATTAAACAGACTGAAAGGCTGCTCTAAGGACAGATGTGATGTGGGGGAAAAAACTCAGGCAGCTGATAAATATTCACATAAAACAGCCCAGAAACTCAGTACTCTGTTCTTATAACTTTGTAAATGGTATGCACAGAACATGGAGACTCATGATATTCTGTCAGTAAGATGTTGTTTTTGCTCCATTGTTAGTACCAAAGTAAAGCATTTTAATGACACCCTTTGTTGGATTAAATAAACCTTTTGGCTGTAAAACCAGAGATAATTCTAAGGTCAAGACAAATCATTTGTCTGCCCTCTTCCTACCTTTGTTTAGCAGATCTGCTCCTTTGTATGATTTCACAGCTAATTTACTGACTTCTAACTAAACAACCATTGCTCCCACATTGGTGGAAGAACTGAAAGTGCTATATTTATCATGTTCAACTTTTAAGCTATTCTCTTCTATTTTTCTTTGCTGAATATAGTTATTGTGTTTCAGTAATATCTGTATTCATTTTTATAATTCATGTAACCACTTTCAAAGCAATTTAGGTACCTAGAGTTTAATGTCTTGTGAACAATCTATGTTGTATATCTGCTACTGAATTATCCCTGATGTGCATAACAACTTGTATCATGTAAATCCTTCTTTTTCCCCACAGTTGAAAACAAACGCATCATCAAACAGGTTTTGCCTCTGCCTGAGCTATGTGCATTTATCCAATGGGTTTGTTGGATGTAGATTTATATTTGTCTGCTGACACTCCCTAAAGTAAAGTAGTAGAAAATATGTGATAATGTCCAAAAAGATTTTGCCTATTTTAGCTTAACCTAAATATGATGGAGTGTTGTCTCACAACACTGTTTAGACAGTCTTTGATGTTGACAGTTTTTTCAGTAACTAAATGCAACAATAAACCTTTCTCTCATAGTACAATCTGAAAAAAAAACTTGGGATTGATTTATAATGGTCTAAATTATGTATGTCCAAGTAACCTGGAATTTTAACAGATGAGTACACCTGGTAAGATATACAGTATATACTGCACATTTTAACCACTGTTATAAAAAATTAATGTGAGTAAAATTAATTAAAGAAAAAAAATTTGATCCCATGTCCAAACTAGCTTTCAGATAAAGTTTTAAGATACAGTACATAAACAAAAGAATTATGTTGAAGAAGAACAGCTTTAAAAGAATATTATTATAGGATGGTCTTTGTCTGCTTATAAACCTAACATTAATATATCTAAGCCCATGAGCTGAAGTCTGGTGTGACCACTCGGGACACCAGACTTCATATACCAAGACCTTTAAGGTGCCAAGTTGTTGAAGTTACAAAAAAAAAAAAAAACTTTGTTGAATGATTTCCTCACTCTTCATTTAGACATCCTATGTTGTTAGAATTGCTTTTGATCACATTGCATTGTACTAAACGGGTGCTATCTATTTCTTGGACATTTAGAGTCATATTCATACGTTGCAACGCCGGGAGTCTTTATCCAAGGAACAGCTCTTGAGTGATTTCGCTCGTACTTCCAGGCCAGAAGTTTTAAGGTTGCATTAGGAAATTGTACCTCTGTAGTGTCGCCTCTAAATTGTGGAGTTCCTCAAGGTTCGATTTTGGATCCACTTCTGTTTAACTTGTATCTTTTACCATTGGGAAGCATTTACAAGACATTTCAGGAGAATTATCACCTATATGCTGATGACTGTCAACTATATGTGGCCCTAAAATCAACTGATCCAGTGCAATCCCTTCATGACTTTATGACAGAGATCAAGTTTTGGCTCTCAGCTAACTTTCTCCACTTAAACGAGTCAAAACTGGAAGCAATACTGTTTTGCCCTTGTGCTCCTGCAGCTGTAGCCACGACTCTGGCCTCCTGCTTGTCGGTTTTACTGAAACCGAACATCAAGAATCTGGGGGTGATCTTTGACCCTGACCTCAGATTTGATGTTTTTCCACCTCTGTGGGCTGACCAAGCTAAAATCCATTCTGAGGAGAAAAGATCTTCACTCAGTCATCCATGCATTTGTGTCATCACACCTTGATTACGCTATATCTCTATTATATGGTGCTCCTTCATCCGCAATAGTTCGCCTTCAGTTAGTGCAAAATGCTGCAGCACGATTTTTAACTGGGACTATGTTTAGTTTTATCCCTGTATTTGTTGTTATTATTTGTGTACAGCACTTTGGTCTGCGGTGTCCCAGTTTTTAAATGTGCTTTATAATAAATAATGATGATGATGATATTCAATAAATGTAAATAATTACTCCATTAAAGCTTATTTGTTAGATTTAAAGTAACATGTATTTTTGTATTCAAAGTTTTTTTGGGGTTTTTTTGGGGGGGGGGACTGATGTAAGCAAAAAACATTATATGTACCAGAAAAAAAGGCTTGAAGACATCAGTCTGTGGATATTTAAGCTATATGATGTGTTTCACTTATTCTTGAGTGACCTTTCATTGACAATCTAATTTATTGAATATGACTGTATATGTATGTAAAGGTTGGTCAGTAAAATTAAAACTTTTTCACATTCTTCTCCATCCTGCAGGAGTTTTCCAGTGCGAATGAAAGACATCCAAAATCCATTTCCTTTTGAAGACACAGCAGTTGCTGCCATGATAAAAACATCAAGCACATGTCAGTGTTCACTGAGTGTAGCAGTTTTTCAAAGAATACACAAACTTCCACTAAGCTCTGTCAATGAATATGACAATGTTGGGGTGTATAGCTTCATGTTAAACAGACTAACATCAATCATGCAATCAATAAGAAAAATTAAAACCTTGACATTTGTAAATAACTTGAACAAAAAGATATGTGTTATGGCTCTTTTCTCTCATATATTTGCCCCTCCTCTTTAAACCTGACATAGAACAGACTCTGCCATTTGTCTTTGCCAGTGAAAAACAATGGGGCAGTCTTGAACAACTGGGATTCCTGGCAGCAGTAATATACAACACCTTGCTTTGGAGAAAAAACAAATTAGAGGCCATTGTTTTAGTAACAGTAGATGGACCACTGGCCTCCTTTTTGACACTCATAATAAATCAACCAGTCGAAGCTGAAGATCTGCTCCACCACAAATTAACCCATAATAGTTAAACGTAGAAAAAAAATCCTTTTTATGTACTCAATGGACGCTTATAATTCTTTAAATTTTTTCTGAGAGTATGCAGACTCACATGCTTAACAGAAGTATTGAATCTGTCAATGTTTTTCTCACCAAATATTTTTATATTTCTTATATGGAATTCTCACCAGATGTCAAAAACAACCACAAGTATCCATACTTACAAAAAAGTCAAAGCAAATTATTTAACAAATGAAGTTAGTGGTAAAACATTTGAATGACAGAACAAATGTTTAACACACATACACACTTTCAGAAGAAATAATAAACACTAAATAGCAGAGCTTTTTTAGACAATGAAAACTTGAAGATGTCCTCTATATAAATATAATAGTTATATACATTGTCATCGTGCTCAGGTGTGATTCAACGTATCCTTTCACACAAACTGTCTTCAATCCTGGTGTTATCTGTGCTCTCTGATATTCAGTTCCTTCCATAGATTAACAATTGGATGTAAGTCAGGTGACTGATATGACCTCTGTTTTATCCTAATAATAATAATGGATTGCATTTATATAGAGATTTTCAAGACCCTCAAAGACGCTTTACAATCCCATTATTCATTCACTCTCACATTCACACAGTGGTGGAAGCAAGCTACATTTGTAGCCACAGCTGCCCTGGGGCAGACTGAGAGAAGCAAGGCTGCCATATCATGCCATTGGCCCCACTGGCCAACATCATTAGGCAAGGTAGGTGAAGTGTCATGCCGAAGGATAATAAAAAAATGTAGCAGGCATAGTAGTATATGGTAAAATACATCCTACCATACAAGTGCAGTAATGAAGGAACAAAATGAATTGCAACTGGTGTATAGTTGACACCTGCCAAAAGGTGTCGTTCAGGAGTCAGGGGACAAAAACTGAAGACACTTCTATCTGGCGCCCTTGTTAACTTATGATCTAGTTCACACCAGACGCAAAGTGCCGTGATCTTCCATACCCGATTAACGGTGTGAAGCAGTCGTTTCAGGGTGTGGTCTAGATTTTATGTGTGCCCGTGAGCAATCTGCATCAATTCTGGCAGGAAGTCATACCAAGGCATATGAGACAATCAGGTCATTAAAAAAAAAAAAAGCATTTTTTTCAAAATAAAATAACTTTGACACGATTGACAAAAATGATCAGATTTGCATATCTAAACCGAGTATAGTGATGAAAATAAACACACCAACACATCACACAAGCACACTAAGCCCTAAAATGGGAAGAGTAGATAAATAAATATTTAACACATAATTCAAAGAAGTGTACAAACTTCCTGGTAACAGAAACATCTTATAAGGTTATTTACTAACCCATGATGAGAAAAATTGCTATAAATAAACAACAGCTGAGCTGAGTTGTTGACCTTTACAGAAAAATACACATCTCGTGTAAACAAGGGGGCAGCAGATAGCACACAACTTTCATGAAGGCACCGCTTCACGGCGCTTCCGTGGCTGGTGTTAACCTGGCGTTATTGCTAGGCAGTGCAAGGTAATTTTATTTATATAGCACACTTTCAACACAAGGCAATTCAAGGTGCTTTACATGATTCAGTGATAATGAAGCCAAATACATGATTACAGAAGCATGATTAGAGAAAAACAGAAACATATAGGTTTCTGTCAAAAACAGATAAAACACAAATTTAAGCAATATAGAATAAAAACAGATAAAACACAATAGATTTAAAAGGAAATAAAAAAATAAGAATTAAACTTAAACCACGAGATCAAATAGTGATCAGAAAACGCAATTTAGGGCTCAAAGGCAGCTCAGATAAGTAGAGTTTTAATCTTTGATTTAAAAGAGCCTAACGATTCTGCATTTTTGCATTCTTCTGGAAGTTTGTTCCAGATTTGTGGAGCATAGAAGCTGAGAGCTGCCTCTCCTTGTTTAGTTCAAATTTAGGAATGTTAAGTAAGCTTGAGTTGGAGGACCTGAGTGGTCTGCTGGGTTGATATAGTGACAGCAGATCTCCAACATACTTTAGTGCTAAACTGTACAGTGATTTATAAACTAGTAGGAGTATTTTAAAGTCTATTCTCTGGGCTATAGGGAGCCAGTGTAAGGACTTAAGAACTGGGGTTATGTGATCTACTTTCCTAGTTCTAGTGAGAAAACGGGCAGCAGCGTTCTGGATCTTTAATCCTAGAAATGTTCTTCAGGTGATAGAAGGCGGACCTTGTTATTGCCTTTATGTGACCCTGGAGGTTCAGGTCTGAGTCCATTATTACACCTAGATTACAGGCCTGATGAGTCGTTTTTAGTTTTATTAGCTGAAGCTGTGTGCTGAATCTGGATCTTTCCTCCTTGGGTCCAAAAGTAATTACTTCTGTTTTGTTTCTGTTTAGCTGGAGAAAGTTACGGGACATCCAGTCGTTGATTTGTTCAATGCATTCATTTAAGGTCTGGATAGAATCAATGTCACCTGTTGACAATGTAATGTATAGCTGTGTGTCGTCTGCATAGTTATGGTAACTTATCTGATTGGCTGCTATAATCTTGGTTAGTGGGAGCATATAAATATTAAACAGGAGGGGTCACAGGATGGAGCCCTGGAGGTCCCCACATGTGATTTCGGTTTGTTCTGATGAGAAATTTCCAATGGACACAAAGAACTGCCTATTTTTGAGGTAAGACTCAAACCATTGAAGTACTGTACCAGTGAGTCCAATCCAAAGTACGATCTAAATTTCTTACAAGACATTCATAGACATTAAGAAATGTCAAAATTACAATATATTTAAAAAAAGACATCTTAAAAAGTACACTGAAATAACATTAATTAACCGGGTTAATTTACACATTATGAGTGACACATGATTTAATTATGCATTTAATTCACAAGGAGCAAGTGTTCAGACAGACTAGATGCATTTAGCATTGGAGTTAAGGCTAAAGATAAGTCTGCTGACAATTATCAAATAAATAAATAAATGTCCCTAAATCGCATGGAATTTAAACTGAGCAGAGAAAAGCTACCTCACAAATAGCATATAATTTGTAAAGAAATTAGTATTGATTATAATTTAAATGATAAATAAGCTTTCTCAGATAGATTTACAACATTTAAAAAAACAAAAACAAGAAATAACAGCACCAAACTACAACTTACGAACAACCTATATCTCAGAACTGGTAAATCAGTTACACTTTAACCATCTTCACATTTGCCATGTTTTAAGCTCCATTCACCAATAGGTGGGGCCTCTGAACCATATATAAACTAAAGAAATAGAACACTGGATCTAGTAAAAATAGTGCATTAACTTATACCAAACGTAAATATGCTTGTAGGTGCAGTCAAGTGTACTATCTCTGTTAAAGCTGTTGTAACAATAAAGTAATGGGAGATGGAGAGATGGATTGGAGGCTTCTTTTTAGGTGATGCAGACCTTGCTCTGGTAAAGAAAGAGCTGAACCAAGAAACAAAGATATGATCATATCCTCAACTTTGGTCATGAGATATGAATCATGGTCAAAAAATGAGATCCCAAATACAAGCAGCTCAAATGAGTTTCCTTTGTAAGTTGGTTGCACTCAACCTTAATAATAGGGTGATGTGCTTCATCATCTAGGCAGGGCTTTAAGTTCTAAGTCTAATTTGAGTTGGATTGGGCATCTGATCAGGATGCCTTCCTTTTGTAGGTTTGTTGTCCTCATCCTACCTAGAAGAAGCATTTCTGGAGATAGTAAATATCCCTCTGGCCTATGAATGCTTTAAGGTTCCCCAGATTTATCTGGAGAGCATCACTGGCGAAGGGGTGTTTTTGCTTCGCTTCTGAACTTTTGACCTGAGCTTGGAAAGGTGGAACACAAATTATGGATAACTGGGTGGATTTATGATGATCTATTTTATCTATCACTTATAATCCCTATAAAATACATAAAGATTTGTCTTTGTAACGTAAGAAATTTTTTTATATAATACACATTTTGTTTTTTTGCTAAACAAGAACAAAATATTATTTAGAATTGATTTAAATAGGCTTAACTTTCTGCCAATACTCGGTTTTCAAAGCTAACTCTGATCTTGCTGTAATTATCTAGATGTGGCAAAAACAAATTATACATTAAAACATAAAATCTAGTTTTCATTTCACACTGAGAATGCAAAGAACTCAACAACTGATGGGGTTTGCTCTAGTAGGGAATATAAGAAGCTATGCTCGCTGTAGTGAGGAAAACAAAAAAATCAATGACAAGCTTAAGCACTCAGCCATATTGTTGCTCCTCGGCATCACTTAGATGCATCTGCAGTGCAGATTTTGCACCCAGAGCCCACATTTAGATTGAGTAGAAGAGAGTGGGAGGCATAAATCGGTATGTGATGAAACCAACTTCCTCAGATTAAACTTTTAAACTGTGTGAGAGACGTTTAAGTTATAGGTGGAGCACGTTTACCTGAATTAAAGTAATTTTGCCTGTTAACAAATATGTAGTCTTATTATTTTTGTTGTTGACGTTTTATCTTTTAACCATTTCTCACATTCTGAATTTCTTGAATACAACCATACAAGTTCTATTTTATTCACCCAATAGGTTGAGACTTTAGCTGGCCTTAGGCACAAGAGAACAAAGCTGCCATTTACGGCCCTTTCACTGATTTTTTTTACAGCCCATGAACATCATTTAAGATGGGTAAATTCTGCACTTGCCACCACAACACAAATGACTGATGCAGATTGATACTTTCCTTTCTACAGGGCACACATTTTTGTAAACAAATTCAAAGGATTAGAAAAGGATCCATGGCACAAAACAAATTATTAATCTTTTAACAATTATATTTTTTTGCCTTCTTTTAATTTCATTGCATAAACAACCAAATCAAAAACAGACATACAATCAATCACAGCTAAAAATATCACATATTTCAAGTCAGCCAAACCCTGTTTTGTTGTTGTTGTTGTTGTTGAGAACCCCCCCCCCCCAAAAAAAAACAGATTTTTGCTTTAAAATTAGCCCCTCAAAAATATTTTAAATATATATATATATACTTTTTTTTTTTAAAGGCAAACCTTAAAAGCCTGTGTTTTGATTCTACAATCCTTTAAAATCCCCTTTAAACAAGAATTACACCTTTGTTTTATAAAAATATTACATGTTTAATTTATTGTTAAAGAGTAAAAAAAACAAAACACAGCTGTTTTTACATAAAAAATTTACCGTATTTTTATGGCCCTTGGGCACTTCTGACTTGTTGATTTTGGCCCTTGTAGCAAAAAGTTTTTTGATTAATAATTTCCTTATATTCATTTAAAAGAAAACTATGGTCATTGTAATTTTTTTGTAATTTTTTTCTGACCTTTTCCACTTTTTTTTCTATTCTATTGCATGTGCATTTTAGATTTGTGATATTTTCTTGTGGTAGAAAAGGTCAGTTAAAGGGAGACTCCTCTTGAGGGGTATGAACAGTTATCTGGAATGCTCTGTGGGTCAGGGCTGGATGACTGGTCAGCCTCTGACGCTGAGGAGTTGCAGTATCTTACGTTGGAGACAATGTCCGCCTGAGAGGAGGTTGCAAAGACAACAAGGTAATCTGGCTGATATCATCATGCACAGAGCATGAACAGCTCATGCAGATTGACAGAGAACTGGCCAGCCATTGTGATCTTGCCAACACCTCATTGTACTGATTTTGTTGAGCAGTAAATTGCCATTTTCCTTCCTGGGACTGGGCTTTGAGCAGTGGCGGCTGGTGGAATTTTCTCCAGGGGGGGGGGCTATGATGATGGCTAGATATTAGGGTTATCAAACAATATATTTTTTTAAACTTAATTAATTAAGGGATAGCTGTGAAGTAATTCAGACTAATTAGCATTCCTAAATATGACTAATAAAACTACACTTTTTAGAGTAAAAGGAGAAATCCAATTACCATAGCCCTTTTTTTATAAATACAGATTAGTAGAATTTATTTTTTAACTCCACAATCATATTCACGCATTGACTACATGTTCATACATTGAAATATTGATCTTTTAGCCAGTTGCTAACACAAACTAACCAGCTAACATTTTCTGTATGTAAAGCTGTTTCTTATTAATGTTGAACAACCCTGATCTTCCTCTTAAGAGGACTATCCTACAACAACAGAATGATTCATTCAGAGGCTTCAACAGTTTCTCCAGAACAGACTGCTGCTGTAGAGGAGGAAACACTGAGATGTCTATAGAGGTTCTGGTTCAGACTGGGATCACTCTGTTCATACTGGAGAAACCTGCCAGAGCTCAACTTAAAGCCAATCAGAGTATGAGAAGATATGGTGGAGAAAAGGCTGTTATATTTCTGCTGTTCTTTATTATTTCCAAACAGCTGCTGATACAGGTTTGGCTGATATAAATGTGAGGAGGGAGATGATATGTGTGATATCATATTAAAAATAAGGTAAGGTAGAACGAACCAAAACATATCAATAAACTTAATATTTGAATATCAGCAGCTGTGTTAAATATTAAATAAATCAAATGTAATATAAACTTAGTAATAAAATGTCACAATTTACTGTTTTCCAAAACGTAAACACTCAGCAGACAAACTATCCAAGTCATCAGTATAAACGGGAGTACATGCTCTTATTGTGAAGTAGCGTTGTCTAGACTACAAAGCTACTTCCGCTAATCAGTTAGTATTAATTTAAGTCAGAAAACATCACTTATACTGAATAATGCGCATTTGTGACGCAGCGATACCTTACTATGAAATGTACTCAAGCTATACAGCGACCCAAAATGCATAATTCAAAATGCCTATAAATAAGGCGCTTTCTACTCGCGTTATAAGACGCTTCCGTGTCTTTCACCTGCTGTCTGATGTTAATTTGCGGTTGGTCCGGTCCCGTTTCTTTTATTTTCAGCTTTTCAGCCAGTGGTCTTCTTTCAAATGGATTTTGAAGAAGAGATTGCACGGTCTCTTTCTCGTATGCCGCTGCCATTGTCAACTTGTCAAGTAAGACTGGTTCCACCCGCCGGGTCTCGCGGACACTTGACCACACCAAAAAGTCCATGTTAAATCTCCGATGGGCGCTTGGCATCAGCGCCCATCGGAGATTTAACATGGACTTTTTGATTTAATATTTAATAGAATTAATATTGCGCGTCTCCGATTGGTTGAATTAATTATATGTAGTGACGTTTTTATACCCTATTAGAGCGCCATTGGTTAGATAGCAAGGGCGCTGTTCCTCGCCGCCCCAAGTATAAAACTACACATTTATAATGTTGTTGCAGCACACGATGAAGCTGTCAGACAAAAAGAAACCCTACCCTTGCCCCCTCCCCTCCTTTTAGTGTGTAAAACACTGCACCTGTTCCGAAGAAAGTCATGTTTTGGTCAAACTTAAACTTTTTTTTTGTTTTTTGTTTTTTTAAATTGTTAGGAGGGGCGGCGCCCACAGCACCCATAATAGACCAGCCGCCATTGGCTTTGAGCATGAGATACCTACCTTTCTTTTTCAAAATTAATTGTTGGCTGAGAAACCAAATTGAATTGCTTCTGAATGTGCAAAGATTGTGAAAACATGACACTTTATTTAGTGTTTATTCACCTACTATAGTAATTTGTTTAATTTTAGTGTTTTTAAATATGCCATATGTAAATTAAATTGACGCTGACAGTCTAGGGCTGAAACAAATGGTCTCATTTTTTTAAGGTTTTCATCAGCTACATTAGTTAGTTAAAACTGTTTAGTAAAGTAGTTTATATGCCAACATAGCTTCTTGATAAATGACCTACTGACTCCTGGTTCTATCTGAGCTGAAACCTATCAGAATGGAAGTTGTGGGCTTGACCACCATCTCTTTGCCAGTACAGAAGTCGGTTAAAATGAATACTCTTAATGCTAGCTTTTGGAAACACTTAGTTGACCAAGGAGCTGCTCAGATTTCTTTACCAACTTCTCCTTCTGCTTGCATGTCAAGAAAGGTGATACATGTTGCTTTCCTCCCAGCTAGTAGTTTGATTTCCGACGTTGGAAGAAAGACTTTTCTTCATCAGAATAGGGATTTACTATGTTAATAGTTATTCTATGGAAAACAATTTTTTTTTTTTTTTTATCCCACGTTTTTTTCCCATTATTATCACCCCAGTGTTCCTACCTAAGTACAGTCCTGGGCATTGCCTTCCCTCTGTTGACCACAGGAGGGCCCCGTACTGAAGCTCAAGCCTCCTTCCTGCTTGAGGAGTGAGCAGGCCCATTTTGTCACCCGAGGGGGTGGGGTTCCCCCAGCTGGACATGGCGTGTGGAAGGATCACACTATTCCAGCCAGATCCTCTCCAACCCCTCAGGCGCCTCAGTCAGCCAGGAGGGGGCAGTATATAGCCCAGAACTGATGCATGTTTTTGTGGGAGTAGCTCACAACACGGGGAGAACATGCAAACTCCACACAGAAAGGCCCTTTTGCCAACCCCACCCAGGGTGTGGGTGCTGATGATATGGAGGAACAAACACACCCTCAGCACCCACAGCGTCCCTGGCAGGAATCGAACCCAGGACCTTCTAGCTGTTAGGTGAGCTGAGCTGCCAGCTGCGCCACCGTGCTCCAAAAAAAACAAGTTTCTTGTTAATGGCATGACATTTTTCTTGAATTCTCATCTTCTCTAATGTGTCTCACTGCCATTTTCTGAACTTACTTAGAGAACACAAGTTTATTATTTTTTTATTTGAGTATAAAACGAAAATAACTTATCCTATAGTCTTCTTATCTCATGATGAAAGTACAAAGGCTTCTTTCATCGAGATATTGATCAAGAGTTATTTTCTTCAGACCTGACTAAGTTTTCAACGGTTTGCAAAATTATCCTGTTGACTTGAGAGAAAAAAAAACATTAAGAGGGGATTTTTTCTCTCTGAAAAATCTCCCCTCTTTTACAGATAAATGTCGAAAAACAGAGATTTCCATCTTGTCTGCTGTGTCATAAACGGAATGTACTGCTTCTTTTTTAAGCCTCTCTAAATAAGGACATAAAGATGGAGGGACTAAGACAGTTTTTCGATTTTGCTTCTGCTCTGTTCTTGTTACCAAAACACATTTCACGATCACATGGAATAAAATAGATTGTCTTCTGAAGTCATTTATTCTTCTTAAAGAGTTACAATGTGGTAATATATACTTCAGAAGAAAGCAGAGCTTGTCTCCAGTTAGTAGTTAAAATGTCTAGAGTTTTAATGTAAATGACCATGGTTGGGCTTTGGGAGAGGCAGACCTTTCTGTAGGCCTGACTAGAAAGAGGTAAAAGTATTTGTACAGAGCTTTATGGTTGTGTACATGTTGACCGCTTTGAGAATAACCTACAAAACAGCCAAGAGTCCATGATATGTAAGCTTCAGTCAAATGTTATGTTTTCTGCCAAACATTTTGTTCTTCTTTTGTCCACTCCACAATGGTAAAAAACAAAGTTTAAAAAGTGGTTTTTCGAAATTAATATTTACTGTTACTTTAATTTACAGGGAAGAATAAAATGCCATAGAAAAATACTGTATGTGTCCCATTTTATATTTAATATGTTTTTGTTTTTTAATGGCAGTATTATAAAACAAATTTGAAACTGATAGCTTCATATGTTTGGTTATTTATAGACACTATTTTGGTTTATTCATTTTTAATCAATGAATGATACTTGGATCACAGTTAAGTGACCTATCAAAGTAAGAAAAATATTAACACATAACACAGAGAGTGATGATATCCTCAGATTGGAGGATGTAACTGCCGTTTTTGGGAGAGAGATAAAAATGTAAAATTTAATAAAACATTTACAAATGCATTTAATCCTTTAGCTTTATTTTTTGCACACATAAGTTAAAAACAAAAAACATAAGAAAATATTTTTGTGTCCTTATTTGAACCCAAACAGAAGCAAATCATTTAGAAGGTTTAAGTTTGGTATAAAAACCTCTGATTCACAAAAACAGAGACGGAAATGACTGTCACAGTAAATCCTATTGTAAGGTGTGTCTCTCTGGGAAATGCACCATAAGCTTATCTAGTCTGCACACTCCTAACAACCCTAGGGGCTCACAAAGCTAGCTGCACAGTGATGTAGAGAGGGCAGCTTGATCACAAAAATGCCACCTCTTCTCCGGATTCATAATAATTCACTCTACATTTAATAAATGTAACTGTTTTCACTGAAGCATAAACAGGGACTTTAGATGGATATTAGATTGCTAGTGTAAGTTAAACAAGCATAGTCTAAAATTATTATATCTTTTAGATTTCCAAGCCTTGAAGGGATGAAGATTTACACATTTATAGACTTTGCTGTAGATAAACATAGAGTATTCAACTGATATACCATCCGCACTCGGCCCAGAGCCCTTTTTATTGTTGTTCTTAAGCATGTGTGTGCATGGGAGTTGGGTTGGGGAGAGGGGGCAGCAGCTTGAGCAAAGAGACCCAGAACTCCTCCTCCCCAGTAACTTGGGCCAACTCCCTGGGAGGAATCCCAAGGTATTCCCAGGCCAGCCAAGAAACTCCAATGTCCCTCCAGTGTGTCCTGGGTCTTCCTCTGGGCCTCCTACAGGTGGGACATGCTCAGAACACCTCACCAGGATGCGTCCATGACGCATCCTGGCCAGATGCCTGAGCCACCTTAACTGACTCCTCTCAGTGGAGAAGCAACGACTCTGAGCCCCTCCCGGGTTACCAAGCTTCTCACCCTATCTCTATGGGAGAGTCCAGACACCCTGCGGAGTAGGGATGTGCAAAGCACCTGTTACTTTTATCTATTTGTATTTGTTGAGGAGGAAAAAGTATTTGTATTAAAAATAGGCATTCATGTTTTTTCTTTGTGTTACACTTCTAATTTACGTTATATTTAATTATCCATTATAATGATTATGGATATTCAATATTGGCTGATGTTTTTTTCATAAATCCAGCAATGAACCAGGAATGTTATTGAAAAGAAACCAACAGGGGCAACACATGACCACGTGAGCAGAGATGAGGGTAGAATTGTAGACCGACTGGTAAATCGAGAGCTTCGCCTTTTGACTCAGCTCTCACTTCACTACAATAGACCAGTACAGCGCCTGCATAACTGCTGACTTCCTACCAATCCACCTATTGATGTCCCACTCCATTTTTCCTTCATTTGTGAACAAGATCCCCAAACACTTGAACTCTTCCACTTGGGGAAGGACCTCATTCCGTAGAGACACTCTACCCTCACCAGCTCAATGATCTTGGATTTGAGGGTGCTGTTTTTCATCCCATCCGTATCCCACTTGGCTGCGAACCACTCCAGCTGTAGATCGCGTTCTGATGAAGCCAGCAGGACCTCATCATCTGCAAAAAAGCAAAAACCTAATCCTGAGGCCACCGAAACGGATCCCCTTATCACCTTGGATGAGCCTAGAAATCATGTCCATAAAAGTTATGAACAGAATTAGTGACAGAGAGCATCTTTGGCGGAGTACAACTCTTACCAGAAACAAGCCCGACTTGTTGCCAGCAATGCAAACCAAGCCCTGACACTGGTTGTACAGGGACCACCGTACCCCCCACAAGACTCCCAGAGGGACACAGTCCAATGCCTTCTTCAAGTCCACAAAACACATGTAGACCAGTTGGGTGAATTCCTATGCACCCTCCAGGACCCTGCTGACAGTGAAGAGCTGATCCAGTGTGCCACGGCCAGGATGGAAACTGCATTGTTCCTTCTGAATCTGAGGTTTAACTATCTGTCTGACCCTTCTCTCCAGAATACCTTAAGAGAAGTGTTATCCCTGTATAGTTAAAACACACTGTTCTTTAAATAGGGGAACCACCACCCTGGTCTTCCAATCCAAAGAAACTGCCCTCAATGTCCACACAACATTACAGAGCTACATTAACCAACACAGCCCAACCACATCTAGAGCCTTGAGGAACTCCGGGCAAATCTCATCCAACCCGAGAGCCTTGCCAATTAGGAGCTTTTTAACAACCTTGGTGTCCTCAGCACCAGTAGTCGAGTTGTAAAAAAATTGGAACGGTCATTTTTTTTTCCTTTTAAAAAAATCTGGATTTTAATAAAAAAAAGGTTGTTATTTATAGAGTATTTCTTATTGCTGAATTGGCCTGAATGTTAGGGGACTACAACTAAATAGCCTGCATTATCATTAAACAAGACCGAGAATGGAGCAATTTGGAGACCTTTATTTATTTCTGTTGCATTTTAAGTGGTTATATTCAGTTTCTACTTAAAAAAAAATAGTTAGGGCAACATAAAACGATGACTGACACTGACAGCCTTCAGATTTTATTATTGAACAGCAGTCAATTACTGGGAATTTCCAATTAATTCCAAGCCACAAGTTTTAATAATCAAACCTGTCCTTTCTCCTCCCCCTGATCCTCCTGCTTCTCCTGTTCCCTGTCCTAGGCTTTCCACTATAATGAAGGAAATAACATTAGGATTTGATGGAATGAGCAGACATGTCATAGCGATACCTTTTATGATTCGTAGAAGCACACAAGTATGCTCTTGGATAATAGACAGAATGTTAGCCTACAATAGGCCTTTTAAAACACATTATCTTTCTACTGTAGCTGTAGGCCTACTGTAGGATAAACAAAGCAGGCCCCAGAAGGTGGGAAAACTCAATTGGAGATGCTGTTTGATGCCACCTGCCCGGCTGCCTTGAACGTCAGAATGTTTAGCTAACATCAGGGATGGTTCTAGCTGACTAAGTTTAGGTGGGCAAATAGAAATGACGGGTGGGCATATTATGATTCTAATAAATATATAATGTATTATACTATTGTTGTATTGTACTATTTTTATATCATGTTAGATATTATAGTTGTATTATATTCAATATTAGGCTTTAGCTATATAATATACTGTTAAATAATATTATGCTATATATTATAGTTTTATTTTAGAGCAAGCTATATGATATTTTATGTGAGTTATATTATAGTTGTATCATTTTTAGTATTAGGCTTATGCTAAATAATATATTATACTATTGTTATATCATATTGGGCTTTTTATTGTAGTTGCACTCTATCTATATTAGGCTTTGGCTTTATGATATTAAGTTATACTCTAGTTATATTATCTTCATGTTAAGCCTTCTACAACATCAGTCTTTGACTTTTTTGGGCAAATTTTTCCACAAATTCATCCAAGTTTTTCCTATTTGTTTTTTTGACATCTAGTAGACACATCGCCCTGGTTATGATTGGCTTCGTAAGAAGCATTTCAAGGTCCTGGATTGACCTAGCCAGTCTCCATATCTCAAACCCATAGAAAATCTTTGGGGGGCCATGCCAACTGGGCATCCACTTCAGCAGTTTAAATAAGAAAAATAAATTGTCTTCAAATTTCAAGGATGGCAGAGAACTCCTTCCCGGTGGAATAACCAATAAAATCCACACCATTTTTATTTGACCTTAACAGAGTTGCAGAGTTATTAAGGCGCAGTTGGGGAAACCATGGTAACATGCCCCGCCTTAACCCCCATAGTAGCACGTTGGCTCCGCTGAACGTCACCCAACAGTGGGAGTAGTAGTAAGAGAATCGAAAATGATAAAAACAAACTGTTTCTACAAATGAAAGAGGGAAAGATGAGAAGATGTTTAAAGTCTGTAATCTACTTACATGTTATTTGTAACTGTATAGACGAAAATCAGGAAAAATAATATGTTGATGATTGTGAGCCAGTTAACCCACCTGTTAGCTACACAGCCTGAAGCTAGCAGCAGCAGCCCAGACTGGGTTTATCTGCAGCATTGTGGTGGACAGCTAACGAAAAGTAAATTAACGATCTGCTATGATGTCAATTCCCAAGTGGAGAACGAGTTTCTTTAGACTGAATGGCATGTTCACCGAGCACAGGTAGGATAATATATGTTTTTCCTGCATTTTATTTAGAGAGCATACTATACAGTTCATTAGTGGATTTTCTTAACTGGGACAGCTGGAGGAGGAGATATGGTACTGGCAGGAACTGCTCTGGAGGGTTGCAGCTATCAATCAGTTTTTAGGTCACAGGTCTGGTTTTCTGGGGTGAAAATGAATTACTTGGATCAGCAAAGAGTGGTAACTTTGCTAGCATTTTGGAACTTATGTCAGTTTGGTCATTTTCTTAGTGAACACATAAAGAGATGGACAGAAAGGCTGGGCAGCACATCATGGAGAAGAAAAGAGTGAAATGCAGGGAGGCTCCGATCTAAAAATTGTGTGCCAATACCAATATTTGATATTATTTTTGCTGTTATGGTCAATACTCAATATTTACAATGTTATACATATTACATAAATATACATAAAACATATTATTATAAAATATAAATATTTAATAAACATCATTTTTTAATATTGACTCAGTTTTACTTCTTGGACTGATACCAATGTTAAAAATGATTAACATCAGTCAATACTGAGGTTAGTGCCAAAATATTGTGCATTCCTTGATAAAATCTATGTTGTCATGGTTGTACAGAAAGGAGGAGAGAAACAGGAGCTCTGAGAGACCGATACAGGTTTATCAAAGACATTAATGATATGTAAAAGGAAAAAACATTTTATACTTTGCATTTATTTTAATTTCTGATGAAATGTCTTAAAGTAAAAGTCCAGTTTACTTAAACTGATTGCACAATTTTTAACGAGAAAGAAGAAGAAAATATGAGGAAGACAGGCAAAGACACAGAAGGGCAAGACTGGAGCAATGCGTAGCAAAAGAACTTAAAGAACGCTGAGAGACGAGTGAGTAGGAGTGAGACAGGAAAGATAAATGAGCGGGTATGAATGAGTTAATGGGATCAAGTTAAGTTGAGCTCAAGCACTGTTTACTTAGGCTAGGGAGTTACACCATTTTTATAAGAATGTGGTTCAAAAAATAGAAAAATCTGGTTAAAATTACATGTTTTTTGGCGATGGGGGGGCCCTTTAAAGATTCTGTACCCAGGGGCCCTGCTATCATAATCCAGCCCTGGGTACAGACCTCTCATCTTTTTATGTGGGAGAACTTGCACAATTGGTGGCTGACTGTAGATTAACAGAAAATAGTTAAAATAAACAATTTCTTAATAAAATAACTCAAAGTTCTTGATGTATTTGGATAGAATATCCAGGAAATGGCAAAAATGTGCCAAGAACTAGTGATTAAATTTTGGGAATGATCAGGAAACTGTACGAGGTGCTTGACAGAGGTGTAAGATCTCCTAGTTATGCCTTTCTAGCTGTTATTAACATAATTTCTTATAGATTCTGTCACTTTATGATATTGTTATGAGCAGTGACATCCAAACCTTATGTTAGATGGATGTGGTAATATTAAAGCCAAGTTGCTACTGACTAGCTAACTGACTAATATCTCCTGTTTAGTGTGGATGTGTGTTAAAATGTAAAAAACAGTCAAATGTATTTTGTCTGGTTGGGTCCCCACAAACCTCTGATCCTAGAATCGATCCAGCTAAATATTTTTTTTTGCTGGAACACAAGCTTTTACCTGAAACTTTCTCCTCACCTAAAGTTGTAGTTGATTACAAGGCCAATTGAACCCCCCACCCCCCATTTTTCGAGCAATGTGACCATAGGCGGAGATCCCGGGGGGCACGGGGGGGACACGTCCCCCCCTCACACAAAGTTGTCCCCCCCACAAAAGAAGTTATTGTAAATACATACATGCTATCAGTAAAACTGTATTGTCTTCTAAAACCACAACAAAAAAATTAGTCTGCAAATACAAAACAATGTGTTTTTAATTGTTGAGAAATTATAGTCCACCCCCCTTATTCCCCAAGTTGCTACGGTCGGTCCACACACGCTGTTTCCAACGGGCGGGGCTGCCGGCTCTCACCCGCTAACAGCTTCACAGCAGCCCGCAGGCTCACAGGAGGCGGGAATCAAAAGCCAGCGGTTTCCAGCAGTAAGTCATTTAATTATCATATGCTGGTTCTACAAACTTAAATATGTATGTCAAATGTGGTCATATTATGTCGAACATAGACACCGATTACTGGGCGATATCTTTAGACTTTGATCACCGGTCGGAGATCCCTTTATGACAGACCACCACCACAGTAAAAATAAGTTGTCACTTCATGTTCACTGGTTATTCCAGGGTTATTCCACTATTATTTTTCCATTCACTAAGGTGACCAAAAGTTCCTTTTCCCGGACACGTACGCTTTCACGGTCTGCCTAACTAACTAACTGGTCCGAAGTATGGAATACCACAGCGTTTAACCGCTCTTATCACGTCTTCTCCAGGCTCTGCAGTTGTTTACAATAGTGCAGGTGTAGCTTAGGGATGAACTGGTTGCAACAAATGTGTGGTGGAGGCACGTTGCTCAAAGCTCTCTGTGTAAAACATAGAGCCGAAGATCCCATTGGCCACACAGACCCAAAAACACTGTAAAAACTGAGAAAAGTGAGAGATCGATTAAATTCAAAGATAAACTATAGATTTATATATATTTATATATATATATATATATATATATAATCATATCATATCACATATATAATCATATATTTATATGTTTAGTGTATTTGTAAAGTAAACGTTTTTTATTTTTAATTATTAAAATGAAACAAATATTTCAAGAATATATTTTTAGATTTTGTGTATCTTTTCATTCAGTAGGACTTAGATAAAGTTATTAAATATTACAGAGTTATTCTCTAATAGCCTACAAAAATGTATATGATTTATTAAAGAGATTTCAGTCATTTTGATACTTGACTTGATTTTTGAAGTAGTTTGATGTTATTAGCCTTGAAAGTGTTTCTGTAATAATGTTGGAACTTCTTCATGCTTACATTTTTGTAAATCTACTTTGACTGTTGTGGAAATTAAGACATTTTCTTGAATGTGGTCATAAAGGCATCAATTCATAACATTATTTAACATGCTGAAGGCAAACTATGCAAAACCAGATGCAAAGAAGCAGGAGAGAGCTTTTTTTTTTTCATGTCCCCCCAAAAAATTACTCTCTGAAATTTTACTGTTTATTGTCCCCCCCAAAATTGAAATGGGATTTCCGCCCCTGAATGTGACTAATGTTTGCATAATGATAGAAAGCAGCAGACAGATAACATCAATTTGTTCATGTGATATAATTTTTGTTTAAAACTGTAACCTCGTCATCTTTTTACTGTCCTTTATTATTTCTCTATGCGGATAAAGCATTGCATTTTAAGGGCTTGGACATTTTAGCTTTTTTTGACCTCTCATATACAGCAGATTGATCCAATAATGACCTATTTTTGTAGGAGCAATAAAAGCCAGCACAGGGACATGTGGTGATGATAGTCACTGGAAAGTAGCCTATAGTTTGAAAATAAAACTGTACAGTGTACTGTGACGACTGTGGGGTTTGTGGATATATATACATCAAAGTAAATACACACTGGATGAATACCATTTCACCTCAAATCTCGGAGGAGATCTTGGGGCATAGCTCTCCAAACAAAAAATATATTTATGGTCTTTTACTGCCTAGGGTTTTTCTGCTTGCTCTATACACAATAAAGTAAGCTGACTACTTGTCAGACTTAGAGATGGGTTTATTCCCAGAGTAGTTTTGTTCTCTACAATCTGTGTCAGCTTAAATACTCGCAGAAAGTAAAGCTTGAATGCATTTAAGGACAAGTCTAAAGAAATCTGTTAGATAACAAGCTTGGTAACTGCTATATGCATTAATAAAACAAGCCAAGACGGCACACAAACGAAAAAGAAATGAATAAAAATAAATCAAAATGGCTGAAATTCTAATATTTTTTCCCAGTACTTAAAAGATGCCAGTTTTATACCTTTGTTTCCGGTTATCACTCCCATTAAATGCCGTCAGACTGTACGTGCCCTATAGGCTACCTACAGAAACATACTTTTCCGTTTGGTGTTTAAAACCTCTTCAAATTAGGTTTAGGTTTAGGCATTTAAAAGAAAGTATATTTGTCCTTCTGTGACCTTAAAGGTTAGGACATAAAATGTGTGGGTTGGTTAAAATAGGTTAGGTAACTCCAGTTACGATATGCTACTCTGACAAAGTATTTTTGACCCGTGCAGACAGTTGGCTGTTATCAGGGA
This sequence comes from Apricaphanius iberus, assembly GCA_028564705.1. Taxonomy (NCBI): domain Eukaryota; kingdom Metazoa; phylum Chordata; class Actinopteri; order Cyprinodontiformes; family Aphaniidae; genus Apricaphanius; species Apricaphanius iberus. The sequence continues at coordinate 219,670 of JAPXFQ010001927.1, forward strand.
TAAGAATGGTAGATAACCTAGCAGGTAGAGAGGGCAAAGTCTGACGGCATTTAATGCGAGTGATAACCGCTAATAACGGACATTTAATGGATTGACAACATCCGAATCGGCTGGGCTTTTTGGCATATAACATGCAGCTGGAAGTTTGTTTTTCTACAGGTTATTTTGGGGGAGTTTCCAATATTTAGAGGCAAAACAGAAAAATACTTGAAAGAAACATACAGATGCCTCAGCAGATCAGATTAACTTCTAATCTCATGTACTATTTACATTTAGGCTACTGTAAAACAGTATTGACACTTCCGGTTAATTAAGTAGGCATATCATAATCATCAAAATGTGCAGAACGGCTTTAAAAATATGTAATGCTTCTATAAAACACATGAATTAAAATGTTTACATATTTTTTTAATTATTTTAATTCATTAAGATTCACTTAGAATATTATTGTGTTTTACTTCTGAGTCTCTGTGTATTTAATGTCGCTTACAAAAGTTATAAATTAATCTTCCCGCTTCGTTATAATGTGGCAAATCTAAAACAGAGAAGAAAATCTCCAGTGCTCACTCTACATAATCACGCATGCGTCAACGACAGAAAGAGCCGCTCCTGATTTGCCAAAGCAGGAGACGAATGCACGGGCCACTATTTTGCAAGGCTCGCCGTTACTAGCGCATCATCGTCCGCACCTGCCAGCATCATTGTTGCAGTAAGGGCGCTGGGAGGGGATCATTATTTTGCAGCAGCCGTGGGAGGAGGGAGAGTCATTTCCGACACCGACAGAAAGCGTGCAGCAGCCTCAATTCAGCACCACAAGATTAAGGAGAGCGTCCGGACCGAGTCGATTGTTACTCTCTGGGGAGGTTGACTGAACAAGAGGACGCCGTTTTTCTTTTAGAGTGCACTCGGTGAGACCAGGCGCTGCTGCTGCACGGTGCGTGGATCTGCAAGAGGAGTTATCTTCAACGTTTAAAAGGTGGGGGAAATAGCTGACAGAATAGGCTTGTAAATTGAAATATTTATTTTGCTAGCAGCCTGTATAGCCTTACACTTGCTGCACCGACTGGCGACCGGAGACGTGCTGCTAACATTAGCTTAGGCGAGGTCCGGCTGTTTCATACAGCATTGTACCACAGCCCACCCGATTGACTATTAAATGTACAGCTGCACAGAAAGTCTGCTTACTTCACGTTTCTGTTACAGGGTGACACGGCCTCTATATATTAGGCTTTGAGTGATTCCGTTAGCTGAAAACCTCAGCGTTGCCTCACTCCCGGGCGCTGCTATCCATTGAACCCCGGTGCTGAAAGCTTGTTGAGCAAAGATGAACCAGGCTGCTAGGCTAGGGTTAAGGGCTAAGCTAACGAGCACCGGGCACTTCTGCTCGTAAAACCGCGTTCGCACACTTGCGTTCGAGGCTGTTGTAATTATTCACCTGCTGCTTCCTAATCAGCGCCCGAATGTGTTTAGAGAAGTGCAGTTTCTGCTTGTTCATTTTCTCGTCTAATTTCATTGTTTAGAAATGTCTTTGTTTAGCGACTTTGTTTGGGGTTCATCGCTTCTCCCATGCAGTAGTTGACCGAAAAAGTTATTTTATTCTACAGCATGCGTTTCTAAAGACATTGTATCATCGTAGTTAAGTCGAGGATGTGAAGTCACAAAGTGGTGCTACATGCCTCACCCTTACTTTAGAGCGGAGTCTCAATGAGCGCTTTTTTTTAGCACAGACCACTATGAGGAAATCTAAGACGTGTTTATTACAGCTAGATTTAAGTATTCACATTGATACCGAAGTAGTGTAGTGTTGTTGTTGTGTGTCACCGATATATGTTGTAGCGCAAATTATAATTTATGTTGAGCGGGGTAGGTTTCAGCGGTCCAAAAGTTTCTTTAACTGCATGTTGTAATAAACGTATTTGCATCATTTCAGGCCAGTCAGCTTAGTGGACTTATTGACACTGTTTCATACAGTTACTGCAGGAGTAGTCTGCCACATTCCCTTTACTGTAACTGGAGATCTAGGATCCTATGGGCTTGTAGAGGTTGCATAGCTGAATTTAGCATCTGAGCTCATGATAGGCAGGAAGGCATGCACACCCGCTCTGTCACTGCCTGTCTGTGTCTCGTTCTGGCTTTTCTTCCTCTCCATTGCTCACTACAGTGGATATTCAATTCAGCATGAGTGGGCAAACTACAGCTGAGACACAAAAACAAAACAACACGTGTTGCACTTAAAGTTATTCATAGCCTTGGCAGACTTTAGATTCAGGTTTCATTCTGATTGAAAATGATACAAGCAACTCACAAAAGGTAGTTAAAAATTTACAAGAAGTATTTTTCGTAATCACAAAGAATGCATTTTGAAAAGGTATAATACCCTTTTCACAATCAAAGGATATGCATTTGGTTTGGTTTATTTGTATAGCAACAATTCACATAAAAAATCTTGTGTCAAGGTACATAATTCTACCTACCTACCTGCCAACCTACCTAATTACCTACCTACCTAGTCTTTTACCTCCTCTGGTATTGGTATTATTTCTTACTAGACATCCCCAGAACAGTGATATGACTTCTCGTCTTTGTTACTTAGATGTGAGATGGCTAATGTGCTGCCAAAATTAACGCAAAAAGTATGACGTGGTGAATGGGTGGAATGAACAGTTTGACTTGCTGCCAGTAAAGTTCTTTTTAGATAGCTCATTAAAACTGTAGTTTTTTCTCAGACTGTGTTAAAAAAACAAACATCTTCCTGGTAGTGTGCAGTCGTTTATTTTAGACAGAAAACATTTTACAACAGAGCACAGTTGGGAACAGTCGACGGCTTCAAGCACTGTATCAAAAACAACAGCAGCAACTCAGCAGGGTTAATATCTGCTCAGCCTGAACAGGACCTGGGTGGGTGGAGCTGTTGAGCTAAAAAACGCTCTGGTTCAGCAGCAGCTCCGTTGCTACAGTAACAATAATATATGCTCCATGTTAGACTCTGAGTATCCAATATCACCATACAAAGTCACTTTATTTGTCGCTACTTGCATTTTTCTGAAAAACAGTCAGTAGATGAGTCTAAACTCTTGCTAAGTATAGCTACACAGTAGCTGCATCAGCATCGCTTCCCTGCTCTGTCACATGACTGTGCATAGTCACCTGACTCAAGGCAAAGCTGATTTCTTAAAGGGGCAGATCACCTCAAATGAAAACACATCTTTTCATTTATTTTTTTTTACATACTGAATTTACTGGCACAGACAAACTGACGTCGGTAACAGTCAAGTTTACGTATCGGTAAATTTTCGGTATTCCGCCCAGCCCTAGCCAGTGGCATTCAGAGCTAGTCAAGGTTAAAAAAAAAACAAAAAAACTACAATTTTGGTCATCAACCGATTTCTCAATGCCTTTGAGACAAACAAACAAACAAAAAAAATCTGAATACTGTATCAGTTCAGTTTAATTATATAGCGCCAAGTCACAACAGATGTCAACTCAAGGCACTTTACAATGAAAGTCATTTCAATACAAAAAAGTCAGTTGAAGTTTTGTATTTAAGGATATTCAGCAGATTGCAAAAGTATGCATCACTTAAGCATGTAAAATTTGCAGTATGGTATAATATCTCACTTGATCGCTTTTATTTTAAAATGAAAAGTTGATATTTAGGCTTAACAAACAACTTTAACCAGCTAATAATAAGGTTAGCTGTTCATTTTTTATTTAAAAAAAGCAAATTTAGGTTGTAAGCAAATGTGTGAGAATAAAATTTAGTAAAACAGGATGTTTTTAATTTATAACAATTAAGCTGTAACCAGTAATACAAAATAATTACAACGCTGATATTTTAAAATGGCTTCAGCCTCTTATATTAGTGAATGCTAACCAAACCAGTGTACATGTATGTTCCTGTGAGATTATAGATTCTTACCTTATCAATGCAATTCCCAAAAGTTCGTTCCATGACAGATGTTAAGAGCACAAAAGGATAAAACAGACCAACTTTGCTGTTCTTTTTTCTGCTAATTTTTGCACTTTATCTGCTTGCAGTTTTAAATGCATTACCTTTTACTCAAAATATTTAATTTCATCCTTCTGAAAAATATCAAAGTCAAAGAGTGTTGTTGTTAGCATGCCATGGTGGCGCTTACATATGAAAAATATCAGATTATGTATTTTACGACTGGTTGGTCTCCTGTCAAGCTGAAAATTGGCCTATTCCGGTCACAAGGCAATTTTTTGATTTGACTCAACATTGCTTTCTAAGCGTCAAAGTGGCTTAATGAGAATGAGGAAATATTATATAAATACTATAATATATACAAATAAGTAAACCAAGAAACATCATATCGCTAAAACAGTTGAACAAGAGCTAAAACTGTATGTTTTCAATAAAAAAAAAATCACAAAATAATGAGACAAACATTTTAGTTTATCTGGGTGGTAAACTCAAGTAAAAGGGAACAGCAGTGACAATGTTGGGTTGTTAGGAGTTTCTTGAAACTGTTTAGACATTAGAGCGATCAACTTGTCCAGTCCAGAATATATCCTTTACTAGAAGAGAGACAGAAATGGGAGAAGCTGTGCTTTCTGACTGCCAAACTTGGACAGACTCTCTACTGCCCTTAGGAAAATAGTTGCATATGTTTATCACTGTCTAACCATTTGCCCAAGACCGTAATTTATACAGTGCTTTTTGTTTCACTACTCTGAATACAGTTTATGTTTTATATTCTTTATACTACATGTAGTTTAAGAACTGTTATACAGTAGCGTTGACAACTACTAAACCTCAAAACATATATTGCCAGTACTAGTCTCAAAATTTTAGCATCTTTTATTAATTTTTTTCTGTAAAATAGGTTTGTATAACATGCACTATGAATTAGTAACGATAAAAAAAATTGCTCCTTCAGATACAGTGCTAACAATTACAAGACAATTTGCCCATCATTGAAGAAAATTATCATTTTGAAGATGCAGTTCAGCGGTTATGCCAGCACTTTCCTGGTGCTATTATTGTAAAACCTGACAGCCATCTCTTTGCAATCATCTAAATGTTCTGAATCAGCTACTGCATCTCATTTGAGCTAGACAGCCAGATTCTTTCAGTCGGGTTGTGAGGAAGAAACAGAATTTATGGGCAAGACTATGCAATCAATGACAGCCAGGAGTGTTTTGTGTTTCCTGTCTCCTAGGAGAGTGAGCCTTATTGACAGACTACCATGAAACCCCCTGTTGTTATACAGAAGCATGGCTCTGAGGTAGCCATGGTTTCCCCTCTAAATGGAACAGGATTGTTTTGTGCTGTCTCCTCCTAAACCCCCCACACACACAGACTTCTGCACATGTGCTTGATAGTTTTTAGGATATGTGGCAATAAAAGCAACACAAAAACAATCAGCAGCTGTAGCTTGTAGATTTTTTTTTTTTTTAAGTTGCAGGTTGTAAGTTAGAGCCCCCCTTAAACTAGTGTTTAGCAAAATACAAAATTCTAAATTAAAATGTACTTATCAATAGTTCTAACTTTTGGAGTTGTTTTTATGAGAAGATTTAACCTCCATCAGACCAGAAATGGCGTAGTGGAGGGATTCCTGTCAGCTCAATCAATTGAAAACTATAGATTTTAATGCTGGCTCTGACAAAAAAGAAACTTTAAATGTTTACCGCTACACATTTGAAGGACCACAAACATACAGCTTTGAGCCTGCTGCATGCCCCAGATATTAGAGAGAGACCACGGGAGAATAAATGGCCAAGACCTGACTAACCATAGATACAATGTTTAGTCTAGATGTTGCAAGGTAGCTCTTTGACAACCCACTTATAACATTTTATCAAAAACATTTTTATATCATTCTTTCAATAAACTAATTAGCAGATGTTAAACAAATTTTACACCGCATAGATTCTGTCTACATAGAGCTGAGCCTATGATCGATTCATGATCATGTCTTCCGCCATCTACAGGTTAAGAAGCAGCTGTAGTATCCCATTTTAAACTCCTTCACATTGGTAATCCTCCAGGCTGAAGTTCGTGGCAAAAACGTATGCTTTTTCACAACAGAAGTGGAGTCCAGTCTTTTCAGCTGCAAAAAAACCCTATCAGGCATGCAAGATGATGGCATTTTAAAGTTTTTCATCTGGAGAAACACAATAATTTAAAATTTTTAAACAAAGAATGCAATCCAAAACGAATGGTCACACTGACTCTCACTAACACGACCATTCTACCCAATATCAGCTAACTTGCCACATTAAGGCCATCTACATACATAGCAGGTTTTTTTTAACTAATATTTTGCTCGTCTTGCCGAAGGAAAAGAAATCCCATCCACACATAACCGGATAAATTAGTTTTAAAGCACAGTCACAGACATGTCAAACTTGTAGAGGACAGTAGTTCTCCCAAATCCTCTACACTCTGAGTAACTTTCTACTGTCTAACTTCTACATTCAGCAGTAATAGAGCCTGTTAAAACCAGTGAGCAAAAAGCCCTTGGACAATCTATAATGCCAAGAAAGCTCTGAGGGAATAAATGGTGTTTCGGAGTGTAAACACAGGTTGCACAACTGATGCTAGAGCATATTTTGTCAAAGACAGTGACGTTGTGACAAAAACTCTGGTTACATTTTTCCAGACACAAACGCTTAATACGTGGAAAGTGCAGCTCTTCTCTTTGGCTGGAGTTTTTAGAAAGAATTGTTTTTTTATGCCTGTGGATGAATGGTCAAACTGTAGGAAAATATCTCCATTTTGTAAGATACGCAGCTATGGGTGGACAAGGCATAAGCTGAAGCAGCGCATACCATACAACTGCCTCTTTTTACATCGCACATCGAGATTATGAAACTTTTTAAATACAACTTTTTCAATTATGTATTGTACATTTTAAAATACCCTAAAATGTTTCAAATAGTAATATTTTTGGAAATTTGATATGAGATTTAGAAAATATTTAACCTGCACTATGCTCTTTAAGAATTAATGTGAAACTGCACTGTTCTGATGGCAAGCATTGAGTGAATCTGGTAAATACTGTATTATTTGCTTAACATGATATAATATGCTGGAGTTGTATTCCACTGAATAGCATTTCAAATTATATGATTGTTGAAAGACAAAAAATGTATTGTATAATGATGAACAATTAAATAGATGATCTAGCAGTGCTTTACAATGTACTATCACCACTATAGGGAACCAACAATGAATGAGCTTATTCTTATACAATTCTTATCATATGCATTTTTCATACACCAGAACTGCAGCGACAGTACCCACTAAAAGCCTCCTGAACGTTTATATTGTTTCCACCAAGTGTTATTCTCCACAGCATTTTCATAGGTAGATGAAAAAAAAAATCAGTTCTTAATTACATACAAGTATGTGTTTGAGCGATAATATTGAATCTAGATGTTGTATTACTAAAAGTCATCAAATGTTTAAAAAAATGTCATCCTTCTTAGGGCTGCACAATATGAAGAAACATGTACTATGCAATTATATTAAAGCATACTAATATAACTTGCAATAATACATAAAAAATGAATAAAAAAACAATATACAACTTGCTTCTAGCTGCTGTTTTAGCATCCAAACAACTCAGTTGTAGTTACGTAATGACCAACGTCTTACCTTCTCTCTTCCTTCTAAAACTATGATGCATTGAAAATTAATTGTCACTAAGTATATTACTGGTATAGATAGTCTAGCTGTAGTGTCAAACCTAAAAGATATAAAATACATTTTTGATGAACTTGAAGCTTGAACTTTTTGAGGCTTGATTTTTCAAATACATTCTGCTACGCTTCACTAGTTTTTTGGCTTGTATTCATGTGAATTCATTTGGAAAATCAATTAAATGTGTTCATGTGCAGAAAGACAGAAGGGAGTCAAAAACATCAGCTATCAATTTTTTACGAGTCAATCTTTCTAAGACAAACAACTGTGGCCTTGGTCTTTTGAGATTTTGGCTCATCAAAGATTGCTTTATTTTCTTGCCTTAAATCTGAGATGCAAAATCAATATAATCTGTTTAAAATTCATCTTAAAAATTCTGGGAATTTTTCCTTTGCATCCATTTCAAAATAAATGTTTATTCTTGGTTCAGTAGATACTGCTTGTGACCTAGCAGTAGCATTTACTCTTTAATGTAATGCTCTGCCTAAATTAAATACTGTGACATTTTTCTCTGTCACTTTTTTCCCTTTAAAAGACTCATGGCTATGCACTTCATCATGGCTGTTAAGAAGACAGTTCAGTTTTACAGAGTGAAACCGTGAGATTGGACTGTGCCGAAAAGCTGTTGAATTTTATACTCCTGTCAGAATATTTAGTTAGTTGAGGACCGGAAGTTTTAATGCCTATATTCACTCTGTGTTCTGAAAGCATGCTGTGTATGAACATTTTATACAAACTCCAATTCCTGAATCAGTTACATAAAGAAAAGAGAGCACAAAACGCCTGAGTTTGAAAAAGCCCAACAACCATACATCATAATGCTTACTTAGCAATTATATACTTGCCTACCTAGCTTTGGACCACCCAAATGTTGTTAGTGGCTAGATGAAATCCGAGCCTCTTGCAGCTGCTAGAGGCTACAGACCTTACAGTACAGGCTTTGCCTCGAGGTTGAACTTAAAAGAAGGATCTGTACTGTGGCGCTCCTTCCGAGCGAAGCATTAGATCAAATCAGATGAGACAACTCACTGGATTTAAGCATACTGCTAAGCGGAGGAGAATAAATTATCAAGGAGTAACTCAGCAAAGAGGCAGACCGTGGCGCTGAATACCTGTCTGTCTGCGGCGTATGACATCCTGAAGACTTTAACTCTGGTAGCTGCGGTAGTGGAGTCCTGTTGTAGACAGTAGCACGTCAGAGTCCTTCTTGTTTGGTAATGCTGCCTAAACTGGGTGGTAAACTCCGTCTAAGCATAAATACCGGCACCATTTTGTAAATAGATTTTTGTAAACAGAGACAGTGTAAGGGTAGTGTTGCAGCTAACCAATCAGAGGACAGAAAATTGCATGTCATTAATCTTAATGAGCAAGCCCCCAGATCTTGTTGAGTCTCCACACCAACCCTCACACTGAACTGGCATAAACTGAACTAGACTGGGAATTGTTTATTTTTTGACAGAAACGGATTCAGACGGCATTCCTTCATACCAGAGATCACTGAAAAATGTATAAAAACACCAGTGAAGAAGAACTTTAAGTAAATACCTGTGACTTTTAAAAATCTAAATATGATCTTTGAAATTACATCACCAGTACTGTTTTGTAAAATCAAGTTAATCCTTAAGTGTGAATCTGTGACATCATAGTTTAAAGGTATTATTCACCAAGTTTGGTTAAACTGGGCAGCATAGAGATGTGATTTCAGAATAGGGATGTTATTATGATTTTCAGAATTATCACGGTATTTTTCAAAAGTTTTATATGTTTTAGAAGGCAATGATAGGCTTACACAAGCTAAAATAATTTCAAAAAGTGTAACATGGTTTATTATATTACAAAACCTTATCAAAAACATCATATAACATTAACATAAAAGGAACAAGGGTTCAGTATGTAAACATCTTATTTGTCAGAAAGATTTCCAGTAGTACAGGGTTACTTTATACAAATCTAAACATTCAAATTAAATTTAAAACTGTGGCCTATTCGTCAAGAAAATGAATTGTGCAAGTTTATGTGAACACTTTAAACTAAACCTTAAAACAAAAGTGCATTATGCATTTAAAATAAACACAAAAGCACAGAAAATAAATAACTACAAAATAAAAAAGGAAGAAATTAATAACTTCATAAAAACACTATATAAACACATTCTTTTATATATCAAAACCTTAAAATACTATGTTGTATATTTAAGTTTAAGGTATTCCATTAAAAATATCAAACATAACTTCCCTATAAAACACTGCAAGAGCCAAAATGAATGACTTTGAATGCTAAAGTGTATAGTACAAATAAACCCTGAGAACATTGAGAACAACAATATAACGATCTACCCATCCATTCTTTGTAATGCTGCATCCTGCTGCAGTTCTCAGGTGGTCAAACACTGTGCATCTCTGTTTGTATTTGGTGTATTTCAGCATAGTGTTTGGTCAAATTACTCGTGTTCTTGCCTTTGCAGGCAAAGCTTTTCTTGTATTTGTGACCGCGTGCATTATTGTGTCTGTGTGCCTACTAGTGCACGGAGGTTGTAGTCACAGTGACAGCGCTGCGCAACAGTCGCTCCTCCCACCTTCATTTCCTGCGCCGTGTGTCTGTTAAGGGGGAGTGGGCTGCCCATACAGTGTTTGGCTTGTGTTTATATCTCCCGCAAAAGATGAATACGACCTTAATTTTACCGCTAAGAGGACCGATAAAGCTGAAGCAGAATAAGCCCCGCACAGAATCAGAAGCACTTGAATACGACGCACCGGGAATTTCAACTTCACACTGATATCATTGAACGAAAATGTGAATTTTAGGTGGATAATGTTGTTGCGGGTGATGGTCACTGAGATGAGTCTGGAGATTTGACGTATTGCTGCCTTTCACAGCAGCTTTTTTTCCCTCCACGTTAGACAGGATAACTATCTTCAATCAACTGTCCCTCTGCAGTCTTATAAAAACCAAAATATGCCCATACTTCAGTCTTAGTCCTCTTGGAGGGCTGATAAATGTCCCGAGCGCTGTCATCTCCTCCTTCTGCCATGATTATTTTGAACTTCAAGAAGTGCACGTTATAGGCTGCACAGTGAGCCTGCATGGCTTCTTCAGGGAACTCTGATGACGCTGGGAAGAAGGATAACGCACGGTTTCCGCAGCATGGTAATCCACCGTGATAAAAACGTTATTTTAAATTAAAACGGTAATTGTTACGTCAACGTTTTTAGCGTGGTTTACCGTTACATCGGTAACCGTTACACCCCTGGTTTAGAACTGCTTTTTGTAAATAAAAAAGGTTTAAAGTTCAGTTGTATTAGTTTTATCCAGTGTTGAAATAAATACACATTTTAAAAAGAACACATAGTTTATGATTTAGATTGATAACACTATTGCAATGTTGTTTAAAAAAATGCATGTAATGTCATGAAATTTGAAGTTTCAGACTTGGGACTTGACTTAAAACTTGCCTGTATTTACTTGAGACTTGACTGGGGACTTGAGGATAACAACATGATACTGATTCTTACAAAACAATGTGTTTACATCTATATTTGCAGTTTTTATACCCCCCCATTGATAGTGTAGGAGGAAATATCAAAGTTGGTTGCCAGATCTGTCTTATCCAATATATAAGTCAGAGATCTTAACCAGTTCCTTTGAAGACCAAATTCTTAGCATCATGTATTTTTTTAAGAAATTATTTTTAGTTTTTTTAAGTATTTTTATTTTTTATTTTCTGAGTGTGTGTATATACACATACAGATATCAAGGGATAGCAATAATTTAGTTAATTAACAAATGTAATTTTTTTGTGCAAAAAGTTGTGAAGAACTAAGCTGAAAGGACAGAAATAGCTCACAAGATTCTATTAGTTGTCTTGTGTCGACTTAATCAGCAATTAGTGAGGGAGCAGAAAGAAAAGTCTTTCCGAAATCACATGGGTACTGTATTCAAATAGATTAAGAAGTCTTCTATGCTACAGGGACAGAGGTTTACCAGGTTAAACACACCAGAATCAAATGATGGCTTGTTAGCAGGCCTGCAGAGCTTTGCCATGCTGAGGAGAAAGATGGACAATTTGAATCATCTGTGTTGGAGCAGAGACATCTAAAACTGGTAAGGCACCGACGCTTGAGGCCTGGAGTTGGGACTCAGGCTATACAAAAACTTTTTTTAAGTATTATTAGTAACCATTTTAAATAAAAAGTACCGTGTGATAGCACAAAAGTGGTAGCAAATGGCAGTAAAATACCTCATGAAATGCTAGGTGGATATCGTTCACAAACCTGAAAGGTACCCATTGCAGTGACAGAACAAAATACATTAAAATATAGCCTAGGTATTAATCAAGCAAGTAATTTTGCTGTGTTGTCTATCAAACCATAACAGTTGCACAGTGGCATAACTATTCCATCTAATATTGAAAACACAGAGGAAACAGTTACAAAGACTTATTCTGAAATGACACTGAAATGTGAATATTCACAGCATTAAGTGTGCCCCTCCAGCCTCTGAGATTTTCTGAACTATAAAAAGTAAAGTAATTAGCTGTGCTTGCAGTGTCCTCTTAATGGACATCACTTTAAATTGCATCAATGTCAACGTCTTTCTTCTGGAAAATAACTAAAACCTGCAGGACACTGGTCCTCGAGGCCTGGAGTTGGGGACCCCTGGCCTAAGTCAAAATAAATTATTGAGTCCTGCAGACAAATTCTCCTATGTAGCCTAAACATCCACTAGCACTATGGCCTTTTAGCAAAAAGGTCCTGGGTATGAATCCCATGGAGTTTGGAGTTTTCATATCCCCTCTGTGCATGTATGGGTTCTCTCTACAATTTCCTCCTACAGTCCAAAAACATCACTCACAGTAGGTTAATGGGACTCTCTAAATTCTCCATAGGTAGAATACATAGGAGTGTGTGCATGCATGCCCTGCGATACACTGTCAACCTGTCCAGGGTATACCACACCTCTCGACCAATTACTGCTACAAAGATAAGTGGGTAGAGATGATGATATATAGCCACTCAATATTTTCCTTTGCTAAATTAATTGCCAAGAGCTTTATTAACAGGCTTAATTACTTGTAATAAAGTTTTAGGACTATCAGGTGCAAACTACAATCAACAAAGAGCAGACATTAATTTCTCCAAAGAAAAGAGTAAAAATGCTAGGGTGTTTTACCAAGCTGCTGCTAGCAGTTCAACTTCAGTTTTAATGACCGTTCCCTGGCCACCCTAAATGCCACAAATGCTTACCAATTGAGTTGTATTGTTAGTGGGGTTACTTGCCTTGATTTGTTGCACTATTAATAAATAAAGAACAAACTAGGAGATAACTTATTTCTTTATCTTATAGAGTTGACAACTCTGGCACAAATTATATTATAAACTTAGCATTATCCATGTCAAGGATTGCAGGTATTTAAAAGCTTTCAAGCTACATGTTAAATTGCTTGGAGTATACATTTGTTCAGAAACATCTCCATTAATCATATCACACAGAACACATTTTGTGCTTAATTAACTATTTTACATCTTTTTAAGTAATTCAATAAAGCTTACATCATCCTTTAGTTTCATTTGCATGTGTGAGGCATTTAGAGAGCAGTGAGGTCCAATGAAGTCAACTGTTCAGGGTTACATCCGCCTTTTTTTGTTTTGCCAGTAGAAAGTTATTATGTATAACCTTATTTCTTATGGTGCAGCAGAAAATTTTGTATGTTGGTCAGAGTGATTATGTCAGCATGTCTTTATATATAAATACTTGTGGGAATGAGATTACTCTGCTCTACTGTCTTTGATGTAACCTGTTTTGTGTTTCAGAAGTTTCACTTAATCTAAATCGAGTTTTTAGCAGAAATTGGACTAATGGCTTAGCAGGGTTGAGGGTTGTGTCCTAGTTTACATGTCACTCGGAAAATCAGATTATTAAATTAATTGTGTTCCACTCCGCAACGCTGGAAGCCGACATACGCCCTTGTGTGTTGACATTCTTCAAATGAACTAGAGTCACATACAACGTTGCAGCGCAGTATATTTTGTATGTACTATACTGTTTGATTGTGTTACACTCGTTGCTACTGTTCGATCTGTTGTTGCTGTTCCCACTTCCGCGGTTCTATTTACTTTCTGAAGTGGGAATGCCAACTAGGCTTCTAAAAGCTCAGCTAGTCATGACGGGTGTATACATGCAGAGAAATTAGATTCTCCAATCGCATAATCTGAGTCCCTTAGTCCGACTTCTCAAAGCCCAGTTCGGTTCGACTTAATTCGGGTATGGTGTAAACATGTATTTCAAAAGTCAGATTTCAGTCGGACTAACGCAATAACTCGTGTTTCTCTTGCTGCGTGTAAACGCACTGAGTGAATCAGCTTTTCTGTTAGATTACTGCTTGACTTCTCTTTTACTAAACGCTAACCATAGGAGCAAATCATATACAGTTGTTGCTTCATTTAATAGCTTGTATTGGGTGTTTTTTTTTCCTTCTACTTTCAAAAATGTAAAACTTTTAAAGTAGAGGCAGGTCACCAATGTGTCACAATAATTCTAAAAAAAATGTAAATCATTTTTTTCTGAGCTTCTTGTTGTGATCAGGGACAAAGTTTCAGGCTTTTGTTAGGATAACCACATGAGATCACTTCAAGCAAGAAAATACCAAATCCCTTCTTTTTAAGCACCTTTGATAAAACTAGCTCCATCTCAGTTCAGTTTAGATTTTATAAGTGATGCACTGACAGCTCTTGTTCGACATTTTTTGATTTTTCTAAAGTAGCAGATTATGAAAATGTAACTGAAAAGGAATTAAAAAGGCAAGACTAAACAACTGCAAAACGACCAACCCCTCCCCTCCCAAAACGCACATTTAAATGGCAGTAAGAGGGAAATAAACATTTATTGTTTATACCGGCTCAGTTTTACCTAATTAACCAAAAGCCATGAGTTAAAAAAGGAATACCATTGACCAGTAGCAATGTTTATGCAGATTAGAGCTGGGTATTGATTGAATCTATTAATAGAATCTATTATTACGATCTAATCCAAACTGTTCCATTACCCTGATGATATGATATGGGTCAATTCTATTACAAAAAAAAATTTCTTTGTTTTTTTATGAGCTGTTGCTTTAATTATATGCCTGCAATTCAGTAAGGTAACAGTGGATGAGTAATAGTTCCAGGGGAAACTGTATTATCCCTTTTAAACCTAAGCCTTAAAATGGCTGTCAGGACTTTTCCTTACTATTAGTTGTAAATAGGCCAAATTATGTTAAACAGTTAAATCAATTTTTGGACTTGCAAATTGATTTGATTCCAATTTTAAAAGAATTGATTGAAATTTGATATTTCGATTACATTTTTTTTTTTTCACCATAGCGCTAATGCAGATATATTATGCATCCCTATTATTATTACCAACAAGGTTTTGTAGGTCTTTTTTGGGGGGTGATTACTTTCTGTTTTCTCCATCAATTTTGAGACAACAATATGACAGTAAATTATAAATTTCACACCTCTTCCTTATAAGCCATATTGTAAAGCTCCTTACCTTGTGTTTTTTCTGAAAGACTTATAAACATCCAGGTGCACCAAATGAAAGGACAACCATGTTTTGGACAAACCTTCAAAATAATAACTGTATCATTGTCAAACAGGAAGACGGAAAAGAAAGTGATAAATATTAATCTTAAAATGTATTATTTGGTTATGTGTAGTTATCTATCCTTGTTCATACCCTTTAGTCAATGGTTAGGCTACAAATTAATATCTAGTTACTTTTGAGTATTATAATTGCCACCTACAGACCTGTCTAGGTATGGATGTATTATCCGTAGTCTCAGTATGCTATACCAGCAATACCTATGCTAGTAAGTGACTAGTTAAAAGCAGGGTTATATTCCTGATCAGGCCTACCAGGGTCCCAAGAGCTCTGCTGCTCTACACATATATGCTTTTGTAAAATAGGCCTGTTCATCTCATGTCTGAATTATGTCCATTTATATCCACAAAAGTCATCAAAATATTTAATGCAATGTACTATTTATCAAAATGTTCTC
Organism: Apricaphanius iberus; assembly: GCA_028564705.1. Taxonomy (NCBI): domain Eukaryota; kingdom Metazoa; phylum Chordata; class Actinopteri; order Cyprinodontiformes; family Aphaniidae; genus Apricaphanius; species Apricaphanius iberus. The sequence goes on from JAPXFQ010001927.1 coordinate 235,383, forward strand.
CCAGGGGATGACACCCCTGGATCGTTCTTAACATTACGTTGATCGGGGCATATATCTTGGCTTAGGGGCCTCCCAGGGAAAAGAAGGTCAGGCTCAGGATTTTTTTTTTACTATCACTCCTGCAAATACTAAAATTGAAAAGTTTTGGTTTAGATTATGCAAAGACTTACAAGATGTTAATCTTTTTGTGAATAATGACTCAGACTTAAAAATGTAGAAAATGTATTCCCTGTCGCAAAAACCGAAAGGTTTCTTGAGGATAAGCCCCTGTGACCCATTTTCAAAAGTTTTTGGTTTTATAAACCAGCTGAAAATGAGGTTGTCCATTTTTCAATTCAATTCACTTTTATTTATATAGCGCCAGTTCACAACAAATGTCATCTCAAGGCACTTTACAACAAAGGTAATCTCAGTACAATTATACAAACATTCCAATCAGTTAACCCTCTAGGCGCCGTTTTTAAAAAAATAAAATATTCAATTTTGATATCACTAGTTCAAAATGTTGTAGCTTTAATTTGGTTATAGATAAAGGTACACTGTAAATTAGAAAAATCTTCAGTATGATCCAAAGTTTGTGATAGGAGCAAAATCACACATCTAATTTGCATATTATGACGTCATCAGGCGTTGGCACTATTGGATTGCATGACTTTTACAATTTTTTGCTTTTTTAAATTGTTTAAAACTTTCATTTAATCAATAATTTTATTTTTGTATTTAGATTTATCTATATATGTATTTTCTACATCTATATGTTTCATTTTTTGGCTTTTTTCATTTTAACTACATATAAAAAACTATACAAAAAAAAAAAAACGAAAAACTAATGCATTGTTGCAAATACCAGCACAATTTGTTTTTTTCACCTGCCATCTAAAGTGCATATTATATGTTAAAACAGAGCTATCCAAGAATATAGGTAATTTGCAAGGTACTTTGATGCGTCATTTGAAAAAGTAGTTCCAAAAACATATTGGTGGGTTTGTTCATTTTAGCTCTCAATCTTTACTTTCAGCAGTTTTTTTCTTGGTAGCTGAAGATTTCGCTCTAGAGAGTAGCAGTTGCTGACACACTGGGGTTTGACATCTGCTTTTAGAGATACCCCCACTGCTCCATGCAAGGATATGTGTTTAACTCTGCTCTGAATTTGGGTCAGTGTGGACACTTTCACATAATGTCAAATGACAGTATTTTGAAAGTTAGTTTAATATGTAGAGAAAAAGAAGCTCTGTGCACTGTCTCAGGCAGTATACGCAGTTTAAACTCCTGTCCTCAACATTTTTCATCTTGTGAAAGAAGCTCTGGTGAAAATGGGGGTAAAAAACATGTCTGTCCCAGAATCATGTTGTTATAAAAAAATTTTTTATTATATATTTATTGTTTTGACAGTATAACAATAATTTTCCTGTTAAACATTTTGGTATCATTACTGTACTTATCTTAAGAACAAATGTAACTGTTAAAAATGTTTTCTTTTCAGTGCATGAGGTACATTTTAGAGATGCACCGATCAGGTTTTGTTATTTGATACCAAATTCGGTTTGTCTTTGAGGTCTGACCTTGCAGATGGCAATTTTCTATCTTAGGAATACGATGTGTACAAACCTATTTATATAAAATTTTTAATTCATCAGTACATGATGTAGCATAAAAGAAAGAAGGTGGTAGTTTTTTACCCAGATTACAAGATTTTAACCTCTGCCATTTTCTTTGGTCAGCTAAAAACATTACATCTAGTCAAATGCATTTAATGAAAAAAAAGGAGTACTTATCATATCAATGATTGGACGGACATGATCATTGAAAAAATTGTGGTGAATTGATTTGAGCATTGTTAATAATTTTAAATTTTAGAAAATTTTCAGAAATCCCTCTGAAGAATTTTAACACATGATTACCACAGCTAGAATAGCCTAGAAATATCACATTTTATAATCATGTATCTTTGGTTTTGTTTTATAGGTGAGTATATGGGGGCTCAGACTGTACGATTTTTTTTCTGTAATTGGTGGGTTGCTGGTTTGAACCCCCGCTCTTTGTCTCGGTCATTGTGTTTTTTTGCAAGACTTTTTACCCGCCTTGCGTGCTGATGATGCAAGGGCCCGTGGCAATGATTTTGTCCGTCTGTTGATGGGAATGACTGAATGTACCGTTTTGGGGTCCTTTGGACTAGATAAAGTGCTATACAAATATAGGCCATTTTCTATTAGAGATGTTCACATTAAAGATATCTGATATCTATATCTTAATTTCTGATACCAATATAAACCAATACCACCGATAGACCTTGCATGGCTTTTCCTGGCTCCTATATACTCAGTCAGTTTTTGCTTTTGTTTACTGTTGCTTTTAAGTATGTGCATGCATGAGAGAAGGGTGGTGATTATCGTTGTGGTGATGTTTTTATTTAGGGTTTTGGGAAGGGGGGGTAGGGTTGTGGGGTCACATAAATCTGTAAGGCACTTTGAGAAGCTTTGTTGTTTGAAAAGCGCTTTATAAATGATGTTTAATTTGATACACGTCTACCAAATAGTCGAGGTGGGCTCAGAAATGCAAAAGCCAAAGGATATATTGTGAGTTTTACCAAATCAACAACATTATCTTAAAGTCTATACTTCGGATCTGTCATATTTTGACATTTTGAGAGAGAGAAGAATCTTAACAGTTTGTTTAAAACACCTTAACATTCCTGCAATTTATACCCAAAGTTTTCTAAAAAAGCTTACACAATTCAAATTAAAGATGCTCTTAAACCATTTTAACTAGAGGCATGCTTGAATCTGAAAGAAGCCACTCTGACATTTCCCCCACAACAGTCTGAATCAAAGTGATACTGTTACCAAGTAATATGATTTTGAATACACAGCAAAAAATGTTTTATGTCCACCTATTTAGTGTCTAAAATGCAGTAGTATAATGTTGTAAAAATTAAATGGCTTTAGAATGCAGTAATCAACTGAAAAAGACACTGCATAGATTTGACTGTAATAAACTATTACAAAAATTCCCCTCTCACCCAGTGTGGGCGGTTTTTCCCATTCCAAGCTGTTCCAAGTACTGCACTTTTCTGGATTGAGATGTCTGAGGTTCTTCCAGGGATCTGCTGGAGCCATTCCTCCAGTATGTGGTTCACTGACTCCAATGCTACGATTACCACGGGTACTACTGTCACCTTCATCTTCCAAGCCTTCTCTAGCTTCTCTCTGAGCCCTTGGTATTTCTCAAGTTTCTCATGTTCCTCAAGTTGGCCTCTGTTGGAATGTTTATATATATATATATATATATATATACTTGTATGTGTGTGTGTTTATATGTACATATATTTCTCTTATATGCGTTGAGAAATTGGTTAATGACCCAAATTACGATTTTTTTTTTTTACCTTGACTAGCTCTGAATGCCACTGGCTAGGGCTAGGTGGTATACAGAAAATTTACCAATACCGAAATGTATGACCGTTACCAAAGTAATTTTACCTGTGCCTGTAAATTCGGTATGTAAAAAACATGAATAGATGTGTTTTAGTTTAGTGCTGCTGCTTCCCCTTTAAGATTGAGACTTTGGGTTGGCATGTTTACTACCCCAACGTGCTCCAATGGGACTTATAAGGGCTTTCGAGGAGCTCGGTACTTCTCTAAAGTATAAAATGTCATGTAATTAAAAGTTAACCATTTTGTTATTTGTTGCTACACCCACTTAGTCTAAACTTCGACAACAACTTCAAAATCTCATGTCAGCCTATTTATCAGTTTCACATTTTGCATTTATCAGTCTAGACTAGAGAATCAACAGTGAAGCAATCTACAAAAGGGGCAGAGCAGACTGTACTTTTTCAAGGAAGCTGAGGTCCTTTAAGGTTTGCAGCAAAATACTGCAAATCTTCTACAAGTCTGTTGTGGAGAGTGTCATCTCTTCATCCATCATCTGTTGGGTTAGCAGCATTAGAGCAAGGGACTAAAAAAGGCTCAATAACCCGATTAAGAAGGTTGGTTCTGTTCTGGGGACAACCGTGGAACAACTGGAGATGATGATACAAAGAAGGATTCTTCAGTTGGAGGCTTCTTCAGTTTCGCTGCAACACAGACTGCTACAGGAAATCCTTTCTTCCCAATACCATCATGGTCTACAACAACTCCTTGAAAAATGAATTAGTTATGAGCTACAACAACACTTAATTTCCCTCCGGGATCAATAAAGTATTTCTGAATTGAATTGAATTCTTTGCATTTAAAAAAATCTGAGTATGAAATAAGTGAAAAGAAATGTAAGTTATTATTGTATAGCTGTGTCAGTTGTCCTTTGGTATGATTGTGTAGAGCTGTAAACACGGATTGAGACTCAAGTTCTTTGGATCGCGGAACTCTTTTTTGATCTGTACCGTTTTTTTATTGGGGGGGATCCTCTGAGATTTTTTTGTGTTGTCCACACTCAGCTAAGGCTTTGTTCATTGGCTCAAACTTTGGAATTTTTGTTTTTACCTCAAACCCTTCCAGGGTGGTGTCCTCCATCTTTATGAGATGAGTGACATCCATTTGTCTCTGAAGATGACTGAAAATATGTTGCTGATAACTGTGGTTTCATTTAGTTTTGTCACCAAGTATTTCTTGAAGAATATCTTTTTCTATATAAACACATGTGTATTTATATAAAACTACTAAGACGTTCTGACCAGTATGGCAGTGACACAATAAGGGATCAATCACTCACAGAAAATTATTATAAATAGATACATTGGTCTGGGTAAACACCTGGCCAAATGAGGCAATCACTTCACATCCACTAGCAGTTGTCTCTCTGCTATGTCATCAGCTTTAATTTTGAGAAGAGCTGACACAGGCAGAACAGAAGGTAATATTGTTTAATAGCTAATAAAAAGAAAACATTCAGGAGACTTCACATCAACTGACAAATGAACCAACTTACTAAGGAAAGCAGCATGTGGCGATCTTTTTTTCATTTTCCATTATGTCAATTTTTGACATTGTTGCCAACCTTGCACCGTTATAAAGGAATATGTAATTGATTCAACAGTGACATAATGTAATACGTATATGTGACACAGGACGCATGCGAATCAACAGACAGCTTTACTCTGACAGGATTTGTCCTATAATGGACATTTTGGCTAATGTTAGATGAAAGGAAAATTTAGAGAAGCAGAATCAAAGTTACTAAAAGCAACATTTTAAATAAGACTGGGTGCTTTGTGGCCCTGTATATTATGTTGCTATAGAATTCCAAAACATTTTTGTAAAATTCAAATCCTAAAACAGTTTACTTGATTTTTGCTGTTTTTCTATTGTTGGTTCCATGAAAATATCAAGAATTACACTTCTATTTAAGCATATGATTTAATGTAGTTACTTTGTGGTTTTACAGTTACAATACTTAGTATCTTTTTTGAAATTATTTAGCTTTAAGAATGACATTTGTAGGGCTCTTTTTTCGTATGAAGAAATGCCCAGTCAAGTAGAGTCTTTTGCTGAAAACTTGTTGATTAAAAAAACAACTTTATATCATTACCTTTATTGTTTTCATAGTGAATAGCATAACATTTTGTGCTAAAACTATAAGTCTGCATTTTAATTTAGCCTATAGGTAGATTTAGATTGTGGAAAATACCTGAAAGGAAGGGTGGCATATGTTTTGCAGTAATCTGCTACAGTCCTCTGCATTTTTTTTCTTGACCATTACATTTCAAAAGCAGTTCTTGCATTTTGTGGAAAGTTCTTCCATGTCTGCATGTTATCCTAACCATTAATAGGTCTCAGCTTACTGCCTGTTGGGTATACTGTTGGTGACTTACCCATTGGTGGGAGTATCTCTGATTCCATTTCTCTTCATCAATTCTTCCTATAGCAGAAACCATCATCACTCAAGACATTTTATCTTGAGTAGGCAGGCATGATAAATGAAATGAGACAACTGCAGTACTGTTTTAGACCTACACAAAAAAACAACAACAAGAAAGCTAATTAACAACACAACCACACTTTGATGAGCTTTCTTTGCCAAACTCAGCAGGCACTGTATCTGTGAGCTAGTTATGAATTGGGCATTAAAAAGCCTCCTTTGCAGCTCTCAAATCGCTGAATAGCGGCAAAAAATGGCCAGATACAAATTCATCAGTTTTGTGTAGTGGTCAAAGAACTTTTATTTTCTTACTGATCATGTCAGTGTTTGATTTTACATAATTTCAAGCAGATTACTTTAATATATAAGCAACGTTAATATGAGAGTTTGAATCATTAAAGAATAACAAACAGCTTTTAGTCTCACTTTTAGATGTCTTGTGTGTATTTTTTTTAACCTTTTTAGCCAAGTATTACCAAATTAAAGCTTTATATCATATCAACCCCATAACCAATCTGCATTTTTTAATTAATCAACTGATAATATTGTGGTATAACTTGTATTTTGTCAGTTTACAAACAGATATTTGTTAGAAAAATGCTACCACAGACCTGAAAAGAAATTAACAAAATGAAACATGGTAAATTACATGAAAAATATTTTTATTTTTCCTGTTCCTTACCTTAATATTCATATCCAAATATGTATGCTTTTTGAAGAAGAAGAAAGGGATTTTTTTTCTTTTTACCCAACCCTTGTGGACAACACTGCATTTGGCAGTTAGTTAATTGCTTTACACAAAGGCCATAAGTGCACTCAGGCAAAAATAATCGCTGTTGAACTGCTTAGCTTAATTTATTGTTAGCAGACTGCACAACTGCTGACCTTTCATAAGCCACGCCTAAACTCCCACTGCTTATTGTAGGCACTTAACAATACAACACACATCAAACACATACCACACTGAGCCTAGGCAAATTGACAAACTAACTAATTTTAAATAATTGATATTGTAAAAAAAAGCAAACACTAAAGCAGAGTGATACAGTTTAAGGGAAATTTTGTGTAAAGTTATAAAGATTTATCTAATCCTAGAAAAATGTCAGTGGAAACTGCAAATCAATACTATTAGGAGAAATAGTTAGATTTTTAAATTTTACAGTTTTGATTTCTTTTTAGAAATTTCCTGTGCTTATGAAAATATTAAAGATCATGCTCTATTGTGAGCTCCTTAAGGCATGGGAAGTAATTTAATCAATGATATTAGATTTCCTTCTGTCCATCCACACTAAACTGCTGTGAGTAGTATAAAAAAGCCTCTGGCCCAGATATGTCATACTTATTCACATTTTATTATCCCTTTTGCCTCACTTACATTGGCTGTACATTCGGTCAGTCCCAGCTGGCCCAATGCAGTTGCCTTCTGCTGATACAGAGTGCATGCCAGATGCCAGCTGTTTTGCCTCTGGAGTAACCTTATATAACTTTTGCTACATTTGAATGATTTCAACAACACGGAAGGGTATTGCAAGCTATGAAATTGAGTTGTGAAATGCTATGCAGTTGAGAGATGTAATGGTTGACTTATCTTCACAGTAAATAGGTTTTTGGTATAGTCCTCAAGTTAGCTAAGTGTACAAACCCCTTAAAAACCCTTTTGCTCTCTTTTCTCAGTTTTATTTTCTTGTTGTACAGTCATGCAGCAGTTTGGGTTTTTTTACAGACAAAGCTGTAAGTATTCAAAAAGCTGCTCAGACTGTGAACAAATGTAGGCCAAAACTCTGGTGAATAACAACTAGCCGGAAATGTTTACAAAGAGTAACAGCTTTCCCCAAGTCAAGCCACAAAAAAGGCAGCATAAATAGTATACACACTCATATTGTAGTGTAAGAATTTACCTTATAATGTAACTACAGTTTGTAATGGGAAGGGAATCCATCAACCATTTATGTGTGCTTTGCTGTTGGCCCCTCCTGGCTTACCTAATGAATAGAGCCAGAATTTGCTGAGTGTCATTCGACCCCCCCTCCCGCATTGAAGCAATGTTGCTCCAGTGGAAGTGACTCAAAACACAATGTGGCTTTACAAAAGCGGTCACCAGTGACATAGCTAAGTCTGTCATTGCCAAATAGTTTCGTGCACTCAAATGACCCTGGTGGATTTGAAGGAATATATGTATGTTTCTTTACATGATTTTTGTATTTCAGTTCAGGACTTCATCATTTATACTTAGGCAGTTTAACTGTTCTTTACTTTTTTGGGAGATTTTGTACCAGCTACGTATCAGCTTGTTCCCACTGTGGGGAGGTTTTGTACCCGTTTTTTACAAATTTTCAAAGTAATTTTCTGTCATTTTCTCATAGTTTACTTACTACACTTATTTGTCCTTTCATATATAAGAACTGCTCTCCTCTGTTCATTCAAAATGTCCTTGTGGACCTTCCAACTGACCTTCCAAAATGGCCTTTTTTCCCATGTTAATTGTGTTTTGTAATCTTCATAATATAATATATATAATATAATATAATTAGGTTCATACCTAAAATCAAAAATAAATGTTTTATGTGCCGCTATACCGGTGAATAGTTCATACAATGTCAGGAACATTTGATATGGGGAAGTGGTACACCGGGTACCAATTTCACAGCTATACGCTTTTCCCCACAGCATGGTGATTTATGTTGTGAAGTATTCTGTTGTGTTTTAATATCGAGATATAGCACTATTATTACACTTGAAAGTGTTTTTTAAGTGAAACGTGTAAGTTCTATTATTAAACCCTTTTTTAATAATAATGTTATAAACTCTTAATCATGCTTTATTTTAAATTTTTAATAATCACTTTGCTTTTAGTTTAATTTTGATGGGGTTTTATTGTTTTTACCCTTTAACCATTATGTATACTGTACATTGGTGTGCTTCTTGGCCAGGTCTCCCTCAAAAAAGAGATTTTATCTTCAAGAACTTCCTGGTAAATTAACGGTTAAATGAAAATGAATATATTTTTTCATTACACCTTTTTTTCATCGACGTGATTTTTGTGCATTGATGTGGAATGAACAAGCTTTAAGGTGAAGAAGAGCTTGCCTACACTTTGGGTTATTTGTAATATTTATTTTTTACTTACCAGACAAAAAATTACTTTGACAAATCACTCCACTAACTCCACTAATTCCATTGTTCAGGCCCTTATATATTTGTTCATATTTTATTCCGAGGAGTGATATCATGTTTGAATTCGTACATTTGAAAACGGCTTGAATTAGGAAATGCTATTTTATCTACAAGGAGAGTTTTTTTTAATTTATATGTTTTTTTTGTTGTTTTTTTTGTGTGTTTCCCCCAAGTGTTATCAGAAAACTGTCCAAGTTAGCTTCTCAGTCGCTGATCAGTACCTTATGACGACTACTTCCCAGGAAGTCCGACTTCCAGTTAGCAGCTGAATTGTAAAACTCTGCCAGAGACAAAAGAAAAAACTGAATCAGAAATAGATTATTAATATTATTAATTTTTTGAGATTTAAATGTTTTGTGTTGTAGGCGTTTCTGCATTTGCTCATTTGGTGTAAAAATCGTACTACTTTTTCAATAAAGTTTTTATTCTGTGACTGACTCCTTTCAAACATTAAAACTGCATGACTACAATAGACCTATGTAACTGCAATACATTGCATTTACAAAGACAGAATGCACATTGTAAACTTCGTTTAATTTTCTGATTATTTTTTAATCAGCTGAGATATTTACCTGTTTGAGATTTCAACAAAATTCCTAATTCTTGCAAATAAGTTGTAACATAAAAGCATTTAAAAAGACCAATTGGACAAAAAAGAGATGAGACAAAAGCATTTCTAATTACTATTTATCTTCAGTTTATCAAAAAGCTTGAATAATAAATTGATATGTTGTGCTGGGTTGGGTTTTCTGAGTGCCACACAGCTCAATTCTTGTACTTGTATATTTCCTGCAAAGTGCAAACCATTTTAAACAACGTAATATCAACTATGAATTGTGACACTTTTTTTCTAATTACTTCTATCTGATCCCAACAGAGACCATGACGACTGCCACTTCTCCTATTCTATTGAAATGGGACCCAAAGAGTCTTGAAATCCGCACCTTGACTGTGGAGAGGCTTCTGGAGCCCTTGGTCACACAGGTAGATGAAGAAAACACTTGATATAAAGAGAATAGGGTTCATGCTGAGGCACTGTGAATGTATGGAAGTAATGAGCAAAAAAAGTTCAGTTCAAGCTGCAATTTGCATGTTTCCTATTTATATTCTGAAATTTGGAAAGTAAGCTGCTCTGGAACTTTTTTTACACTATAAAGAAGCAGTAAGTTCCTTAAAATACTGTTTTCCATTCAGTTTCCATCTCACTTTTCTACCATAGTATGTCAGCCTTCATACAGTTTCTTCTTTAATTGACAGGGGGTACTTTATGTACGATAGATGAGGAATAGTTGTTGGAGGAATGGATAATAGAATCTGCATCACTCTCAGAAGGGAATTATGATCAAATGAGGAGGAGAATGTTTCCAAACACTCTTGCTACTGTTGCATATATTCATACGATGTAGCAAACCGCTGAGTGCAACATAAATATTACACTTCAACGGAAAAACCCCCCAACTAAAGTTCAGTTTGTTACAAAGCCAATTAGTGATGCACACAATTTTATTATATTGGAACCATGGTTAAAATGTATGCATGACTAGGAAATAAGACTTCGTATAATTTTTAGAGGCATACCTCTTTTCTTCTGGAATGCAGAACTTAAAATGTTAGGTGTAGGGTTAGTTATGTGGACACAATAGCTACCAGAGAACCATAAGACTGATTCAGCTTCTGTTATCCCTGTTATGTTTGACAAGGTGACCGTGCCTCCGGAGGTAGGAGCTATTCTTGTAATCGGAGGGTTGCTGGTTTGAACCCCAGCTCTGTCCGTCTCGGTTGTTGTGTCCTTGGGCGAGAAACAGCCTTGCTTCTGTCTGTGTGCCTCACAACATAGCTTATCATCACCACTGTGTGACTGAGTGAATGACTGAATGTTGTGTGAAGGTCCCCTTGACTAGATAAAGCGCTATACAAGCTCCATTTACTTTTTTCCTTCAGAAAATACTACAAAGTGGAAACCAAAGCTATTTCTTTACTGCCACATCAAAAGGTAAACGGGGAACATTTACTGCAGGTTTAGTCAAACCATCTCTTGTTAAGATGAAAGTGGTGAATCATTTTTAATTAATTCTCATGTCACTCTTGCTTTTTCTCCTGTGAGTAGAATTTTAGTTATCTAAATTAAAATGCATCATTTTATTGTCCTGACACTTTCATATACAGTATTTGTTTACATTATTTGTGTAAAGACTAAATAAGGCACCTCATCCATATTTTCTAGTCTGCATGTTTTTTTCTGTTCTTTTTCGCACATATGGTTTGCAGTGTTAAAAAAATACTGAAAAGCTACAGAATAGCTTTTAAAATTCCCTTCCAAATGCCCACCAATAAACTGTTTTAGTACATAAAGCTCAAACACAGTTTCCATAAAATCATAGAATATTTGTGCACTGCAGGACATGATGTCTCCATCCCTGTCTGTGTCAGACACAATGTTGACAGCCCTCAGATTACTGAGTGTAACAGCAGCCTTCCCCAGTGGTCTGATGTTCTTTGGTTGACTTCAAAGTGCTTTTTATTTTTAATCAAATCTCCTTCTTTCGACCTGGTGCATGATCCCGGCAGTGTTATCTAGAGGCCCTTCATTCCTTTCATCTATGTATATTTGCTATTCCATTTTGTAAAACAATATGATGTTTTAAGAAAAACTTGTGAGCTTTAAAAATTCTGTCAAAATGTTGCCTCTTTCAAATTTTCCTGAAACATTACATCTTATCAGGAGGTTAGATTACATTTGTAGTTTATTACCATTTTGTCTTCATAGATTGTCTGCACAGTGGCACAGTTGGTAGCACTGTTGCAGTTCCGCATAAAGTTCTTGGGTTCAAATAGCGGCCTGGGTACTTTCTGCATGGAGATTGCATGTTCGCCTTGTGCATCCAGGGGTTCTCTCCAGGTACTCTGCATTCCACAGTCCAAACTCATGACTATTAGGTTAATTTGTCTCTCTAAATCGTGCATTGGTGGGAGTGTGTGCATAGTTGTTTGTCCCTCAAGTCTCTGTTTGCCGTGAGATGGACTGGCGACCTGTCCAATGTACATAGTCCATCCATCCATTGTCTATACCCACCTTTATATGCAAGGTGGCTGGTGCCTATACAGGTCATAGTCAGTGCATGGGCCTGGGATTCATTTACATATCTCAGGCTTCATATGGAGAAATGATTTTGACATGAGAAAATTTAATTTGCTTCTCAGAAAACTTTCATTTTATTGAGCATTTCTGAGCTTTAACGGTGGCTGGTATTCAAACGTCATTATTCCTCTCCTTTGTGCATTTATAACTTTTGAAGGTATCAGCTTAATTATCTTAAACTGTCTTACATCCCTTTCTGTTTGGAGTAAACCCTTGTAAAATTATATGGCTTTGGACTTCATTAAAATCAAGTTTGTGAAGAAACTTTGATAAACCATTAAGAAAATGCAAGACTGTCCAAAAAAATAAACATTCAGACAGTGTGCAAATTATTTTGATCACTCACAGAGTTTTTATGGTGCCTTGAGTTAGCTACATCTGGTCTTTGTTCCTATTGAGTGGTCCTCAGACTGACAGGTAACTAATTGCCTAATATCAAGTGATAGGAAGCTGATGAGGTTTCTTTCAGAATGGTAATGCATGACTACCTTTACATTAAAATTATATGTCTGTTGAAGAACATTTTTATTAAATATAGCTTCACATCAGTGTCCTAATTTTTATCCTTAGAAAAACTTTCTACACCGACAGATTAACAATGAAAGCTTTTTAAACAAGTATGTTTGTCATGCCTTTGGGTCAAAGACAGTTATAATTTCATATGGTTAATAAATTAGTTAAAAAGTCACAAATAAGTTCATAATTGGCAATAAATATATGTTAAAAGTATGTTAAAAGCGTTTACAAAACTAATGTTAAAAAGTGAACAAAGTGAGACATCTTCACCAGAAAGGATCGTTCTGTTGTTGCTGTAGAGTGAGCACTCTTCTCGCTCATAGACAATCTTTGTCGTTTTTGCTCTGTAAAAGTAAACCAGCCCGAACGGCAGAATTGAGACCTGAAAAAACACTTCTGACGACGCTGTGTTGCTCTAAATGTTTGAGCCTTGGGAAATGTTCGTCTTTGTGAGTATTTACGTGTCTTAAGCACCTTTTTAGAAGTCTCCAACGTTTCAGGAATATTATTTTGTGTAGTTTGTTCACCTGTTGGTTACATAGCAACGGCATATGCACTGACTAGCTAACTGTTTTTAGTATAATATTATGTAATAATTGCCCATTCCTTTTTTCTGTATGTCACAGTTACCTCAAATGTTTAATGCAAGAAACTTCACTAAAGCAAGAAAAGCAAGCCTTGTGTCTGGAGTTTTCATTATGGTTCGCTGGCATTCTAGCAGCACATAGACACGTGTTGTGAGGACAGCACAGTAAAAAGACGAGTAAAGACGTCCAAAGCAAGAAGACGTCTGCTCGGCGGGTTCAGACGATACAGAGCAACATAGGCAGACATGAGTTTACGTTCAGGAAGAAGTTATTTAAAAAACTATGAGCTGCAAAATGAAGCAGTCGCAAAGCAAAATCCAAAGGAGGACAAAGAGCAGCCACCAGATCCCAGAGATCAACGGTCAGTTACACCTCCATCACCACCTCTCGACAACAAGTCCATTGCAACCACCAGACGGTCTAACACAACATCTTCAGGGTCTTCGGCCACAAAAGCCTACGCCAAAGCACAAGCAGCCAAAGCTCAGTTAGCCTTTGTTGAAAAAGAGGCTAAAATGATGAAACAAAAGGCAGAGTTGGAAGCAATCATGCTAAAACAAAAGGCGGATTTAGATGCCAGTCTCCATGTGCTGAAATGTCAAAAAGAAGTAGCTGCAGCTGAAGCAGAAGCTGCTGCCTATGAAGAGGTAGAAAATCAGAGCGGGGAGAGAAGCATAGGGCCAATTTCTGATGCTGAGCCTCTTGATACAGTACAGCGCACCAGGGAATATGTAGCCCAACAATGTGAGTCAGTTTTTTCAGGAGCTGTTGACACGTCATACAGGCCTTTTGAGATGAAAGACAATGAGATAGAAGTACAAGCTACAACTCAATCAGTAATCCAGCTGACAAATGTGACTCAGTACATGCCTCCTCCAATTAATGCAGGCATTAAAAAAGAACAAAAGGCTACCAAGGGTGCTACAAATACATACCTATTAAATCCTCTCGCTGAAAACTTCCAACCACCAAATAACACTTCAGTTGAGTTCATTGGAGCGCAAGATTTTGCTAAATATCTAATTCTCAAAGAATTAGTGAGCACCGGTTTATTGCATTTTGACGATAAGCCAGAAAATTATTGGGCATGGAAGGCCTCATTTGTTAGTGCAACTAAAGATTTAAACTTGTCAGTTAGAGAAGAACTAGACCTGCTTGCAAAGTGGTTGGGGCCAAAATCCTCAGAACAGGCTAAAAGAATCCGCGCAGCACATACTCTGAATCCTTCTGCAGGTGTGAAAATGATCTGGCAGCGCCTGGAGGAGTGCTACGGCTGCTCAGAGGCCATCGAGGATGCACTGCTAAAAAAGGTAGATGACTTTCCGAGACTAACCAATAAAGACAATGCAAGGTTAAGAGACCTTGGTGACCTCCTGTTGGAGTTACAGTGTGCTAAAGCAGACGGTGCACTACCAGGACTTGCCTACCTAGACACGGCTCGAGGGGTAAAACAAATAGTTGAAAAACTTCCCTTCAACCTACAGGAAAGGTGGACAACTGTGGGGACGCAATACAAAGAGTCTCACAGTGTGTCATTTCCTCCGTTCTCAGTTTTTCTTCAGTTTGTTCAGCAACAAGCTAAGATGAGAAATGATCCAAGCTTTGCTGTATCTAGCTCTAACAGTCAAGCTCTCTCACGTCCAGAAATGCCAACTTCATACAACCGCAAAGCTACTGTGTCAGTACACAAAATAGAGGTTACAGAGAAAAGTGGCCAGGAGAAAATAAAAATAGAAGAACCGGATCGGCAGTGCCCCATCCACAAAAAGCCACATCCGCTCAAAAAGTGTAAAATGTTCAGAGATAAATCCATAGAAGAACGTCAAGCCTTTCTCAGAGAACACAGCATTTGCTACAGATGTTGTGGTTCAGTCCAACATATAGCAAAAGATTGTAAAGTTGTAGTCAAGTGTAGTGAGTGCAACAGTCCTAAGCATATATCAGCACTTCACCCAGGTCCTACTGCTGCTTCCAAAGGTGTTCTGTCGGAAAATGAAGGGCAAAACAAAGGCGAAGAGCAAACTGAAAGCTCTCCCTCAGTCGTCTCCAAGTGCACTGAGGTGTGCGGTCAGAGTAAAAACCCGCGCTCTTGCTCCAAGATTTGTTTAGTGAAAGCTTACCCAGAAGGGCAAAAAGATAATGCAATCAACATGTATGCTGTGATCGACGAACAAAGCAATAGGTCCCTGGCAAGGACAGAGTTTTTCAACCTCTTTGAAATAAAAGCCACAGCCGCACCATACACCCTCAAGACTTGCTCCGGAAAAGCTCAAACTACGGCAGGAGAGCTGTAAACTTCTGCATACAATCCATGGACGGAAAAACAGATATCAGGCTGCCTCCTTTGATTGAATGTGATTCACTGCCTGATGACAGAACTGAAATACCTTCACCTTAGATTGCTCAGCATCATCCCCACCTGCTCCCTATAGTGAGTAAAATCCAACCTGTTGACCACAATGCTCGTATCCTCTTACTCCTGGGACGAGACATCCTCAGGATACATAAGGTATGCGAACAGATCAACGGGCCAAATAACGCTCCTTATGCACAAAGACTGGATTTGGGCTGGGTTATTGTGGGAGAGGTGTGCTCAGGAAGGGCTCGCAACACATCAGAGGTAAATGTTTACAAAACACACACGTTAGACAGCGGTCGTACATCCTATTTTGAGCCATGCCCTAACATCATCACTGTGAAAGAGAACTACAGTGCCACGTCTCGCCGAAACACTCAGTGTAAGGAAACTATTGACTTTGAGCATAACACTGACAAGCTAGGTCATTCAGTGTTTGATAGATCTGATTCAGATGACAAGGTCGCACTGTCTATGGACGACAAAACCTTCTTAAGTCTTATGAACAATGAAGTCAGACAGAACAATGAGAACAGTTGGGTTGCTCCCTTGCCTTTCCGTTCTCCAAGAAGGAGGCTCCCAAGCAACAGAGAGCAAGCCCTCAAGCGTCTGTACTCTCTCAAGAAGACTCTGGAAAAGAAACCAGTAATGAAAGATCACTACATTCAGTTCATGCAGAACATGCTGAATAACGATCAAGCTGAACTCGCACCACCTCTGCCTGGAGGTAAAGAACATTGGTATCTGCCAACATTTGGTGTATACCACCCTCAGAAACCGGACCAAATACGAGTTGTTTTCGATTCTAGTGCAGAGAGTGACGGTGTATCACTCAATCAGGTGCTCCTTAGTGGACCTGATCTCAACAACTCTCTCATAGGGGTGCTATTGAGGTTTAGAAAAGAGCCCATAGCCCTGACAGCAGATGTACAGCAGATGTTTTATTGTTTTGAGGTGTGTGAAGAACACAGAGACTACCTTCGCTATCTCTGGTTTGAGGACAACGACATCACCAAGAGCATAGTCGAATATAGAATGAAAGTACATGTTTTTGGCAACAGCCCATCACCAGCTGTAGCGATTTACTGCATGAGACGGGCAGCAGAAGAGGGTGAGAAAGAACATCGGTCTGATGCAAAGCAGTTTATTGAGAGACAGTTTTATGTTGATGATGGACTCACATCAGTTGCCACACCCGAAGACGCTGTCGATCTGCTAACAAGAAGCCAAAACATGTTAGCTGAATCTAATCTGAGACTCCATAAAATAGCATCGAACTGCAACCTGGTTATGGAAGCGTTCCCTGTAGAGGACCCCGCAAAGAATTTAAAACAATTAGACATTGGAGTAGATCCTCTCCCAGTTCAGAGGAGCCTGGGACTCTGCTGGAACCTACAAACAGACAGCTTTACTTACCTGGTATCCAAGGAAACCAAACCATTCACACGCAGAGGAGTGTTGTCGACAGTCAACAGCCTGTATGACCCTTTGGGATTCGCTGCTCCCATAATCATGCAGGGCAAAGCACAACTCAGAGGACTGTCAGCTGAAGAGAGAGACTGGGACACACCTCTGCCTCCAGAAAAAGAGGAGGCATGGGTTAAATGGAAAGACTCTATAAAAACCCTTGAAGACCTGCAAATCAAAAGGTGCTACAGCCCAGGTTCGTTAAGTGCTTCAAGAAGTAATGAACTGTGTATCTTCTCTGATGCTTCTACTGTAGCAATAGGAGCTGTAGCTTATTTACGCTGTCTCGACAGCAACGGTCAGTATCATGTCGGGTTTATAATGGGAAAGTCAAAACTCGCTCCTCGTCCCGCGCACACAGTACCGCGACTAGAATTATGTGCTGCAGTACTCGCGGTCGAAATGTATGAGTTAATCAGAGACGAGTTAGACATAAAAATAGATGAAACAAAGTTTTTCACCGACAGTCGTATTGTGTTGGGGTACATACATAACTCCTCCAAAAGATTCTACATGTATGTAGCCAATCGTGTCACACGCATTAGGTTATCCACACGACCTGACCAATGGCATTACATAACAACAGAATTGAACCCAGCTGACCGGGCAACTAGAGTCATTCCAGCAGCTGAACTTAAAAACAGTAAATGGTTCACAGGACCAGACTTTCTGTATTCAGATTATCTTGACAAGTCTCACAAAGAAAATCTACATACATTGGTTGAACCTGATAAAGACAAAGAAATACGTCCGGAAGTCAAAACATTGGCAACTACAATATCGGAGTCGCAGTTAAGCACCGACCGCTTCAAAAGATTCTCGAGTTGGACATCACTGCGCAGAGCAGTAGCTAAGCTTGTTCATGTTGCTGTTTCTTTCAAACAAAAAGGATGGAAAAATCTAAAAGAGAGTACAAATGTTAAAGAACTGAATCAAGCTGAACACATCATTCACGCAGTCCAGAAGGAAGCATATAAAGAGTCATTTGAAAGAATAAAAGAAGAGAAACAGACAAACTCCAACAAAGACACACTCAAAAAGCTCAGTCCAGTTGTTGACAGAGATGGACTGTTACGAGTCGGTGGACGTCTCTCCTCTGCCGATCTCACAAACAATGAAAAACACCCTCTGATTATCCCTTCAGCCAGCCATGTCGCCACACTTCTTGTAAGACATTTACACGAACGCTCTGCTCATCAAGGACGGCACATTACAGAAGGAGCTGTCCGTAGTTCTGGTTTCTGGATAGTTGGAGGCAAACGGCTCGTATCTTCAATCATACATAACTGTGTCACCTGCCGGAAACTGCGAAGCAAAATGCAAGCTCAGAAAACGGCAGACTTGCCTGCGGACCGTGTAAATCCTGAACCTCCCTTTACTACTGTGGGTTTGGATGTGTTCGGGCCATGGACTGTTGTTACGCGACGTACTAGAGGAGGTAGTGCTCAGAGCAAAAGGTGGGCGGTCCTCTTCACGTGCATGTCAACCAGAGCCGTTCACATTGAACTGATTGAAACCATCTCCACAGACAGTTTTATAAATGCATTAAGGAGGTTTTTCTCTATCCGTGGTCCAGCTAAGCTCCTGCGCTCTGACAGAGGGACAAATTTTGTAGGAGCCTGCAAGGAACTGGGCTTAGACACCAACAGCTCCATTATCGGAAAGTACCTTGAACAAAAGGGGTGCAAATGGACATTTAATCCCCCTCACGCATCGCATATGGGAGGGTCGTGGGAACGTCTCATAGGAATGGCTAGACGTATCCTAGATGCAATGCTGTTGAAAAATGCTCAGACATGTCTCACTCACGAGGTTTTAAGCACGTTTATGGCAGAGGTAATGGCTATTATAAATGCTAGGCCTTTGGTTCCAATATCTACCGACCCAGACTGTCCAGCAATACTTAATCCAGCAATGTTGCTTACGCAAAAGTTAAGTGCAGTTTCTGCACCATCAGGAAACTTCTCTTCAGGACAGCTGCTTGGAAAACAGTGGAAACAAGCGCAACACCTGGCGGATACATTTTGGAAAAGATGGAAAGGAGAATATTTGTCTACCTTGCAGAAACGTACAAAATGGACTAACAACAAACCGAATGTCAAGGAAGGAGACATCGTCCTGTTGAAGGATTCCGAAGTAAACAGGAACGAATGGCCCATGGGACTTGTTACAAAAACTTTGCCCAGCAACGACAAGAAAGTTCGCAAAGTGGAGGTGCGGATTATCAAAAATGGAACCGCAAAAGTATTCCTTAGACCTATCTCAGAGGTTGTAGTCTTACTCTCAGAGACTGAGTAATGTCCTTGATGTGACTGAACAGTTTATTGTGTTGTTTTAATAGTAATAGTGATATAATGTATTATATCAAACGGGGAGTGTCATGCCTTTGGGTCAAAGACAGTTATAAGTTCATAATTGGCAATAAATATATGTTAAAAAGTATGTTAAAAAGTGTTTACAAAACTAATGTTAAAAAGTGAACAAAGTGAGACATCTTCACCAGAAAGGATCGTTCTGTTGTTGCTGTAGAGTGAGCACTCTTCTCGCTTATAGACAATCTTTGTCGTTTTTGCTCGGTAAAAGTAAACCAGCCCGAACGGCAGAATTGAGACCTGAAAAAACACTTCTGACGACGCTGTGTTGCTCTAAATGTTTGAGCCTTGGGAAATGTTCGTCTTTGTGAGTATTTACGTGTCTTAAGCACCTTTTTAGAAGTCTCCGACGTTTCAGGAATATTATTTTGTGTAGTTTGTTCACCTGTTGGTTACATAGCAACGGCATATGCACTGACTAGCTAACTGTTTTTAGTATAATACATATGTAGTAATTGCCCATTCCTTTTTTCTGTATGTCACAGTTACCTCAAATGTTTAATGCAAGAAACTTCACTAAAGCAAGAAAAGCAAGCCTTGTGTCTGGAGTTTTCTTTATGGTTCGCTGGCTGTCTAGCAGCACATAGACACGTGTTGTGAGGACAGCACAATGTTCCTCTCAATCTTATAACTATAAAATTCAAAGTAGACATATTTTCTTTCAAGTATATTCTACTAACCCAACATCTTTAGTTATTTTAAGTTATTTAAAAAAAGTAAACCAAAATATTTCATTTTAAGTTCAAGAGCTGTAGTTTATTTTCTAAGATTACTGTGTCAGAAATTGGAAGCATGTTTGGGTGTGAAACGGACACCATGATAGTTTTTCAATAATCTTGGATGATTCAGTATGTTTGGATAAAGTGAGTCGCTTCAGGAGGACAGATCCGCATGACATTAGTTATCATGACCAGTTTTGTAACAGCCCAGCCGGAGAACCCTGCAGCTCTAGAGCTTAAAACTGAGGGACTTACTTTATGTGTCTCAACCCGGCTCAGCTGGGGAAGGGAGAAGTAACAAAATACCTGGTAGTCAGATGTTAAAGGTGGAGGAAAAAAGGAGTTTAATTCAGAATAAAAAAACATAATTAAAATATATAATAGAAATTGTCTCAAACAATAAATAGACAATAAAATAAACTGCTAAAGGGGAAGAGCACAGTGTCAAGCTGCTCCCCAACTGCAGGTGAATCTGAAGATCATTAAAGAAGTCAGGGAGCCAATCAGCAGCTTTATCTGGTGAATGATCCACAGCCGCTCCTGATTGCTGAGGAAACCACACCTTAAGCCTACTTTATACTATTCCGTTTTGACGGAGACAGATTGAAACAGCGCCATTTTCTGTTGTGGCAAGGGCTCTCCGTCACCAACGCAACGACGGACGGAGTAAAGCTCCATTTTCTAACTATCCGTCTTTGTCAACGGAGAGCATATGCCTGTGATTGGTTAGCTCAACAACAGCCAGAGATTGTTTCACTAGAATGGTACTCTGTAGTCGCTGTATTCAGTAGTTAATGCTGCGTTTGGGCACTGCATGCTTTATATTGAAATCTAATCTGGTTTGTTTGGGGGATTTTGAAGGTGGTGTATGATAAAAACAAAAAAGGCTGCTGTATTTGTTTTCATGTGTTTGTGGAGCATTCGGTTAGCTGCACCTTTAGCAAAAAGCTTTACAGCTTAACCAAAACTTAATTTCTGTCATCCATTGCTCCTTGAGGGAGGAATGACTGAAGAAAAAACTGAAACAGTTAGCACCTCCTGCTTTCCTGGTTGAGAATTGCTTTGTAATGCTGAAAAATAAATGTAGAGTGGAGAGAAAGAAATGGGGAACCATAAATGAAAAACGTATCCGTCAATACGTCTACGTCTGCAAATTTGCTGTTGGAGAAGTATAAACTAGGATTTAGACGAGCATGGATGAGGGTGGGCATAAAGGGGAAAAAACACATAAACTTAGTAGACAGAACACACTACAAGGCCCCTGTAAAAACAGACGGAATAAACATGTAATGTAGATGGCAATCATAGTATTTCTTTATCATAGTATTTCTTTAGAAGGTTTTATCAAAGTCGCCTTCAGTGTAAAGCTGTGGTCCCCAGCTCCAATTAATCCCATTCCACTGATTTATTAAACTTCACAGGATGCCTTTATGTTAAGTAGAAGCATGACAGTAGGCTCAAAGGAGCTGAGTTTAGGACCATTGGTTTAAGGATTGTTTTCATTTGCTGGTATATAATTATACAATATTATACCCACATAAGTAGCTCACATATGCTCTATTGAAATTTACGTCAACTTGACACAGTAAAAAAAAAATCCAAGGTAATGGGTGAGATACGCTACAAGCACTGATTAATATTCTCTCCTATCAACAGACTTGGAGTAGCTGACTCTGCAGTCGGGTGCATTGGGAAAGTCGGCTCTGTCTCTAAAATAGTTCAGCAAATACTTATTTGCCACTTGTGGACATTTATAGACTCTTTATCGGTCATAGAAATTTAAACTCAGCGAAAGATGTTGAGATGATTATTAATTATAGTTGCTGGCTCAGTTGGTGGCACTGTAGCATTGCAGCAGAAAGGTTCTGAATCCAGACCTAGGGTGTTTCTGTGTGGATTTAGCATATTCTTTAGGGATGGGACTCTTACAACATCTCACGATTGAACTCGATTCCAATTCTTAGGGTGACAATTCGATTCAGGAACGATTCTCGATTCAGAAGCCATTCTCGATTCAAATCAAATTTTTTTTCTTAATCTTTAATTCATCATTTGTGTTTGTAATACACACAACTTGATCTGCCAAGTGTCTGTGATGAAGTGAGCCATGAATGTAACAGGGCATCAACACAAAATGGATTTTACAATCTATGTTGAGAGAAGGGAACTGGTTCAAAAGTAACAAGACATGAAATTGCAACTGGACATCCAAGACCTTTTAAACAAAATTTATAGTCTTGAAAAAAAAATGCTGATATATTTTAAGAAAAAAAAAAATAGTATTTTGTTTGTTCTTTGGTACGTAGTAGAAAATACATTGAAAATATTTAGTATGCACCAAATGTTGCTTATCAACCATCATTAAACAGAAATTTATGGCTTATGTTATTATTTTCATTGTTTTTGTTAGAAATTTTAAAAGTCCTAACGTTATTGAACTCAGCATATATTTCGGACTTCCTTGAAAGCGCCACAGGTGTGCAGCGCTGCTGGATGTTTATGTGTAGCTAATAAGGAAAGATCGCTGTTATATACTTGCAGATTTATAAAAAAAATAAAACTTTAGCCAAGGGTGTCATTAGCATAGAGAAGACCTTTTAGACGGCCCAAACATTTACCTTCAGCAAAGACGGGGCGGGCTGGATTTCTCTTTCGTCTTTCATGCTGAAGCTTTAGCCTTGCGGCTACAGCTAGCTAGCGCTAGCAGCTACCGCTAGCTTGCCAACGGCGCATCTGACCTGTCAATGCGACGGTGGCCTTTGCATGACTACGCAAAGCGAAAATGTAAAAAGGTTCAGAAAACATATTTTTGGAAAATCAATCCTCAAACATTTCGGATTGATTCTGAATCTTGTTAAGTAGGAATCGAGATTCAGATGTGAATCGATTTTTCCTCACACCCCTAATATTCTTACAATATATGTGGCTTCCCTCTGGGTATACTACCTTCTCGCAGAGTCCAAAACACGACTGTTAAGTTAAGTGTTGAATCTAAAGGTTGCTTTAGAAGTGAGTGCAAGTCTGCATGGTTGTCCTGTGTGTCTATGTTACAGTGTGAACGACTGAGGATCTTTCCAGTGTGCACTATCCTCTTGCACATTGACTGCCAGAGGTGAACATAAAAAAGATAAGAAGCATAATTTATAAATTAAGAAAAGCTCCTAATAGATGGGTAAATGAATCTTCACTTCCTCATGAATGTAAAGCTGCAGCTCTAGCATAATTTATTTTTACAAGATGAGTTTTGGGTGTTTAAGGTTTGCAGCTGGAATTGTTGCATATATTGTACATTTTGCATACACATTCAGTCCAGAATGGATATATGCAGTCTCTCTAGGTAGTTCTGTGAATTCCTTGAGTTCTTGCTCTCCCTATTATGCCTAGAAAAGGAGGTCACAATGCAGGGATCTTGATCAAATCAGTAGCTCTACTCTTAAACCTAGTTTATGATTATTTGTCTTTGGAGGTGTGGAGACACGCAGTGCCCCTATACCCTGATGCAAGGGCTCTCCAACAGGCGTACAAGGAGGGACATAGTAGAACCCAATTTTTAACTACTGTTAAAGGCAACAGAGAGAGTGTACGTCTGTAGCCCAAGATCAGCCAAAGATCGTTTGAGCAAAATGGTACTCCATAGTCGATGTAATCAGTAGTCCACATAGCTTTTGAGCACTAGATGTTTAATATTGGGAGGCCAGTTTATATAATATGGTCTTTTTTTGTGTGATTTTAAACAGTAAGAGGTGTACATAATAACAGACAGTTTTGTTTGTTTATTTACATGTCTTTTTTAAAGTATTCTATTAACTGCACTTCTAGAAAAAAGCTTTCCAGCTCAATCAAATCTCCCTCTCTGTCGGCCATTTCCCCTTGAGTGGATGTGCGTGAGTAAGCTATCGTTGACCACAGAAGTCATTGGAATGGTAGGCAAACCTGCCAAAAAGGTCTGCAACCCCTGCTGCAATTTATTACTCTCATGATAATATCTCCTTGTTTGTATAACAAGAAATGAGCTTGTGTTGTTTTCTGACTACTCCTTCTGATTTTAAACGGACATTCTATGCAGGATTTCTCTGCAGCAGTAATTAGCACGGGGAGAAATCCAAGCCACTCACATTTAAATATGGGCTACACTGGATTTTTAGGATGATTTTTTTCTCCCCCCAATTCTCCTCTTACGACATGCCCCAAATATTGGGATGGCTCGTAAAATAATCCTAACAGATATTTCTGCTGTGTGTGGTGTGTTGAGAGTGCTCTAGTCTGCTTGGAGGGACGTGGGAAGTGGGGCGTCAGGGATATTCAACATGTCGGATTGTCTTGGTCCAATTTTGAAGCAGGTGTGGTGTGCTGCAAGGACAAACGAGCATGCAGCCTGTTGACTTTGAAGTGTAGCTAATCAGAAAGCAACATGACAGGTAGCGGCTAACCTTGGAAGCTTCTATTATTGTGTGTCAGTCCACTTGATCACAGTCCACAAATGCATTGAAACAGAGACCAGTCACAGCAAAGCGTGCAACATTACTGTTCCCCAGTAAAAAAAAAAAAAAATTACTTCCACATCTTTGTATGGAATGTAGAGACTTTCTCCTGTTGGGTTCACATGTGCTTTCACATGCAGACACCAAGGAGATGACTAGATAATAATTTTATTTTTACATTTAAATATGTATTTTATTACCATTTACTCATATTATGGTTAACTTGTGATTCTTCCTAAAATATATGAAAACATTTTTGGCATCAAAACAAAGATAATGGGAAATATTTTCTTTTTAACAGTTTAATCATCTTTGTTGCTGCAAGTCAGTGACTGTGCGATCTGCTGGAGTTCCTTGAAAAAAAAAATTGTAAATTTTTTTTTTTACTATCCTTCTCAGTCCTCCCATTGTCCTCCTTTTTTACTCGCCTTGTTCTAAAAAAGTTCACATCTTCTGGGAGAAGGGTGTACCATGTTTTGCCCACAATAAACTTGTCTCAGGAGCAGATGAAATATAATGGATACAATAGGAATTTAGTGCGAACACCTGGCTGCTATAGCCCCCACCCTCCTTACAATGGCCTCAAATATACTTTTGAGTGATCCTGCAAATTCTCCTTGTTGGTGTCCTCTGGATTATTCAGTTGTTGTATGCTGGATATACACTGGTCTCAATACTTTTGGATCTCACCTGTCTTGTTTTGTTTGTTAGTTTCATCTTTACACAATACACACAGATAGACCCTATCTACTAATTAGATTACTTATTAGAGCACAAGGTTACAATGAATTATCTCAAGAGGGTATCCCATTAAAGGGATACTCCACGATAGCTCAGCATAAATCAGTGGATGTGAATGGGAACTACCACCATGAGGGCGTAGTAGTTCCCATTCACTTACATTATGCTAAGCTAGGGTGGAGTATCGCTTTAAAAGGACATGAAGAGACACTTTTCAGTTGGGTTTTGACAAAAAAATAAATAAATAAAACATTTCCAAACCATGTATCTTTTTCCTTTCCATGCATACTGATGTGCATTTAATATCAATCTTCCACACAAAGTCAGAATAGCTTCTGACCACAATTGTTATTTGATATAAAGTAAAGTGACAAAATGGGAAAAAGTTAATGTAGTATTAATATCTTTGCAAGGCACTGTGTAGGGACACTTCTTCTTCACCTAGTTTAACTCTTAAACAGTTTCCAGAGACTACATTATTCACTGGAATAATGCTTGAGTCTAAAAAAGTATTATAAGAGCACAAGGTGGTTGTTGTGAATAGTTGAATAATATTGTCTAACAGCTCAGCCTCATTTGATCAAGTGAAACTTAACATTTAAGAAATTCCAGCAAACCTTGTTTACAAGAAATCTATTCTGCCTGCATTGGCATCTAATCTTGCTTCAATTTAAGCAAAACATGAAAAAATGTTTTTAATGTTTAGTAGGTAGAAATTGCTTCTTCAGATATATTTAAAAAAAGAACAAAGTACTTTAAGATGTTACCAGTAACATTTTAGTGTTCGGTAAAAAACAAACATTTCTGCCAAGAGATACATAAAGGCACGGTTTGTAATGAAGGAGATATTTATACCAATTTATTTCTGACAGTACATTTGCAATTTACTGAGATTAGTAAGATTTGAGCTTCCCAAAGTAAGTGTAGAAGCGATCAAAACCTGTTTCATTGCTGTTCTCCCCTTATGTTCTTTGAGGCTGTGACTGAAATGGATTTAAATGAAGAATTTATCACAGCATGCATTATTTGTCGATTTCATGGTGCTATAATAATGTACTAGGAGGAAACCTGAAGGGCGACACTGGCTGTCAGCGCTGCTTGTTTTAACACTCTTTATGCCATCCGAAGTTGGCTATGACTTTTGGTTGGCACTAGATGAACAGAGAGGTTCTAGTCATGGGGCTTAACATAAAGTAGGGTGGGGGTATGGTCGGTGAGGGGATTAAGGCCTCATGCTGCATCACTGACATAATCCATTAAGTCTGCCCAGACCTCAAACAGTTTTTAGAGTCAGGCAAGGATGCTATACTGTACTGTTTAGAGAGTTTATTGAAACCACTGAAGAGTCACTCTGAGTCTGGTAGTCAAGGGTTGTTTAGGTGTAATTATGATTTGAAGGTGGTTATTTATAGTTTTCAATTCAAAAACCATTTAAAATATACTTACCTATTCTGGTTTAACACATGAATAACCTTAATACTGGTATAATCCTATCCTGCAGACATTTCAACTAGAACAAGTAGGACACAGTTTGTGTGCTCTAAACAAAGATTCATTAGGCTTTCTGAAGCTTCTGATTTATGGAAATTCTTCAAAACTAGTTTCCACGCATTCAGAACTTCACTGTAGCTATTGTAAATACACTTGAGTTATTCTAATTAAAATCAAATGGCTGACAGTAAATGGCTAAATAGGGGAGTTGTATTGGTTCAGTGGTATAAAAGGCAGATGGTGTCTGATGTTGTTCCTTATGGTGTGTAGTTTGGCAGGTTCGGATATCGTTGATGTTTTGGTAAGTCATTACCCACTGATACTGCTGTCACAACGAAAGGGTTCATAGGAAACTGCACTCTTTTAACTCAGGGATATGAACATGTTTTTACTACTTTTTAAAGGGATTATATCATGCTATTTTACAGATTTCAACTTCTGGGATAGACATATATATGCTAAAATGTTACTGTTGGTGTTATACAGTATTAATATCTCCTAAAATTTAACTTGTTTCCTGTGGTTAATTTTGGACCATGAAGTAAAACTGCTCGTTTCTCTGTAATCCCGCCTCCTGCATTTCATTCGGACTGAGAGAAACAGTCCTGAGCTTAATTACAAACAGTATTTTGACAAAACTCTGTTTAAAAAAAAATAAATAAATAAATAAACCGAACGTGTGAGCCCTTAATACAACAGAGTTAATAAAGCCTATTTCAGTTGCTAAATCTCCAGGCTAGACAGAGCCAAAAGCAACTAGCTGATTCCAGCAAAGCAAATCTTTCCAGCCCAGTATATAAAAAAAGACATGGCTGTTGTTTGCACCCGTTTACTGAACATTCTGAGATGCTACAGATCAATTAATTAACCACACAAGGATGTTATAAGATTACATAAACAGCTTGATGTATGGCTAACCCACATTAGCATTAGCATGTAGCTACTTACTTCTCTGTTCATCAGATGTCTTTGTTCGTTCATCCAGTTGCTGTTCTTTAGCAATGTAGAATTAAATCCTGTAATCCATGCAGCCAAACAGGTGTTCTCACATAGAAAGTAAAAAATCCAACAAAAAAAGTGTTTTAAGCTGCCACAAAACCGAAGCAGCCATGAGCTGTGAGGAGGATGGTGTGTTTGGAACTCTAGCAGAGGTAAGCCGCTCCACCTGCAGGGCGGTGCAGACACCTCTTGCATTCAACTTTCAACCAGTGATGTCACTAGTTGAACCCTCAGTCGATTTCTAGGAGAGGGAGGGGCAGCTGCTTAGAGGGCAGAATTCAGGAGGATTACTCAGACATATGAATGAATGAATTAAGCCAAAAAACACTTTGGTGGGTTTTCTTACGAGAAAATTGCTTTATCAGATGGTTAAAAACTTAAAAAACGTTATTTCTCATGATAAAGGCCCTTTAAATTAATATCTAATACAGTTTTTCATAGTGAAGGAGCATGAGGCAGACATACAGAAATCAGGCATAACATCATGACCACCTGTCTAGTAGTTTGCTTGTCCACTTTTTGCTCTCAAAACAGCTCCGACCCATTGAGTCATGGACCAGAGCAGACTCCGAAACGTGTGATGTGGTAACTGTGCTGATGGAGGAACTTGGAGTCCAAGTTACCATTTCAGACTTGTTGATTAAAAAATTCCTTTGTATGCATTGCACATTCACCAGACCATCAAATGTGATTTAACAAAATCTGATTCATCAGATCAGGTCCCCTTCTTCCATTGCTCTCTGGTTCAGTTACTGAAGTAAATGAGTCAAAATAGGCATGTTGACTGGTTTGCAGCTGTCTAGCCATAAATATGACAAACTGCTATGTACTTCAATTCCTTTGTAACGGAACAAGCATTACCTCTTGAGTTTTTTTTTGCTACAGTAGCTTGTCTTTTAGATTGTGTGCTCTAGAGCTGGCTATTGCAGACCAGGAGCTATATTCTCTGGAGGTGCCCCAGTTTGGACCTCGTTCAAATTCTTACACTTGCCTATTTATTCTTCCTCTAACACCAACAAGAAAAAAATAGATATTTTATAGATTCTTATATCCTACCCATTAACACTGGCCACGAAAAAGAGATAATTGGTGTTATTTATTTCTGTCAGTGATCATTATGTTATGGCCAATCAGTATACACATTTCTTTTTTCTAATGTACTGAACCCTTACCAAACTGACCTCATGTTTATCACTGCATCGCTCTTATTTGATTTAAATTTTTTTTTTTTTACTTCTCGCTTATCTCGACATATAGTAACACTTCCTACTTTAAGCAAAGACAAGTTACACCAGCTTCTGCTCCACTACTGACACAGTTCACAGGTGCAAGGTCATTTCTAAGGATGATAGGTCCTAAAGTTGCCCAAAAGGCTGAAGTGTATCGTACAAGAAAATCAGCATCAATAAGCTAAAGTCCTCAGTGCTGCTGGAAACCCACTCACATAAAATGGTACAGTTGTACAAATTGCATTTTACAAGGTTGTGCTGTATTCTTAGATCTACCTTTTTTTGTCCATACTGTACAGTAAAACAAAGAGGAGTGAAAATATTAAAAGAATTCCAGAAATCATGTGGGTCGGACTTTAAAGTTCTGCATGTTTTTTGTTTTTTTGTTTGTTGTTTTAGATGAGTCAGCTTGCTAAAGATTGTGGAAGAAGGCGTCTTGAACTGAAACTCAGGGACTATTAGCAGTTTGGATTTTAACAGGTGCTTTCTTGTTCCATTACATGGGTCACTAACAGCGTCTCCGGTACTTGTAGGACATTACATTGTGAAGCTACTGGCCTGTAGTTGACAGGCCAGTAGTAGACAGTTGGGTGTAATTTTTTCCCCCTTTTCAGAGAAAATCGGGATTTTTTTCAAGATCACATTGATCTAAACATGAAGGCTGAGATGGTGTTAAATAAGTGGTGAACTCATTTCTCTGGTTTGTGGAGGCTACACTTTTATTTTAATGGATGTTTCAGCAAGCACTGGGGTAGTCAGTATTGATAAAGGTTTAGTTTACAAAAACGCCTAAGTGGACCAGAGAGTGGTAACAAATATTTAGTTGCTAACCCACTTAGCTTACTTTGGTTGAGATTTGCCAAATTTTAGTGCACCACAGGAAAAACTATGCAAAATATTGTCAAAGACATTCAAACTGTCATTGCTTTTGAATTGTATTTAACTAAAATGATTGAGATTGCAACAAAAAGTTGTAATAAAATGATCTGAGTGATGTTACAAAAATACCTTTAGACTGGTAAGAATAACAAAGTAATTCCTAAAAACACTGTCAGCATCTGTACTTTCATTTTTACTCCGAGGTCAGTTGCAGATCTTGTGAAACACAGTTTCATCGGTCTTCGGAATGTTATCTTTTGAAACTTTGTGATTTCAGGATATGGTTTCCCCAGGCTCATGCACTGCTGCTCTGCACAGATGCTGGTTTTCTTCTGAGTTTTCTTTTTACCTCTTCAAATCGGAAAAAGCTCTACATAAGCTAAAAAAACTTACTTACCCTACCCCTTTAGCTGCAGTAAAGAATGACGAGCAAATCTAAGACTGTACTCCCTTCTTTATTTTAATCAATTAAATAAATTTGTCTCCAAAAATTATGTTTGTTTGACATCTCAGTAAATATTTAAAAGATCCTCAATAATTTGTTTTATATATATGCATACAGAGTATCCATCCATCCATCCATCCTTTTGTATCCATCCATCTTTTTGTATCCATCCTTCAGTTTTGAGCTAATTTAGTCCAACTCACTCTGTGTGCACTACAGACAGATTTCTAAATCAAAGTTGTTTCATCCTATTTTGATCTGTGCAGTGAGAGAGTTATGGGGAGCAAACATAACTGGATCTGAAATGACTTTATTCTCATTTAGTTAAAATACAGAATTTGTATAAAAATCTGCAGCTCTTTAGTGTTTTATTTTGAAGAGATAAAGGTGGACATACTTTTAAGAGTTGCTGCCTTTTTTGTAACTTTTGCATGTGAGTCAAGCTTTAATTTGTCCACTAGGGGATTAGTGCCACCACATCATCTTCACTAAGGAAATATTCCATGGCCCAGAGAATTTACTTCTTTGTGGCAAAGATTGATTCTTTCTCATACATATGTATGATCATTGCAAATTAAAAGATGAACTTGAGGCTTATATTTTGGTTGTAAGAACATTTGATTGATTAAAATAAGCATATTTTTTAATTCACCTTGTGGCTAGTGTCAGTATGTATGAGGTCAGAATCATATCATCTTAAGATGAAACTAAAAATAAATATTGGCACTGAAAATAAAAATTGGCATTGAAAAATATAATTGTAACTGAACATCTTAATTTTGAATCTGACATACATGTAGTAAACATTAATGTATTTAAATTGAAACAAAAATTGAAAGTGAAAAAAATTAAATGAAACTCCAAAATATATGCATTAAAATATTTTGTCACTTACACTCAAGTTTTCACAATTTAATATTTTTCTATCAATGCCATGCTTTTTTCAGCTTCATTGAACCGATACTCATCTCACGTTGCGCACTTGCATCGGGGGGAAGCTTTAGAGCGGCATGCACTTGATTTCAGCTATCAGTGAGTCCGGCTGTTATATACCCGTTCTCTAACCCAGCAAATTAAAGTCACCTGTAGTTCTTTTATATGTCTTTGATTCCAAACTATCCACTTATTGTAGCAACATCCACTGCTATAACTTTCTGTAATGTTTAATTTTATATAACGTTTAAGTGAGTTAGCGTTTGCTTCCTTTGTTTAGATTCAAACAGACAACGGAGCTGTGAATACCTGACTATTGTGGTGGCCTAGTTGTTTCAGACATTGTCTGGTAATCCTGATCTTGTAGGTTCAAAGCCATGTGTCAGTTTAGTATCCTTTTTAAATAACTTTTTTGCCTTCTACAGAAGTGCATTTTTTTTAATTTTTCTCATTTTTTTATACTAAGATAATGTAAATACATTGCTTAAAGCACAATTATACACAAAAAGGATTTAGAATTATGCTGATGGAGTCATAAACCTAAACGTTATGCAGCCGACTGAGGGATCAGGAAACCTGGTCGAAGAAAAATAATTGACAGCCTAAAAATATCATCCTTCAACGGGAATCGAACCTACGACTAAAGGATGACTAGGCCATGACAATTGGGATTTCACAGCTCCGTTGTCTATTTAAACTGAAACAAAGGTTATAAAACAGCTGGACTCAGTGACAGCTGAAATCAAGTACATGTGGCTCTGAAGCTGCGTCCCGCCCCTCATGCGCATTCACAACGTGAAATGGTTTTTATGTAATTGTTTTTTCATTTTCAAATTTTTTTTCAATATTAATACAGAAATTTTCACAGCATTTATTTCAGATTCAAAATTAAGATTTTCAGTTACAATTATATTTTTCAATGGCAAGTTTTATTTTCATTGCCAATACTTCTTTTCGGTTTCATCTTAAGCTGATATCCTTCTGACCCCGTAAGTATGTAGATATTGTTGAACACTTTTACCACAGTGAATTCACAGATTTATGCCTTCCATAATTAGGATGGCAAAGTTCGATAATTTCTGAGGTGAGAAACAAATCTTGTATGAATAAAGTGTCATCTAACTAATGATCAATTTATCGATGTATCGATTTTCTTCTATTTTTTTCATATTTTGTCTTGATTCCAAGATATTTTACCGTAATTTCATGTGATGGGCCAACACAAAGTAATACGTAACTGTTAACCGTAATGCATGACCTCTCTTTTACATCTTCAAAGTTTTGGATTTCACATAAAAATAGTGAAATAAATAGAAATACAAGAAGCATTTCTTTTAGTTATTGGTTATATTTGAACCTAAAGGCAAGTCTCATTCAGATAAAAATACAAGCCAAACATTAATATTTTGTTTTTTCTGTTAATTTGTGCAATCTGGTTTTAGAAGGAAGGTTTTATATTTGTTTTAGCCCTAAGCGTACATTAAGCCTACATATTTGAAGCTTGTGTTAGACCAGCAATGTGCATGGATCCGGTCTCTTAAAGTGTTTTCCCCCCTTATATTATCTTGCCAAAGCTAATAAATGTCTCTTTCAATCTCTTTATGAAAGGTTAGGCAGTTCCAGTTCCTGTCATCAAAGCAAGTGATCTTTTTCTGTTGTTTTTTTATTTTTTTTACCAGTTTTAACATCACCATGAGTTGCACAAGCTAATCATTGCAGATTTTGCTGCTGTTGTGGTTTTACTCTTTTGAATTGTCTTGAAAATATAGTGCCAGTTATGGCATTTCTGTTTTTTGTTAATTTTGTTGGAGATTTCCTCAGAAAATGTCTACCGTTTTAAACACCAGGCTGAGATTTTCTCCTATTTTCATTTCTGCAATGTCGTATGTCTTGCTTTTTGTCTTCTAAAACTATTCATTTCTTATGAATCCACAGTTCCAACTCAAAACAATATGTGAAGAGTTGTACCAAACAAATTGTATTTCTTTTTGTTTTATTTTTATTTTTTTATAGGGGGGTTAAACTTATTTGGGGGAAGTAATCTGCCACAGTCTCCTTGATAAAGAAAGTAGTTTTCAATCCACCAGAAAATTAAGACGATCCCCATTTATGCTCAAAGCATAGTTTAGGAATTTTTGAATTAAAAACTGGAAAAAAAAAGTTATTTTGTTGTTTGTCTTGTGCTATGTTATCATGTATTATGTTTGTGTTTCTGTTCAACAGTAACTCAGTTGGTACCACTGGAGGTGTTACAGCCCCCAGATTATACAAACATCTTTTTACCCTTGCCCTCCACCAGCTCCTCTTTTGGCTTTATCCCACTGAGCTTTTCCACATATTACTCAATTCACTCTTGGTGCAAAATATCTCATAGGTTGCTCAATAAATATCTTTAGCTACTGTATAAGACTAACTATACGTGGGAGGTGGAATCTCCCGAGAGCTTTGCATGAACACTCCTAATTATGCACATCCATGCACAGACCCGGTTCTTATCATTAGCAGCCAAAGCATCACTTATCTAGTGAAAACTAGTTTTTGAGGCTGAAGGCAGAAAATTGAATGGCTAAGTATTTCCATAAGGATTTACAACTTACTGGTTAGCTTACTGGTCAATGCACTGTAGAGGAAATGCCAGTGAGCATTTCAAACTATTGAGCAGCAATAAAATGTAAAGTTCAAGCATGGGTAGATTATTTTT
Organism: Apricaphanius iberus; assembly: GCA_028564705.1. Taxonomy (NCBI): domain Eukaryota; kingdom Metazoa; phylum Chordata; class Actinopteri; order Cyprinodontiformes; family Aphaniidae; genus Apricaphanius; species Apricaphanius iberus. Next base: position 269,468 of record JAPXFQ010001927.1, read on the forward strand.
ATTATTATTTAAAAGCAGCCAATAGCAGCATTAGGGACACATAAATATGTAGTTGACACTCCTTAAAAAAACAGGAGAAAACATTATAAAAACAACAATGTGTTTCTAGAAGCATTGGTTTGATCAACCAACATTAACTTTTTTGGTAATCCTGTTCATTTCATAATTGTTTTAATCTAGTCTTGATATAGGGATCACTGTCCTTCTGCATAACCCAAATGTGCTCGACTTAAAAGCACAAACTGATTGCTGGGCATTCTCCTGCAAAAGTTTCTGGTATGGAACAGAATTCCTGGTTACACCAATAACAACAGAATATTCAGATTCTGAAGCAGCCTGAAACCTTTACACTACATCTACAATGTTTGTTATGGAGGTAGTGTGACAGTTACATATGTAGGACTGAGGGTCCTACATATGTAACTGTCACAGTTGTTGAACAGGGTATCTGCAGTGCGGGGTTCCCGCACTGTTCCTTTATACCATCTGCACTGCAGACTTTTCATACAAGTCCACCAGTTGCTTTGTATAGAAGTTCTCTGATGTCTGCGGAATACTCGGCCTCATAACTAATGGGGGCGACAAGGAGTGCAGAGAACTGACTCAGGATTTTGTGGACTGGTGCAAGCAGAATTACCTCGGTATCGACACCAGAAACACCAAAGAGCCGGTGGCACCAACATCCTCCAATCCATCCACTGAACATCCAAGGTACAGACATCAACGTTGTGGAGACCTACAAGTACCTTGGTGTTCATCTGAATAATAAACTGGACTGGACTCATAACACAAAATAACTCTACAATGAAGGGTTGCACCTGCTGTGGAGGCCAGGGTTATAATAGATTTAAAAATGTCATTAGTTTTAGTTTTGATTTAGTGTTGACTTAAGATTTCAAATCCTATTTAGTTTAGTTATTTACCATTTGTTAGGTAGTGTCGTTGTAGTTTTTTTCGAAATGATTAGTTTCTGTGTAGTTATTATTAGTTTCAGTTTTAATTTTAGTGTTTTCGTTAAACAAGTTGTGTGCTGGGGCAAGACAAAAAAAACGAAAAAATGATTAAGCTTTTTTCTTCAAATGTATTGTAACAGCCATACAAATCGGGCAAGTATAAAAGATAAATGGTAGAGTAACGTTCAAAGTGCTTTAAACACATTAACAGCACCTGTGCATTGAAAAGCCCATCAATTAATGCAAGTGCCACAGTTTAAAAAAAAAAGCACTGAGTGGCGACGCAACAAAACAAAAGCCAAGCCATCTTAAGTAGTATGATCCTTTTGATCATATTACTTAATTTGATAATTTTGCACATTTATTTATTTGATCATTTTGCACATTTGCGCTTTCTCTCAACCTTTGCTGACATCACGCTAGGCTGACCATAGCAGCACAGATGACTTGACTGACATGTTGGGATAATGCAGTACAGTTTTTGTAAAAACAACCAACAACCAGAAACTAGAGAGCAATTATTTGTCCATCAACAGCTACACAGCTCCAGTGTAACACCTCCCCCTATTGCTATTGCTTTCAGTCGCAGTGTTAGCTTGCTTGTTAGCCGCCGTAGCTCACCTGTTATGAAGTTTTTGCTGCAGACTGTTTAATTATTGTTTCAATCACTTCTTCTCATAGCTTGCAATCCAAATAAGTTCCTTGAAAGGAGGTGAGTCGATGGGATTGTATCCAACTTTCCTATTCTGTTGTTTTTATCAAAGCGATTCATGTAACTAAAAAGGCACAACGCATATGATTGCATCTGTTTCTTGTGACAACGCGCAGAAGGCAGGGGCGACAGAAATAATTCTCATAGATATTTTGAGACACATTATGAAACGAAATCTTTGTGTCTCAATAAATTCCGTTTGTTTTAGTTAGTTTTGTAAACACTCATTACAGTTTCAGTTCGTTTTCGTTTTGTTTCAAATTCTCGTTTTTATTTTTATTTCAGTTAGAATATGTGTTTTTTTACTTCTAGTTTTTGTTATTTCATTCGCTTTCGTTAACGATAATAACACTGGTGGAGGCTTAGGTCTTTTGGAGTGCAAGGTCCACTTCTGAAGAACAATGACTCAGTAGCAGCTTCAGCTACTTTTTTATGGTGTGGTCTGCTGGGGACAGAAAGAGACTGAACAAACTGATCTGGAGGGTAAGCTCCATTCTAGGATCCCCTCTGGACTAGAGGGTGACATTTTTTCGGGATTACCACGGGTCACGAGATTCCTGCAGGATTCCCGCGGGACGGGAGTCAATTTCACTGTTGGTAACGTGTTGTGGATGGGACAGGAAATAATCCACGGGATCGGACAGGAAACGGGAAATTATTATTATTATTATTTTTTTACATTTATCTTGTCAGATATCAGGGAATTAGCTTTAAAAAATGACGCTGCGATGTGGTGCCAATGTGTGTGGTTATTAACTCCGCTGCAAAATGCAATTCCATCAGGTCTACTACACTGCACCCACCAATACTGAAACTGCTACGTTGTCGCTACACCACCTGGATAAACTGGTAAGCATATGATATCTGACTGAAAATGCGTGTATCTTAATAGTTTGGTAGTCAGACGAATCGAGTCCATTCATGACGTGGTAAGATGGTCAAACAATGAGAATGCAGGATATGATTAAAGATGGCGGATAAAGCTAAATAGATGATCTTTGATACTGTGCTAGGCTATGCTTTAAAGGGGGTGGGGGGAGCGAGCGCCATAGGAGGTAAATTACTAATCTACGGGTTTTGGGTCGGGACGGGAGTCTTTCTCTTGGGATTTTTCCGGGACAAGATTTTTTTGGGGAGGCTGTCACGTGATCGGGATCTGACGGGAGTATTTGTTTGGGATCGGGACGGGACGGGAGCAACAATTGATTCCAGTGTCACCGTCTACTCTGGACCCAGTGGAGGTGGTGATTGACAGGAGAATGGGGGCTAAACTCTTGTTCCTTATAGACAGACCTCCCGCCCCATGCAGAAGACCGATGGCACTGTAACAGGCTGCTGCATCCACAATGTGGGAGGGAAAGATTCAGAAGGTGTTTCCTTCCAGTTGCTATTAGACTTTACAACAACACCCTTTCAGCTGGCCGCTGATACAAAAGGCTAAAAACACAGACAGTTCTTTATTTAGTTTTCATTTAGTTTAGTCATTTTATAAGGGCATTGTTTTTTTTTACTTTGTGGTCTCTTATCTGCTGTTTTTTACTGCACTGTCCACTTAATGCAGCAACAAAGCAAATTTCCCACTTGTGCGACTAATAAAGGTTTTATCTGTTTATGTTTGACTGTCAGTATGATGTTTGGGTATGATTGTTATTTTTTGTTTCCTTCCATTTAGTCCTGCAAAGGTTCATCACTGTTCAGTTTATTTTAAATTTGTGGATATGTTTGTTTCTGTTGTTCGCTGGAGTCCTGAAACATGAAAATGGCTTTTGTAACCATTTGCAGAATAGGTTGTCAACAATTATAAATGCTGCAACATGTTTGATGGCAAAACATTTTGTAGCTACTCTGGGGAAGACTTAAAACAGGCTTGGAATATGAAAGCACATTAATTACATAAAATAGTAAAATTATTTAGCGAGACCAGTAACTAGTTATTTAAGGGATTTTAATCAGTTAATCAATTTAATCTAATCTGATCTGAGATACAGATTAGCACTTTCACAACTTCTGGAGACTGTTGGTCATTCAGCAATTTTGAGTTAGAATGAAGCAGGCATATTGCTACAGCTCTTGCTCCGTGCATGTAGCTATTTACTGTTCCTTCAAGACACAATATTTATTCATTAGAGATCTTTAATTAAAGATTCTTTTTAGTTAAAAATTCATTTAATTCAGTATTTTTAGCCAATTGTAACCCCAAATAGAGCTCTACTTTCCATTTTTCTGCAGTGACAAGTTGGGTCATTTTCATGCAGTTATTGGTAGTAAAGAATCTGAGATTAATGCTGATTTCACCGATTTTAATCCTAATCTGGACACAACTGTTGCGGTAAAGGGATATATTTAGTTAATAGCTCTCCAGCAGAAGTATAAATTCTCAGAGTAGATCAAAAGTTTAGGGAAATTTAAGTTGTGGTAAAAAATTTTCAGAAACCTATAGTCGAAATGTGATTTAAGTATAATGCAGTGTAATGAAGACAAGTTAATATATAAAAAAAGACTCATGATATGAATCTATAGACTCCAAGAGGAATGCTTCTGAATCATAATTGACTTTTGAACAAGAACACAAGCACCAAAGACTGTCTTGGTCTCATATCAGCACACCTTTTCTTAGATTAGTCAGGAGTGAGGAAATGCATCATTAAATTTTACAATTTAGGCTAGAAACTCTGAAGTAATGCAAACGTGATAACATAAGATTGCTCTGAGAAGCTTTTTAGAGTGAAAGATTCTTAGTATTTAAATGCATAATTATATCGCATCATTGTGACACAGTTGAGACCTTTGTTTTTGACCTTAATTGTTACTGACATCACTGACTGTAAAAACAGTTTTGGTTTCCAACTGGGCTGTCATGGTCAACAGTCAGTTTCTTGGAACATCTTTATTATTAATCGTAAAAATTCTAAACTTACACTGTTAAAAAGGCTTAAGATGGGATGTTAAGCTGATTACTAAGGTCAAAGTTAAAGTTGGTCATTTCCTAAATAGTTGGTCCCTAATTAACAAACAAAAAAAGAGAATTGTAGAAACACTGGCATGGCCTCTGCATAATGTATTATGACATTAGAATTTAGGTCATATGTAATGTGAGTGCATCAGATAAACAGTCATCTAAAACGTAGAAATGTATTCTAAGGTTAGGAGAATTTTAAAATCATTGATAAAGTAATTGTAGAAAATTACTGGGATTCTGTAAAAGTCAATTTCTCTTTTAATCAGCTTTGCAAATATTAAGATCTACGTAAGGGAACATAAACATTGATATCTACGTCGTCCAAAATCAGTACAATACTGTCATGGATAAAAAAAAGTCACAAACATATTTTTTGTTTTGTAGTTTCTTCCTCAAGTAACAGAAATACCTTCTGACGTGTCCTAGGTGACTACTCTGGTGAACACCAGCAACAAAGGGCCCTCCAGCAAGAAGAAGGGACGGTCTAAGAAGGCTCATGTGCTAGCAGTATCTGTGGAGCAGGCCACCCAGAACTTTCTTGAAAAGGGTGAGCAGATTGCCAAAGATAGCCAGGACCTCAAGGAGGAGCTCATCGCTGCTGTGGAGGATGTTCGCAAACAAGGTATGTTTGTAGGGCTGGGCGGTATAATGAAAATTTACCGATACCAAAATTTATGACTGTTATCAACATCATTTTGCCCATGCTAAATAATAAATGCAGTATGAAAAAAAATGAAAATATGTTTTAGTTTGCTCTTGCCCCTTTAAGAAATGAGTGTTGCCTTGAGTCTTTACACACCCTCATGTGACAGAGGGGGAAAACGCTGCTAACACAGAAACTGCGTAACTATATTTAGCAAGAGTTTAGACTAATCTACCGACTGTTTTTGTCATGATTCCACACTCATCTCCTCTCACTCCCTCATCATCACCCGCACCTGTCTGAACCTACTCACCTCCTATTGTTTGCACCTGTGTTCAGCGAGCGCTTCAGTCCTCGCTGGATCATTGTCGTACCTGTTGTACCTCTGTTGTGCATTCTGTCTCTCCCTGTCATGTTGCAATTTGTGTGTATTGTCTCTCCTTGTGTTGCAATAAAGATCACCTCACCTTCGAACTCTGCTTCTGCGCCTGGGTCCTTCGTCCTTCCTGCAGCATAAGCTCTGACAGTTTTTCATAAAAATGTGACTAGTGACATATAAAGTGACTTTTTATGGTTTTACTGGATACTTAGACTCTAAAGTGGAGCACGTATGTTTCTTACTGCAGCAACGGAGCTGCTGCCGGACTATTGCAGTTGTAGCTTAACAGCTCCTCTTGCCCAGGTCCTGCTCAGGCGGAGCAGATATTAACCCCACTGAGTTGTTGCTGTTGTTTTTGATACAGCGCTTGAAGCCCCCGCCTATTCTCACCTGTGCTCTTATGTGAAATATCTTCTGTCTAAAATAAACGACTGCATACTAAAATCACCAATTCACTCAGCCTCTCTCACTTCCTCATCTCATCTGGTTTGCGTATTCACTTCTGAGTTTAAACTGGACTCTATGCAATACAGAAAGGGGTGGGAATCAAACACTGAATTAAAAGGCTGTTTGAAGCCATTCAATGGCAAGAAGCCATCATATTTTAAAGAACATTAAGCATATTTGGCCACTACTGGACATTGAATACAGATAACGACAAGATAAAAAATAAGAAAAGGACTGGGTGGGTGGGGGGTGATGTCGTCCACTTACAGTTATCAAGATTAAATGCTCAATATACCGTTCTTTAAATTTTAGCTCATATCGCACAGCCCTATATGTTCGTATAGAGAAATAGTGGTGATACGGATGCAGTAGTTCTCTAACACTGGACTGATGAACTGTGTTTTAAGAGGGTACCATCGCATTTTAGCTTGAGGCATATAGAAACTTTTATCATTCATCTTGGCAATATTTTTACTAAAAAAATATCAGAATCTTTACCTTTTTATCAATCATTTGAAATATCTTTCAACATCTGGCAAGGCTCAGTTTCAAAGAGGGGGTAGTTTTGTTCTTACCACATAATTTTCAAAACTTCCACTTTCAGATTTTTTATGAAAGAATTTGAGAAAATAATAAAAATGCTGCTCTGCTAATGAAGACGTTTATATTTGTTTTAGACAAGAAAAAAACAGGATTCAATAGCTGTCTGAATGCTTATGACTAAAATGAGATTCACTTGTAACATACCTTTCCATAATGTTCCAACTGACATTAATTTGATGGATCTGGTGAGTGATTTACATAAAATCTTAATGTTTGAAAAAGGGCCTGCAGTGCTTGGATATCAAAAAATGTCACATTACCTCACACATTTAGATGGATTTAAGTGCTCTGATTGGCAAGGCAAATCCTCTCAATTTAACGGATTACCAATTAGTTTCAGGCTTGACTTGATGCATTCGCCTCATGAATGTTGTGAGTCCAGGAGCTGTCTGACCTAAATGTTTAAAGTTTCTGCTATCCAAAGCAGTGAAGAACCTTGTTGAATTGTAAGACTTCATAAACTAATCATTATTCAAATGGAAATTAGTCTATTTATACTTAAACCTCTGCCCATAAGCAACATCACACTTCAACAACAGCTATGTACTGGAGCTCAAAAGAATTGTGATAGTTTACATGATGCCGTTTCAAAATGTTCCCCTAGTTAGTTTGAACACATAGGTGTTGCTCAATGCTGCTCCATCCTATCAATGTGTGTCTTGTCACTCTCCTGTTTTATCTCAGCATCATCAGTTGAGTATTTTTTTAACCATGTGTGAAAACGGGTGTGTGCTGCTGGGAGTGTGTAGAAAGTATTTTCCACATTTTTTGTTTTTTTACTTTTCCTTCCCACATGGAAAGAATCTATACAAGTAGGGCTGCACATTTAATCGGCTTTTGATCATGATCACGATTTTGGTGGCCAAAATTAAATGAACTGGATCATCAACGATATTTACATTCAAAATGCGAGCTCTTCTGCTTTGTTCTTTATCACACATCGACTCAATCAATATTTTACGAGCCACCAGAGGGCAAACGCATGGCTAAAGCTTCATTAAGCTGCCCAAATCAAACCGCGCACATGCCACTCAGCACTCATAATGGCTGCACTATGCTTGCTACGTAGCAGATGAAAAACTGTATTTGAGCAATGTAATAGGTCCAAAACTCCATTATAGATCTGGCTAGTAAGAAGTAAGTTCCCAAATGTGTATTACCACTACAGTAAGTAGCCGGTGGATGATACGCTATCCCACAGGCGAATGTAACCTAAACATCTGGGTCAACATAACAGTCAATACGGTTCAAAGGACACTTAAAATATGTGGAGCAGTACGCCTGAATTCATGTCTATTACCCATTTGTTTGCTATGCAGCATTTACTACATTAACGGGTGAGTAATAGTTGCTACGTAGCATATAGTAAATACTAAGGATTTGGATGCAGGGAATGTCAAAGGCCTTTTCTGTATAAGCTGTAATTGTTTCTGTTAAATTGAACTTTGATATTGCACTCTGCAATAACATATTTAGCTTGTGCTTATTGGAGTTTGTTTTTGTTTGTTTTTCTGCATTTTTATCATCTATTCTGATCTAAAGTTTTATTTTTCGCAAACAAATGATGCAACATTGTACGTTTATAATTGGTGCAACAAAAATAGATATTTTACAGGACTGGATGAATGATCGTGATTAATAATTATGATTACAATATTGATCAAAATAATCGTGATTATTATTTTGGTCATAATCGTGCAGCCCTATATACAAGGATATATGCACATATATGAAACCTATATGCAATTTATATGCACATATTTGGCAATTTATTTTTATTTGTATAGCAGACTTTCAACACAAGGCATTTCAAGGTTCTTTACATGATTAAAATTGGAACACAGCAATAATCAATATAATTATTTGATCAGTTAGCTGGCTATTAAAAGTTAAAGGGACTGCTTATGGCAGTCAATATGATTAATCATTTATGGAAAATTCTTATTATTCGGGGCACCACCTTTATCTGGAACTATTTTAATAGCCAAATGTCTTTATCAGCCCATTAATCTGAAGAAATTAATTTCTTTACCGTTTATTGACCATAAACTTTGCAATATGTGTGTTGAACAAGAAAGACAACGGTTACTTTCCAAGATACAAAAAATAAAAATAAAGACATTTTAATCACCAAGTCAGAAAACAAGAACACACTACCGATTTATAATAAATGAATAGTTAAAATAAAAGAACACAAAAAAGAAGAACATGTAATAAGATGAGAAACCATTAATTCTGATATGATTCTGGAGAAATCTGGGTCCTTTATGAGCTAAGGCTTGATCTGCAGCTGCTGTAATAAAACAGAATTAGTTTCACTAATGGTAATTAGTTTAACTAATTTAGCACCAACAGTTAACCTCTAAACCAATAAGCAATGTGAGAAAATACAAAACATTCTTTGGATTGAGAAGTGTTATGTTATCTGGATAAAAGTAATTAACCTTTGGAAGATTACTTAAAGGAGACATATCATGGAAAATCCACTTTTTTAGCCCTTAAATGCATGTAAATGTGTATTTTGGGTGTTTAGGAGTGCAGACAACTTAATCACTGACCACTCAATCAGACAAAGTCTGATTGAGTGGTCAGTTCCTTCTCTCCACGGAAACGACGGACAAAGCAAAGCGGTAAGCTTCAAATAACACTAAAATGACTGTAAACTTTATTTTAGACATGAATGTTGTGTGTTGATATGTCGTACGGGCGATTGTTTTGATAGTTGTAGCATTATACATTCTGCTTCTGTTAGCGATGTGTGCTAGCTTTTAGCTGAGGATATAACTGTACTGCATGTTTTGAATAAAATGATTGGGCTTTTTTTGCCCGTTTTTGTCGTGGGGTACACATGATGTACAGGACTTTAGCGACGATTGCTTCCCAATAGAAAGTTTATCTGCCGGTAGTAATCGAATCGCTGCTATCAGACTACAAAAATGTCCGAACGGGGTGGAGCGGAACGCTCTGTAACCTAGAGGGGGCGGGGCATGAAATGTTTCGCTTACATTTAAAAAGACCTCACGAAAATGAGTTGCTCTAAAGATGCTCCTCAGAACGGTATAAGGAGGGTCTGTGGGGCAATAACATGGAATTCAGACCAAACCACTGTGATTCTACTTTACATAGACCACAAGTGAATGATTTACATGTTAAAAGGAAGGATTTAAAAGCATGATATATCTCCTTTAATTCATGGATTGATCACAACAGTAAAACAATCTAATTCCCATATTTTGATCAAATAAGGCAAGTTCAAACACGGTTAATGTGATTATTTTCCCTTCTTAAACAATCTATTTTTAAACCAAGTTCTGTTTGAAGCGTTAATAGCGATTTTATTTATGAAACACCGGCCTAAACAATTACGTGGGCTTGTATTGCTTTAGCTGTCTCCGGCGCACATGGGGCGTTTAGAGTGGCTCAAATACATTTATTAAACATTATACAAAAAAAGAAAAAACTCCTGTCGAATTGAGTAGCTCAAATTACAGGATTTAAAACAACTCTTTGTCGGAAAAAGTATTTTAAAACAACTGATTAAAACTTCAGGCCGAGGCCTGGTTTACCCAAAGATGGCAGATGAAACTTAAAAAGTTAGCAATAAAAAAATAAAGAAAAAGAAAAGAAAACAACTAAAATTACTTATCCTAACTAATTTGCCTCTGCCCAAACGGACCTTATGAACATTTAAAGCTCTCCAAGCGTTTTCCGTTGTGGATGGGTGAGGCGGCTCAGAAGTCGTTAGCCCAGCAGGAATCTAAAATATAACGTATGTATTCAGTTTTTTCACCCTTTTTGTGTAAGTACATACAGTAATTCCATACATCATGTGTTCATTCACATTTTTGATGCCCTTAATTGAGAATCTACAATTGAATTGAATCTACATTGAATGAGAAGGTGTGTCCAAACTTTTGGTCTGTACTCTATGTGACATATACAGGTCCTTCTCAAAAAGTAGCATATTGTGATAAAGTTAATTATTTTCTGTAATGTACTGATAAAAATTAGACTTTTATATATTCTAGATTCATTATGCACACCTGAGGTGTTCAAGCTTTTTATTGTGTTAATATTGATGATTTGGGCAAAAAAGTAAAGAAAAACCAAAAATTTCTATCTCAAAAAATTTGCGTATTTCATCCGACCAAAAAAAGAAAAGTGTTTTTAACACAAAAAAAGTCAAACTTCAAATAATTATGTTCAGTTATGTACTCAATACTTGTTCGGGAATCCTTTTGCAGAAATGACTGCTTCAATGCGGCGTGGCATGGAGGCAATCAGCCTGTGGCACTGCTGAGGTGTTATGGAGGCCCAGGATGCTTCGATTGCGGCCTTAAACTCATCCAGAGTGTTGGGTCTGGTGTCTCTCAACTTTCTCTTCACAATATGTCACAGATTCTCCATGGGGTTCAGGTCAGGGAAGTTGGCAGGCCAATTAAGTATAGTAATACCATGGTTAGTAAACCATTTACCAGTGGTTTTGACACTGTGAGCAGGTGCCAGGTCGTGCTGAAAAATGAAATCTTCATCTCCATAAAGCTTTTCAGCAGATGGAAGCACAAAGTGCTCCAAAATCTCATGATAGCTTTCTGCATTGACCCTGCCCTTGATAAAACACAGTGGATCAACACCAGCAACTGACATGGCACCCCAGACCATCACTGACGGTGGGTACTTGACACTGGACTTCAGGCATTTTGGCATTTCCTTCTCCCCAGTCTTCCTTCAGACTCAGACAGCATGATATGCTAATTTTTTCTAAATAGGACTTTTGGTTTTTCTTTACTTTTTTGCCAAAATCATCAATATTAAAACAATAAAAGGCTTGAACTACTTCAGTTGTGTGTAATGAATCTAGAATATATGAAAGTCTAATGTTTATCAGTACATTACAGAAAATAATTAACTTTATCACAATATGCTAATCTTTTGAGAAGGACCTATGTGGCTACATATATGTACCTATGATATGGAAAAACTGCACAATGGCGCAGTGGTTAGCACTGTTGCCTTGCAGCAAGAAGGTTGTGGGTTTGCCCAGGGCCTTTCTGCATGGAGTTTGCATGTTCTCCCCGTGCATGCGTGGTTTCCCTCCGGGTACTCCGGCTTCCTCCCACTGTCCAAAAACATGACTGTTAGGTTAATTGATTACTCTAAATTGTTCTTAGGTGTGGGTGTGTGCGTTCATGCTTGAACTCGTGTGCTGTGACCAACAGGACTTATGAAGTGTTTGAAAGAGGATATGTCCTGCAAATGAACATTTAAAGCCTTTCTGAAATGTAACAGTCATGAGACTTTTGTCTTAACAATTTGTCTCTTGCCATAATTTAATTGTATATTTTACAGCACCGGGAAATGTAGTTATATAGTGTTAATTGAAGAATGGCATGAGTTCTTTTGTTATACACATATACATCTTATAGTTTTGAACACTCAGTAATATTTTTCCATGTTCAGAGAGCTGTTTCTCTGTTTACTGCTGACAGAGCCTTAAGAATTTCTATTATTATTTATGTGAGTACTTGGCGTAGTGGTGCAACAGTCAGCACCGTTCCATCACAGCAAGCTCTTGGTTTGAACCTGCTGGCTGTTTCTATTTGGATGCTGTTTTTATTTGTTATTTTTGGACACAGGCTTCTGAACTGTCTGATGAAATTGATTAATGATTTTTAACTAACCATAGCTGTGGTTTTGAATTAGGGTTTCAAGATTGTGCCATATTAAAACATTGAAATATTTATTGCGAAAAGAAAGCCTTTAGCATAGAGGGATCTAGCTCCTGTTTTGCAATGTGAGAATATATTCATGGCTTACCTTCAGTTACCGGTTCAAAGTTACCATCTACTTCATAAAATAGTTTTTAATTTATTCCTGAGGACCCCAAAGAGTTTTGCACTATGTACATTCATTCATTCATTCACATATTGCTGATTGTAAGCTACACTGTAGCCAAAGCTGTTCTGGGGCACCTTAACACAATAAAGCGGACATAGCAGAGAATTAAACTGGTAACCCTTTGGTCACAGGACGAATCTCTAACTCCTGAGCTACAGTTGCCCCTTTTGTTAAACTAAAGGGCTGTGTACAAGTTTTTTTTAAAGGAATTTGGACTGCCATTTGCAATTTAAAAGCTAGGATAATTTGAGTGGTTTAAATGGTAAATGGCCTACATTCACATAACTCTCTACTTAGTCCCTACAGACTCCAGAGCACTTTACACTACACTACTACACTTCAGTCATTCACCCATTCCTGGTGATAGCAAGCTACGTTGTAGCCACAGCTGCCTTGGGGCACACTGACAAAGGCAAGGCTGCCGGACACTGCCGTCACCGGGCCCTCTGAACACCACTAGTAGGGTGAAGTGTCTTGCCCAATGACACAACGACTGAGACCATCAGAGCTGGGGCTCGAACCAGCAACCTTGTATTACAAGACAAATACCCAACTACTGAGCCACAGTCGCCCCAATGAATGAAGTAAATTTAAACCTTAAAAAAAGATTCTTTAGAACCCAATTTGAGTTTTTTTTTTCTTTTTTGAAGACATAAACATAGCCTTTTTCAATGCTCATTAACATGGATCCCATCTTATATTGATACAAAAACTGAATGACTATATATAAACTAGTTGAAGAAAGACTACCAAGTTATTATACTCCTAATTTCTTTTTTTGTTAAGGTTTGTAACTCATTTAACGTTTACCTTGTAAAAAAAAAAGTGTACTTGTTGTGTATTCTCATTTTCAAGAAAATGAAAATTTATTGTTTTCAGTATTGTTTCATTCCCAGTACTTAATACTTTTAGTTTCTTTTCTTTGGTTTTTGTTGCACTCCACCATCATATGTGAGTGAAAGACTTATTCATTCATCTGTCTAGGGAAGTCTGTTTTTTTATAGTGTTATCTTGCCCATTGTTCAGTTTAATGAATAATACAAATGTAATCTAATTTATTACCCTAATTTAATTAGGTTAAAAAAGGAAACATTAAAACTCTTCTGGATTTCTAGAACAGAAGACAATGATTTTCATTCAATGCATTTTACCTTAAATTTAGAAATATGTCCTTTTTAGTGTTTTTAGTTCTGTCTGTCTGTCTGTCTGTCTATTTTACAGTAATGTCTTCATGCAATTCAGAGGCTTCCAAAATCCAGTAAACAACACATTCAACTACTAGAACTCTTTGGGTGGACCTCACAAAACATCATTGACTCTCCCATCTTGCTGAACTGTGTCAATTTGCTCTAGCCATTCAAGCTATATAATCGATCTGCTGACTGTATTTAGTTAACCACAACAAAATAAACAATTTCACCATGCAACAATACCCGTGTTGTAATTTTTTTGGTGCAGGAATGGATTAAAAAATAGTCTTTGCAAATTAGCAGTTATGATGAAATGATTCAGAACACAATAACACTTTTTGTTGGAGTTTCAAGATGATACAAATAGTAGTGTCACCATTGCACCTTGTATAGCACCTGAGTGCAGAGGCTATTTTAATAATTTGAAAGGGGTATAAAATATTTCATTTAAGCCTACTCTGAGTGTGTATGATGTTTTATTTGTTTATGTCTGCTTTTTAATACAGTGTGCATTTTTCTTCAAAATAATTCCAAGCTAATATGACTTGTCTTTAAAGTACTGTATTTATTATTTGGCATTGGCTCTATAGTTGTTTTTCTGACCTACTCCACCCAAGTTACATAAATAACTTTCTGCACATCAATAATTTGAATCATTGCAGTCACATCAGTACTGAGTCTAGCTTTTTATCAGCTATTTAATCGTAACCAACACGCAGACTTATTATAAAAACCAAGGTACTTTCCACCCCCATTGTTTCACCTATAATTAAAATCATTTGAATGGTGCTAAAGCTTCTGCTCACTGCCTCTCTTCTGTAATGACTGTTCTCATTTGCTCTTATATAATTTGACACTATGCTGCTTGTTTGTTGACTTGAATTTCTAATGTAAAACTGTATCTGTTGATGAGATAACACTAACTTTTAAGGGCTTACCGTGTGTTGTGCTGTTGTGCAGCAACTCAGGAGGTAAACAATAAAGATTTAACAAAACATTTTGGTGATCGTAAAGGGTAAAGCAGAATTTTCCTTCTTAAGTCGTCATCCATTAATTACAATAGTTACACTGACATCAGTATCTGTTACTGCTGTGTTTTACATAAGTTCTGAATACCATTGCAGTGATGACTCTGTTCTACAAAAGTTTATTTCCTTACATTTTTAAACGCACATTCACTCAAGGAGCGTTGACCGTTAGAGAATGAATTTTGATTGAGCTGGAAAGCTTTTAACTAGAAATCTAGCTCCTGGTATAAAAATGCATGTAAACAAACAAACAAACAAACACAGCAGCCTGATTTGTTTTTCTCTAGACCTCCTGGGAACTGGGGTTCAAAATTGCCAAAAGACCATTTTAAATAAACTGGCCTTGCAATATTAAGCATCTAGTGCCCAAAAGCTGCATTAACTAGTAATTACATTGACTGTTTGTTCACTGTTCTCGTGAAATGATCTTGGGCTGATATTGGACTGACCAGTCAAAGACATGTGCTCTCCTTTGCGTTGGACTGGTTGAAAACTGGGCTCTACACCATCTGTCATTGCATAGCTGTTGGAGAGCCCTTGTGTCGACAGATAATGGCACTCCCTAGATGAAGCAACATGAAGTAGGCTTTAAACTTTGATGTCCCTCATTTTGACTGATGTGGTCAAAAAAAAGTAACCTAATCTGTTTTTTACCCTTTAATTTTAAAAATTATGGTGACACTTTCAATTGTGTAAAATTTCCATTCATTGGATTTAATATTCAAAATGAAGAAGCTCAACAAAAAATGCAAATTGTCCCATCACACAACCAGCGAATGAATACACGTAATGGATATAAACATTTCACCTGCTGTTGCCTGAACGCAGTCACACTAACTTCTAGTCCATGGAATTGAGTGTAGTAGTGGCTAAATCTGTGCTCTATGACACTTTGCAGACTGCAATTACAATTAAGTGACACTTCTCTCTGAAATAGGACTTCCTTATGGCTTCAGCCATATGTAACAACTCTCCAACACACTGTCAGCTGAGCTGTCGCATAGCGAGATGCATTGTGTACGGTGTCCAGGTCTGAATTGATGCTCCCAGAGGAAGCTTTTTTGATTGATTCATTAACTGAACTCTGTACTTAAAGTTGAAAATATCTCCACGTCTCCACGAAGTAGAGGTGGAGTGGTGTGTGATTTTTATCTATCAAAATGACGGGCGGCCTTCAGATTTTTCTGTCACAATTAAAAAACAAAATGGTCATAGATGGAAAATATTTTTACTTCAGATTGCATGTAAATTGTATTACAATTAATTATTTCCCTTTTATTTCTCTGTAATTTTTCATAGTTGACATTGATATTTGTATGATAAAGACGTTGTGAATCGGAGATTACCCATGGATACCGAATTGGAGGTCTCTAAACTGTAGGGAAGTTAATAAAGTTGACGTTTCTCCGCACAGAACAGACAGGGTTGCAAAGGAAATGTTACACATTCTTGTTCTGGGGGAAGTATATTATTAATATATAAAAAATACAAATAAAAGACAAAACACGTCAGCCTGTGGCTTTTAACTTTTATTGACTGAATAAAGATATGATTTTCAGCACCTCTTAATACACTGCAGTTGATATTTTAATGAAACCTTAACAGATGTGTAACACCTAAAACAGATGAATAATTTATATTTATTTTCCCCAGCAATATTCAAACCACATTCAAGGTTATTGTTTTTGCAATTCTAATAACAAACCGACATGACACCCTTGCTCACACACTATACTGGTAGAGGTTTACTTTCACCTAACATTTACTTTTAGAATAAATACTATGTTTGAGTTGGGTATAAAAACCTTTGTTCTTTGTACCACTTCGGTTATAAACCAAATGAACACAGATTTGAGTAGCATTCTACTGTCTCATTTGATCTACTGAGACCCTCTAATTCTGACTGATGTTGAATAATAGAAATATATCGGTGATATTAGTAGACAAACACATGCCATACACAATGATTTTTTTCCTCTTCTTTCCTCACTATTTACTCCATCCATTGTTGCAGGAGAAACAATGCGTATGGCTTCGTCCGAGTTTGCTGATGACCCTTGCTCTTCTGTGAAACGTGGCACCATGGTGAGGGCTGCTCGCGCCTTGCTATCTGCTGTCACCCGGCTGCTGATCCTTGCTGATATGGCTGATGTCATGAGGCTGCTGGCCCACCTTAAGATTGTAAGTTAAATTATACCTGTGTGATGTGAATTGGTGTAAACCGAGCTTCATTGAACAGGTTTACGTTTTAATCCTAAGATTTTATGGCTCTGTGGTTGAAGGAATGTATATCTTTGTTATGCTGTGTTAAAATTGAACTTAAATTTTCCAGCCAGGGGAAATTTGGTTGTAACAGCAGCAAATGCAGAACAGAACAAAGAACAGAAAGACACAATTTTTTACAGAAAAATTTACATCATGGACATACAAAAGTTACAAAAGCAGAGTACTGTTCAGTTATTAAGATTAAAGTACAGATAAAGTGGCATACCCAGGTTGTAATGTGCAACAGAGCAGGATACTGAAAGTTGTTTAATTAAAAATATTTAGAAATATGTACAGAATGTGTACCCGTGCATTAAAAAGTTAACGTGTAGCTTCCAATAGGTCAGTATATATAAACTGAGGAAAATAATGTGCAAGTTATAGCAGTCGTAGTTGTTTGGACGATAATTGCAAATTACAGCGCTGCTGTAAACATCTGTTTGTTGAGAGCAGTTGTGTTTGAATAGTCTGACAGCTGTAGGGAGGAAAGACCTGCTTCTATGTGCATCTAGGATGCAGCAGTCTGTCAGTGAAGCAGCTCTGCAGTTCAGCAACATCTTCATGCACGGGTTGGGAGACTGTCCATCAGAGATGTTATTTTGGCTAGAATCCTTTCTCCCATCACCTGCACTGGATCCAGGGTACATCCTAGAAAAGAGCTTGCCTTCCTGATAAATTTATCCAACTTCTTCCTCTCAGCTGTCAATAAACTGCTGCTCCAACAGCCTGATGGCGGGTTCCGATCATGGCCCGGATACCGCCTCTCTTTCTCCTTGCCGTGCGGGGGATGTTGTCTCGCTCGACAGTAGGCAGAACAGCAGAGGCTCCAAGGGCCAACAGCTGATACCTGATGTAAACAATGGGTGATCGGACGTCCATGCTTTCTCCGGACACAGATACCCTAAAAAAAATGTGATAGAAAATGCGATTTTTCAAAAAGTTCTTGGCTCCATTATGGGGCAAAGCTGTCCACAACAGAAAAACAAAAAACAAGACACTTAAAAAACAACAACAAATATATATATATATATATATATATATATATATATTATATATATATATATATATATATATATATATATATACATATATATAATAAAGAAGAAAAAAGAAGACTCGGTCAGGCTGGAGCTGCTGAAACTCGCTGCCAGCTCTAAGTGGCGCCGGAAGAATAATAAAAGGATATCCGATTTCGGGGCCTCGTGCGTGTTTTATGAGCTAATGAGTTTATTCTGCTGAAATAGCCACACACAAAAGCACATAAGCATGTATGCAGACACGCACACTACATATATATCATCAAGCCACACATATTAGCATATAAATGAGAAATGTATGAGAGTCTTGAAGAGAGACATCATCATAAAAGGCCTAATGTAATGAACTACACACCAATCATTTAAAATGTTTAGGTTATTTGTTCTTTTATTATTACTGCTGCTTGGTAAGATTAATATATACAGATTATTTACGATACCAAGATGCTTTTAATATTATCTGAGACTCTCATCCTTTCATCCGTGCAGCACACCTCTTTACTAACCCAGGTTATTGAGGTTATTGCTAACACTAATGAACACTAATTACTTTATGTCCTTTTTGCTTCATTCTTTTGGTTTACAGAGTAAATTTTAGCCTGTATACAACACTTTATCAAAGTCATCTATTAGGGTTTGATTTTTTTAAAGTATATCCACACCTTATTCCTTTCCATGTTTTGACACATTACATAGGCCTACATGCAGGTGCCTTGTAAAAACATCTCATTGGTAAATATTGTCCACATATGTGTAATGATGTGAGAGACTGACAATCTGTTAATGGTTTACTCCACCTCTTGCCAGTTGACCATTGGAGACCTAGTTCCACCACAACCTACTGAGATATGAATTAAGAGACAATAGAGGAATGGATTGTTTGTTGGGAACAGCAACGAGTTAGACGTGTTGGCTTGCCATTCAGGTTTCCCAGATCTTGACACAATTAATAATTTTTTTAAACATGTTGGACAAATAGTCCATTTCATTGAAGCTTCACCACACATCTTTAAAAATCTGCCACTGTCTTGGTGCTACATACCACTTTGCATCTTAAGTGGTCTAGCAAAGTCCATGTTTAGATGGGTCAGGGCTGTTTCAGCAGCAAAGGTGGTCATAATGTATGCCTAATTGGCTTAGGGTACACAGCAAATATGCTGAAGAGATCAAAATCATACTATCTGGTCTTGATGCAAAGCGCTAGCGTAAAATTAACACTGCTTATCCTCTTGAACACACAATCCTCATGATGAAACACAGTATTGGCAGCATCATGATGTAGGAAGGCTTTTCATTTCTATAGCACAGTTTCAGCCAAAAGGTAATTCAAAGTGTTTTACATGATTGTGCATGGACATGGAAGCCAGTTAAGGTTGATATAAACATTGATAGATACAGGATTACTACAAGAAAACCTTTTTCGAAAAGGCTTAAAACTAGCACAAAGGTTCAGTCAGTCTGCTTATTTTATAAAGTCTTGTTAGTCAGGTTAAGGAATTTACAATTAAAATGTACTAAAAGTGGTAAAGAAGACCAAACATATACAAGTTGAATACTTTTTTAATGCATGTACCAGCTGTAAGAAAGCTGTTTTTGTATGTTTTTCTAAATATTTTTTAATGTAAGAATAATGCAATTAACTAATATGGTGTTTGGCTGTTAATGAAATAAAATGAGGTATTTTGAAATATTCTGAGTGTGACTGTTTGTGTTCATGACAGGTTGAGGAGGCCCTTGAGGGAGTGAAGAATGCTACCAATGAGCAGGACCTGGCAAACCGCTTCAAAGAGTTTGGAAAAGAGATGGTGAAGCTTAACTATGTGGCAGCTCGGAGACAGCAGGTAACAGGAAAGCCCTGGTGTCTAGCTGTTTAAAAACTTCTAGGGAAAAAAGCACAGAAAGGAAACCATCCAAAAGCCATCATTCAAAATTTTCTATAGTCACAAAACTGTCTCGCTTTTTTTCGTAGTGGTTTTCAGAAATTGCTTATATAAAGTAGTAGGATAAGTCTATTAAATATATGTAAATTTACATGATAAATATATAGCGTATTTAATGTACAGACTGAATTTTCTGCTTATGATCATAACATTGTAATGAATTTGGTCAAGGTTTCTAAGAGATGACATTTAAGGAAGTGAAGCTAAATCTGTCCAACTACACTCAGTGTCATTATAAGATTTACACAGAATCTATGCAAAGTCAAAATCGGCTTGTCGATTCTGAAAAGAACTGCTCAATGTGGTAACTGATGGCCCCGGAAGTTTCTGGAGGTAATTTCTTTCAAAGGTCATGCTGGTAAGCCACTGTGCTGCCAAGCTCCTCCACAGGAAAGCTCTGAATTGTATCTAGTCCAGCTTTACAGCTGCCAATCTGCTGACTCTGCTTCAGCTTTGTGTTTGGAATAATACCAGTACATCAAATGGGACGTTAACTTTTAGGGTTTCAGCATAGCTCACATTTCTTTCCATGCTTTCAAAAATTATTTTTATCATTTTGTATTTTTTTTCAAATATTCAGTTTGTTAGTCTCATTTATTTTCCTGTAAAACATGAATCATTTTTTGGGCAGTGCTCACCTGAGAACTTTTCTCCTCCTAAGGAGCTGAAGGACCCTCAGTGTCGGGATGAGATGGCAGCTGCTCGTGGAGCTCTTAAGAAAAACGCCACCATGCTGTACACAGCCTCTCAGGCCTTCCTGCGCCACCCAGATGTGGCTGCCACACGTGCCAACCGAGACTATGTGTTTAAGCAGGTCCAGGAGGCCATAGGAGGCATTTCTAGCGCGGCCCAGGCTACCTCACCCACTGACGAGAAGCATGGCCATGCTGGCATCGGCGAACTGGCTGCTGCACTCAATGAGTTTGATGTAAGTCATTGTTCTTTATTCAAAATACATAATCTAGTTGGTATATGTGTATTTAGTGATTGCTAAGTTGACCACTTCTTTACTGAAAAACATCCAATGTGTCTCATTTTCAAGTGCACTTTTATGCTTATTCTAGTTTTCGTTTTGAATATTTCTAAAAAAAGTCAAATGAATTTTGTGCTTCTAGCTGAGCCTTTTTAAACACGAGTCTCTGCTACCCTCTAGTGGTTGGTTACTGATAGTGAGAATAGTTTTATCCCAGAGGCTATTACAAAAAATGTTGTATTTTTTTATCTGTTTACATTTCATTTGGAATTTTTTTTGTCTTTTTGTATTTAACCTAAATTAAAAAGGGTGAGAAAAAGAAAACCTCTTGATTGCTCTAGATGTAAAAACAACTCTGTGGACTCAGCTAAGAAGCAGCATGCAGAAAGGAAACCCAAACAAACAAACAAGTGTCTCAATCCTGATTTGTAATTGGGCCTCTAGGTCTTGTTTGACTGATGATATGGATACTTTTTTTTCATTGGGATTTATATGATTTATGCAGAACATTTTTAATTAATTACTGCACACTTTCCCTCATTGATCACCATTCCGTTGAGCTCTTATATGAAGAGTATAGCCCTCTGCCCTAGTCTAAATACTCCTGAATAACGTGTTAAAGAGAACAATTTTAGTGTCATCTCATCTCACTAGTGCACTTGTTCTCACATATTGGCCATGACTAGTTGTAAGCAGCACTCATTTTTCTCACTTTTTTTTTCATCAATGGCTGTCTTCTTGCATTTCTTACTACTTAGATTTTTCTCAACTCGAGTACTTTGTATTGGTTTAGCACATAAAATCCCAATAAATCCACTAAGCTTTCTAGTTGATGGAGAAGATCTGCAAGGAAGAATGGGAGAGGATCCCCTAATGCAGGTGTGGAAAAAACGTGTTGCATCGTTCCAAAGAAGACTCCTGGATGTACTAGCTCAAAAGGGTTCTTCTACTTAATACTCAGTATTAAGTAGAAGAAGGGTCTTAATACTTATGACCATTTTCAAAAACGTTTACATTTTTTTTTTTTTTTCTGTGACGATGGGGTACTGAGTGTAATGTGAAATGAAATTAACTTTTTACATATTTAGCAAATTGACTGCAATGAAAAGAGTGAACATTTTAAACAGGTCTGAATACTTTCTGTACCCACTGTACCTGAAAAAGCTTAGAGCAAAAATAAAACATGGAAAAGGGGACATATGACCAGCATAATTTCCAAGCAAAGTTTAATTTGTTACTGATCATGAGGCCAAAACCTTTAACCCTCACCTAAAAAGGTGTCTGACAAAACCCACGTTGGCGTTTCTTTAATTTCCTCATTTTGTGCCACTGCAAACCAAAGTTACAATGCATCTTTAAGCTTTAGCTTAGTCGTGGTTGATAAATGCAGCCCTTATTTTCTATTGAATCAGAATCAGAATCAGAATCAGAATCAGCTTTAATCGCCAAGTATGACACATACAAGTATGATGCATACAAGGAATTTACAGATACAGTACAACCTGTCCAAGATCATTACAAACAACAACAACAACAAACAGATCCAGGTCACTGTTGGGCATGCAGCCACCAAGCGGCGCTCCCGTTTATGAAACATAGAGAAGTAAACATTTGGTAGGGGAGGGTTCCACGGTGAGTGGGAAAAAACGCTCAACTGTGTTGTGGGTCCGTACAGCACTCACAACGCAGGTGATAGAAAAAACCACACCAACAAACATTTAAGCACATATTCAGACATTAACAATGACACATCAGGAAGGATGGGCAGGTATGAGCTCCAGTCCACAGGGTAACGCGCTGCCATCGAGGCGCGCTGTTATCCAGCTTCATGTTGCAGGAGAGAAAATGAGGATACAGCGAGACGGTGTGTGTGAATGTGAGTGTGTGTAACCATGTCAATGTGTGCGTCAGTAGATGCACGTGTACGGGGGAGAGGAGACTCTGTTGAAATTATTCTCAGGGACATTTGATAAGAACCAGGTTGAAGGTCTTCATGGGAGCCAAAATATAAATTGTTTGGATTTCAGGGAGATATCAAATATTCCTTTCTGCCCCTTCAGTCTGTCAGTGGTTTCTTTTTTAGTCTAATTCAGCCAAATTGTAGTTCAAATTAAAGTTCCAAATCCAAATTAATTCCCAGATTAATAGTTCCAAATCCAATTAATTTCCAGTTGCCCCAATCCGCACCGACAGTTTCTCCAAGTCCGATGACAAATTGCGGATGAGTCCCAGAGCGCCGGCCAGATCGCCTCTTACAGCGTCTGTTCTGCGTCCCAGCTCCCCCAGCATTTGGTTCTGAGTCCCATCAATACGAATCAACGCATCCAGCTGTTCCTTCAGCCGTCCAATCGCTTCCAGAACAGTAACCAATCTCGACCGTGTTTCAGATCTTTGTTGCTCTATTTTACGGTAGTTCCAGTAACTGCCCATTCCAATCAGCAGAAACCCGATCACCATGATTGCGAATAGATATATATCTTCAGCATCCTCATTGGAGAGTATTGACAGACACAGGGGCTGGAACTTTGTCCAAGCGTCCAGCACGTAGCCTGCCGGATACGTCTCCGCAGGACACCCCGGTTGACCCTTACCGGTGCTTCGTAGAGTTGAGTAGATTTTATCAATAGCATTCAGAGACCAGCTGACCATTTCCATCTTCGCTTATTCAGTTTGGTTTCGGAGAAAAATTGCCAAAAGATACTCCAGATAGAGGCACAGGAGACAGAGAGCTGTGGGATAAGACACAGGAGGAGGAGGGAGGGAAAAAAGCGACCGTCCTCGCTGAGAGCTGAGCAGAGGATATGTCATATTAGATTTGGATCTCAGCACAATAGTAGTTACTGTTCTACGGTTTCACATCGCCGTTGCATCTTCATTTCACTTTCCATATAATGTGCAGCTAATTGCTGCAGATTTTTTGTTCCTTCTCTGTCCCTTGGTTTTATGAGGATCTGCAGTGATAATATAGAGAATATTGGCTACACCGTCTGAGCAGTTTGTTTTCTTCCCTATGAAAATAATTACATACAGTTAAAAAGGAGTTTATTTGCTCCATAAAAGACAGTTTCTGCTTCTTCCACTACAGCCTTTCTAAGAAAAAGCTATGAATCAGACCTTTAGAGTATAGTCTAGAGCAGGGCTTCTTAAACTTTTGTGGGCAATGGACCCTTACAAGGAGTAAAATGTTTCAAAGGTCCTCCTTATAATCCCTAATGCTAATAACATATTTTTGAAACTGCCTTTTTACTCCTAGATACTGAAAGAATTATATCCGTTTTTAAAATTTCCAACCTCAGTGCTCAATGCATATTTCATACAAATCCAGACTTCATTAAGATAAAAAAAAAAAAAAAAATTGTTTGAACTTTTTTAAACAAATGGCAAATTTATTCAGGTAATATTTTAACTCAGTGTCTTAAAAAAAAGAGCTTCCAGAAAAATAAACAACAACAGGCCTGAACCAATTTCAGTTACCGTAATTTCCAAACCATAAAGCGCACCCAATTATAATTCACAACAGCCTATTTTAAGGACAAACCAAAAATGTGTGCCATTTTAACATGGCGGAAAAACCTTGGCTGTCCTCTCTTTGTGTGTTCAGCCAGTCTTCAAGAAAGACTTCAAGTTCGGAGCCATCTGCTTTTATTAGCTCTGAAAGCTTTTTTCCTCTCATTGCATTTAGAGATTTTTTCATGCTGGCGTCGCCAAAGTCTCTCCATTGAGTCATTGCTGCCAAGGGTACGTGAAGCCACTCTATACCCTTCTTTTAAAACCAGATCAACTGCCTCCAACTTAAAAGCGGCATCAAATCTATTTCTTCATTTCTTTTCCATAATGACGGCTTGTGCATGAAAACGTGTTTTTTTGCAAACTCTCCCATTCTCATTCTCATTCCATTCTCATAATGTCTCTCTGTTAAATTTTTACCTTCATCGTTTGCACAAACGTCCTCCCCTCTCTTTCCCTCTCTCTTTTCTGGTTCTCTTAAAGGCACAGTATCCATTGGTCAGGGACGTAACCTGTACAATCCATAGATTGAGGAGGCCCTCAAGTGGCCATTAGGTCTAAAATATATAAACGCAGCATATTATAGTCTGCATGGTTCAAATCATGGAAAAAAGTAGCAGCTTAGAGTCGGGAAAATACTGTACGTTTTTTTTTGGTAGTTATTAATTAAATCATTTTTAATTGGTTCAAATTGAACACAATTGACATATCACTTCTTATTCAAACTCTTGGCAAAAAATAGAAAACCTATACTTATAAATATGTTTAAATTAGTGAGAACCATGAGCCTGTCTTTCACAACACAGATTTGCTTTTCTTATAGGGATGACAAAGAGACTCCAAGATCACCTTCCACTGGTAAACGAGCCCTCTACTTATTTTTTATTACAGTCAGAGCTGAAAATGATAATTCACAAAGATAAGTGGTAGGAAAAAATAAAAGTATTTGCTTACCCTCAGCAGCCAGTTCAGCATACTCATGTAAGGCCTAAAAGTTTGAATGACTTACCTGGGGAATCTGGTAGGGATGGGAATCTTACAACATCTCACGATTCAATTCGATTCTGATTCTTGGGGTGATGATTCGATTCAGAAACTATTCTCGATTCAGAAGCGATTCTCGATTCAAATAAATGTTTTTTTCTTAATCAATACTCTTTCATTCATCATTTGTGTTTGTAATACACACAACTTGATCTGCCAAGTGTCTGTGATTAAGTGAGCCATGAATGTAATAGGGCATCAACACAAAATGGATTTTACAATCTATGTTGAGAGAAGGTAACTGGTTCAAAAGTAACAAGACATGAAATTGCAACATCCAAGACCTTTTCAACAAAATTTCTAGTCTTGAAAAAAAATGCTGACATATTTTAAGAAGAAAAAATAATAATATGTATTTTGTTTGTTCTTTGGTATTTATTATAAAATACATTGAAAATATTTAGTATGCACCAAATGTTGCTTATCAACCATCATTAAACAGAAATGTATGGCTTATGTTATTATTTTCATTGTTTTTGTTAGAAATTTTAAAAGTCCTAACGTTATTGAACTCAGCATATATTTCAAACTTCCTTGAAAGCGCCACAGGTATGCAGTGCTGCTGGATGTTTATGTGTAGCTTATACAGAAAGATCGCTCTAATATACTTGCAGATTTATAAAAAACAAAAAAAAACTTTAGCCAAGGGTGTCATTAGCATGGAGAAGACCTTTTAGATGGCCCAAGCATTTACCTTCAGCAAAGACGGGGCGGGCTGGATTTCTCTCTTGTCTTTCATGCTGAAGCTTTAGCCTTGCGGCTACAGCTAGCTAGCGCTAGCAGCTAGCGTTAGCTAGCCAGCGGCGCATCAGACCTGTCAATGCGACGGGGGCCGTTGCATGACAAACACTACGCGAAGCGAAAATGTAAAAAGGTTCAGAAAACATATTTTTTGAGAATCTCACATTTCGGATCGATTCTGAATCTTGTTAAATAGGAATCGAGATTCAGATGTGAATCGATTTTTCATCAAACCCCTTGAATCTTGCCTTTAGTGTTTTATTACTGCATGACTTCAAGAGCTATTCTTCTGTCTAGACACAAAACACATGCTGGTTTTACATCTTCATTTTCAGTAAAACCAAACTAAAGAAAACTGTAGTTTATTTTCTCATCTTAGCTTGATTGTCTTTTGCATTACTTAATGACGTGGACGGACTTAAACATTTCTCAATTTGCTAATCAGCTCAACCTGTGGAGATGTACTCTCAGTGAGTCCCCCGGTGACCCCAGTTTGAGGAAGACTGGTCTAGAGATTAGGTAAAAAAGACCTGAATGTAAATATAATTATTTTTTTTAAACCAGTTTTGCTCTTCTTTTTTTTTTTCTCTATCACCCAGTCTCACCCAGTCCTGGGCATTGCTCTCGCTCTGCCAACCCCAGGAGGGCAGTGAGCAGGCCCTTCTTTTCACCTGAAGGGGAGGTTTTTCCCAAGCTGGACATGGACGTGGAAGGATAACGTTATTCCAGCCAGATCTTCCCTAACCCTTCAGGCACCCTGGTCAGCCAGGAGCAGGCAGTATACAGTCCAGGACTGGTGCATGTTTTTGTGGGAGTAGCTCACATTAGGGAACACAGGGAGAACACGAGGAGAACATGCAAACTCCATACAGAAAGGCCCTTTTGCCAACCCCACCCAGGGTGTGGGTGCTGAGGATATGGAGGACCCTCAGCACCCACAGTGTCCCCAGCAGGAGTCGAACCCCGGACCTTCTAGCTGTGAGGTGAGCTGCGCTACCAGCTGCGACACCGTGCTCCCCACTAGTTTTGTTCTTTTGGATAAAGTGAGTGACATCTGGTGGTACTGGTTTATAAAGACAAATACCCAACACTAGGGCTTCAAGGACGTGAGCAGGGGAAATGTTATGTTGGGAGGGTGAAAACCTGGATGTAAACAAGTTAAATGCAAGTCCAGTCATTTAAAGGCCAGACAAATTGGAAACCGTGTTGAGATTTATAGCATTTACTTCCTCCTCAATTCACTATGTTTTTATACAAGACCGTAGCCAGGAAAAAAACAACATTATCTCTGTTTTAAACAAACTGCTGTGCTTTGAACAAAGCAAAAAACATCAACTAAATTTTATTTCATATGGCTGGGGAATAACCACTAGTTAAAAAAGGAATTGCCCTTTCCTAACCCCTCTGTGCTTGCCTGAAGCTGTTGCATAATTAATTCCTTAAACAACAGAAACAGAAAATTGCCAGATCTTAGAATACTAATACACTGATTTACTGAGCTATGAGGCATGGCCCTTGTGGCCTCATTTAGTCTTTGTGCATGACTTTGCATTTTCTCGAGTTTTAGTTCAATATTTTCACCTTTGTTTAGTAACTAAATGCATGCACAGATACAAGGATGTTTCCTATATCTGTGTTTGGTAATTTACTAGCTTTGGAACCTGCTCTTTTACTTACTGCACTACTTACTGGTAGGTGATGCTGTTTGCCCTCTTTGAGTTATTGTCAGACTTTCCTTAAACAGCTCATTATCCTGAAGCATACACACAGAGAGGGATTGTCTCACACACAGACACATCTACAAACAAACACGCACAATTTTAGTTCAAACTGTAACTATGAATCGGCTCATTTTAAAGGGCCTATATCATGCAAAATCTAGTTTCTGGAATTTTCAACCATCTGGTAGAGCAATATTCTCATAAAACCCCATGCCAGAGTGTTTTTTTGCTTAATTCACGCATTTCTAAATAATCCTCCTGAATCCTGCTCTCTGAGCAGCTGCACTGCCCTCCCCTGGAATAAATCTGAGTGGTAACATAGTGATGTATTTTACGTCACTATGTTACTGGAAGTGCTAGAGGTTTCCGCACTGCCCCTGCTGAGAACTCCCAGAGAGCACCTTACCTCTGGTAGAGTTGCAAACACACCCTCTGCCTTCTCAAAGTTTATAGCTGCTCCAGGCTCTAGCAGCTGGAACAACTTTTATTTGTTGTAAGGTTGGATTATAGAGAAACAAGGCATCTTGCTTTCTGGTCCAGCAATAAATGCAGGATACTATTTAAATTTCAGGACAAATTAATGCTATATTACACCAACGATAACATTTTAGCATATATATGTCTATCCCTTCGGGTTTTTAACAACATTTTGAACGCCACAGATTCCAGTTCACATGTCCTCCCTATTGTTGCTGAATCTGTCATTGGCGTTTGATACCGTAGACCATACGACTCTTTTGGTATGTCTGAATCAGCTGATCGGCATACAGGGAGCTGCACTGAACTGGTTAAGCAGTTCACAATTTCATGGCAGGTCGTTTTGGGTGATGATGGGTGACTGCACCTCTGCTGCGACCTGTTTTTCCTGCGGTATTTAGCTGAAATCTTTAGAAAACATCATGTGAACTATCACCTTTACGCAGTTGATTGCCAGCTTTATGTGTCACTAAAATCATAGGACCCTGTGCAGCCTTTAGTTGACTTAAGTTCCTGGCTCTGATGATGCCAAAACTGAGGTAATTTTATTTACCCCTAGTTCTTTCTCTGCCCCAACAGCAGTGCTTCTTTCCTTTTTTTCAGATATGATGAACCCTACCGTTACTAACATTGGTGTTATAATGGATCCCCTGCTGAAGATAGATGTCCATATTAATCAAACAGTCAGATCCTGTTTCTTTCATCTGCGTCGGCTATGAAGAGGTGTGATCTCCAAACAGTGGTTCATGCCTTTATCACCTCTCGTTTAGATTTTCCAATTCGGTTCTTTATAGTGTAATATGATCTCCTGTTGTACGCCTCCAGCTCGTCCAGAATGCCGCGGCACGGTTTTTAACAGGTACGAAGCGACGGCAGCACATAACACCTGTCTTGTCTCACCATCAATAGCTTCCTATCCGCTGTCGGATAAAATGTAAGATTTTATTGTTTTTAAATAACTTCATGCCGTGGCCCCTCCTTACTTGTCTCGGGATGAGCGGACATTTTTGCTGTGTTGACCAAGGCTTTGGAACCAACTACCCCTGATGGTCAGACTCGCTCCTTCTCTAACTATGTTTAAGTCTTGGTTAAAACCCCCTTTTTATTACCTGGGTTTTAACTCTGACTAATTTTGGTTCTGTCCTGCATATTCTATTTTTGTGCTCTGTTTATTGTTCATATTTAATGGTTTTCCATGTCGGTTTTAACTTTTAAGCTAGTTTTTGTTTTGACTGGTTCCATATTCTGCTGTGCATCCTGTTTTTGTCTAACTGTTGTCATTGTTTTGTTTTTAACTGTAATTCCTTCTGTATAGGATTTTGGTCGACTGTATGTCGTTTAAAAGCGCTTTATAAATAAAGTGGTATGGTATCCCAGGCGTTGAAAGGTGTAAAATAGCATGATATAGCCCTTTTAATAACAAAGGTATTTAGCTTAGTATTTAGCTTCATGAATCTTGATGCATGTTTCGAATAAACTCTGACTAGTTTCCTAGAACGTCTGGAATATATACATTCCCATAGCATGATGCTGCTATCACCGTGTTACATTGCGGGGACAGTGTGTTCAGGATTATATTCACTGTTATGTGCAGCTAAAACATTACATTTGGCCAGAGCACCTTCAGATTTGACAGATTCTTCCATTCATTTGCATAGTCCTGATCCATGTATGCACGCTGTTTCAAAGACACACATAATTAGCTTTTATTATTCACGCTGTTTTTTTCAGTCTTGTGGGGGTTTTGAACAAGCTGTGGATTTGAATGTGCTAATTTTATTCATGTTTGTGCATGTGCAAAGTGACCAGGACAAGTTGTGCTCCTTGCTTAACTGCTAACTGTTTCGTTGAGACTGTAAGTGTGGCTTTATTCATTACTACCCTCTTATTTCTGTTCATTACAGCCTTCTAAATCCAAACATTATGGAACATTTCAGTCACCAAGGAATTCAATCTTTTAATTCAAATACATGATGTTTTTCACATCGTCAATAAGTACTGCTAATTTAATTCTAAGAATGTGACATTATTTATAAAAACTGGGAGAGTATACGTAACACAATTTATCTTATTATTCATTCAAAAAATTTGAACTCGTGTTTTTCCCCCTCACATTTTAAGTGGTACCTAATGTGTGATTAGATGGTAAAGCATGTTAAACCAATTTTCTCTTCATTTCTTTGACAGTGGAGTTTCTGACATTAAAGGTTGGGAAAAGAAATAAATTGCTGCGATCACATTCAGATCCACAAAGCAGTTTGAGTACAACAGGAAACACGATGTGACCTCTTCTACCTTTTCTTCCATGACATTGGAAATTAGTTTTGAGTAAGTCCACATTGAAGTCTGAGGGAGTGGATCTATTAAGAGCAAAAACTGAGGTCAGCTTCCACTCACGTTTAGCATCATTTGACATATAACAGAGAGGCTGACATTAACCTCAGTCCACCTTCTACCTTTAAAAGCTTCTTATCTAATATATCAAAACCCTCCTTTTGAGAATAAATTCTCTCAACAGATGGAGAATCATTTAGTTTAAAACCTTTTAAATTTTTTTTGCTACATTGAAAAGCTAGTATTTTATCTCTAATTAGACAATAAATAACATTTATTTTCATAGTAAATCTTATAACTTTAATTTTAAAATGTTAAATGGTAAAACTTAATATTTTGAGATTCAAGTTATACAACACAAGGATATACGTATTTTCCCATTATGTAAGTTTGGATAATTTTACAGCTAAATTATTATAAATAAATAAAAATTCCTAACACAAACACTTTTAGAAAGGGTTTTGTGTGTCCCTTATGTGCACTGCACATATACAGAATTCAATAAAGGAAAAAAGAGGAAATGTAATATACTGTCAGAGAAATTGATAAAACAACATATCACATGTTGTTATATACTGATCAGGGTATTGCAAAAAAAAAAAAGAAAAATAATAATACTAACCTTGTTCCTTACTCATTCTTTTATTTATTCAGATGCTTCTTTCTACCCTCTGTAAAATTCAATTTTATTTTAGCAACAACCTTTTCTACAAAGAAACAGTATTTTCCATGGCTCTAAATGAAAAGGAAATGAGATTCCTCACTGAAGTAGAAATACAATCTCATACAAAAATCTATTGTGACAAGACAGAAAAAAAATAAAAATGTGTTTTCTTTGACCCCCTAGGTATTTGAAATTTTCCTTTATGAAGATATATGAATTATTCTTCAGTTCAACCTGTGCAGTGAAGTACACTATTAAAAGTTGTAAAGGAACATTTTCATTAAAACCTACATAAAAAATAAAATTATAATACATCTACAGGACTTATAGAGCTGCAGAATGAAAGTATAACATTTCCTTAGCAATTTATATTAGAATTACAATATAATGTACATTTAAATTGGGCAAGACAATTTAGTTCTGTTTACATATATCAGCCAGTGAAGGCCGCAGGTTTTGGGTTGACAGATACGCTCTCTATGATCCAACTATATGGTCAGCTCAGCTCGGCTGGTACTAGGAAGAATGGCGGAGTCAGCAAGTCCAGCAGCTGCTTCAGAGCCTTGGATGTATTGTTATCTGTCTCAGGAGAGGAGTGACCGCAGAAGAGCCGGAACTAAAGTAGTTTTAGGTGAAGCCTACACTCGATGGACCCACATAAAACATTTCTATGGCATCAAACACACACAGAAACAGCGACTTTCCTCCTGGATCGGTAAGCTAACTCACTTTTTAATTTAGCTGCTAGTTAAACTCTAAAATATATTCCTCACTGGACACATTTCAGGGTGGTCACTGCATTTATCGGCAGTGAACCAGGCAACCCAACAGCTGGAATTATGTTTTATTGTTGTAATTACAACCTAGATAAACTAGATGTCACTATCATGCTCATGTTCCATATACCACCTTTAAGACACACACACTAAAGAAAAGAAAATTGACTTTTGAAAAGGTGTCAGCTATAGTTACCACTATGCATTAAAGTTAGCAAGTCTGTCACTTTGAACCATTTTAAGCGTTTTATAAAAGTAGTACCAATAATCCTCTGACAGATTAGATTATTTGGGATATCATCAGGTTTTAGTAAACAGCTTTTGAGGACAAGCACCTTTAACTGTCTTATTTAGGAAGGAATCAGTCATGTTTCAACAGGATATGAGCTTAGTGGTGGGACAGATGGCACTAAAGGACCTCAGGGAGTGTTAATAAAAGCAAACTGAGGCACTCGCTCACATTTTTAGGCCGCTGCACACATACGCACTGTTATAGCTCTATTGGATTAGAGGAGTCTGAAAAAAGTCACAAATTCACTATGTATATATTGATAATTAAATCAAGGTTTAGTCCAGGCCAAATAGAAATGTGTATTTCTTTTTCTTTACTTCTGAGCATTGACAACCACACACAGGTGCTACTTTTAACTGCGGCGGATAATGTAATATGCAAAATTCTTTTCTTATCTCCATCCTATTTATATATTCAAATCACTTTAAGTACCTTTATCTTTGTGCAGTCAAATGAAAGTGTCTGGGGGAGCCTTTTTATATTAGAACTTATAATCTATTCTGTTGCTTCACACTTTTTGATGTGTCACACAAAGTCGTCAATACTTAACCGCAGGAACGAACAAAGTAAGTACCTCTCACAGAGACCTTCTTCGTATTAAAGTAACAAGCAAGGCTTATTGTGACTTGTAACTGAGGTAGGAAAAGGCTGTCAGCATAAGTATGAGTTATAGGAGCGCTTCGTTTTATTCCTCTGGTGCTGCTGCCTTCGATTACATGAGCCAAGAATTGTGGGGAATAGATGGGCTTGTCTTTTAACATAATTGTGATTGCATCAAGATGATTGCCTCGTCCTCGGCTTTCATTCTTCTTCCTCAACCGGCAAATTAAATTTGTCTCTGTGTCGGGGATAAACTATTGCATCTTTGAATTTGGAAGTTTTTTCTTATTATTATGTCAGGTTTGGCTGAGTGCAATGTCCTTTCTGTGTCACATCTGCTTTGTGTGCATCAGTGCAAACAGGTGGTCAAAGGTGCAGCTGTTCAAACACATTAGCCTCAGCTTCAAAGCACACAGGATGATCTTGTATTGGCCAGCAGGTGGCAGTGTTTAACTGTGCCTGATCCTGGTCTCACCCCCCCCCCCCCATGTTCCCCTCTCATTCCCCACCCTCTTTCTATCTTTTCCATTTTTATCCCCTTTTCCTGCAAGTCCTTAGAAACAGAGATTTCCAGTCGTGCTCATCATCAGTCTGCGTCACCTCGTGTGGTTTTGTACTATTAATGAGATTGAAGGCATTTTTATGGTTCTGAGATGTTCTGATTTATGTAGATACCAGAACTGATCTTTGTCAAAGGGGGATTCAGTATTAGATTACAGAGCAGACCCTTTCCAATACGACCAGATAAGTTGGACAGCATTACTTCCTTTCCTGCGAGTATGTCACATTTCATATGCCAGTCATGTTGTAATCAAACTGTCCTATAGCAGCTGATGGAAGAACTTTTAGAACCTGCGTTTGTTCCGCATATAACATATTTTTCATTTGCACACCTCTCATGGAGCATAGCTCTGAGCCTGCGGCAGAGATCCAAATTGCACTGGATCATTTTCCCATGGTTTACATTTCGATTTGCTCATCCTCCAGTGCATATCTTTCGTCTATTTCAGAGGTTGTTTCCTTTTCCATTTCTCTCATTCTCTCTTTTTTTCCACGTTTTGTTCTCATTGTCTGATGTGTTTTGAACAGAGGTGTTTGAAATGGTTGTATGCCTTCACACACACACTCTTAACCCATTTGGTAGCAGCATTGCATTTTTATGCAAAGTCCCCCCCCCCCATATATTGCAGTGCCTGTTGTCTCTCTGTTCAAGCATATGGTCCTCACTCTGCATAAATTATGGGCTAACTGTAACTGGATTTACTTGCAAGCTGAAAGAAAGTGTGCACGATAGCCAGTCGTTTGAACCTTACTGTAGCAAGCTATGGCTGTGTAAGCTGCTCCCCAATGATCCATGTGGCCATCTGTGTTGAGAGTGGTGATTGGACATGTTTATGGTTATTGGATAATCCACTGAGACATTTCCTAAAGATCATATGGGGACTCTAGTAGACATTAAGATGTCAGGACAGTGAGAGGAAAGCTGATCATCTTCTCTATCTCATTTTTTTTTCTTTAATTCTTTAATCTACATTGTCTAGCAAAAGTATTCTTACCCCTTAATTTTTTATTCACCAATTATACAACCACAGACTATTGAGATTTTATTTGACCGGCCAAAAAAGAATAAAGAAAAAAGGAAATATTTGTGAATGAGAAAGAAGATGATGCAAGTTTTTTTATTTTTTCTTTACAAATCAAAATCTGAAAGAAAAAAAACGTGTGGCATGAATTGATATTTAGGTCCCGTGTTAATAGCTTTGGTGAAATTTTAATCTTCTGGGTTATGTCATCTACCATCTAGAGAGTAAATTTTTCTGTTCATTCTTCATTAATAAAATTACTCGACTTGTCAAAACTCCACTGACTATCAGCTGGATTTAGGTCTGAACTTTGACTAAGGAAATCTAACTGCTTTCATCTAAACCCTTACATGGCTGCTCTGGTTGTGTGTTTAGGATAGTGTCCTGTTAGAAGGTGATCTTTTACTTCAACCCTGTATTTACCCCTATCCATCTTCTCATCAGCTCTGAAAAGCTTCGCCGTTTCAACTGAAGAATAGCATCCTCACAACCTGATGCTGCTACAACCATGTTTCATAGTTTTATGAAATATGGGTTTTAGGCTATTCGTACAGTTTTACATGTAGTCGAACATAGCTTTGGTCTTGTCTCACCAGATCACCTTTGTCTATCTGTAAAGGGAGCTTAATAGAAATTCAGAACGTGTGTTTTATAAGAAAGTTATGAATTACTTTCTTTTTAGTTTGCTGTAATGTGTTTATTTGTGTTTTAATATCACATAAAATTACATTGAAATATCTTGAAATTTGTGGTTATAATGTGATAAAATGTAAACAATATTCATAGGTTATCAGTACTTTTGCAAGTTGCTCTATATGATAGTAAATGACTTGTCCTATTTCTTTGGTACTAAAAAAACATTATTTTTTTTACATTTTTCCTTGACCTAAAAGGTGAATAATTTGTGCCCCAATATCCACACAAGGTGAAGTTTTTAATTGTTGGAGCATCGTGATAGATGTATTATCATTGTAAAGTGATAACACTAGGATGACTTTTTCTTGAGTTGCGGTTGAGTATGAGATGGAGGACTGGCGGCAGAGACTATGGCAAGGGAGCAACAGGCCTGTAATGTATGGAGATGTATTCATAACTGAGGGATAGCTTTGTTGGTAATTGCGATATCAATCTGTGCCGTCTCATCTTTGCTGTCTTATTCCAGGCTTCTATTTTTCTCCCACTTTTCCCTTTCCCAACTGCGTAGTAGACTCACTCGCACACACTCTACGCTTAGACGTTTCTTCTCCTCTCTTTGCTTCTATAATTGTGAATTCATAAGGTTTCAAGATAGCATTCTGATCCCCCCAACCAGTGACACTTTGATGCGAAAGGTCAGAGGTATGCATGTGCAGGTGCACGATGATGTAGAGACACAAACACAGGACTGAAATATAAATGTAAGCATTAAATACAGCGCCAAGTGCCACAGCTATTGACAGGAACCCTGTTGTACTCAATAAAACTCCACCCCTACTGTCATTTTCACCTTGACTGAGCCACGAGTTAGCCCAGAGGTACACCTCTTAATTACAACATCCTCTGCCTGCTGATTCGAACACTGTCTTGTTCTCCATGGACAGATGCACCTGTCAAGAAAAATATGAATAGGGGAACTAAGCTGGGGTAATGGGACATGACCAGGGAAAATAGGGAAGTATTGGTTTGTTTGTTGCCTTACAGTAATTAGCCACAGACAGTCTTGTCTTGATAGCAGTATAGCATCAGGGAGAGTGGAAGGAGAGTTGTTGGTTAACATGATCCATACTCATCAGAGTTGGAGCTAATAATGTGAGGTCTGTTGTGCTTCTCCATCTCAACTTTACCTAATTTCAGTCATAGATATAGTGTAGGTCAATTGAATTGATGATGTACAAATAAGGCACTATGATTGCTTGCGTTCACATGTCTGCAGTTTTCACACAACACACACACACAAAATTAGGATCCAGGTGTCTTTAAATTAAAACTAAAGCCTAAGGCTTCGGTTCTTAGTTTAATCAGCTAATGTCTTACTACAAAGCTAAAAACAATAAAGGGAACACTAAAATAAGACATCCTAGATCTGAATGAATGACATGTTCTTATTAAATACTTTTTTCTTTACGTAGTTGAATGTGCTGACAACAAAATCATACAAAAATTATCAGTGGAAATCAAATCTATTAACCAATGGAGGTCTGGACTTGGAGTTACACTAAATTAAAGTAGATAAACACACAACAGTGATCCAACTTTGATGTTATCTCCTTAAAACAAATAAAAACGAGGCTAAACATTGTGTATGGCCTCAACGTGCCTGTATCACCTCCCTACAACTCCTGGGCATGCTCCTGATGACGTAGCAGATGGTCTCCTTAGGGATATCCCCCAGAACTGGACATAATCATCCGCCAACTCCTGGACAGTCTGTGGTGCAACATGGTGTTGGTGGATGATGCGAGACGTGATTTTCCAGCTGTCTTCTTTTGAATTTATTTCTGTAGAACAGGCGAGCCAGTCCATGGCATCAATGCCTTTTGTCTTATAGGAAATGCCAACACACACCACCATCTCCAGGTCTAGCATTGTCTTGCATTAGGAGGAACCCAGGGCCAACCACACCAGCATATGTACTTACCCACTCCCACAAACCGGTTATGCTCGATAGGGCTGAACGATTTTGGAAAATAATCTAATTGCAATTTTTTTTCTTCAATATGCGTTTGCGATTTAATATGCAATTATTTTTGTGGGGCTTTTGTCATGCATTTTTTAATTAATGCAAGCAAAAATATTGTGTATTATAAACAGATTTTTATACATAATTTATTCTATTCCATAAAATAGACTTATTTTAAGACAATCAAGGTTTTCTTCCTTTTGATCCCAGCTAGTAATTCCCTCCGGCTGCAATGTTTTCCTCCGTGTGGTTATCCAGGAAGTAGGATGCTTGAATGAACAAGCTCGGATTTTTAATTCTCCATCGATCTAATGCACTTTCAGACTCTGGTATGGCTCCGTAGAGCGGTTTGATCTCAGGTCAGTTGTTGCAAAATACTCCGCTGTTTTCGGTGTTTTAGCTGTTTGCAAGTCACTTGACTTTACCAGATATGTTTACATCAAGTCAAATCGCAGCCTTTGCGATTAGGAAATCGCATTTTACCAAATTGCGATTTAATTGCATATGCAATTAATCGTTCAGCCCTAATGCTCGAGGATGATGCAGGCAGGCATCTCCAAACTCTGTCACATGTGCTTTCTGTGGAGAGCAGAGGGCGCCATTGGCAAATTTGCCAATCTTTGTATTCTCTGGCAAAAACCAAATGTCCTGTACAGTGTTGGGCTGTATGCACAATCCACCACCTTTGGACGCTGGGCCCTCATATCACTCTCATGGTGTCGTACTTGTCAGCCTGCGACCCACAAATTTTGGGCTCGTTTCCTGCTTCCGCATGCTACATTCCGTTATGTCCTTGGGCAAGACACTTCACCTACCTTGCCTTCTGGTGTTGGCCAGAGGGGCCGATGTGGCATCCTCGTTTGTGTCTGTCTGCCACACGGCAGCTGTGGCTACAAATGTAGCTTGCTTACCCACTCCCACTCCCACAAACCGGTTATGCTCGATAGGGCTGAACGATTTTGGAAAGTAATCTAATTGCAATTTTTTTTCTTCAATATTGCGTTTGCGATTTAATATGCAATTATTTTTGTGGGGCTTTTGTCATGCATTTTTTAATTAATGCAAGCAAAAATATTGTGTATTATAAACAGATTTTTATACATAATTTATTCTATTCCATAAAATAGACTTATTTTAAGACAATCAAGGTTTTCTTCCTTTTGATCCCAGCTAGTAATTCCCTCCGGCTGCAATGTTTTCCTCCGTGTGGTTATCCAGGAAGTAGGATGCTTGAATGAACAAGCTCGGATTTTTAATTCTCCATCGATTTAATGCACTTTCAGACTCTGGTATGGCTCCGTAGAGCGGTTTGATCTCAGGTCAGTTGTTGCAAAATACTCCGCTGTTTTCGGTGTTTTAGCTGTTTGCAAGTCACTTGACTTTACCAGATATGTTTACATCAAGTCAAATCGCAGCCTTTGCGATTAGGAAATCGCATTTTACCAAATTGCGATTTAATTACATATGCAATTAATCGTTCAGCCCTAATGCTCGAGGATGATGCAGGCAGGCGTCTCCAAACTCTGTCACATGTGCTTTCTGTGGAGAGCAGAGGGCGCCATTGGCAAATTTGCCAATCTTTGTATTCTCTGGCAAAAACCAAATGTCCTGTACAGTGTTGGGCTGTATGCACAATCCACCACCTTTGGACGCTGGGCCCTCATATCACTCTCATGGTGTCAGTTGTCAGCCTGCGACCCACAAATTTTGGGCTCGTTTCCTGCTTCCGCATGCTACATTCCGTTATGTCCTTGGGCAAGACACTTCACCTACCTTGCCTTCTGGTGTTGGCCAGAGGGGCCGATGTGGCATCCTCGTTTGTGTCTGTCTGCCACACGGCAGCTGTGGCTACAAATGTAGCTTGCTTCCACCACTGTGTGAATGTGAGAGAGAATTAATAATAAATTGTTACTCAGCATTCAAAAGTTACCAAAACAACAGCCATAAAGCATAGAAGGTGAAAAGAGGTCTGTGGTCACCACTTGTAACACCACTCCTTTATTTGGGTTGTCTTGCTTATTGGCTATCATTTCCACCTGGTGTCTTTTACATTTGTACAAAAGCATGTGAAATTGATCAGTGTTCCTCCCTAAGTTTGATTTCATATAAGTGTGATGGACTTGTATTTATATTGTGTTGTTTAAGTGTTCCCTTTATGTTTTTTTGAGCAGTGTATTTTTCCTGGCTGACATTTGGAGTTGGTAGGTCAGAGATATGGAGAAGTGAACACAGATTACATGGTTGGAATACATTCCAAGCTCCCTCTTCATATATGCATAACCAGTTAAATTAAACAGAAATGGCCTCCAAAGTAAAATAGTTTCCTGATTCTTCAAACCTCTCTCATCTGCTCTTGGAACTGGATTTTTTAGTGGGTGCAGCAAATTACTTTTTTTTCCTACTATCTTGCCTTGCAGTCAAGGTCTTTCAGTAAGAACCTTAAATGCTTGCTTGCCCACTCAGCTCTGCTTGGTCTCATAAATGCGGGGGCTTGTGCAGCACATGCACTGGATATAAACACACTGACACAGAAAGTTTGTGTCGGAAAAAGTCTGTCACCTAATAAGGCAAAGTTTAAGACAGACCACCTCCATCATGTAAAAAAAATGTTGTATGCTATGGATTAGTGCATAAAAAGAGAAGCTAGTTTAGCAGGCAGTATCTTTCCTCTCAACTGTCACTGATAGTAAATGAAAGCAGTAGTTACCAAGGAAATGTCCTGTAACCATTTTTAAAATGCAATTTGTCTAATATATACGACCTTATTAAAATGATCATAGGCTACTATAAAAGTCTCTCTGTATGATAATCTGGCTAGAAATTACGTAGTTTTATAGTATTCACACAAAAATGCTAAACAAAAATGTATGGAGTGTTTTAGCTCATTTAGCTTCATTTAGAGTATACATGCTAAAATAATTCATACTGCTGCTAAAAGTACAATTGGGGGAATTGGGGAAAAAAATGGCCCAAGGTAGGTGAGAGGGGAATTTATATATATATAATTAAAATGGAAATAAATTCTTTTGAATATTGTAATATTTTTCTTTGTTTTAAAAAATGTAATAATTACATTGGCTTACAGCACATATTCACATTCCACCTGGGGTAATTTATACATTGCCTGCAGCTCCTTGGTGGCTTATGCCCACACCATAATTACACACAAAATGCATGATGAGGAGCTTCTGAGGGTTGCAAGCATGGCCACTGTTCTTGATATTTATTGAAAAAATTCTGATGGACCCTCTTCTGTTTGGCAGGTGTGCTGCTGAACATAATCGTTAGATTTGTTAAGGGAAAATCACCTCACAAATCTTTATTTTTATATTTTTCACTTAGACTTCGTCTCAAATGTTTCCACGGTTTGAATTTACCATAAGCTGGCTGGTCTGCTGACACACAGACACGGTTTACCTTTTAACCGCAGCTGGAGCGAATGTGGATAAGTATAAACTAGGCTTGAGGAGCAGAGAGCTGGGGCAGAAGAAGTTATGGATGGGGTGGGAGGTGTTACATTCGTTACACTCCGCTTTTCTACATTGATTGGCTGAAACTGCTTCTGCACACTGCTGCATCATTTTGTCAGACATGAGTACCACACATTTGGGACAGAACTCACATTTCCAAAGATTTTTTGCGTAGTATAGCGGGGCGAGTCGTACAAGCGTACTGAGATGTTACAAGCAAAAATATTTCCAAGCTGCCTTATTTGTCTCTGCTGTAAACAAGGGAAAAAGTGTACTTTCTTTTCTTGAGCTATTGTGCAGTTCTAAGTCGGGTCGGAACAGTACTGGGCTACTTGATTCACCTGGAGAAATCTCCGGTCAGTCGGGTACTTTCTCTGCTATCTTATTAAAAGGACTTCCAAACGTAGCTTTTTTTTTAGTTTTAAAAGCACAGTTTTTTAAAACTTCAATATATCTTGATATAGTAACCAGGTCGTGGTTGGACTCTAGTATGAGAAATAACATGAAAACAAGGTCATACATTTATATTCGGCCCTAAAGCAAACAGTTAAAATTGTCATTCCTTTCCACAAATGTACAGTTGTAATTACAAAAACACCAGAATAAAAACTTTTGGAAAGTCCAATAGTGGATTTTACAAAAATGTTTTCAAAAAGCACAATAAATTAAATCAAACAAAAAGAAGTTATTATTTCTGCAGAACATGTAGATCACTGATGTCACTAAATGATGCAAAGAAAGAAAATCTATACTCAAAATAATAAACAAATGTTATTGACTCAAAGCAGCGAGGTTGGGGCTGACTTGGTGCCTTAGTAAAGACCTTGCTGGACGAAGCTTCACAGACACCCACAAGGATTGTGAAGCATTTTCATCCATGATGTTGTCCTTGAGAAATGCAAATTTAAATTGGTCAGAATATGACAAATATCAGACAGAGATTTTTCTGCACGTTTGCCACTCAAAAATGTTGTATTCTACTGATTTCAGCTCAACAGTTCATGTGACAAGCAACTATTGCAGTCTTACAACTGACAGCAGTAATGTGGATCTAAGTCAAATCCAATTGCAAACGTTCCAGACAAGTGTCTTCTAAGACATTTTTAGCCAATCTGTTGCAAAGTAAAGCTTTCAACCATCAAGTGTTGTGTAACACTGAAATGCAAAGTAGTTTATTGTCTTGATATGATACTATAGAAATGTCCTGGTAGACACCTCCAGAACACCTAAAGTAAATACTTAAAAGTAATCTTTCAGATGTAATTATTTTTTTCATTTTTATTTTTTACAAACTGATAAACATCTAATATAAAATCAATGGAGGAATATGTAACATAAGAATAGCTGTAAGGTACATTCAAATCTTTTATATTTCTCAACGGAAGCTACAAAGGAAAAGTGTATATAACAAAAGTTTTAACATATTTAAAAATGTCTTTTGAAGAATGGAAGAACAGGTTTACTCCTGGATAGATAAATAAACCATCCAGATGGATTATTCAGACCACCTTTTCAACATAAGCCAGTAGGAATGGCTCCTGTTCTGTGGATCTACAGGGGGCAGCTGAAGCTGAAACACCCAAAGAAATCTCTTGAAAAATCCACCATTGGTTGTGTACACTGGTCCCCATGAGGGCTTTGTTCCCATGACACACTAGGTTTAGGTTTGTTTGTTTTTTTCACTTACACACCGGCTTTTGGCAGTCACAATACCTAAGTGCAAAGCCTAGAATTTCCATAAGAGTGAGGAACCAACCAGTACTGTAGCTGCACATGCTTGTTAGAAGCACTTGGACAATATCCCCATTTCCCCTGTGGGTTCCTCTGTGAAAGGGATCCCTCTTATCTCTGATTTAGTGGCTTGAATGAATATAGTTTTGTTGAAAAGCCAATTTAGCTGTAATTTAGACATAATGAAGACTCTTGCAGCAGTAAATTTAAACAATCATCTAAAGCCCAACTGTCATACATCCAGTTTGAGATCTGAAAAAGTTGGATTTGTATGTGCTCAGAAAGTATAAGTTTAAAAATGAAAGTTGTTCTTAGCTGTGCATGTAAAGAAAAAATATAATTTGAAAGAGGAAAAGGAGCTCACTTACTGTGGTGTCAAGTATTTTATTAATTAAATTTATGTTTTTTAATAACTTTATGTGTAATTTTCTTTTCAACTTGAACACAAAGACAATCACGTCGTGATTGATAATATTGCACTGAGCTGAAATAACTATTCCCTTTCATCAGCATTGCATTTACTTTCAAGAGATATTCTGCAGAAAAGAAATTGGGTTTCTTTTTCACACTTGTGCTTCTCTGACAGTATGTCTTCATCTTGTTAGTTCCACATCTTTTGCCTTTTTTTCCTTTTACAGTCTTTTAAATCTCATAATGGTATCTACCAAAGGATCTGCTGTCTGCACATGCTGCTGTATGCAGCTGTTTCCTCCTTTCCAGGAATGCCATGGAGGCTTTCAGTAGTAAATCTTTTTCAACTAAAGATTTTGAACCTCTTCTGAACCCCACCTAGCAAATCTCACTGTACTGATGTGAACACTCTTAGAACATTTATTTTTCTTCTTGCTTACAAACTTCACTTGCTAATTGTTAACATCTTCATAGGCTCTACTTTCATGTTTTTCAAGCATTCATATGAAACTCAAATTTAAAATTAGACACTTCATTGAGGCTGTTAAAAATGTATTTTGTTCATTATTTGTGCTCATGCACAAACTTATTAAAATGTAACTTTATCACAATCAAGTGCTAATTTCTTAAAAAAATAGAAACTTGAAGAAGTTTCTTTTTTTGGAAGAGGATGACACTTTTGAGTTTCAAAAAGCTGCTGCATGGAAAGTTGGTTTGAGCCCAGCTGATTTAGACAAAAAACAATTGCAAGAGGTAAGATTAATGGGATGGACATATACAATGTCTATGGGAATGATTTCTTTTGAAGGGATGACAGTAAGGGAGGTTTGGGGTTATCATTGTGCCTGGCAGAATTTGGAAATGCAGAAAATGAAAAGAGAACTGTATTCATATGCAAATGTCGACACATTCCAGTATGTGTGTTCAGTTTTCAATTATGGGAGAGATGTATATTTATGA
Organism: Apricaphanius iberus; assembly: GCA_028564705.1. Classification (NCBI taxonomy): domain Eukaryota; kingdom Metazoa; phylum Chordata; class Actinopteri; order Cyprinodontiformes; family Aphaniidae; genus Apricaphanius; species Apricaphanius iberus. Next base: position 313,465 of record JAPXFQ010001927.1, read on the forward strand.
CTAGTCCAAAGTAAAGTGGACAGGGCTGTCCGATTCCATTGTGTGACTTTAATATTATGTAGCTGGAGCGCTATACTCTGAACATGCCAAACATTCTGAACCTTTACCTTTCAAAACCATTTAATGACTGAACAAATTTACCTATTCATGAAAGTCGCAGCAAATAAACGGTTGTAAAGGTAAAGTCATATATATATATATATATATTTGTAAGTTTCTGAAACTTGCCTTTGTTTTCTCCCAACTTTTGCGCTCCCCCTTACGTTTTTTCTCCATTTTCGTGCTGCTGATTGATTGATTGATGATAATGGGGGCCGGGGCTGTACCCCAGGCACGGCCTTCAGTTGTGCATGGCCAACAGCCCCATGTAGGCTCCGTCAGATCTAATTGAAAGTACACTGCTGTAGGAGAAAAATATCAACCCCAGAAGTCTTGCTATCCTCCAATAAATAAACCAGGAATAACACTGGAGCATAAATCAATTGCAAAGGCCACATTGCTGTTGGTCTGTGTGTAATACAGCATCGGACGATCTATGGTGTCATGGCAACTCCTTTGGGTGCAGTGTCTGTAGGGTATAATGTAATTTCCCTGACATGGCTGAGACACCTTCCATTGTTTTAAACTGTGTTAAATGTCATCAGGACCCAAGATAACCATTTTTACACAATAGTACATGCATATAAGCTTCTGTTCAATCTCTTGTTGAGTAATTTGAAAGAATGCTCTTATTCCTTCCAATCCTTCTTAGCTCAGGAAGTTGCTATTAAACAAAAGGATAAAGAAACATACATTCAAGTGTTAATTGCTTATCTTAATTATTTTAATGTCTAATTACCTTCATTTTATTGCACTACTTGTAATAAACAGCAGTTAATGAAGAGGATTAGTAGGTGAGCCAAATTTATCTCTTTTAACCACAATCTTAGATTTGTCCACAGTATTTCATGAGTAGATGGCGTGTTATTTAGACAATAGAGGCAACTATTTTGAAGTTCTTTATTATAATCTTCCTTTGAGTGATCCTAATAAGATCTCCAACCTTGTGTTCTTTTGTTAATTTTGTCAATAGTGTCAGATGACTCTATTGTTAGAGCCAAATTTTGACTGATCTTAGCATTTCAGATTTACCCTAAAGTAGTTCCTTAAATCAAATATTATAATACATTTATACCAGAATTACTTTTAGAGTGCTTTGCAGAGCTTACACCTCTAACTTTTCCAGATTTTGCCATTTCCCAACCAGTGTTTTTGTGAGCATAGCCTACCTAAAATAATACCATTCTGTATAAAACAAAAAAACGTAAATTCAGCCTCTTCGCTCTGCTACCCAAAGTGACATTTTGCAACCAGTGCCCTTCAGAAGTGATCAAGAGAATGTGGCTGTATGCAATTTTAACTAGGAATCCATTAAACAACAACTACAAAAATACATATAAATACGGTTAGGTTATACACAAATATAATTCAACTATAGACATCTCATGGAGCACTTTTCACTCCAACATCAGAAAAAAATAGTGTGGCACAAGTTCCAAACTACCAAAGCATGGAGATCCATCTGAAGTGACAGGTCAGGCAAAAGGAGCATTATTAAGAGAAGGAAACAAGAAGTCCAACGTTGACTGAAAAGGAGTCACAGATATCCACAACTCAGGTATGATGATCCATTTAGATGGTAACTATTACGTGCAAATATTCTGCATGGACTTAAGTCGGCCTATAGACCCTTTCACTACCTATGTCATTAAAGTATGCCTGCCCTTAAACTCTATTTTTTAATTTCTGAAAAAATTTAAAATGTCAGGTTGTTTTTTGTTTGGATACCAAACGTGCTTCTCTTCAAGCAGTGGACTGAAATTGTTCAGAATTCCGAAAGTAGCACATCAATAAAAAAAAATCGGAGGAGTTTTTTGATCCAAGCCATTAAAAGGGTTGATGAAAACTAGACAGAATTCACAATCTGAAATGCTTGCGTTTGTAGAATAGAATAGAATAGAATAACCCTTTAAATGTTACACGAGGGAAGTTTAGTCACAAAAGAAGCCAAAAAAAAAAACAAATATGCAAACGTGTTGAAAGTTGCTCCTACTTTACAGAAGATAAAAATATTTACATCAAAATGTTTAAAAATAGTACGGATTGTGCGTTGTACTGTGCATTAAAAACATTAAAAGCGCTTTTAGTCAGTAAAAAATATATACATCAGTGAGTTAGAAAAATATTTTCATCAGATTGTTCAAAAAGAAGAAGTACAGATTGTGCGTTGTACTGTGCATTAAAAATAGTAAAAGGAAAACTTTCAGTCAGTTAGTGTATGCCGTCTGGTTGAAAATAATGTGCAAATTGTAGTGGTTGTGCCGCACAAGCTGGCTGCAGGATCTGTAATGTGTAATAAACGTTTGTATGTATACTCTTGATCGGGCTGCACTAAAATGAATTTCCCCTCGTCGGATCAATAACGTATTTTTGATTTGATTGATTGATAGCTGTAGCAGTTGTTTGGTTGTTTAGTGTAAATACAAAATACAGTGCTGGTGTAAACATCTATGCTTGCTGAGATCGGTTTTGATTGTACAGTCTGGCAGCTGCAGGGAGGAAGTACCTGCAGAAACACTCCTTCATGTATCTAGGATGCAGCAGTCTGTCACTGAAGGAGCTCTGCTGTTCAGCAACATTTATATGCATGGGCTGGGAGACTGTTGCTCAGTGAAGTTATTTTGGCTGGAGTCCTAATGTCTCCCACCACCTGCACTGGATCCAGGGTGCGTTCTAGAACAGAGCTGGCCTTCCTGATGAGTTTATCCAACCCTTTCCTTCTCTTCAATAAACTGCTGTTCCAATATACAACACTGTAGAAAGTGACAGATCCTACCACAGAGTCAAAGAAGGTCCTTAACATTTCTCCCTGGACTCCAAATGACCTCAGCCGTCTCAGCCGGTAGAGTCTGCTCTGGCCCTTCCTGTAAAGAACCCCAGTGTTGTTGCTCCAGTCCAGTTTATTATTCAGGTGAACACCCAGGTATCTATTAGAATCCACTATCTCAATCTCCACTTCCTGGATGTCCACCAGTGTCAGTGTGGAGGGTTTGCATCCCCGGAAGTCCACCACCACCTCCTTGGTTTTCCCATCGTTGATCAGCAGGTGGTTCTGCTGGCACCAGTTCACAATATCCAGAGTCCATTGTCTGTACTTTCAGCCCTCCTCACCTGTGATAAGGCCGACTATGGCAGAGTAATCAGACAACTTCTGTAGGGTAGCACCCATTTTATATCAGGTAAGGTATTTATGTACCGTGGTTACACCAGAATTCCTGGTTTATGTGAATTTTATCTAAAATAAGTTTTTTTACATTATTTGTTTTTAAGCAATGTCTATTTATTATTCACTATTTTATTTCCCCCAAAAAATGTATTTCACAATGGCATGATAATTACATTTATAACTCTGAGCAAGCTTGAATAGAATCATACTGGATTACTCCCTCTGCCATGGGGGTACAATTGGCTGTGAAGATGTAGTTCTCTGTTTTTTATTTTACAATGCCTCATACATCACAGTCTTGTGTCCTTGTCTTTGGCTTGGAAGCACTTTTGCCTTCAAGACACACAACTCAGAGTCTACATCATGATATTTTACATTCTGTACTTGGCCACAGACTACATAATTGTACGCATCTAGCGATTTGTATGCCCATAGCTTATCTTGGGTGTACACACTCAATTTCTCCACTAAATACTTATATATGTATCTGGCCATCGTATATTTGGCCACGCAACTATGTCTTCCGCCCATTCGGTAATGCCACAGGGATCCGGGGGTCTGTTGCTATCACTTAAAATGAGTTTTCTAAATTAGTTTTCCTGATTGTCGATGATAACCCCGTAGCGTAGCTTGACAAAGCCTGAAACGATGGCATACTTCCGTTGCCAGAATGCTCACATGTCCTTTGTTGTTTGCAAACAGTAAAAGGGTCTGTATAGAGTGCTTCTCAGTAACCATGGCGACCAAGAGACGGAGCAAGCACAATTCCACTGAGAATGAATTCAGAGAGTTTATTTGTAATGTGAAGGAATGAAAAAGAGTTTTATTTCAATCATTCAGTGTTCATCTATGTAAAGTTTTAAAGAGATAAATAAAAACATGGCTTCACAATAAAATACAAAAATACAGTTAACAATACAATTTTTTTAAACATGAAAACATATTTATATAAAACAAATATGAACTGTAAAAATTACAGCAGAACCTAGTGAGTTTCAGTACTACTAGTTATTTAAAGGCTGACTGAAAAGTTTCATTTTAGATTTACTTATAAAAAGTATTATCTGCACACAATATTATTTGGGGTCACAAATAAATGTATATAGAATGGAACTGCAATTCTTAGGTCTGAATTCCTTTTTATTGTAACTCTACAGGCTCCCCTTCAAACTCCGTTCTGTGAAGTCTAGATATTTAACCGGTTTAGTGTGGTGTTTTTAAATTCAGTTGAGGATCTGCATACCCCACCCCCCTCCAGGACGCAGAACGTTCCACTCCCCCCACTCACCCATTTTTATTGTTTGATTGAATGACGTTGTCACACTATTCATATACTGTATTTAATGTTCATGCAAAACTCTATAGGAGTTTGACGCTGTATCGTGTTGCAGTCCTAATGAAGCAGATACTGAACTTATTATGGATCCTAGAATACAATTTCATGTCCCTCCTCTACCACCAGCAGCAAAACATGGATCCGAAGGATCACAGACATCAAATTATTTTGAATAAAGCGGCCATTTGAAGCTAGAATAGTCATGTTTGCTACTGGGTTGACTGCACATGCTCAGTCTTTTTTTTTTTTTTTTTCATGCTTTCTCTGGCAGTGTTACAGCCCCACCAATAGCATAGGTGGAATTCCATGTGGATTTTTTTTTTAACGTTTTTTTATCGTGGTACTGTTTTTACAGACGCCATTCTTGAAACTGTACCAGTTTTGTCTCCATATAAACAGGTACTTGCACACATTTCACAATCACAACATTTAAGTATAAAGTGACTTAAGTAATTTTCAGTCCCTGTTTTGTGAATAAGTAAGATTTTAAATAAGACACCTGGTCTTTATAGAATAATATTGATTAAAAAAAAACATTGTTGAAAGGATCCTGTACTCAGTTTGCTATTAGCATGGTATAAACACAGGAAAACTCTTAATCATGATGTTTTGTTTAAACGGCAGTGAGTCTTTCACATTAATACTGGAACATGAATACTTTTGCAAAGCATTGTATATGATTCACAGGTTAAATTATTATGGCAGATAAATAAATAAAAAAAACTTGGGTGCTTGAAAGAGTTTCAGTAAAATCTTCTTTGAATATTTGAGCAGTTCAGGTATGTTTATCAGTAGATTGCAAAAACTAACGTTTCCAAAAGGTTTTCCTTCATGTTTTGTTCTCAGCTGGAAGGAGAAAACTCCACATTTGTACTGTCCCCTTCTATGCACAGCTCATTATTTTCTAGACGGTCACAGCATGGAGTTAATACCAACAGAGAGAAAAGCCATCAGACTTAGTAGGTATTGTCATGCAAGTAGCTGGATAACTCTGCATGTGCATATAAGGATGTCACAATACAAACAGGGAGGAATGTGGATTCCTAGTGATGTGAGTGCATGAAGAGCACTCGGGTGTGCTCATCTAGCTGGTTATCTATGCCACACCCCAAGATGAGAAAAGAGAAAATGCAATATTACAGATCCTTTGTCCCAGTCCTACTCGTTTTTCTGCAAAGGCAGGAGCTGGTGCAGATAAGAAGCTCTATACTTTTACTTATTATCACCTTGGGTCCAATAAAAAATAAAGGTGGACTGACAAAAATACATTTCTAAGAAATTACATTTAAAAGTAGAAGGAGCCATTTCTAGTTGTAAAAAACAGATGTCATTTGATGCTAAAATTGATTGTTCTACTTTTCTCTTTGACAACCATTGTGGCCAAGCATTGTGATCTGAGCTTTCCTTAGTCTTTTGAGTGTTAAAAAGAAGACATAATTACAACCTCTTCAAGTTACAACTTTAAATATGCAAATTAGTTTGGCTTCCTAGGCCGTTTTTACATGTGTGGCCGTGCCAGAATACGGCCAGAGAAAATGATAATTTCTTCTGTTCGGATGTCACGTATTTGACCCGTACTTGAATCCATTGTTTTACTACAACTAAACAGCAGGTGGAGGTATACAAATAATTCTGTACCTGTCCAAGAAACAAGGGTGTGAGAAGTACCGACGTCATAAAACGAGCGACAGCCTAGAATGAATACAAACTGGTCTTCTGGTCAACTGCTACCTGAAACAATCTACAGGGTGAGTGTTGTAGTAAACCCGCCATTTTGTAATCTGCTGTGTTGCTGTGGGATGCTTGAATCGCGTTGTTTTGGTATTTTTATGGTCGCAAGGTGATTCTGTAATTTCGGCCGGCGGTGTCGTCATTTCTGCGTGGAGCGCGTGTATTGTCTTGAGTACGGCCAGAGTACGGCTTGCTTTCACATAATAAGTGGTCGCTCTTACCTGGACTCGGATACTACCTCCAGGCTGGTCTCTCTGGCCGTATCCTGGCAGGGTCCAGTCTGTGTTTACATGGTACGAAATAAGTGGATTTTGACCAAATATGGTATCCGAGTACTACCATACCATGTGAAAATGCCCTTAGTCTGTGACAAACTGCAGTGAATTTTAGCTGCTGACAACATTTCACACAGGTACTGATCCAGTGACAGTATGCGGCACTCTCTTTCGCCTCAAAGTTTTTTCTGTTGTTTGTACTTAGTGTCTGCACTATCTCAGTATGTCATTTACAACACATTTAGCGTCAATGATATTCTGGTGCAAACAGTGTAACTACCTGTTAGCAGATTACTCCTTGATTCATAAGATCATTGTCTACGCTCTCTGTGTGCTTTTCTAGTTTATATATGTTGTTTTCATAAAACATCGAATTGGAAGTATTGTGTGCTTGAATGTAAGCATATGCGTTGTACTCTAAATATTAATATGAAAAGGTTCCTACAAGCTCAGCAAAGCAAGAGAATAACATCTTTCCATGTTCTCCGAATGGAGCGCGTCTGTGAACATCAGTTCTAAAGTCTTAATACCGATTCTCACCTGGATTTCTATCTGAACTTTAACTGGATAATTAAAGCAACAGTTCCATTGTAGTCCTTTCCAGGTGTCAAAGTCAAGGCCCGAGGATCAAATCTGGTCTGCCATGGCCATTGATGTGGCCCTCTTAACTTCTAAAGACCATATCCTTAGGTATTTTATGTTCTATTTCTATGCACCTAAATATCCTTTTATCACTTAAATCTGTGTTTATTTAAATACTCCCAAATTACATCATTTTGAAAAGATGTTCTTTACCATTTGATTTTAAGAAGTACTTGTTGAGACAGAATTTTATTCATGTTTTATTGTTTTTTTATATATAGTTTTATCAATACTTTTTAGAACAACCGGCCCTTTGAGGACATTCATTACTGTACCTTTACGTGGCCCAAAATGGAAATGAGTTTGACATCTCTGACCTATGGTTTGTTAGTAACTAACAAATAAGATTACAGATGGTTTTCTGGTTACCCTGATAACTTAAAGATCTGCCTCCCACTCTACTTTTAGAAATCCTAGGAACTACCAGTAGACCTGCAGTCTGAGACTGAAGCACTTTGTTACGAACATATGGAACAATCAGATCTCTGATCTGGTATAATGGAGCTTGATTATAAAGGGCTTTATAGTTAAGGAAGAGGATCTTAAACTCTATTCTGGACTTAACAGTGAGTGAATGGAGAGAAGCTAAAAAAGGAAAAAGTTGATCTCTTTTTAATATATGCATCAGAACTCTTGCTGCATTTTGGATCAACTGAAGGCTTTTAATTGCATTTTGTGGATTTCCTGATGATTTCTTAGCATCATTAATCAGTTATGTTTTCAGTTTCTGGTCCAAGTATGACAACTTCTGTCCTGTTAGAATTTAATGGCAGAAATTTTAGTCATCCATTTTTGAATCTACAATAAATATGAGGATAATCGGCATAACTAGGAAAATGTATCCCATGCTTTATGATTTTTCGAATTAAGAGCATATATATATATATATATATATTATACTCCACAAATAACTGTTGAGTGGGAAGAAGATTTATCATTTACATGAACGAACTGGAATATGTCCTAATTATGATTTAAACCAGCCTAGTGATGTTGCTTTGAGCCTTTCCAAGAGAATATTTTATCAACTGTGTCAAAAGCAGCACTGAGATCCAACAAGACTACAACAGCCATAAGTCCATTATCTGAGGCCCATATAATATCATTAGTAACTTTCAGTAGTGCTGTTTCAGTATTATGGTAAGCTCTCAAACCTGACTGAAAATCTTAAAACAGATTTTTACTGTTTATTTGCTCACACCCTTAATTAGCAACTATTTTCTCAAGGATTTGAGATAAGAAAGAAATATTCAATATAGGTTAATAAGTCCTTAATCTCTCCTTGATTAAGAGACATGGGCATAATTTTAGCCAGGGATGCAGTGGACATGTCCACAGCAATATTTATAAATGACGATTATACACTTTTATTCCCGCCATTTAAAAAAAAAGAAAATTTTAATTTAAGATACAAGGTGGCTTTGTGTTCAAGCAAGTACCTCTGCAAATTTACTGTAGCTTCAGCTGTAGCAGAACAAAAAAAAAATCATAGAAATATTCAATAACCTCAAGTTTTCAGCTGTTCAATTAAAGATGACAACAAATAGTAGGTTGGTGGGATGCTACACTTTCTATTCATGAACTCATAGTAGCACTGAATACATTGTGCACCAGCAACTGCTTCTGTGGATGAATTTACTGTGTAGCCTGCTGTAGTTTTCAAAAATGACAACAAGAAATAAAATGATCAGCGATTTTAATTCTCAATTTTTTTTCATGAATGTGGTCTTAAATTACATTCTTAATTTGCAGTGTATCATTTTATGCTGTTTACATCCAAAAATAAAGAAGGGGTTTAATAACTATATCTCTCACAGCGTTTTCAGGGGTTACGTTTTAATTGGATAACTAACCCACAAGGTGTTTAGTCATCCTGTAAAATGCACAGCTTTGAACCGGTGGGTCAGTCCAAGATTTTAACTGGAGCAGTCTTCTTCTGCCAGAGAGACTGCGAACCACACCAACTCTTATTACCTGTGTAGAGAACAGAATTCTTGTTGGCTTTAGTACGGTTACTCTCATGTATAAGTGATTACTGTTTGCTTCTGCTACATTTTAAGAATTGCAGCAAACCCATACTACTGTTCTGATAATAAAAGTGTTTCTTTATATTACTATTTTTACCTTTATAGGTTAGCATACTTTTATTTGCAGCTGGGGTTTTTTCTTGGACCTTTTTTGTTTGCATCATATGGCTGGGTATTTTAGTTTGTATTAAATATGCCACCTTTATGAAGAAAAAACTAACGTAATCACAAAATTAGAAAAAAAATGACAACAAATATAATTTTAAAGTTATTTTAGACCAATCAAAAATTACACAGTCAAATTTGGAGTGTTCATCTGATATTTTATCGGCTTACTTTTGAGATCTGGTAAAGATTGTGTTTGTTTTGTCTCATCATACAGAAAATACTGGCATGAACAATTTTATACTTTGTATGTAGATGACTCAATTTATGCCAGAAAAGACAGTAAAAAGGGAAAAAAGATTGCTCTACCATTGTAACTGTGACGATAGATGCATCATTTTGTCTCCAAGCAGTGTTTCCTTTTTTTTAGCAAATGAAACACAGCAAGGCAATGAAAAAGGAGGAACACAATGAGATATCAAGTAGCTTAAACCTAAGGCAACTAATTCCACTTGAAGTGACTCAGTTGTGGTGTTGTAAGGGAAGGGAAATACTGATGACCTAAAAGATGAAAACATCTTCTTTCACATGATTTCAAGACATATTCGAAAGAGAATATCCCACAGTGAACAAAATTTTTTGAACATAGATCTTGATGAATGTTATTTCCTTTTCCCAATCAAGTTGATTATGAGGAGAGTCTTAAATTTTCACCATAGGTGTTCGAGGTCATTATCAAATCTGATATAATGAAACCGACTGGATCCAATTTAGAAATTAATCACAATGTGTTGGTCACTGTAACTTTATCTTTTTGCAATGATTGTTTCAGGATGTAGAAGTTGATTCTAAATATTTATAGTAATAATAAAACAAAACCTCTGTCAATTCCAGTGTTTTGACTCCTAATTCTTGGGAATCTCATTCATAAACGTTGCTTACACACATGTTCCAAGACATGTTATGCAAAAGATCAAGGATTTAATTAGTTTTAAAGCTGCCTAGGAAGCTTTAATGTATATCTGCAAAGCACCCTTAAGTTGAAGATATTTTTCTATTAATATATGATTGCACCAAATGTTTTTACTGAGAGCAGCCACAAGTAGACTGTTGCAATACTGTTTTAATCACTGGCTGGAAAAGGCCAAAACCTATCCCAGAGTCAGATAGTGTTCATTAGGTCAGCCAGTCAGATACCAGAGTATGACTTACATCCACCCTGGGCCATCGTGAAAAAAAGACTTTTTCAAACATAATAAAAGTCAACATCAGACAGCTATTGAACCCTGGAACAGGGCCACAGGAAGACATTGCAATGGTGTGCTTAAGACTTTGCTGAACTTCTCTTTTTAGACAAGATAGTTGTAATTAAATATTGGTAAGGCCTGGAAGGCATGTTTGACATATGCTGATGTGACGTGCACCGCCTTTTACTTTGAATTGCCTCAGAGTGGGGTCAGAGTAATAACCTCACTCTTTGTAGGCCAAACTTAAGGTTGCCTTTGGTCCCTATGCATTGTAATAATCAGATAGTATACTCACAGAAAATTACAGACTGGCCCAAAATCCCTTGGGGGGAAAATGAGTGCATGGAAGACTCCAACCATTGTCTCTTTAAATGAGCTGAATTTTTTTGAATATGCTTATTAGATGTACAATGATTAAAAAATGACAACTAGCGCTAAACCAAGAATATGCTTTAAGAATGTTTTGATAAAAATATCTCTTAAATTGCATTTTAAGACAACAAACAGGCTTAAAATGTGTTATTTAATGCAAAAGTCCAGTCTTACAGTATATAAACAGCACCAGTTAAGTGAGGGAAAAAGGGTCATTTCTAAGAACTTCGGGGAAATGATAAAGAGCCTTTCTGCAGTTTGATTAACTGTATATGGAGCGTTATCTCAGAGGCCTTTGAGTGAGTCTGAAAGCACCTCTTTCAAGATGTACCACTTAATAGTGTTGCAATTTTGGTGGTAGTACATCATGGTACAAAATAAAGTAAAAACTTTTTTTTTCTTAGCTACTCAGAAAACCTGTGATCACACTTGGTTATGACCTGAATCTTTACAAACACCAAATGGTGCTAAATGCATGTAGGTTCTAATAAATTAAATGTAATTGAAATGTTAATTTTAGTCATTCATTTCATAGGTGGAAACTTAAATATTGCAGTTAAGTCAAAAAACGTTGATAACTTTTGATTTAAAATAAATTTACAAACATGTTTTCCATGAGTGACAGTCATATTAATATTATGGAATCATCCAGCTAAAGTTCCAACTTTAATCTGATAAAGAATCTGCAAGCTAAGATTAGGTGATGGAGATAGGGCCTTGCAAAATTGCAAAATATGTGATGTTAAAATAACTGTGGAAACATAATGGAGCGTGTTCAACAATTATAATTATAAAGAGATTGATTGTTTTGATGCCAGTAAAGATTTTTGTCATGTATTTATAAAAGGTGGACATATTTTTACATTTTATTGCCATTTTAGATTTAAAGCTGCCATCAGTGAGAATGGCTGTTCTCACTGATTGCTAAGTCAAGACTCAGAGCTGTAGGAACTACTTCGAGTCCCAGTTACTTCGGCTGATTAAATTGAGAGGAATTATCATATTTATAGATTACTAATAATAATTGTGATATAATGACATCTTTATTTGCTGGGATTAAATGATCCCAGGCTGTTTGTTTGTTCCCACGGTTTTTCCCATTATAATCACCCCAGTCCTTGGCATTGCTCTCCCTCTGCCAACCTTCCTGCTTGAGGAGTGAGCAGGCCCATTTTTTCACCCGAGGGGGTGGGGTTTCCCCAGCTGGACGTAGCGTGTGGAAGAATCACACTATTCCAGCCAGATCCTCTCCAAGGGAACACGGGGAGAACATGCAAACTGTCTGGACCTTCTAGCTGTGAGGTGAGCTGTGCTACCAGCTGCGCCACCGTGCTCCCGTCAGACTTGCTGTTTGACACAACCACTGGAGCTATGGCTGCTTTGTCATCCAGCACACATTGGAGGAGAATGGGGCTATTATTATTTAAATACAGTCTGTGTTATTTATGCATCCTTTTATTGATTTTATCTGAACTCCAACTAGGGCTTCTTTTGGCAGTCTCATCATAGCATGACACCCCTGGAAGCTTTTCTCTCAGAACACTGATGCAGAAACATCCGAGACAGTCACATTAAAAAGTTGCTAAACATGAGCATCTGAGTAAAGCTGTACATGAAATCAAACAGGTATTAAATTTAATAACGGTGTTAAACGACTTACAATTATTATTATTCCATAAATATGGTAATTCCTCTCAATTTAATCAGCAAGAGTAACTGGAGCTAGAGAAAGTTCATTGCAGCTCCAAGCCATGCTAAGCTACCACAAGATGCTATCAGTGAGTAACAGCAATCCATCCATCCATACATCCATTTTCTGAACCGCTTGTTCCTCTAGGGGTCGCGGAGGGGGCTGGTGCCTTTCTCCAGCTATCAACGGGCAAGAGGCGTGGTACAACCTGGACAGGTCGCCAGTCTATCACAGTATCAGCAATCCAGGAAGAGCAATGTTGAAGCACAAGCCAATGAGCATGCAGGTCCCACACAATAACTCTTATTGGCTGATGATCTCGTTCAGTGCATAAATTCTCTGGAAAACACCATTATGAAATAAAAGCAGATTTTATGAAGAAAAAAAACAAAAAACGAATGAAAAACATTATTATAAAAGTTATAGAAGTTTTTTTTTTTACCCTTAAATCTTTTTTATATTAATAAATGTATTTATAAAGAAAAATTTTTTATATATAAAAATGATATATATATATATATATATATATATATATATATATATATATATTAGGGCGGGGACTTTAACCCGGTAATTAAGATTAATTAATTACACAAAAATAACGCGTTCAATTTTTTTAACGCATTTTAATTGCACCTATTTATGCACCGCAGCCTTCCAGCGCTGGTGCGCAGAGAAAGGCGCAGATCCCGTTTCATGTTCGCTAAACCGCGTGCTGTCATTCCTCCAGCAGCTGATGGACAGAAATTTAGCTCAGATTTTGGTGACAGAGCGGGCTCATCTACTCTGTCTCGTGCGTGCTCTCTCGTGTTATGTGGCGCGCACGGCTGCACTGCGCTGCTTTCAGCGTCTATTTGTGCATCTGGGCTCGATCGTCCAGAGAATCTCAGAACTCATTCTACGAGAGGGATTTCATCCTCCACAACTCTGCATGGAGGGATGACGATAGTGCGTTGCAGCTTGCTGGTCATAACCGTGTTAATTTATCTACTTCTATCTGAGATACATTTCCGCTTTCTCCATGATTCATTCTCTTGACAGAATTATGTTTTTTTCTTTTTTTTTCTTATAACTTAAACTTATGCATTCAGTGATTCTTTGTACTAAAAATCAATGTAAAGAAAATTCTCACTTTTCTCAGATTAACTATTTATGTGCGATTAAAATGTGATTAATTTTGATTAATTAATTACAAAGCCTGTAATTAATTAGATAAAAAAATGTAATATATATATATATATATATATCAGTGTTAACTGCTAAATTACATAATTAATATTAAAGCTTAGAAATATATTGGCAATACTTTTTGGGTGAATCTTACTTTAAATTGTTAAATAAATACAATAATACAGGGTAAACCTAGTTATTCAGTTTCATGGTTTTAAATGGCGCAGAAGACTATTTATAATTTTTCCAAATACAAAATCAAAGACAACCACTATAGAATCAAATAAAAGATAAATAAATAAAAATTGGGGGCAACAGGTTGAAAACTACAATGAGTTCAAGGTAGAAATAAGTATAATAATTGTAATAGACCAGATACAAAATATGGAAGTGTTAACCATAAACACAATAATCATAGGATAGGTTTTTGATGTTTTATTAACTAATAGGAAAGGAGCATGGATATCTAGAGGAAAAAACAGTAAATGGATTGGTTCTGATGTTTACCATAATTACTATTCTCTGTGCCACCTGTACAAACCCTAATTAAAACTCTCCTCCTTCAATTTCTTAGAGATCTGTTTTTATTTTTTGCATGTAACAGAAGAGAAACAGAATTACTATTCTGAGCTCAGTCTGCCTGGATGTACATTTCACTGGCTGGGAACAGAGAGCACATACTCAACAGACTGAAGGTAGACCTCATTAAGAGGCATCAATACTTAATATACAGGCCTTAGCAGAGGTCACTATAACCCAGTGGCAATAGATCTCATAAGTTATTTTTTTTTTTTTTACACTTAGCGTTCTTCTTATCTGTGTGTGTGTGTGTATGTATATATATATATATATATATATATATATGCTTTACAACATTTTCAGGAAAAACTGAATTATTGCTTTGTGTTTGGGCATATTTTACATTCCTTTCAAGTATTTAGTCAAAACACAATTTTAGAGGGTGGTGAGCAGGCATCTTTTCGGAATATGGTCAACAGATAACAGAGCCGTTGATATGTTTTGACAGATTACTCCCTCCAGACAAATTCTGCTGCTTTTTTTACTACAGGGATACTCTCATAAAACATTTGACATGCTTTTTTTAAGTCAGTTTGGATAAAATTGAAATATGATGTACCACTTGATCTGTTTTGGCTCTCAAGTGGTTTCTATTTACTTTATTTATTCTATGTATTCAATATTTAGTATAGCCCATCTTCCTTTCCTGAGCATATGCGTTTTTTTGTTTCTTTCCTGCAGAACAAGATCATCCTGGACCCTCTGACTTTCAGCGAGGCTCGTTTTAGGCCCTCTTTGGAGGAGCGCCTAGAGAGCATCATCAGTGGGGCTGCGCTAATGGCTGACTCATCGTGCACCCGTGATGATCGCCGTGAACGCATTGTGGCTGAATGCAACGCTGTTCGCCAGGCCCTGCAAGACCTTTTGAGCGAGTACATGAACAATGTAAGTTTAAGAGTCATTTTTCTGTGTAAATCTTTGAAATGCATGTATGTATGTATGTATGTATGTGTGTGTATATATATATATATATATATATATATATATATATATATATATATATATATATATATATATATATATATATATATATATAATGTTGGTGTGTGTTAATGTGTACGTACAGGAAACCTGTATCTACTTTTACACTGTTCAAAATTTCTTCACATTTCTTTTTTGTAGGTTGCTACTGTATGCACATGTTGGTTAAAAACAAAAGTTTTTTTTTTGGTTGCAGCAAACATTTTTGGTCGGGGCAAAAAAAAAAAAAAAAGATTTGCCAGTTACCTTTTATGTAAGTTGTCCTGATCAGAAAGATCAGAGGCCTGTAATTTTTATCATAGCAACAGTTCAACAGTGACAGACAGAATGCAAAAAAAATCCAGGAAATCACATTGTATGATTTCCTTTTTAAGAATTCTATAATAGTGCAGAAAATAGGTATTTAACACCTACAAAAAAGCAAGAATTCTTTCCATCACTGTCCTGTCACCTCTTCAAGAAACTCTTCCATACTCCACCTGATACCTGTATTATTTGGCACCTGTTTGAACTCGTTATCTGTATAAAACACACCTGTCCATATTTTCAAAAAGGCAATTTCCAACCTCCACCTTGGCCAAACCAGACCTGTCCAAAAACACAAGTTTGTTCAACAAAGGACTGGCTACTTAAAAAGGCATTTAAAGGTTCTGGAGTGGTCTGGTTGGTCTCCAGACCTCAATCCAGTCGATAATCTGTGAAAGAAGTTGAAAGTCCTCTTTTCCCAGCGACAGTCCCAAAACATTACAGCTCTAGAAATCAACTGCTTGGAAGAATGGGCCATAATACCAGCTACAGTGTGTGCAAACCTGGTAAAAACCTCTAGGAAATGTTTGACCTTTGTCATTGCCATCTTAGGTCACATTGCATATTATTAAGGGGAACTTTTGTCATTGACCAAATACTTATTTTTTTCATTATTATACAAGTACATTCTGTTGAAGTGTACCTAAGGGAAAAAGACCTCTCTCATCTTTTTAAGTGCAACAACTTGCACGATTGGTGACTGCCAAATACTTGTTTGGCCCACTGTAGATGTTGCTGCTTGGTTTTTCCTTCAGTGGAAAAACATGGCTTTTCATTACTGCAAGGTATCTCACTGTAGAAAGGTATAAAGATGATATTTTGCAACCAGTGGCAATCCAATAGCTGCTCTCCTATGGACCATACTCTACCTCCCATGATGTTAATTTCTCCCCCAACAGAACAGGGCTTTTCAGCGACTACAAACAGAACTTTGAAGTGGAGGTGATTGCCTGCTTTTAGTTCTACCCTCTATCCCATTAAACACTTGTGGGATCAGCTTGGGCATGATGTTATCACCAGTCTAACCAGCACAACCACACAGGCTGACACTTGTTACTAATGCTGGGAGTTGAATGAGATGTAATCCCAGAACAATGTGTGACCAAGCTGGTGGCATGAGGGTGTATCAGGCTGTGTGTTCAACCTATATATTCATCTTCCAAAATGAAGCTTACAAAGATTTTACTTATAGATGTGGCTCCATTTAAATGGGGATAAACAGCTTTCTAAAGACTTTGCCAAGATTCAACACAGAAAGACATAAGCACAAATGCCCATCATAAATTGTTTATGCTTGCCGCTTGCATAATGAGGTTGTTAGTTACAGAGTGCAGGCATCTCTAAGGTTAGAAAAATGTTCCTTATCTGCCCCGATGTGACCTGACAATAATCATTGGTTAACTTAGAAATCTCCACCATATTTTCTTTCTCCTCCCATTTGTTGTGGCCTCTGTTGTTTGCAGTACAGATAGAAAGTATTTGGTCAGTTACAGGCTTTTCTTCTCATTCTCCTTCCTGAAGCACATTTACATTAAAGTAAATCAGTAATAAAGCATAGTAATAGTTATGAAATAACCCCCACTTACCAGGTGCTGGTTACTTATTGCTTCATTAGAAGCTTTGGTATTATCATCATCTGTCCTACTAAGATTGCACTTGGATTCTGTTTTGGTTATTGTAGCCTGAAGTATGACCATCTGTGAACAAAGCTGCTTGGTTGGTAATAATACTTACGGCAGTATTTCTGCTTATAAATATTATGTATTAACAATTTTTTCCAGTACTTCAGATTTAGTCACTTGGCTAAACTGAGAACGTTTGGGATATCTAAGGAGGTTTTCAGATGAGCTGCTGTTTCGAAGAAGTAGCCAGATAATGACAATATTCGTCATATAAAGACAGAGAAGCTGAAGTCCAAATGAACCATTTTTAAAATGTAGGTTGGCCTTAAAGCACATTTAAAAAAATCAAGTTGATAATATTAAAATGGATTTGCAGTTTTATGATTTTTAAGCAGTATTTTAGCGTGCTGCAAATAAGCACTAATAACTGATCAAACAGGTCACTTGTGAACAATTTACGACAAGTTTAGTTTGAAGTAAATTTCATGTTTCCTACATTTGGAGAAATAAATCCTTAAGAAATACCTAATATATCAGTTGTAGCATGAAACATTTTGAAACAATTAATCAGGGTTATTATACCTTGATAAATCACTAAACCGTCAGTGAAAAGGAGTGTGCTACATAATGAATACAGGTGCTTGCTAATACTTGTGGTAATCTGCATAAACTATGTATCTTATTATTGTTAATACAATCTTATTCTTGATATTATTGGTATTATCCTTTATTCTCTGCCAACATTTCTTTATTTTAGCTCTGCTGTGCTTATAATGGGTGCTTTTACAACTTCACAATCTTAAAAAGGAAATAAACCATCTACACCAGATGCTTAAAATAGAAATGCATCATGCTCAGGATGAAAAAAGTAAGACCTCTTTTGCTGTTTTTGGGATCAACTGCTTCAGTTTCTTGTCATTCTGCTGTCAGAAGGAAACCATCACTGTGATTCGTTTGGACTGAACTAGTCAGATCATTTAAAAGTATCAGACATTTTTGATTTGAGAAACAGGACAGGCACCATTCTATATCTATACTTTGTGTCAGAATAATCGTCCTTCTTTGCCTTGAAGCAGACATGTTGTTTACACAGTCTTGTCAAATTATTCCATTCAATTCTTTAGATCTACATACAATTTTGCTGTAGAATAGTATAGCTACATGTTGTTTGGGGGGAATGCAAAATATATTTGTAATTTTGTCATATGAATGTACCATAGATGTTTCACTCCTGACACCCTTGGAAAAAAATAAATAAAAACAGGCAAGTCTTTCTGAACACCCAGATACTTTTTTCTACTCCAAAGTCAAGGCAGCTTTTTCCTAAAGTAATTGTGCATTGGTTCATTAGGCCCATGAGTTGTGTTTGAGAAGCTACAGCTGGAAGATTGTTGACAGCCTCTGGCTGTCCAGGCTAAGAACTGAGTAAATCATGGAAGCATTACGAACAAAATGCTTCTCCTTTTGGCTCAAATGCCCTAATAAGGTTTAAATCAACAACTTGGAGTGAATTTTGAAAAATGTTGTTATTGGTTCTGCTCCTAACTACAGTGTTCATTGGACTGAAATTGTCAACCCAAAATATATTAGGTTTAATCAATGTGTTGTAATTGTAGAACTCTGCATAGTATAGAAAACAAACACTTTTGTAAAGTGTTCTTTGTTTTCCAATTCAGAAATAACCATCTAGGAAAGGCAGACCAATTGAAAAATGTGCTTTGTTTATAAACTAAGATTTAAAAGATCCACTTCAATTCAGTTTGATCCATTTTTAATATACAGAAGTATATATGTAATTAAATCAATCCACTCCCATAGATTTAAAATCATGCATGGAAATGCAGTTTATTATACCAATTCATAAAAGGTTACCTGTGTAATAAAGTCCAACCAATTGCTTTTTTCTTTTTCTTTTTCACTCATGAACTTCTTTTGAGCAAGTATGAAATGAGTACAGTCTAGTTGGGTTCAGATTCCTTCATAGTCACATAAATTAGTCACAATTATCTTACAATATAGTCAAATGCAGTTGGTCGTCATGCCAAATTGTAAAAAGTAGGTATCCACCAATATAAAAATGCTGGGCCTTACCATTATGAACAATAATCAACATTGACATATTTCATTTTTATTTCCCTACCTTTCAACATCATGAGAACTAACCCCTTCCCCTTCCTAATCCCATACACATATGGCAACCAGATTAAAATAAACATTGGCTAATAATATTGGCCTAGTTGTTCTTATGGGATCAATATATTAAAAAATTATCAATATTGCCTAATACAGAAATTAATGCCGACATAATGTGAATTGCTTGTGAAAAGTTATCATTTGAGGAATCCCTGTCAAAAGCATCAGGTCATTAACTTTGCAGGAATCCCACCTCCTGCAAGATGCCAGAGTTGTAATACGTTGCTCAAGTTCTGTATTAAGTCTGATAAATCACAACTAAGAACTTTTATTCCATGAGACAGTGTGTGTGTCTGTGTGTGTGTGTATATTGTTGAATTAAATAATTATCATAAGTAATTCAATGCATGTTCAAGCAGAGACAAAATGGAGCCAATTTCCAGTTTAACATTTATTTTGAACAGATTAACAAATTGCAGTTTTACAGAGGAATTTTGCCCCCGTCAGTTCCTCTGTGGTCCAGATTTAAAGAAATCTGAACATTGAATGTTTTTCATGTCAAAACTTTTATAGGCTCCAGTATTCTGCCAGGGTTGTAGGCGTTCCTTCTCCTCGAAATCTTACTCCAATCCGATCATTTCCAAACAATGTCTGAGCAATGATTTGCTGTCAGAGAATCCTGGAGTCAGAAAATGGGTCGTCTCTGTTCTGGGTCAAAGGTTCATTATAAAGATTTATGGTTAAATGGCTATCTGCTTCTCTAAAAACTTTTCTCCCAGTTTCTTATCTAAACATCCTTGCTTTTACAACCTGCCATAAACTTTAGCCAAAAGTTTTACGACTTAAAAGCTTAGCCCCATAAACCATACTGACAAACCCATCTTTACCATCATGCAAGCTAATTAAAACAGACTTTTACTTTCTGAACACCAACCAAAGACTATACAAACATATTCAATACGAGACCGTTGCACAAAGTAGCCCCAAAAAATATGAGTCACGACAATTCCCTCTTTCAATCTATTTTTTTTATATAGATTGACCATTCCTCTGTACTTCTCCTTCAGGCTCCAAGTGAGGGATTAACAGATATTGACCTTGCATATTATTACCAACAGCTTTGTCAATGCATTTTATGAATAATGAACGTATACAAGGAATACAACAGCATCCACATAACACCATAGTCGACACAAATACTGCTAATGAAACCATTATTGACATTGCCAGAGTTTTCCATTTTCCAAACATATTATTTAACAAATTGTCCCACATTGAGGTATCTACACCTGATTGTTCTTTTAGCCTATTTGACAGTATTCTCAGTCCTTCTACTGCCCTAGTTAATTTTCCATCTGCATTAGTATTATTAGGGATAAACATACAGCATTGATCACCAAATATTGAACAGACACCACCCTTTTCAGCTAAGAGCATGTCAACTGCTATTCTATTTTGAAAAGCCATTAAGGAGGTGGCTTTAAGTTGCTCATGTACAGCCTCAAACCCATCTCTAGTTTTATTAGCTAATTTCTGTACATTATAGTGTATATAATTTATTCTGTCCACATTCTTGTTCAACGTACACCACCAGCAAATACTTGATTCCCAACCTGCTGAGACCTGATTAACCAATTTATATTCGTCTGGAACACCTCTAGGAACTCCAATGGCATCAATATAAGTTGGATCCTCTTCCTGGCCTATTTTATCCCCCTCAGTGGCTCCTGGCAGCTGGAGAGCGATATACAGAGCTGATCAGTGTGGAGGGCTCCTATTTTTTTAGTGTTCCAGTTTTTACTCCCATATTTGCAGATAACCACTCTCTGAAATGCCAATTACTTCATTAATTGAGCATTTCCCCCAATATACACAAATGCACAGACAGGCCCCGCCGCCTGTGGCCCCAGCTTCCGATTCAGCTTGGTCAAAACCTTCTCGACCCTCCTTAGGCAGAATCCTGCCGCTCCTCGACCAGGCTCGTCGTTTCCGTGAAGCTGCATTCAGTCCATGTCTATAAAAGAATTGTCTTTTCCAAATCAAATCACAATCAGATGATTACAATAATAATCCCTCTTTAATGGTAAATTACTGCCGTAATTGACCATTCCCAAACACAGCCAATCCATTCAGGTGCAGGAAGATGCGATCTGATGCCATTAAGAAGACCTGGTATGGAATCAAATGATTAATTTAACATTTACTCATTATTTCTAAATTCTTCCTTACAGCTTAACAAAACCCATAGCATGTGTCATAATAGCCAGAATTATATACCATAAGTACGCAAAACTAACTTAGTTAGCCTGAGTTTTTCACACTTTAGCTGTCAGACCCTGTAAATTTTCCAAGTATAAATTAACAAAAACTAAACCTATAAATTTAAAGTGTCCAATTTATCTTCTTTCTCCAAACCTGAGCATGGGACCAGAGCCAGGTTTTCCCATCCAGCACCCGACAGGCCTGATCCTACTGGGGCAGCAGCTCTGTGCTCTCCCCATTCTCCTCAGTGCCTGCTGTGGATAAAGCCAAGAACGTTTGTTAATCTCAGCAAATTGTCTCCTGCATTGTTGTGAAAGGCAGTTATGACAAGTTTCCACAGATAAGCAGACCAGACATTTCATCCAGTCCTCACAAGCCTTTGGAGTGCGTCAACAATGGAGAAACAGCCATTCACGTCCCATGCCCTAATTTGGCAAATCAATATAATGTTATTTAGTTTTAGCAAACATGCCCAAACTTGGTAGATCTATGGTCTGATCACAAATACAATCAAAAGTATAGAAAAACGCAGGTTAACCTCTATCAGTCAGTCTTACCCACTCTGCAAATTCTTCCATCACCCCCACAACTTCCTTCCTGGGCAATACATTTCAGTGTCAGCAGTCTCCAATTCCTTGAGGTGAGAAAAATATCTTAAAATTAATCAGTAAGATCAGTAGGCTCTATGTTGATGTCCTGCAAAATATGGTGTCTGAAAGCAAACATAACTCTTATGTCATAATGTCGATTCCTCAGATATAAACTGCATTGATACCATTCACTAATTCTTTTCTTCAAAGTTTAGTGGTCTGTTCCCAAAGTAAATAGATAACTAAAATAAAATTAAAAAACAAAAAAGGCTGGATTTTTCTGTTAGATATTGCTAAAACACCACTAAAACATTGTGATAACAAAAATAAAGGCAATAACCATCTGCAAAGGTTCTATCCCTTTTTTTTTCTATCCCTCTTGTAAATAGTCTCTATGGAAAAGTGGCTCTCCTGGTTTCGCTTCACTGAGGTTGAGACGAATAGCTCATATTGAACTAAACCCCTTTGTAATCAGACTTAACACCACTTTTCCCCGACTCTGTCCCTTTAATCAATGAATAATTTCTGCTAATATAAGTATGCTACTTACATTGAGATAACTGTTGTTGATGTTGAAAAAGGTTAAAAACATCAAATGTTTAAAACAAAACCAGAGAACAGTACTGACTGATAACACAACATAGTTTACAAAAACAGTCTTCAGTTTGCTATACTTCAAAGTCTATCTATATTTCTAAAGAAAAATCCAAGATTTAAATCACTGACAAAACAACTTCCCTATAAATATTTGCCAAACCTAAATTATATATATATATATTTTTTTTAACACAATCCAATATCCATTCAAAGTACTTTTGCTTATATGATTCCTCTTTAAACAAACCCAAATGTGGTCACTTGCCCAAATATTCTTGATTGTAAACAATGAAAACTTTTCATACTTCAAAAACATCTGTCCGATTCTGTGAAGGGAACTGAACATAGTCAAAGTGATTTTTTCAACTAAAACTCCTCTTAAATTGTCGTAGGATACACAATAGTCTAATTCCCCTCAGCAGTCAAACAAAACAAAACAAAAAATTCAATAAAAGAGGTTCAAGAGATGAGATTTCTCTAAACAAAAACTAGTCGCAATAAAATAAAAAAATAAAAACCAGCATTTTTCTTTTCAGTATCCCCCTTTTCCTCTCAGGCTTCTTTTTTATTTTCTTTTCTCCAATGATAAACACCAAATTAAATTGAAGCTTCTAGAGATTTCAAATACATTACCACTGAATCATGTTTTCTTTAATCCAGCTTCCCAAATTAACATTTTCCAAAGTTCTAATTAAGAAACAGACCGCAGTTCAGAAATCTGGGTCATAATCCAAATCAATACAAATATATAAATTTTGAGAGAGAGAGAGGAAAAAAAATAAAAAATAAAAATAAAAATAAGAAAAAATAAAGAAAATAAAATCAAAAATCTACATAAATTGTCAGTTACAGAGTCCCCACTAATCAAATGGTATATTATGCCATTATTCTAGGATCAGATCTGTTCCAAAATGTTTTAGGACCTGTAAATTTACTCTCAGCATCAAATAAACTAGCTAACAATCAATAAAGAACATCTGAAAGATTAATCTTAAATTTCAAAACCAAAACCGATTCTTATTTTTCAAAACAAAATGTGCATTCAAATATATGGTAAACATTATTTCAATGTAGCTGGTCCAATCACATTTTGCCTCTACACGATCAGAATAAATGAATTTAGAATTTACTTCTTACTTTCAAATTAAACCATCATTTTGGTCACCGTGATATTCATTACTTTCAATCCTTAGACCAATTTAAATTTATCCCCAGCCTGTTTAAAAACAAACTGATTACTTAAAGATGACTCTGTGTTTCAATGTTTTCTTTTTTAAAACCAAACATTCAAATCCCACTAGTTTATAAACTATCACTATGATAAGTGTTGTTTTGCATGGTAAAAACATTCAATTTATAACGGAATTGAAATGTGCTGGGTTATTTCTTGAGCCCCAGTTGAAGTTTGATAACTCCAATAAGCATTTCTGTCCAGAAAATCCTTAAGAATGTTCAATTGTGTAAATAATTTAACACCAGTCTCCTTTAGGTCATTCATTCAGAGACCAAGCTATATTTCTAAAGTCTATAGAGCCATCAGAAATAAGCCAAACATAATTTTAGCATAAATGATACTTATTTAAATCACATACTCATTTTCTGTACCATTCAACACGGTGCTTATTAAAATAATTTAAACCAGTTTGTTGCTTTCCAATTAATACCGTTTGCTTTTCGTTAAATGCTTATAATTACTACTTATAGCTTTATCTTTATTTAGGACAACTTAACAACTCCTGCTTAGATCAATCAAAAAAGCAAAAAATCCACCTATTTAAAGATTCAAAAATGCATCTTTTATTTTGACTATAAACTCCCTCTTTTTAATTTTAAAGATGAAATCAAAAATTAAAACTACACCAAGTCAGAATCGACTCATGAGTAACTGTTCTTAGTCATTTGCGTTTAATTGTAACATGCATAATTATCCCAAATAAATTTACATGCTATCCTCATAGTTTCGCTCTCCTCGTAAAACCAGTTAACCAAAGTCAGCATGTACTTCTTAATCTTTAATCTCCGTACCGTAACAGTTCAGTTAAACATGAAACACCTTAAAAAATTGCCCTTCGTAGAAATGTGCTAAACCATTGCCGAAAGGGAGTAGCAACCAAAAGTTATCTGAGCAGTTATCTCGAGGCCGTTTTACATCCTAATTAACCAGAAAAATTTAACAAGATCCAAATTCGTTTAAGTCTTAACACGGCATTCGTCTGCAGGAGTCTGTAATCACTTTCTATCCAAAATCAACTTTTAGCTTGCAACACATAGAACATGCAGTTAGCCACCACCGCTAACTTAGCATAGCAGCCTAGCTCCACGTGCTACCGTTAGCTTTCTTTGTGAAACGAAAGCTAAAACAGTACAAAACGTACGGCGAAAACACTCCAGAAAATCGCAACACACACTTTAAAAAATGACTTACCGCAATACCAGGACTTAATCCGCACAATTTATACCACTTTACCAAACTTTAATTCGGCATGAACAAAAAATCTCCTGTTCTTCCACGCGGACTGAAACATATTTTTCCAATTTTAGCCTTCCCGCACAGCAAACACCGATTCAACTACGTCCGTTACAGCCCAAAACCATTAACAAAAAACACAACATTATAAGCGGTGGCTTTTAGACCTAATTAATTATTTTATCGCGGAGGTCTACCAGTCTGTTACAAGTTTCGTAGTCCGCTTTGAGAAATTTCCTGGCGCCGGCTTCCAGAAAACCCCTCAAAAGACTCGAACAGATGGCAGAAAACCGCCTACTACCACTAATTTATTTATCAAAACATATAGTCAAAACTGTTTGTTGTTAGCCATACTATCAAGCAAAAAACTCACACAGTATTAGCTCCGCCATAGCACCTAGCTTAGGGCGGCCGCTCTGATGTCCTGTTGTAAATGTTTACAACTAATTCTTATAGATATTTAATTTCAGTTATCCATCATATTCAGTTATATATTTATTTATCTATGTTAATTTATTCATTATACTCGAGTTCATTATTTATACTATAACATTTTAACCCAAAACGCAACATCACCAGCACTTCTCGCCAAGCGCCTGCGTAAAAAACATCTCACACACACATATACAGAAATGCGCAGCTCGTCACATCAAAACACCAACACAGTACTTTTATAACATTATTAAAAACTAACACCAACAACACTAACCTTAAGCGGACCACACCAAAAATGCCAATGCCGGACCATTTTCACAATTCCCGTTCGTGGTGCTCAGCCACGCGTCTGGAAGTATACGCAGCCCCCTCCCAGGTAATCCGTTAGATTTAACAGAGGGCGACCCAGGCTCTCCTGTAATCTTTTTCCGATTGCCAGCCCGGGAGCTCCAAAATAGCGTCCTATTCTGGGCAGAGTGGCCAACTCGTCGAGTCCCGATCCGCACTTGTGGCTCCGATTTGAGTCGTTGAAGATATCGGTCCGTCCGCTCCACTGTCCTCTCCGTCCTCCCCGGAGAAAGGACTAAGAAACTCCATCTCCCAGCAGGCACCGGTGTCTCTCTGCGGAGCACAAAGCAGTCGCAGTCCTGCTCAGAAGAGAGACACAGACCTCAGAGCAGCTTCAACACTCCGGGCATGCAATAGTGAATCTGCTCAAAACAAAAAACATATTTAACTTGCATGACAACATTACCCAATGTTAGATTAACCAATCAATAGAATTAAAAAACTACGCAACTCTGCGCAAATTGTCAATAGAGCAAATACATGTCCGTTTATTAACTTAAAAAATAACTGGATTTTGGTCCAAAACCCTGCACACGTCGAGGTCACCATTTTGTTGAATTAAATAATTATCATAAGTAATTCAATGCATGTTCAAGCAGAGACAAAATGGAGCCAATTTCCAGTTTAACATTTATTTTGAACAGATTAACAAATTGCAGTTTTACAGAGGAATTTTGCCCCCGTCAGTTCCTCTGTGGTCCAGATTTTAAAGAAATCTGAACATTGAATGTTTTTCATGTCAAAACTTTATAGGCTCCAGTATTCTGCCAGGGTTGTAGGCGTTCCTTCTCCTCGAAATCTTACTCCAATCCGATCATTTCCAAACAATGTCTGAGCAATGATTTGCTGTCAGAGAATCCTGGAGTCAGAAAATGAGTCGTCTCTGTTCTGGGTCAAAGGTTCATTATAAAGATTTATGGTTAAATGGCTATCTGCTTCTCTAAAAACTTTTCTCCCAGTTTCTTATCTAAACATCCTTGCTTTTACAACCTGCCATAAACTTTAGCCAAAAGTTTTAAAAGCTTAGCCCCATAAACCATACTGACAAACCCATCTTTACCATCATGCAAGCTAATTAAAACAGACTTTTACTTTCTGAACACCAACCAAAGACTATACAAACATATTCAATACGAGACCGTTGCACAAAGTAGCCCCAAAAAATATGAGTCACGACAATATATATATACAGACGTGGACAAAATTGTTGGTACCCTTCATTAAATCAAAGAAAAACTCATAATGGTCACAGAAATAACTTTAATCTGACAAAAGTAATAATAAATAAAAATTATATAAAGGTTGACCAATGAAAGTCAGACATTGCTTTTCATCCATGCTTCAAGGGAATTATTTAAAAAATAAATGCATGAAACAGGCCTGGACAAAAATGATGGTACCACTAGAAAAGAAGGAAAATAATGGGGGTTGTGCTGGAGCTTATGCTAGGACGGCAATCTGTCACATAATATGATGCATTTCATGTTTTTTCGTTTTTACACTCTACCCTCTCTGTAAGTAGGCTATTGTGTGTAAGTTGTATGAAGTGTCAGTCTTGTGGCCAACACAAAGATGTCATTGTGCATTATTTCTGCTATTTGCGCTGTTCATAATCATTTAAGTTTTCCATTTCCTGGTTTCACACGTGTCATTAAACAACCACAATCACACTGCAGTCCGTCTATTCACTCATACATAGGAAATTACGTTTTTTCCATAGCAATGGGACGTCACTCTTAGCTACTCTTCTCTTACGTAAAAGTAGCTCTTAGTGCGTTTGTGAATAGGTTTTAGACGACAACTCCTACGTAAGACATTTTAGCGAGTTAGGAGTAACACCTAGCAGGAAGATAAGAGTCTTTGTGAATACGGCCCCTGTACTCTGTGCATAAAGTTGAAAATACCTGGGCATTTGCACCAAGTGATCAGTGGTTTCAATAATAATCTGTAAAAAAAGAAAAAAAGATTTCAGTTATTTCTGTCATCCTTTTAAAAAAATGGTCAAATATATAAAAAAGTTCACCCCGTTATATACACATATATATATATATAAATACACACTTTCTCTCTACCTAAAAGAGGAGAGAAAAGTGTGCCTTAATGGTTGTTTGTCCCTGTGGAGTCCTATGATGGGTGTACCCTCTCTTCTGCCTGATGATGGCTCCATCCCTCTCTAACTCTGAGCAAGATGAATTGGATATAGAAAAGAAATGATTGAATGAATGAATAGTGCAGTGAGAAAGTTTCTTGATCTGTAAAAGAGGCATTTGAATAGAACATTTCCTTTTCAGTACATAATGATGGCTTACACATGTTTGTAAAAGCAATGATTGCCTGCCAACAGTTGCCTACAGTTTTAGGGAGTGTTTTTTTCTCTTCTTTCTAAAGTTTACAAAAGTAATGTAAGCATCCTGTTGCCTTTATGTTTCCTCCTCCATCTTCATGAGTGCCCCCCTCCCTACCAGCACACAAATTTTTATAGGAAGCTTGAACCACAGCACAAGGTTAATCAATGTGGTAGCGGGCGATAAATTAGGTTCAAGTGACAGGAGAATGTCCATACCTGTCTTGGCTGCTGGTGATCTGTGATTGGTGACAGCAGGCCCGGCTCCCTGGCCGGTGCTGAATCATCAGGAGCAGCTGATTTAGTTACGGCAGCTCAGACAGGGCCAATCTATCAATTGATCTGGGGTGTAATGCATTACTAGCTTGGGTCAAGGAAGCCTGGGCAGAATATAGCCATAGCCAATAGCCATGGCAGCTGAAAGAGGGCAACTCTGCAAAACTGTGTACAGCTGAGAGAAGGATTTAGGGAGTGTGATCGCCAGCACACGAATGTCACAAGCTGGATGTGGCACATAAAACTAAACAGGACTCGTGAGGTAGGAGGATCATTAAGCGGAGACTGATGGCCTTCTTGCTCACATAGCTCCTCAGGGAAATGCCATGTAGCATGCTCTATCAACAATTGGCGTTATCCCATAACACAGACTCGCAACACATGGTTAAATACCTCTTCTACTATAGTTAAAACCAAATATCCTGCATTTAAAGACATAAAGACCTTTTTTCTCACCAACAATAAAATCCATCTGACCCTTTCCTGTTTTAAGTCAGTTAAGCTTGCCAAATTATTTTATATTTGTCTTTTTATTTAGAAATAGTTTAGTCATATACTTTATGAAGTGCACTAGTCCCACAGCATAATCTCTAAATCCCTGTGCTTTACAGTTGGGTTGGCACTCTCAGGATTTCAAGGTTTCTAACTGTTCCTACAACATTTATTGAAATCATGTCCAAAAACTACTTTTTTAGAAAACAGAATATGTCTCATGTAACATTAGCGAGTAGTAATCTGGGCTTTTATGCTGCTTTTGAAATGATAGCTTCTTCATCTACAAACAGCATTTTAGTCCTAGTAAGGGACTCGTTTCACTGCGGATAATTTTGCATTTGGTCAGGGGTTGATATATACTGTTCACAAAACAATATTCAGCTCTGAAGCACATAAGCCATTTCCTAATAGATTTCCTAACATTCCCACAGAGTTTTTGCTTGCATATTTTTGTTTCAAATAGATTAATGTGGCACCTTCAGGCATCGGGAAATTGTACCCAAGACTGAATGAGACTTGTGGAGTTAAAACAGTGTTCTTTCAAATATATTTTCCAATTTCTTCTATTTTTGAGGTGCTGTCCAAAAATAAATCATATTGTGTTTTTGGAAACCTATTTAAGTCCTTAAACTGTTCAGGAAAGCTCAGATTATGCCAACTC
Source organism: Apricaphanius iberus (assembly GCA_028564705.1). Classification (NCBI taxonomy): domain Eukaryota; kingdom Metazoa; phylum Chordata; class Actinopteri; order Cyprinodontiformes; family Aphaniidae; genus Apricaphanius; species Apricaphanius iberus. The sequence continues at coordinate 343,421 of JAPXFQ010001927.1, forward strand.
CTTAACCCAAAAATTCAATTCAATTCAGTTTATTTATATAGCGCCATTTCACAACAGATGTCATCTCAAGGCACTTTACAAAAAGACTTATTACAATACAATGTTAAGTGTAGAAATTACAGAACCACAGAAGATTGCGTCGTGGAATTCTCAGCAATCCCTCATACTGAGCAAGCATGCAGCGACAGTGGGAAGGAAAAACTCCCTTTTAACAGGAAGAAACCTCCGGCAGAACCAGGCTCAGCACAAGCGGTTATCTGCCGCGACCGTCTGTGGCTTGGAGAATACATAACAGAGACACAGAAAGAGCAATAGAACTGATGCAGAAGTTTGTTGCAGGACGTGGAGAATTTTCCGTCACTGCAATGCCATCTTAGTCAGGGTCGTCAAGCAGGGCTAATCCGGAGCACCTACTATAATAGAAAACAGGTTAGTGCTTGAATTGACAGCACATCATGCAGTTGGGGAGAAGTAGGAGAGAAAGTAGGAACAGACCCTAATAATGTCCTCCAACAGCCTAGCCTAAAGCAGCATAGCTACTAACATTAACCTGTCTCCTAGCTACTAGGAGACCTGGCTACCAACACTCTGTCTGAGTCCTCCTGACCCGTGGACGGTGTAGGGCCGGTAACGGCCCCCGTCATGCCGGGGTCTTCTCGGAGTCGGGTTGTTTGAGAATGCAGCCCAAAGTGGGTGGTAAACTCCATCTAAGGCTAAATACCGGCACGAGACCGATAGTCGACAACTATCTTAAGGAAAAATAGACAGAACTGAGAGGACAGAGTTGAAGAGGGCGAGAAACGTTTAAGAGATAAACGGGTGGGGTCCGCACAGTCTGCCCGGGGGATTCAACCCGGCAGGTAATGGGCGGCCGCACTGTGCGGGAGGATCCCCTTGAGGGACCTCTCTCCGGCGCTGGCTGGCCCCTGTGGGGCACATTTCTTCCGCGGCGGTAAGCCGCGACCGGCTCCGGATCTTTACCTGGCTTACATTAATCTATCTCTACCTAGCTACTCTACCTCTTCCTATCTCTTCCTAACTTTTGACACTCTGCCTGACTACTAACATTAACCTGTCTCTTCCTATCTACCTGTCTGACCTGACTCTAACTACCTATAAACATATCTCTAACTGTAAGCTTTGTCAAAGAGGAAAGTTTTTAGCCTAGTTTTAAAGATAGACAAATTGTCTGCTTCACAAACCAACCCTGGGAGCCGGTTCCATAGGAGGGGAGCCTGATAGCTGAAAGATCTGCCACCCATTCTACTTTTAGAAATCCTAGGAACTACCAGTAAACCTGCAGTCTGAGAGCGAAGGTCTCTGTTAGGAACATATGGAACAATCAGGTCTCTTATGTATGATGGAGCTAGATTATTAAGGGCTTTATATGTCAGAAGGAGGATCTTGAATTCTATTCTAGATTTTACTGGGAGCCAGTGAAGAGAAGCTAAAACAGGGGAAATGTGATCTCTTCTTTTAATATTCATCAGAATCCTAGCAGCAGCATTTTGAACTAACTGTAGACTTTTAATTGTATTCTGTGGACTACCTGATAATAGACAGTTACAGTAATCCAGCCTTGAAGTAACAAATGCATGGACTAGTTTTTCAGCATCAGTCCTGGACAGGATGGTTCTAATTTTTGCAATATTCCTAAGGTGAAAAAAGGAAATCCTACAGACTTCTTTAATGTGAGTTCTAAATGACATATCTTGGTCAAAAATGACACCGAGGTTTTTTGCTTTATTACTGGAGGCTAATTTAATGCCGTCCAGGTGAAGGGGCTGACTAAGTAGTTTCTTTTTCAGAGCTTCTGGTCCAAAGACGACAACTTCTGTTTTATCAGAATTTAGAAGCAAGAAGTTTAGAGTCATCCAAGTTTTTATGTCTTCCAGACATGCCTGTAGTCTACCTAACTGATTGGATTCATCAGGATTAATGGATAGATATAGCTGTGTATCATCTGCGTAACTATGGAATTTTATCCCATGCTGCCTAATTATTTTACCAATAGGAAGCATATATATAGTAAAGAGAATCGGCCCAAGCACTGAACCCTGTGGTACTCCGCAAGTAACTATTGAGGTTGAGGAAGATCTATTGTTTACCTGAACAAACTGAAATCTGTTAGACAAATAAGATTTAAACCAACCTAGTGCTGTTCCTATTATACCGACACTTTGAAGCCTTTCTATGAGAATATTGTGGTCAACAGTGTCAAAGGCAGCACTGAGATCTAACAGGACCAGAATGGTCACCAGTCCATTGTCTGAGGCTATGAGAATATCATTAGTAACCTTCACCAGAGCTGTTTCAGTGCTGTGATGAGCTCTAAAGCCTGACTGAAACTTCTCAAACAGCTCATTATTGTTTAAATGCTCACATATCTGGTGTGCAACTATTTTCTCAAGAATTTTAGATAAGAAGGGAAGATTAGATATCGGTCTATAGTTAATTAAGTCGTTTTGATCAAGAGAGGGTTTCTTAAGTAGAGGTTTAATTACAGCAATCTTAAACTCCTGTGGTACATATCCATTGACTAAGGATAGATTCATTATATTTAAAATTGGAGCAGCGATCAGAGGGAAAACTTCTTTTAAGAGTTTAGTTGGGATTGGGTCTAAAACGCAAGTTGAAGGTTTAGATGAAGCTAATAATTTTAGTACATCACAAAGTTCGGCTGCATTAAAGCAGTTTAAGCATATATTAGGTTCCACCATTTTTGAGGCTGCCTCATTAACTAAGGAGGAAGCAAGCATATTGGGAAGGTTCCCAATTATCTTATTCTTTATGGAGTCTATTTTATTTATAAAGAATTGCATGAAGTCGTCACTGCTTAGAGCTTGGGGAATGGTTGGCTCGATAGAGCTATGATCCTGTGTGAGTTTGGCAACTGTATTAAAAAGAAACCTAGGATTATTTTTATTCTCCTCGATTAAAGATGAATAATATGCTGTTCTAGCTGTGTGAAGGCTCTTTTTATATAGCAATAAACTATTTTTCCATATTAAAAAGGAATCATGTAAATGCGTGGAGCGCCATTTTCTCTCTAGTTTTCTAACATTCTGCTTTAGGGTACGTAGCTCTAAATTAAACCAGGGAGTTAATCTTCTATGGCTAGCCACCTTCCTTTTCAAGGGGGCAACTTTGTCTATTGCCCGACGCAGGGAGGAATTAACGCTATGAACTAAAATGTCAAGTTGTGAGGGGTCACGAGTTAAATCACTGTTTTCTGTTCTGCATTTATAAACTGAGGAAATTAAAGTTGGAAGAGCTTCTTTAAAATTTGCTACAGCGTTGTCTGATAACGTTCTGGTATAATGAAGTTTTCTTTCAGGTTTGATATGATCCATTAGAGTAAGTTTAAAAGTGATAAGGAAATGATCAGACAGGATAGGGTTATGTGGAAAGACTGTTATTTCTTCACAGTCAATGCCATAAGTCAGCACAAGATCTAAAGTGTGGTGACAAGAATGTGTTGGTCCCTGCACATTTTGAGTAAAGCCTATTGAGTCTAGGATAGTGTGAAAAGTATAATGACTTTATCAGTGTTTAAAACTAAGTCAGATAGAAAATCTGAAATCTGATCTAAAAATTGAGAATAAGGTCCTGGTGGACGATATAAGACCACAAACAAAAGTGGCTTTACTGCTTTATTATGTGTATGAGGAAAGCTAAAAACTAGATGCTCAAAGGAACTGTAACTATTATTTTTTTGGAGATTAATTAGTAAATCGGAATGAAAGATAGTTGCTACTCCACCTCCTCGACCAGTACTTGAGGGACACTAAAGTTTAAGTAGCTAGGGGGAGTTGACTCAAAAATTCTGAGTACTTGGCATATTGAAATAATGTTGGGTTATTCAAAAGGATCTAAATCAGTAAAGGTTTAGGCTGATTTAATGGAGGACATAAAAAGTATTTTTTTTTTCTGTGTATGTAAATATTTGGTTCCAGATAGATCTGTTTTAGCAGCATTACCTGACTGAATGTTAAGTTGAAAGAAGGGAAAACATTTCCCAAACCTCTGCACGGCAGTGGTAGAGAGCTAGAGGTATGATATTAAAACCAAATGTTTGATATGCTTATTTATGTGCTTCTGTTTGTGCTACAATGCTGCTGTATTTTATCTACTTGCAAATCTTTAAGTCAGACTGTGAAATATTTTTTTAAATTACTTGAGATGAATTAGGATATATTGTTTTTATTTGCAATGATGGTGGGCTTCTCAGCCAAACAAAAACAAAACATATGAATACTAAAAAAGTTGATATTAAACAAAACACTATGCCACAGCACAACATGTTTTGATCATTCTCTCTGTGTTTACATATTGACATTTGCAATATACTGACCTTCAGATCACAGCAGGGAGGAGTTGTAAGATATGCAAAGAAACCCAATAAAGCCCAGCAGGATTTTCTAATGATAAATGTGTGTGTGAGTGCAGATGTATGCTGCGGGGGGTGGGGGTGGGGGTGTATCTAAAGTCAGGAATATGTTCCATCTGAAAAGGATTACACTTGACTTTTGGAGTGATGCTCTAAAACTCTAATCAATAAATATGCAGATATGTCAGCAAACAGCTTACAATATTTGCCATTAGAAAGAAAATAATTTAATGTCAACCCAATTGGGAAGCATGTTTTTTTTTGTAGCAGCAATTGTTTATAATTATTGAAAGCAATTCAAAGTCAAAGTTCAGAAAATTAAAGCAGGGAATCCCAATTATTAGGAAATTTAAAACAAAGAATACAGTGGGGCAAAAAACCAGTTGACTGTTGAAAGGCTTGCTTTAACTGTTAAAGTAAGGGTGACTTTTGAAGGTACAAAACTACAAGTAATTATACACAGAGTAGAACATCATCCATATATCACTACTGGCACAATTTAAAATGCTGATCCCTTATAAGAGTTTCAAAATCCTTGTCCGGTCCATTAAATGATGGATGAAAAACACTTTGTTGCTCCTTTGATTGTAAAAAACACAAAATTACATATTTGCAATGTTGTTTTAGTGCTTCTGATAACTACATTTGTCAAAGAGCATGGAAAGATTCCTATTACACCCTTTGACACCTGGATGTACCCTGCCTCTCGCCTGTTGACTGAGATGGACACCAGCCCCTCTTGGTGACCCTGCAAGGGTAAGCGACTTTAAAGATGGATGGTTCTGTTTGAAAAACTAGGGAATCGACATCTAGGCAATATAATATGTTCACACTGCAGGTCTTAAAGCTCAATTCCGACATTTTGATTTAATCTGATTTTTTTTGTGAAGCTGTTCGCTGTCATTGAAATTCAGCACTCAAGTCTGAAGAATTTACGGCCCTAAAGCAGATGAGCATTAGGAGACAAGACGCCACAACCGAAACTGTTTAAGAAATAAAAATGGTAGCAACAGATGTTATGGTGCCTTCCAAGTTACGCCGTAAGTTGGAACCCTGAACCGTCTTTGACATCACATCCTAAGCAAACAGCGTTCCTATTAATGTAGTTGGATTAGTCAGGATTCCAATATGGCGACACCAGGTAGCTGTTGTAATCAGTACCTCCTCCAAACATTGTGATAAGCTGTGTTTTCCATGTGGAAACACCACTTCTTGTTTAAGTTTAAAGTTGCAGGCTCTAAATAAAATAAAATCAAACTTTATTAATAAGGCGCTTTACAAACCACAACTTCTCAAAGTGAGTTTAAGATTAAAATGACTACACCCCTCTCCCAACCCAACCCATCTGTCATACACATATACTTAAAAACAATAGTAAACAAAAGCAAAAATGGGCTGAGTACAGATGAGCCAGGAAACACCATCACAAGAGCCATCTGCATCAGCGCAGGAGATCAACAGCAGTGCCAAGGCACCAACCGAGGGCGCCCAGAGGAAGGAGGGCTGATACACTACATGGAGAGCACCCAGGCAGCCACAACTTACCACCGCCCCCAGGGCAGAGGGCTCCCACAGAGGAAACACTGGGAGGAAGATTTAAATAAGAAGTTAAAATATAAGATAAACAGTAGATAATGAGATTAAGTTGTAAAAAATGATGACACTGTTGAGACTGACAATGTTTTAAATTATTAAGTGTTAACAATATCAGCATATAATCAAAATAAAAATGCAAACCAGATTAACAATAAATAATAAATAAGAATCAGTTAGAAGCTTGGTTAAAAAGGTGAGTCTTGAGCCTGCTCTTAGAAACGTTAATGTTTTTTTTGATGCCCTGAGGTCCTCCGGCAGCCTGTTCCAGAGGTAGGGCCATAATAATGAAAAGATGCCTCACCATGCGTGCGTGTACTGACTTTGGGGATGATAAGGAAACGGTTGCCAGACGAGGGCAGAGACCGCGAGGGTTAATACGGTAAAAGAATTTCTGAAAGATAAGAAGGCAGAAGATCATTAAGGCAATTAAAAACCATTAAAATAACCTTAAAATCGATCCTAAAATATACGAGTAGTCTAATTGTGGCTAACGGTAGCTGATAGCTTGTATCGGAGTCTTCCCCCCCCGCGCTTGCTCGGGGAAGCCCTTCACAGCCTGGGACTAACATGCAGACTTCAGCTATTTCATGTTTCTGAACTCCACTATCACTCGCTACGGTAGTTTTTATTCGGTTTTGGATGTTAATCTATACTTACTGGACAAATATGGCTTGCTGTGGTATTCATTACAGTAACAGACTATCCAATAAGTTTCTGCTTAGAGGAGACTTTATACGGGCAGCAGTGGGGGGAGAATTTCTGTCAGGTGGCCAAGAGGAATGCTGTTCAGAGCTTTTATGTGTTTCAACATGAGAGTTGGAGCAGGCGACCGGTCAGGTAGCAGCAGAGCAGCAAAGTCGCCAGGACCAAGAAGCCGCGGCAACAAGAGTCTTACAGATCAGGTGGGAAGACTACAGACTTGGACTCCAGACAGACTGAATGATCGCTGGTTAGATCAGTACTGGTGTGAGGAACACAGCTGGAGGCATGAACTAATGGATGTCTGAGATGTGAGGTGAGTCAAACGTCTTTTAGTTTTTAAGAGGATCTAAGTTGTCATGATGACTTTTTGACTGCTTTTTGCTGGATGTGTTGTTAAGCTAAGCTCGCCGATTTCCTCACCCTACACCGATGGTAGTGGACATACAACCATTTTAGGCCGTAGTGACCCGATCCATTTGGGTCTTGTTATATCGAAATATGTTCCCCAATCGATATGTATCTGGGTCTAAAGTGACCCCATTGGAAAAATGGGGCAAAAGTCTCTCAATCGAGGTCTTCTGGCTGAAACCGGCTGCAGCCTACGTTAGCTTCAGTTAGCTTCTGACTAGCTTGTCGGCTCGGAGCATCAACTCCTCCGCCCCCAGCCTCACATTGCCACTCTCAGCTCCACCTCTTTACCCATTTTTGGAGTTTCTGAGAGTGACGAGGCGAGTGACACAGACAAGATGGTGGCGGGAACCGCCCAGTTGGCTTAATTTTTGCTCTTCAGAAACCTATGGGTGACATCACCTGAGAGGTAGTCCATTGTATTTACAGTCTATGGGCACACCACATGTGATCTTGTGGACCTTAGATGAACAGTTATCTAAACTTACCATGCTCTACATGCAACACTGACTTTATCTCTTGTGTGTCTTGTAACATAAACAGTTTTACACCTCAGCTGCTATTGTTGATGTGAGGAGCTGCCTTATTGAAAGTCAAATTCTGAGTAAGAGAAAATCCCTGACCTTCTGAGTGGGAAGTCCTGCTTCGGGGGCCATTCCAAATAAGTTTTGGTATTCGGAAGTTGGAATTTGTTTTGAGTTCCAACTACAAATGGAACATACCATTAATGTTTGTGCTGTAGTGCCCGCCATGTTTGTTCAAGCCTTTGCCTCCTCCTGCAAAGATTAGTGAAGCCTGTCTCATGTCAGTGACAGAAAAGAAGGATTTAATGTGACATGATCAATAAGCCTGCAGTCGCTCTCAAAAACATCAGATCTGTATCAGATTTAATGCCATATATGAAAGTGATCTGGGTCAGATTTGAAAAAAAAACACTACTTTATGCTGTTCAGACTGTCATAATGAAAATCAGATGTATGGGTTACATATGGGCAAAAAAAGTATTTTTGTTTCTTTTGGGAAAAAACAAAATGTGAACAGGTCTTAGTTTTCACTTAGTACTTTAAGTGTCCCAGTAAAATTCACTTGGTTATTAAAATAAGCCATCTATCAGTTGCTGTTACTGTTTTGACTTTATCATTTATACTGATTGCCCATTATGAGCTATTGCTTTTTTTCTCCTTTTCTCTAATTCACTTGTTGCACAGAATATCTCACACTGCTTGTTCTTTTTGTTTATTCAATTTTTCCTTAATTTCCATTTCCATTACCCACCAGATTTAGCACCCCCACCACTTCAAATGTCCTAGAAACAGCAATAAATTTTTGGTTCCCCATACTCTCACTCCCATCTGTCAACTCCTAATGTACCACACGACAAGCTGCAGTCCACTGTGCACCAGCACACCACTTACTTTAAACAACTTAGTTTTATCAGCTATTGAAGGCTGGCTCACAGACATATCCCCCTAAGGGATTTTTCAGGTAAAAATTTTCTATCCATTTCAAGCCAATGTTAAAGGCTTTGGACTATTTATGTCCATTACTTCAGCTTCAGTGTAAGTGGAAGACTGCTAAAATGATCAAACCACAGCTAAATGCCATCTAGACCTTGTTTATAAATACAGTTAAATTCAGTGACTCCGTGCTTTGTAACAAACATCTGGGAACAGGTACATTTAAAGAAGAAGTTGCCTACGCTATAGTTAATAGTTAACATATGGCAATCCATCGTGCTTTGCATGAAAAATAATATCTTAAACTTTAAGCTATTGTTGAAAAGAGAGCAAAGTATGTTTTACAGTTAAAATCATTGCAACAAAAGACAAAGATGTTTTAAGTACTTATTATTGAGAAGCACATTTCTGAAAAAAAAAATAGCTTTAGGAGTTATCTAACAGAAACGGGTATCTAATTACCTGAGGGACCTGGGGGGCCAGGACTCTGAGCAACTATTTGGATGAGATGCAGTATCCTGATTGATTTTGTACAGAGAACTGTAATGTTAACTTTTTCAATAATGTAACTCACTCAATATAAAAGCATGCTACAGTTTCTGTGTGTTCTATTTTGACAATTTACTCTGGCAACTTTACTATGATTTAAATTAATGTTACATCAAACAAATCCAACCCTAATAAAAAAATATAAATATAAAAGTATAAATTTTAAATTTTAAATTAGTTTTAAATGCAAGTTGGCAAACGTGCATTCAGTAGTCAGTAACAAGTCAAATGTCTCAGCAGTAGTCAGAGGTACTTATTTGCTCGGACTGCAATTCATATCGGAAGGAAAACAATAATGACAATCAGACACAATTTTACTGTGACCATTGTGTTGTCTAAGCTCTAAGTGTAGCAAAAGTAAAATTTTCTTAAAGAATCAGGCTGCTCACCTGTAAAGGTTGACATGAAGGCATCAAACTTAAAAGCATTATGTGAAAAAAAAAATAACGTCTCTTATAGAAGTACGCATGCTGAGCAACTTCCTGCTTGGGACTCTTCTGTGGTTAATGAATGAAAAAGGCTGAATTATCATAATGACAACATCAGGAACTTTGGAGATATGCTCTGTCCCTCTGTTTCCTTCCTAATTGCAATTCATAGTTTAACTCCATTGATATACTGGCCATTTTATGGCTGCGTAGTGCTGACCCACGAGAGAGCCATCGGCCAAAACTGCCTGCTACACTTATATTGTAAAGACCAAAACAGCAATGAAATAATGATCAGGGTTACTAACTTTCTCTTACTGAGTGAGCACAAGGCTCAAGGGCTTAAAACACTATCAATTCATTGTAAACAAAATGTAAGCGGAGTGACCAAGGTCTGATTGAATGAGGCAGAACATGGCAGGGGGATCCCTGAGAGAGATGGTCAGCACTGGACATAAACAGCACTTCAGAGGGCACACAAGGAGAGATAAAAGGACTTGCTGCCCCAAGGCCAAGACCAGGTCTACCTGGGTACTCTGAATAAAACCTAATTTTGTGTTGTTTTCAGATATATTAATTTCAGGTTAACATTAGAGAAGGAGATAGAACACCTAGAAAAGTTTAAAACTGATAGAAACGTTGACAAATATGGGATAATTCCTTTACTGTAACATCCCTTACCAAAACATATATTTTGCTTATTTTTCGAAAAATCTCGAAAAAAAACATTGTTTAACTGACATGGTGAAGCAAGATTTTATAAATTAAGTGCCTTTTTTGTGCCATGTTTGAAAGGCAAAAGGCAGTGAGTTTCCCTAGACTAATACTGGTCTCTTTTAACTGAATACAATTCTCTGCTCAATACTGTTTATAAACACTCTTCCTCTATTATTAAAATTATTAATTTTAAGCAATACAATTATATTTTGGGTCTTTCAAGACAGGTAGTACATTCAGAGACCTCCCACAACTTTTGCAATTTTTTTTATATTATCTGCTTTCGACCACTGTGCCATTTCAGTTTACTGAGAGCATAAATTAACTTGGTACAACTGGTTCCAGATACAAGTATCTGCCATAGCGTTTCAGTTCCTGTTTTTTAGAAATATGATGGCTGTGACAAAAAACTATTCCTTCCTTTTGAGCATGTTCAAAAATAACCCTGAGACTTTTAAACTCATGTTAATGCTATAGTAGGCTTATACATATTAGAATAAAATGTAAGTTAGGTTTTTTTATCATGGCACTCCTGTTAATTATTAGTAATGGATGCGATTGCCCATGAATGTAAGCTTTTGATTGATTAAATTATTTTGTTGAATGGTGAAAATAAGAACTGAAAACTTCTTTTTTTTTATGCATTCTTCGTTTATAGCTTTTTTCAAACCTTTCACATGTGCTGGAAAGTTATCCATGCCTTTTGACTTCATGGTAGATGAAAAAAATAAAAGAAGGTATCGGTTACAAAATAGACATTTGGTCTTACATTTATACAACCTACAATTTCAGTTCAAATTCTATTACAGTTTCCTAATTAAAACCTAATAATGAGACAGTAAAAGGCACCTGCAGAATTTTGGCATTACTTGGTACCAGTTGTCATAAATCATTGTGGTTTTGAAATGCGTGGTACCAACATTGACAAGAGTTTTAGCATTTAGGTTTTGTCTTGGAAGAGTTGTGACGTTTTGAAAACACTTTTCAATATATATTATATTGTATAAAGGTCTGGAATAATTTTGCACTAATAAAAAAAAAAAAAAAGTTTCTATCTGAATCAACCACTTGTGGTGGATTTTTATTATTCCTGAATTGAAGTCAGAGGCCACACATAATCAATCAAGGGGCCGCAAATGGCCCCCGGGCCGCTCTTTGGACACCCCTGATTTATTTGAAAGGAAATGTATGCTAGTATACTTCATTAATTAACCAAAATATTTTGTTGAAGTCCAAAACATATTTAAAGAAGCTACAGCTGCAATTACACATTAAGGGCCTAATTTATCAATGGTTTGCATTTGTTAAAACCTTTGCAAACCCAACAGCGTCACCAAAACAGGCTGAGGCTAATCTATCAATACGGCGTAGAGAGCATTGCGCCTGTTAAGCGTGCTTCAAGACACACGTAATCCATTTAGCGCTTTTGCACTTGATGAATATGCAATCTGGGTATTTCTGTAGGAAGACGCAAAATATTTGGAGGAGAATAGGCAAAGAGGTAGGCGTTCCAGGTGCAGTGTGATTTACTAAGCAAAAAAATACCAAACCCAATGTTATCAATATTTGCAAAAAAAACAAAGAAAATCCCTGTGGCAAAATTAGATTTAACATAATCAGGTCTAATCCATTCAATATAATCTGATCCATTCAATAACAAATGAAGTCCCAAGTTGTACCACTTGTGACGTCCATGTACTTAGTAAATGTGCAGCTCCTGTAGAATTTTCTCCCCTTTCTCATTATGCTTTGGTCTCGCTTTGGAAATAAATTAGAATCCTTTTCAGAGGTTAGAAAGAAACTCCGGCTGTCTGAGCAGCTTCAGGTCACCATTTCCGATTAAGGTGATTGAATAAATTAGTATTTGATTGGGTTTTTAGGCTTAGTCATATTAGGAGAGGAGATATAATTGTCCAGGAACATATTAATATAATAAAAAAGCTCTCAGATCTGCTAGTTATATTGCATTAGAAAGCTGCCAGCCTTTACTTTCTTCCCATCTTTCCCCTAGTGCCAATACTCCTTAAGGGCTTGCTGCTTTGAGTTGTGCTAAGATGATTGACATTGATAGCTGGATCAAACTGTAGAATCAACACTAATATCATTATGTGAGCAGACAGGGAAGGAAAGACCTGGACTCTAACTGTATTAGGCCTTACATATGCTACATACTTGCCAACCTTCCAGATTTTCCCGGGAAAGTCCCGGATTTCAGTGCCCCTCCTGAAAATCTCCTGGACCGACCATTCTCCCAAAATTCTTTCAATATCTGACGGTGTTACATATCATGTACAGTCCCAGTTTCTTATGTGAGAGGGATTGAGAATAAAACAAGGTACATTAGCATATTTCCAAGGAAGGTGCCATGGGGTACAGTTTCCTCATTCCAGACATGAAAATCCAGGGAAGGTAAGGCAATTTTATTTATATAATACACTTTCAACACAAGACATTTGAAGGTGTTTTACATGATTCACTGGTAAAGAAATCAAATACATGATAAAACTATGAAAATTAAAACAGAATCACTTAAAGAAAAGCATTTAGTAATTGAAGTATGAAATAAAATGTATGTAAGAGAATGAAAATTAAAAACAGATAAAACACAAGAATCAATTAATGAAAACATTTAGCAATTGATTAAAAGCAGTAACAGTATTTATAAATGTATACATATATATCAGTTACAGTATGAGTAAAACAGCAATTTAGATAAAGCTTAATAAACAAATTATGTAAATTAAAAAAACAGATAAAACACAGGAATCAGTTAAAAGATTTACATTAAGAACAAAAAACATGAGAATCAATGACCAAAAACATTTAGAATTAACATTAAGCATATTAATAAAAACACAATTTAGGACTCAAAGGCAGCTGTGAATAGTAAAGTTTTAATCTTTGATTTATAAATGTCTATTTATTTAGCATTTTATCATTCGTCTGGAAGTTTGTTCCAGATTTGTGGTGCTGAAAGCTGCATGTTTAGTTCTAATTCTAGGGATGTTTAGTAAACTAGAGTTGGAGGACCTGAATGGTCTGCTGGGTTGGTATATTGACAACAGGTCAATATGTAGAATGTGTAGAGTCAGTAGACCTGTGAGGACGCTGTTGCAGTAATCAGTCCGACTAAAGATGAACGCATGAATCAGTTTTTCAAGGTCCTGTTGTGAGATTAGTCCTTTAATCCTAGAGATGTTTTTAAGGTGATAGAAGGCTGACCTTGTTTTTGCCTTTATGTGGCTCTGGAGGTTCAGGTCTGAGTCCATTATTACACCTAGATTATGCATATTATCAGTAGTTGTATCAACTAAAACTATGTGCTGACTCTCGATCGTTCCTAGGTCCCAAAAAATTATTCGGTTTTGTTTCTGTTTAGCAGGAGAAAGTTATTGGACATCCAGCTGTTCATTTGTTCAATGCATTCGTTTAAGGTCTGAATAGAATCAAAGTCACCTGGTGACATAGTAATGTATAGCTGATTGTCATCTGAATAGTTATGGTAGCTAATCTTATTAGCTGTTATAATCTGGGTTAGTGGTAGCATGTAGATATTGAACAGGAGGCGTACCAGGATGGAGCCCATCATCCTAACCCTTAATAATCCATTGACTGAGGTTTTTAGGCCTTTCTACTTCTGCAGTATTCACAATCCCCAAAAAGTACTGAAAATATTATCTTTATCTTTTCAAGAATAGAATAAAAAAATCATTTGAATGATATTTCAAGGAGTCTGCATTTGGTTTGAGATTATCCAGATCAAGTGTGATGACATCAATAAAGACTGTAAATCGCCCTTTTGAATTACCACTCATTTTATAAAGCAGGCACAAATTCAACCGTAAATAATCAAATAATGGTTATCTAGTTTCAGTATTCTAACAATATTTCGTATCTTATCTCTTACTCCATTGCCAATTGTTTTTCTAACAGAGTACCCAAAATGCTGCCAAAACAACTGTTTTAAACTAGGACCGTAGGGGATTCTTCAAAGTCTTTGTACAAAAAATAGTTGAAAACCATATGTCCTTTTCCTTCTACTTCACAATAGTTCACTACCTAATGTTGGTCCCAAACAATTGACTGTTTATAGATGGACGAAGCCTCGGTGACATTACTTGTAGGTTTCTGAATAGCTAAACTGAAGCCAGCTGGGGGGTTCCCACCACCGCCATCTTGGCTGTGTTGCAAGTGTCTTCATGCCCAGATAATTTTATAAAGTGGGGAGAGAGCTGGAGGTGAGAGTGGAGCTGTGATTATTGGCGCATGGATTTTATTGCTCTGAGTAACTATGAGCTAACTAAGCTAAATGAAGCTAACAAAGGTTAGCTTTCAGCCAAAAAAACGCAATTGAGTGGCTCCATTTCCCCTCTGCCTTCTAGGCAGGTTTAATATATATATTTTTTTAAATATAAGCATGAAGCCTTGTTGGTCTATAACTTTCAGTACAGCTATATAAATTTTAAATTAAAGTCTTAAGTTTTAATAATAGATATTTAAAGAAGAAATGTGATCATTTTAACCAATTTTTGACCAAGCAGTGTTATCTTAAATGCTCAGCAGAAATATAATTTTACTTACCAAAAAACTGGAGCAGAGAGCTTATCTGCAGCCAGCTCCCAGCCGATAAGGGGGGAGTGCATTTTTTGTCTTCACTTTTGGATGGCAGAGTTTGCTCCTTGTGTGAAACATAAAATCCTGATAAAATATTTTGAAGTTCTGAAGAAGCATTTTACAACTGTAGTTGATCAAAGTGCTAAACAACTGTAAAAACAAAATTTTTACCACAGGAAATAATTGCAAATGAAGTTATTTCCCTAGTGACATCATTCTCAAGTGTCAAAGGCCAATCTGAATAAATGCTTTAAGTTCCACCTCCGTGGGACCACCAGTCGGCCCTGAATTAAAAGGCTGAAGCCATACAGTAGCAAGAACCCATCACATTTTCAAGCACATTATGTAAATTAGGCCGCTACCAGACCTGGAATACAGAAAGAGGTGGTAGGTGGTGGGGTTGTCGTTTTTATCGTTCTCGTCCACCAGTGTTGGGGAAAAACGGAACACATATATTTGTATTTAGAATGCTAATTATGAGTAACTGTATTCCGTTCTGTAGTAATCCAGTTACCATTTTAAACATGGTATTCAGAATACAGTTACTTTCATAATACCATTGGAATACCTGTGTGTTTTCTACTTTCCACCTGAAAGATGAACATATACATTTTGGGAAATGTGTGTCTTCACGTGATGTAGACTATCACATAATAACCCTAAACATTCCACCGAAACCATATATATCCTGTGGCCGAAAACTAAATGAAGTGACATATTCGTATTACCACCTAAAATGTGTTTTGCATAGGTTAGTGATGATCCAGGTGGGAAAATTCATACATACATGGTTAAACTTTGCTGGCGGATCTCAAGAAAATACGCCGTACATCGGCAATGTCAACAGCAAATTGAAACATAAAGCATTTGGCTGGCCAGCCTTTCAAGGTATGTGAAAGTCACTAAAAAAATTAAGACACTGCAACGATGTACCAAAACAAAACTTAATCCTCTACCACAGTTTTTTTTTTTTTTTTTTTCATTATTTGTCAGGGCCTACATGTGTTAGTTAGGTCATTTCTCACAGTTATAGTGTTGGTGTTGGTTGTATCTGACATGATGTTAGCTTGATTATATGTTGCTGCGACGGGTTTCCCAAAAATTATGGCTACAAGGATAAAAGCTTTCTATTTGGAGTGCAATGAATGTCCGTTTAAAATACTTGGCATATTTATAACAGAAAGTCGCAAATAGCTTAATTAGCTGTGGCTGATAAACAGTTAAACTTCATTTCAAATGACTAAATATAAAATCTAATAAAATGTAAAGAGATGTGACTGCTAAAAAATGTTTTTTGGTAGGTTTTTGGTCACTGAGAGGTAAAAAATAATTAAATATTTTAATTTTTTCCCAGTCAGTACGTAATGTTTAGCATTACTATGACTTCTGTTTTCCTGCGGGAGTAGCTACCATTAGGGGCATTTAATGGACTTAGTATTTAGAATACAGTATCAGGATTCAAATAAATAATTGAATACATTACAAAATACTGTACATTTTAAAGCAGGTTTTCAGTATTCTGTAACTAAATACATTTACAAAATATTCTACCCAACACTGTTATCCACTTACCGTTATCGAGGTAAACTGCTCAATATACTGCAATATTGATTTTAATGATACCGCCCAGGCCTAATCCCCAGATAAAGAGGTATCAAACGATAAATGGAACAAAAGACAAACATTAATTCTGAACTGAACAGTGCAAAGAGTACAGTACAGAGATATGGTCGTGTCTACGGGTGTTGGTGAGGAGTCGAGCAGCCACATCTTGCACAAGTTGTAAATGGTGCTAAAGGCCTGATGTAATACGGTATAGAGGGCTGTGTAATAGTACAAGCTTGAACTGACAAAGGCGTGAATTGTTTTTTCCAAGTCAGTACAGCTAAGGAATCTTTTTGACTTTATCTAACAGATGGAGCTAAAAAAACTGGTCCTGATCAGTCTATTTGTCAATTGAGTGTAAGAGTACTGTCCATTTTCCCTTTGAGATTCCTCATTGCATGGTGGAGGTGGTTCATCAGAGATGCAAGATCAGACGATACATTCTTCTACACTATATGATTATGATCGTACTTCACTATATAGCTTCACACATGAGCTACAAATTTTGAAATAATAATTGAAAATGAAGTTTCATAAAAATAACATTTGGCACTTAGAACTTTCTGAGGATATTTTCATGTTGTAAATAACCTAAAGACACGGAAAATCATTAGCTGCATTACTTTTTACTCATCGATCTAAAGCTTTCTTGTAACCTTTGTCCATTTATTGAGAAACAGATAAAACAGATGAAGTATATATCATATTGATTCTTAGTCAACTTCTCCTTTTTATTTTATTGCTACTTTGCTGCAGAGTCAAATTTCATTACACCCTTTGGATCCATGTAATAGCACAAACTCATCTTTGTGTCTCTAATAAAGTGATTACTTAGAGTGAGAAAAGGTCTGAAATGCTTCTTTCATGGCTTCTGGCTTGTAATTTCTTGAATTATTGGGAAAATATGAGTGACTGTAGTGTCAGAGAAGGGTGTATGTGTTTTTTGAAAACTTCTATAGCTCGCTGACCTTTTAGAGAAATAGATTGTTTTTCTGTTTGATCATGTACTTTATATAGACTCCATTTCTCTCAGTTCTGTTGTAAAGCATTATTGATCCTTGATAGTTTCATTACTTCATTTGAATGCTAAAACAAAATTTATATTTCAAGAAAAGAAAAGCAATGAAAAATATCATGTTTCTCTGTTATTGGATTTTTATGATTAATAAATGTTATGTTAAAGGATAAAGAACGTTATTTACCAATGGCGACGCTAGCAGTTTGAGCTCTGGACCTTCCACATGCAGACGGTTCCTTGATTACTGCATCTTCTATTAGTGCTTCCAACTGAATGAAAATGTTTTGAAAAAACGCCTAAATAACCACAGACTTATGCTATTAGTGCAGAGTATATAGTAGTTTTCTCACAGCAGGGTATGCAAGATTCCTGCTGATCGAAAGGAATTTTAACTTTACCTCTGAGGATACTTAAGGGTGTGCAGGACTCTCTGATATTCTAAAATGTATTTTTTTAAATGGATGTTGTAAACCACTATCAACATAAATATTCAAGATATTAAAAAGCCTTTGTCAAGATGCTATTGATTATTCAGCTATTCAGCTTACATGCATCATGTTCGAAAATGCAATTTTATGGGAGAAGAAAGTTGGTTAATCATGTACAACATAAAAAGGCTTATTTTCAAAGGGAATACTGTTGATTTTGAAGCTTGAACCACCTGATGATACAGCTGTTTTTGAAAGAAAAACAAATCTGTTAAATATACTGAGTTTAAACTACTTTCAGTCTGGTAAACTCAATAGAACAATAAAATAGAATAAGTGACTCATAAAATGGAGAATATAATTGATTCTGCACCAATTGCCTGAATAGTTTTTTACTTCGTTTTTATTTATATCTCTTAAACTTTTCATTTTTTACATTTTGTATTGACCTAAAAGTAGTGCATAAAAATAAAATGAAAAAAAAGAAATTTATATGAATTGCAAAATATATTTAAAAATGTATTAATGCAAACGCATTTAACCAGTCTTTACTCTGATACCTTAAAATCTAATCCAGTGCTTCAGAGAAACTAAATTGTAAATAGAATTTACTTTTGTGTATTCAATTCATTATAAATCCAAATATTAGAGCAAAGTTCTCAAAGGTTTGTTAGACAACTTTAGTGAACAAAACAGCATAATGACGACCACTGTACAAGACACTAGATGGGTTAAGAACATGTAAGATAAAAAACCAAAACAACGGTCTTTAGAAAGGGATTGGTATTATTTCAAATTCTTTTGTCTAACATACTAACACTGCAGATCAACCTAAACCCCTAGTCAAATTCAACAGAATATACAAATACTTTATTAATACCAGAAGTAATTTAAGTGTTGTTGTAGCTCATACTAATCACATTTCTTTTAGGAGTTGTTGTGAACACTAACGGCTGTGGACAGGAAGGATCTCCCGTAGTGGTCTGTATTCCAGCAAAACTGCAGAATTCTCTAACTGAAGACTCTCTTATTGTATGATAGCCTTATGAAGCGGATAATCAGAGAGATCCATGATGTCCGTGAGTTTATGAGAAATCCTTCTTTGCATCATCATCTCCAGAGGTTCCACAGTCATCCCCAAAACAGAACTAGCCTCCTTTCATCAGGTTGTTAAGCCTTTTTTTGGTCCCTGGCTCCGATGCTGCTACCCCAACTAATGATGGCAGACGAGATTACACTCTTAACAACTAACTTGTAGAACTCTTTCAGCAAGTTGCTACAAACCTTGAAGGACCTAAATTTACTCAAGAAGCACAGTTTGCTTTGTCCCCTCTTGTAGACAACTTCACTGTTTACTCTCCCATCCAGTCTGTTGTCAAGGTGACCTCTAAGGTATTTATATTCCTCAATTACCTCCACTTATCCACCATTATGCAAACAGTGTTTTAATTCTACAATCATCGAATTTGTTTTGTAACCATGTCAGAACATGGTGGTGGAGGAATCAGGTAGCTGGAGTCCATCTCTTTAACAAGAACATGTAAGCTGGTCAGAAGTAATTAAGTGATTCTAGAGCTCAGTATAGGCCAAGCCTTTTAGAGGCTGCAGAAGACTTCTAACAGGTAAACAACCTTAAAAATATAGCCAGAGCTACAGTACAATTCTTTAGATAAGTAGTTTTCTAACTTCTCAGCTTCTGACCCACAAAGTAAAAACGTTAGATGCCTGTGACCCCAACTCTTTGTTGAGTGTACAAGTGGGGTCCCAACCCCATCTTGGGGAAGTACTGCCTTTGATCAAAGCATACTTGTGTTTTAAGATAAAAACCAAAATTCAATTTAGAATCCATGCCAGTACTTGAAAAATAACATGTATTATCTTGAGCTGGTTTTACAAAAACAAAAAAGCAAAAATGTTACTCTTTAGACGTCCGAAGCTGATTTTTGGTGGTGTAAGACTTGCTGCATTAGAATTAAAGCTTCTTCTGCAATGTATTGACTCACAGAAAGTGAACACGAAAGCACAGTACACTAAATCATTTTCTCTGATTGAAACAAAGGTTTTAGACCTGGTATATTTCTTCTTTTATATACACTATTACATACACTGCTTTGTTTAGTTTGTTGTAATACACCATTTTACATGAAAATGTAGAGTCAAACTCTACTATTAAAATGTATCTATTTAGTATATTCAGCTGCAACGATTGGGTTAAGTTTCTCCTTTATTAATTCTCTTTTAAAACTCAGGTCTATGACAACTGCCACCATCCTTGTTACTGTTGGTAACATTATAGAAACTAATTAGTTTGTTGCAGCATGTACTTTGTGAACCTTGAGCCCTTTTCATAACACATTTGAAGCATAGACTTTCCCAATCCTACAGCTATATGTTGGCATAGATTCATTGCTCTTTTGTTCTGTAATCAGACAAGGCTGCTTGATGTCGCTACTTTTTTGTTAGATTGTTCATTAAAAAAAATACAGCTGACCGTTACGTTCAGATTATCAGGTACTGTTACAGAAAGGCTTGAGGGTAGCGGAAAGCTAGGGAAAGCTGTAAGCGCAAACACTGATGACATGTATACACATGGTCCCTGTTGTTTTCTTAAAATAACCCAGACAAGCGAAATCCACCAGGTAGAATCAGTGGGTAGCCCGATCTGTGCTTTCAGCACACAATACAATTGAAAAGAATCTTCAAAAACCACTCCGGTCTTGTTTCTCTGTTCTTAGCCCTTTCTCTTCCTCTCATACACCTCAAAGACTCTAGTGACTCACAGCCATTTTAAAACAATCCAGTGAGAACTGTGAGGAAGAACAAATGGATAAAAGCATAGTGCCACAGATTAACGTGACAGTGTGCAAGCAGACTCTCAGGATGATTGACAATAAGGAGGATCAGTAGTTTACATGATCCACCTGGAAGAAAAAGATCCTCCACAACACCTTTAATAAACTTATCGGACTTAAATTAACATTTACTCAATTCTCACTAGTTTTAATACTCACAAAATTCAAACCTTCGTAGATTTTAAAACATAAAAATATTAACATGCCACAGCGTCTTTGTCCACGCGGGTGTGTCATTTTCCATTGAGGTTCTCTGTGCAGTGTCTGTTTCCGAGTGAGGAACATAGTTATGGGTTGTTGTTTGTGCTGTTTTCTCTTCTGGACGAAAAGATTCTTATAACTAGACATGATAAATTTGTCAAGCGCAGGAGAGACAACATGGAGGAGATTGACAATTTCCTCCAATCAATCAAGACGCAGAACACATTGCATGTTACGCTATATAGAAAGCATGTAAATTATACTATAGAAGAATCTATAAAACAGCTTCACACTCCTTTCATGTGGCATCTATTTTCCGTTTAGCCTCGTCTTTTAAGCTTATATACCTTAAAAATTGAGGTAAAAAATGTTCTTTATTACTTACTTCACAAGTCTGCTAGGATTAATTGACAAAAAAATTCTGCAAACTTTTAAGTGACTTTTATGGATACCCACATTGTTTAAACCAAATCATACAACTTACTAACAATACTACTAATACTATAGATATGTATGTAAACTCAGTATTTGAGCAAATGAAAATAATTTTGTAAATCCTTGCTGACCTAAAAAAGTAATTTGTTTTCTTATATTTGTCAGTAAGGAAAATAAGATCTTATTTATTTTTATTATCTGGTGTTATCTGTATGTTGAAAATTAGATGCATGTGTTGAGTGAGTGTTGATAGGACTTTTCTATGCACATTAAAAACCAATCCAGAGAGAACATGCAATGTTTTATTTTTAGAAAATCACCTTCAATTTTTTTCCATCTTTTCATTTTCTCAACTGTCTCTTCATATCTTCCTTTCTGCCCCACTGCAGCCTCAGATAACCAAGTGTAATCATGTGCAATGAACCTAAATGGGGCAAGTGAAAATTCACACCACTAAGTATCTGAAAATAAGCCGCCAGGAATATGTTGTTTTCCATGAGATAGTTAAACCAACTGGAACTGTAAGTTGAACCAACAGTTGCCTTTGTTTTCTGAGGCTGAATTCAGAATTACAGTTGGCTTGGCATCAAGTAGGACGAGAAAAAGCTCTCGACAGAGAGTGTCTTTGAAACAATCTTTCCAGGAAATATTTTTATTTGCACCTAAAACATTGATTTGCATTAACAGTTATTTTAAAACATTGCTGGCCACTGCAGTTTTATGGATCAACACAGTCAGATATTTTATGAACTTTGGTATTCACAGATTTACTCATTTTGATTTCTCAGTCAAATTTGAGTATGAGGGTCTAGTATATTGATCAGGAAACATAACTAACACTACTTCATCTGTGTAACTTAAATGTTAGAAGTTTGCCTTTTTGATGGTACTTCACACCCTCCCAAAGGAGAAGTCATCTTGCCTTTTATGCCCCCAGGCTGCTGAAGGTGTGATATCTCATAGTTCAGGGGTATCCTTTTATCACATGTTTATGGTCAATTTCCCTCTGTCATGATTTATTCCCTTCTCACAGAAGACTTAACTGTTCTCACTCTTCTGCTAAAATGGCTGCTGTCATACTCTGCCTGGGTTCAAGCAGATACAAGAAAAGAAGAGTCACATATATGTTTGTTTTATTGAATAACTGACAGAAACCAAAAAGACTGTCTTCAGTTCATATTTGTTAGAAAATGTTTTTTATGTTGAATAAGTAGATAAGTGTAGAAAAAAAACAAAAAACGATTTTTCTTAAGTTGCATCCATGTTTGTGTCATTTACTGAAATGGTCAGAAGATTACACTACACCAAAAAACTATCATTTATATGAATGTCAGAATCATTTGGCGTCTTTTAATTACACATTTCATCTCCCAAGAGAACACTTCTGCTTTGTGTTTAATGCAGTATAAAAAATATAAAAAAATACTAAAATAGCCTGCAAATTACTTTTTGTTACATTTAAAGCTGTAAGAAATCAGTTTTAGAGCACAATACTTAATGTGACTTTGAATTACTTCATGATGATTATTCATGCACCAGTCAACCCAAAACAATTAAATGTAAATTTAAACAGTGTGAACACAGGCCAAAATTAGTTTGACATGTCTGAGCAGATATTGTTTTGAGTTAGCATCACCTTTTGCCTGACTCGCTCCAAAGACTGCAATATATTATCTATAAACAGAAGGATATGTGCAGCACAAAGGTTGGGGGCGATGATTACAGCCTTAGGAAAATGACAAACCAGCGGTCTGATTTCATATCTGTGTAAAACACCTATAATCCTACTTGGCACTTTAGAAAAGAAAGAGACTACTTCCCTCCAAGGTGCAGCCTGGTAAGACTTGGCAAGTGGTACAGTTTTAAAATCTTACTTGTGCAACACTTTTCTGAGTTTTGTTGGAGACCCTATATTCTTTGATAAGATGGACCTTAAGGAAAAAAAATAAGCCTGCGCATGAACACATAAGCTAACTTTTAGACTTATATATCCAATACTCCCAATTCAGTCTTTCAGAACTGAAGAAGCCTCTTGAACGAGAGACAAAATGTTTTCAAGATAAGAAGAAAAGTCCAGTTGCCTTCATTTAAACGCTTAAGAACACATAAGCTAGTTGTACAAAGCAGTTGAACCGAAACCGTATGCCCAATAATCAGTTATTTTAAAAGTAAATGCTAATGTTTCTGAGGTTAATGTGTTTCTGACATTTGAGTATCTGCAAAATGCCATTTTATGATAAATTCTGGATTGATGCAGTAGACTAATTGTCATGATCCGTCCCTGTCTGTGTTGTTTATTCCTCCTTGTTTCCTCCCAGTCTGTTTTAGTTACTTAGTCCTAGTTTGTTTCACCTGTTGTCTTATTAGTCCTCCCTGTGTTTTCTGCCTCTGTCCAGGTGTTCCACGTTTCCCACTTACTCCTCCCAGGATCAGACATCCCCCCCGGATCAGTGAGGTTTGCTGAGCGGAGACTGGGGCTTCTGGGGAGTACGGGAGGAGACGGTTTGGCTGAGAGCGAGCAGGCAGGTAGAATGCTGCACAAGAAGCTGACTGTGATGGAGGTGAGTAATCCACTTGGAAAACAGCTGTCAACTTGGAGGCTTGGACTGGTTGCTTCAAACAAAAACCTGAAGACAACAGAGGACTGAGAATCACAGGAGACCACGAGAAACTTGGATCTAGAAATACCTGGGAAACAGAGCTGATGGTACCTACCGGTACATCCAAGCCTTGTTCCCAGGTATTTCTAGATCCAAGTTTCTCGTGGTCTCCTGTGATTCTCAGTCCTCTTGTTGTCTTCAGGTTTTTGTTGAAGCAACCAGTCCAAGCCTCCAAGTCTGACAGCTGTTTTCCAAGTGGTTTACTCACCTCCATCACAGTCAGCTTCTTGTGCAGCATTCTACCTGCCTGCTCGCTCTCAGCCAAACCGTCTCCTCCCGTACTCCCCAGAAGCCCCAGTCTCCGCTCAGCAAACCTCACTGATCCGGGGGGGATGTCTGATCCTGGGAGGAGTAAGTGGGAAACGTGGAACACCTGGGAGCAGAGGCAGAAAACACAGGGAGGACTAATAAGACAACAGGTGAAACAAACTAGGACTAAGTAACTAAAACAGACTGGGAGGAAACAAGGAGGAATAAACAACACAGACAGGGACGGATCATGACACTAATAAAGCTCTCCTGTGATGTGGAATCACCTGTTGTGCTTTGAATTAAACCCAGGATGGTGCACATTCTGGAAGCTTGCACATAAGGCCCTGAAAACCTGATCTTGAAATTTAGCTTTTACATCACAGCACTCTGTGCTTTGAGAATTAGTGATCAGTAACGCAAGCCTTCTTAGAGGTAAGGGAATTCAGGCCCTGATATACAATGTTATTTCAGCCAATAACCTCCTAGTTGTATCATTGTGGTTATTTACAGGTAAATTGAATAACAAAGATTATTTCTTTATATCTCTTGTTAATGGTCGTGATGCATTAAACTGCAAGTGAGCGCAGGGAAAATGGGTAAGGCATGGATTTGAGTGAGTTTGATTGGAAAAACATTGTGATTTCAAGAAAACTGGGAGAGAGTATCTCCAAACTGTAGTTCTACTGAGGGATTCCCACTTTGCCATGGTCACCATCTGTCCAAGTGATCCAAGGCATGAAAAGTGATGAACCTCTAACAGGGTCATACATCGTCATGGCTCATTGATGCATGCGAGGAGTTAAGGCTGGTCCAACAGACGAGCTAAAGTAGCTAAGAATACTGAAAAGGAGGGTACATGGATATTTTGCTGGCATAGCCTTAGATATATTTACAGTAATATTCAATAAATTAGAATTTGCATATCTGAGCCCCATTTGTCAGATTATAAGTAGGCTACCTTTTGGCGGAAAAAAATTAAAAAATAACAAACCTTTAAGAAGGTATTAAACATACATTTTATTGAGCCCACATTTCTATATTAAAATGTTTTATTGGTCTGATTTACATGCTCTAATCTTAATTGTGTTTTCATGTGCTGTAAGCAGAAATTTATTATGATTAACAGAAATAAAGACTTAAAATAGAAACATCCATTTGTGATAAATACATTTATAATGTGGGAAAACAAATAAATATTCTACTTTCACTTTCCTGCACTCTCCATTTCTAAAAGTAAAACTAGACTTTGTAAAATATCAAGATTTTTAGCAGAAATAAATGTGTACCTTGTTCAAATACATTGAAACAGTACTTTCCGCATAATAAATATTTTTTCGAGTCATTTATTCAAACATTGCCACCAGCAGATTCTGGTCTACTTATGATTCAGGTTTGTTTCTGAACAAAACTTCTAGATCTCTTTTTGGTACCACAAAATTTGCAGTTAAACTTTAAAATTTATAGCCATGAAGCTGAAAAAGTCTTATAGCACACAATATTTGCAGCATGTAGCGTAGTGTTTATTGAGAGAGAATGTAGACTATGCCCTCCAGCAATTTGAATATCTTTTTTTTTTCTCAAGTCCTTGAGCATAGTATTTCAATGTGTGCCCTGCAAATGGAGGACAAATTATACATTACATTCAAAACGCCTACATAGTTGTCACAATTACTGTACACTGCAGTAATTATATATAAAAATTTGCATACACATCACTTCTAATACTGTTATCGTGGATTTTTGTTTTTTCCTCTTTATGCACACAGCCAAAAACATGTTTCAGTGGCAGGAATGAACTACTATGTGGTACTGTGCAATATAAATTATTCTACCTTGTAGGCTTCTAGCTGCTGAGTTCCAGTGCATATTGAGGGGATAGGATGAAGTTAACCATATAAGAAAAAATAAGTTTGCCTTTTACATGTACCTACATTTTACAGTTTGACATGTTGCATTAATTTTACTTTCAGAACAAAGCTAATGCTTAGGAATGTGTGAGGTTGGGGGTTAATTTGGGCTTTGTTTGGAACAACCGGAAATGACAGTGTTATTGTGTTTTGTTTAGTCTTCATCAGTGGTGTTGCCCATATCATTGCCCATATCATTGCCCATGTCATTATTCTGAAAAAAATACAAAGTAGAGGAAAATTTAGGCCCATGGGAGTCAACAATGAAAGTCACCATGTTAGAGTTCTTGAACTGTGTACATCGAAATCCATTTTAATGCCTTTTAAGCGTAGTTGCTACGTTAGACTATTGTGTGATTAATTCACAGTAAAATTCGTACATATTGCACCTTTAACATGCTGCACATGGGGAACCAAGTGGCCATGGGGGCACCCAAAAAATCTGGCTCATGAAAAATCATAATGATTGTGGTAAAAAATATAACATAATAAATGTAAAAGTATGTAAATCTTGTTAAAAGATTAAAAACAAAAGTAAGATTTTTGATTGAGTGAAACAAGAATCTCCTGAGAATAGCGCTGTATTGAGAATTTTTGGTCTCCAAAATCTGACTTCTTTGAAACTCTCCTACAGTGAACTATCCTAATGAAAACCTAATTCAGTGTTAGACAGTCTGACCGTCTGACATTACCAATGTACTTTAATACTGTCCGACACATTTTTTTAAATCGCTGGACCTGTTGACTGATCTGCTTCTCCTCTAATCTTGTAATTATATTGCCATTACAAAAATAAAAAAAATATTGAAAAACAGCATGGTTGTAGAGTGTGACGGATATGCT
Source organism: Apricaphanius iberus (assembly GCA_028564705.1). Lineage (NCBI taxonomy): Eukaryota > Metazoa > Chordata > Actinopteri > Cyprinodontiformes > Aphaniidae > Apricaphanius > Apricaphanius iberus. Next base: position 370,483 of record JAPXFQ010001927.1, read on the forward strand.
GCATCTGTGCAACAAATTCTTGGTAATGTTGCCTGTGTCCGACAACCTTGAGACCAAAGTCTGCAGCGGATGTATCATTCTTAAAGCAGACTTTTTTGTGACAGATGGGATCTGAATAATTTTGGATAAAAAAATTAATTCAAAAAAGTCAGTTCGGTACTTGCTGTGTTTGAAGCTAAAAAAAAACAACCCAAAACAGCAGCAACCTGAAGTAAAAGTAATCTTGTTATATCCCTCCTTCATCCCGGAGGAATAAAGCAAAGCTTGCTAAATTATCAGCCATTTTTCTCTTTCTTCTTCTTCAGTTGTAGTCCACTACGTGTTTTCACACAAAACCTAAAGCAACTTTTGACGCCAGTCGAAAATGAGCGTTTTCTCTTCATCAAAATATGTCTTTAATATACACGGACATCATATGTTTCATCCAACTATAGACATGTTTCAAAACAGTATCAAATAATAATGTATGGCTCCATTAACTCTCATTCCTTTTTGTTTTTTCTTTTTGAGCTACTTTTATTGGGTCTATCTCAAATATATTGTAAAATATACAAATATTTTTCACATGTCACACTAACTAAAAGCATCTCTGTTCGGAGCAGCCTTTGAGTTACCAATTGATAATAGCTGTAATGTCATATGTTTCCATGTGTTATATGTTTTGTATCTCTAGTGTTGTATTTTACGCTTTTATCGTTGTTCTCCCTAAATCATGTAAAGCTCCTTGAATTGTCATGTTGTTTAAAGTGTGCTACACAAATAGGCCTTGCATTCCCTAGTAGCTCAAGAAATCTAGAAATGTGATCTAAAATGCACACATTGTTGAGCACTTAACTGAATATAATTTGGCTACAAAATAAAAGTGCGTATTGTGTGATGTTGTCTGCCGTTTTTCTTAAAGCTTAAAGATTTATTTTGTAATTTATGCCACTTGGTGCCTTATTTTTATTTGCTGGTTGTGATGGGTTTATTTTCATCCACCTGTATTCAGCATTTGCAGGGACTACAGGGGTTGGATGAAAAAGATCTGTCTATAAATTGCTGGTGATGTGGTTCATTTATTTATACTTTGCTAATTTATGAGCGCAAACACATTCCAGAGCACAAGCAAAGAAAAAAATTGATTGAGTGTGTGTGATATTTAAATGTTCACACCACAAATTATTTTTAATTCACTTTATTTATTTATTTATTTGTTCTAAATTCGTGCCTATTGGTCTTGTTGCACCCATTTGGTTTTTGCAGTTTATACCATGTTTATAAGTTTATACCATGGTATTGTTTTCTGACTCCAGAGCTGTAGTTAAGCAATAGGCAGAGCAAAACAGCTGCAAGAGTGGAGACAATTGCACTCCTGTGGATTTATCTTGTTTTCTTTAAGCTAATGTTGTTTATCATCTTGTCACAAAAGCCCATTGTTTTGTTGCAGTTATTGGGGTTTCTCAATCCTATCTGCCATATTGAAGGACTATATTTACAATGCAGAATTTAAAATTAGATGCTGCCTAGATATATTCAGTTAATGCTAGTAATGCCAGATAATGTGTATGTGTTGTATGCTTCAACTGTGATTAAAGTGTCCCTACACGTTCTGCTGTTACATTAGTTTTTAGTTTTTAAACTATAAAAACCTTTTCAGTAGAAAACTAACCTTTTCAGTAGAAAAATTGTCAAAGTTCAAGGCTGTTTCCTATTTAGCAAACACAAATTATTTTAAATTTTAAATTACCTAAAGAAAACAAAACAGTTATTAATTTAGTATATACATTTTTTTAAATACTGCTATAGCCAAAACGTTTTGTTTTGTTTTTGTGCGGAACAGCACCGTCTTCTTACATTCAAAGCTTATTCAGCCAAGCAAAAATTAACTTTGGATAAGAAAGAAACAATACAACGTAGCAATTATGGAGGGTGACAAAAGTAGAGATAAGGTTGCAAGGAATGTGCTGTAACTATGACCTACATTGAGTAAGTGCATCAAGAAAGAAGGACTAATTAATGGCTTAAAGATGGCTTCTTCTACTAAAACTGCCTTTGGGTGATTACTCACCTAAATGCAGAAAGTTACGTTGAGTCGACATGAAGTCTTAGTCTAACACATGCATGCTACATCAGAAGTCAGTTTTCATCATCTCATTAATTACAGCACTAATATAATTAGAATTATACGACTAATCTTAAGCAGTTGTGAAATGAACCAATTTGTCAGTATTTTTGAAGTGCTTAAATTAAAAATGTGTCTTTGCTCTTGGGTAGATTAAGTCCTACCCTGTTTGTGCTGGAAGGCATAGAGAGTTGAACAATATTCTATCAATTAGCAAAACACTCATTACAGTAGAATGTGGATTTCCCCCCCAACACCATTTTGGAAAAAAATATTTTTGGAAAATCCTTTTTGCCTGGTGGGGCATTTTATTAATAAAAACAAAAACAATATTGAGATCACAAAACTATTCTTTGCCCAAGTGACCATCCATCCATCCATCTAACCACCTTCTGCTTATCTTGCATTGGGTCGCAGGGGCAGCCACTTAAGCAGCCCAACTTACTTTCGGCAAAGCGAGCCAAACTCTGATATCGTTCATAGAGGAACCTAACAGCCCATATCAAGAGGCCTGGGACCCAGCAAGTCCCCAAAACACATGCAGACAGGTTGGGTAAACTCCCATTTACCCTCCAGCTCTCTGTTTTGGGTATAGAGCTGGTCAAGTGTTCCACAGCCAGGAAAAATGCATTTTTCCTCTTGGATCCAAGGTTAGACTGTCAGTTGACCCCTCCTATCCAAAACCCCTGTATAGACCTTACCAGGAAGGCTCAGCACCGCCTGTAGTTTGAACACACTTTTTAAATAGTTAGGCAAGGCAAGGCAATTTTATTAATATAGCACACTTTCAATACAAAGCAATTCGAGGCACTTTACATGATTCAGTTGTAAAGATACCAAATAGATGATAAAAGTATCAAAATTAAAGCAATCATTCCAAGCAGTCCTGCACACCGCCGTTTCTAAAAGGACTCTATCATGGTGGGTCCTGGTTCTTCCCCTTTTCTCCATCGTTCGTCTTGGATGGCCAGCAGAACGTTGTTGTCACAGTAGGATAAACTTGGTTATACTGTTTAAAATGGTAAATGGCTTGTACTAGTATAGTGCTTTATTTAGTCCCTACGGATCCTAAAGTGCTTCACACTACATTAAGTCAATCAACCATTCACACAAATTCACAAACTGGTGATGGCAAGCAAAATTTTAGCCACAGCTGCCATGGAGCACACTGACGAGGCAGGGCTGCACTGACACTGTTGCCACTGGGCCCTCTGACCACCACTAGTAGACAACAGGTGAAGTGTCTTGTCAAAGGACACAACGAGGCAGGGTTTTAGGAAGTTATTATATACGAGTCTAGAGCTTGTGCGACTTGTCTCTCTCTACTCGCAACCACACACAGCCACCCAGCCAGACACAGTGTGTCTTCTGTGTAGTAACAGTTAACGTATTGCCTGGGATTTTATTTACTATTAAGCTGCTTTCACACTGTTTCTAATCAGGTCATGTATGTTGGCAAATAAATAAAGCACATGACTCCTGTCATGTAAGCTAAATCTGAAGTGATTCATTTCACTGGTAGATTTAGATCAAGAATGATTTTCATCAATGACGTTTATGGTAAGAAATCCGAGGCATCTCTTTAAAAAATAACAAGCTGATGTAGAAAGAGTATCATTTAAAATACATCAGTGTTTTCATTTACATTATATCGCAAAATAGTATGCTGAAATGTATTTATACCCTGCTCCATAATTAATGGAAACATTTTTATTAGCAGCAGTTTAATACTCTTGATCAGCATTTTGGATGTTACTAATTACATTTTTATCATTAATCTTAAATTTTTTGTTGTAAAATGAGATGCCAGTCTTGGAGGTGATATTTTTCGCCTCGCAAGGCGAGAAACTCGCCATGTGCGGTCTCTGTGAGCTGTCTGCTGAGCTAAAATATTCATGCGGCCAATAAAAACGCGGTCTCCGATCACATGATTCCATGATGGCAGCCCCCGTTCCATACCTCAGAAAAAGGAATGACAAGAAGACCAAGATGGATATGGAGGAAATGCTGCTACTCATTTTCTTGATGAAGCATCGTCGCATCAAATAAACAGGTATAGTCTGGCAAAATGGCAAGGCAAGGCCAGTTTATTTGTAGAGCACAATTCATACACAAGGCAATTCAAAGTGATTCACAGTTGCATAAATTAAGAAAACAGATAAATCGGAAAAAATGTCCACAAGTCTTTATCTTCTCAAATTTCATCTTCTCCATGGGCTGCCATCTTGCAATCATGTGATCGGAGACCGCGATTTGATTGGTCACTTTAATATTTTAGCTCAGCAGACAGCTCACAGAGACCGCATACGGTGAGTTTCGCGCCTCGCGAGGCGAAAAATGTCAAACCTGTTTGAATTTCACCTCAGCGCCTCATGAGGCAGAAAAATGACCAAAAATTAGCCGCACACAGTGAGCTATCTGCTGAGCAAACGGCCTCGAATGACAGTTAGCTCAGCAGATTGCTCTCGTGTGCGGCAGGCTTTAGGAATGTTTTCCAAATGCTTGATCCTTTTTGTACACTTATCATATTAAGAAGTAGAAGCCGTAACATCCATCCATCCATATTCTGAACCGATTACTCCTCCAGGGGTTGCGGGGGGGGGGAGGGAGGGATGGGGGCTGGTGCCTATCTCCAGCTGTCAACGGGCGAGAGGCGGGGTAAGAAGGCGAAACAATGCATGGAAATTTTTTGCCTTTGGTGCAGATGTTCCTATATAGTACATATTTTTAAAGACTTTTTCAAGGATTCTCTGACGAGTTTACATAATGAATATTTTAAATCCTGCAACTAAAAAAATATTTGTTCTTACAAAAGGGAAAATGAATATGAAGATACATAGTGTGTTACTGTAAAATGCAATATTGAATATGTGACCAGCTGAAGGATAAAAAAAAGAAACAGCAGAACGCTATACCACTCTGTATTAAATCATGTGTAAGAGATTTAATATGAGACTCATTGATTTCTCTTATTGATTCTGAAACCTAGCTCCAAGTGATGGATGCCTGACAGGAATATCTGAATACAGAAATGAAGTGGCAGACGGAAAGGATATGATCATCATGCACAACATGACTTTCCTCACTGGGATATGCTTAGTCTTACCCATACCGCTCCACCAGTACCAGAGCCATAATCCATTTCGTTTGATTGCGCCTCACTGACAAATAAATAGAAGCCTAACAGGCGAGAGCGTGAGGGTGAGGACCGTGATGCAACTATGTAGTGAAAATGCAATGTGGGTACTGCATAACTGATAAACAGAGCCATCTCAATTGTGCCCTTTGAAGCGGTACAGTGATAACTGGATTATCGCCAGACAATCTGGCTCCATTACAAATGAGCCACCCTTATTCAGAGCTGCAGATGCAGGGCCACAATGACTTTTGAACAGGATCACTTGTCTTTTTTCTTTCTTTCCAATGCAGTGTTTATTGAAGCATGGGGGTTTCCATATTCTGACGGTGTAGGGAAAATACTCCAGCCTATGTCTTCATTGGGGAAAAATTATGCTCAGGACAATATTTATTGACCAATGTCTTGTTCTAATGGTTACTGAGTCACATTATGTCTTCTTACTGTGTCTTAATAGTTCATAATTTTCGCTTGGGGGCTCACAAAAGCTAGTTCTTTTCAAAGATGTAAAGTCTCTGAGGTGGATGCCTAAGATTATTCACCACTTCCATGTGTTTTTACCATATTTGGCTATTTCTTTTTACATTGGTGGATAAAAAAGCAATATATTTTAATGCCTAGCTATTAAGCGGATAGGCAACAGTAAATGGCGTTGGGATGTAAAGTCTATGAGGTGGATGCCATAAGATTATTCACCACTTCCATGTTTTTTACCATATTTGGCTCTTCTTTTTACATTGGTGTATAAAAATACAAAACATATTTTAATGCTTAGCTATTAAGCGGATAGGCAACAGTAAATGGAGTAGAGATAGTGTTTGGAATTCAGGAAAGCTGTGCATTTTGGCATAGATTCTTTAACTTTCAATGACCCAGTAAAACTATGCTGGAGCATTTTCTTCTTTTTTTCTGTCATGATTTTCTGCACAGCTTTAGGTGAATGAATATACCATCCGTTTTCATGCCATAATATCAAGAAATCAAAAAAGGGTGTGAATTAATTTAGTACCAGACCTGAAAGAAGAAACATGTCAGAATAACAAGGATTATCTCCCTTGACCATTATACTTGGTACATAACAGAAACAGGAGCTAACTTGCCTTTAATAATCTTCTTATTTGTAGTTATAAGCTCTTCTTCTGGGTGAAGGCATGTACGTTTTCGAGTTTCGAAAGCTTCAGATGCTTTCATATAATATCAATGTTCATATGTATATTGTGCCCCTAATTTATAGTTTTTCTTTTTCTCCTGTCCTCCACATGTGCTGTTTGATGTGAACTCTTTAATCACCTTAAAAGGTAAGTGTCTTTTTTTTTATTCATTTTAGCTTTCATCAGTTTTCTTAAAACCCTCAGTTCTGGACACCAAATCAAACCAGCTTCTTAGCTGTTACTATAAAAATCCAGATGCTGATTAGGTAAAATAAGGAAAATACCAACCTTTCTCACTGAAACATTGCACTTCCTGTTCTGAGGGACCGAGGGTTGAATGACATGGGTAAATGCCCTCAATATCTTGTTCAGTGTTGGTATGTGATGACAGCCATGAAATATTAAACAGCTGCAATCCTTGTTGCGGAAGTTAATACACCTATATATATATATATATATATATATATAATGATAAGCTGTTTTCGAATTGCGTCAGAAAAAGACGGCAGCAGTGTTGTTGAAGGTATGTAAAATTTAAACCATATTTACCGCTATTGTTGCTTGTTTTCCTAATGCTTTTGCATGCAATGCTTTTCTACCAAATATATATTTTTGTTTAAGAAATTTACAAAAATAGTAAAACACAGTGGCTTGAACAAGTAACTTTATCTGATTACCTGTATGGAAATAGTAACGCGTTAGATTAGTCGTTACTGAAAAAGTGATCATATTAGGAGTAACGTGCTACTAAGTAACGCGTTACGGGCATCACTGTCCACAGCCTGATGTCAACTTCCGCCATGCTACCACAGACACACCCTCTTTCTTACATCTCCCACAGAAGGTTTCTTCACATCTTCTGTGGGAGATCATGTGCCTCTCCCCCTCGCGCTCATCCTCCATACTTGGTCCTGCCCCTCCTTGCCTCCTGGCGCTGCCCACTATGGTAAAAATTTTCAGATGGTGTCTGGGGGCGGGATAATGCTTTTTCATGGTGATCAGTACTCCTTAAATAGTATGTAAGGAGACTTGAGAAGAAATGTTCTATCTAACTCTCATATCAAACTCATAAATTTGACTTCACAAATACTACCACCCATGTAGTTGCAAAAACATGAAAAACTATTTAGAAAACTGACTAAAGTTATTCCACAAATCTTAGAAAACCATGTTGTCTTCTTAAGCCTGTGACAGGCCTAAGCTTGTCTTCTTATGGCAGCACTGTTTCCTTCTAACAGAAATACAGAAGTCTAAATTGTGTTGATGTGCTATCTCATTAAATTCACAACAACAAAAAGGGACCACAGAGAGCCACGTAGGCAGAGACCCTCTGTTGCTTCTTGTTTTCTGTATTTATGGTTGATTTAAGGAGAATTCCAGCAGTCAGTCCTTTTAATCAATGCTTGTTTGTGCGACAGCCACAGGTTAGGTCGTGTCAGGACGGGGGTTGATGTTTTATCGCAACTTTTACTAGCCGGTAGAGTTTTCAAAGGATTCTTTTAGATGGAAAATGATTCGTTCTGATTTAATTTGTACTTGACAACAAAAAGCATTGCTGTGGTGCAAATTCCCATTGAATCATTGAATTGTGCTGTTAGTTTTGACATCTAGTGTATTTCACACATCATTCTTTGACAATTTACAGATCTGATATGTAACAAAGTCTAATGGAACCAATTCAGACGAGACAAACTTTGAAAAGTTATGATAAGCAGTGCTGGGAAAATTACCATGTTCCATTTGTTTTTCCACTTGCTGCTTTTTTGGTCTCCTGTTGTAAAGATATGGGTACTATTTTAGGTCATTACTAGTCTTCCATCACCTCATGTGAGGTTGGCAGTTATTAGTGTACTGAGCTACTCTATTGGATTTTAATGTCTCTGCAGATTTGCTTTTGTTCTAGGTATGAATTGTCCAACACATTTTCTGAAAATCAGAGAACTCGCCACTCGTCACTAGCCCTTTGCAAGTCATTCAACATATTTAAATAGAACAGAATTTTTAAAGTTCAGATTTATGTATTTTGACCTCCTTAAATGCAACACCATGACACACCATTTATCTGGGATCTATAATAGAAAACAAAATATAATAGACAGATGACGGAAACAAAAAAACCCAAAAACTTTTTTTAAAGTTTTAATACATCTTGAACTTGTTCACATTTTGTCACATTTTAAACACAAACCTCATTTACGGATATTAAATGAAATACCAACACAGGCTGGTATGCAAGGTCTTTATTTTTAAAATTATGAATGAGATTGTATGCATTTGTATTCAGATTCCTTTGGTCAGTACTGTGTAGAACCATCTTTACATCAAATTTTAGCTGCAGGTTTTATAGGACACATCTATACCAGCTTTTAAAGTAGTTCAAGCTTTGTCAGATTGAATAATTGGCGTGTGTGAGCATCAGCTTTCATGTTTTGACATTCTCAGTTAGTTTTAGGTCTGTATTTTGACTGGGCCCTTTAAACACATTGATATGTAAATCTAAACAGTATGTTTACAATTGCTGTGCCGCTAGAGAAGTGAATCTTTGCTAAAGTCTCAAGTAATGTGCAGCCCTCTAGCAGGTTCTCTTCCAGGATTGCCCTGAACTCTATCCATGATCCCATCAACTCTGAACAATTTCCCTGAAGTGAAGTATTAGTTTTCTTCCACACAGCATATTTCTTTTAGGTCAACAAGTTTTGTTTCATTTCCTTTTTTTTATTTTTATTTTTTATTTTTATTTTATTTGAACAAAACGTTTATTTCTCTATGTTTGCTGTGTCCCCTACACAGCAAACATAGCTCAATTTATGATATATATCAAGAGAACATAAAGACTTGCAAAAATACAAATGTAAAAATCCTAACAGTTCAGCATTTCTAGTTGTGTTATTGTTGATATTGTACTTCTTCAATTTACCTGAGTTGAAGTTAAAAAAGTTAATGGAGAACCTGTGACAGATAACAGACAATGTTTTGAACCCTTTTACTGGTGCAGCTTTGAAAAAAAAAAGATTATGGACAGATAATGAGGATGCTACATACTTTTAAGTTCCTTACAAGTCGTCTTGTCTTCTGTGGTGCGACTGGGATACCACACTGAGATGTAGCACAATGACAAGATGCTGGAATATACTTTTTTTGTTTCCTCTGGAAAATAGGTATTTCTTAGGGAAATGTCAGTAGTATTCTTAGAAAACAGAGGGTAAATGCATTGGAGGATGATGGGTTAATGAGATGGCGTCAACTCATTTCATGTTTACGAAACTTGTTTATGACCTATAACTCTATAAATATAAGTTCAAAAATCCTTCTGATATAGTAATTTGTTTTAACTTTGCTCTTGTTTATTCTTTGCAAATTAGGCTAAACTCACGAGTGAAACCATTTGCCAGTTTGGTTGAATATTATTACTTTCTTATTATACATATTGTAAGTTGTCATAAATCCCATTTGGGGGCTTTTTTCTGTTCCTGGTATATCAATCTCCTATACTGGGCCATGTCTAAAGTAAAGAAATACACAGACTGCCAATTTCTTGTCAGTGCATTGAATCAGTAGAAGGGGGTTCCTGAATGGCTTCCCTTGGATTTGAGGCTGCTGCTCCTCTTTTGTATGCAAGGGGCTCCCGGAGGGGAAAAGTATATTAAGTTTGTTTTGAAAGTGATGATTCCATTAGATGAGAGTCAGTCATCTAGTTTAGTGCTGACTCTGGCAGAATGCCTGATTCAAAATTCCTTTCTGGGCAAGTAAGATGGAGCCGAGCAGGATTTAAAGGAACCTAAAAATCAAATCATCCAAACTGTGAATGATATGAAAAGCTGTATTTCACTGCACTAATAATTCTGATAAATATTTGAAATACCTTAATGTTCAACAGCAGTGTGATTTTTCATTGCATGCATTCAGAATTTGGCATGCACTGTTTTGTCTAAGTTTATATTGTATTTTCTAATCTTCTCCACTAGTTTGTGATGTGGAAAAGTGCTAAAGCCTGTACTGGGTTCCAGCTGTCTGTGTCTCTTTGATATAGTAATCAGGTTGCATGACACTGTGTTTAAGCCAAGGAATAAACAAATTAATAAACATTATGCCGTAACAACAATTCAAAGGTTCTTATTGCTTTGTGTCAGAATCTAATTAAAATCCCTTTTCGTCAGTGTTTTGCATTCATTATTTGTGCATTTCTGACCTTTTTCCCCACCAACAGCCAGCCGCTTTCTTGATTTGTGCTCTGAACTTGCATTATAAAAACAGATTTATCCATGGTCTTTGTTTTGCTGTTGATTTGCATTGCATATATAATGGATTAGTAAAACAAAATGGGGTCCTTATGGTCTCCAAGGGCCCATATGATCAGCCTGTCCTTTCAGGCAAATCCATCCCTTTGCCAATTTAGTCCAGACCAAAATTACATATTATAACACATTCAAGCTTTGGATTTAATACAACCAAGAAAATAGCTTATGCAAAGTATAGCTCTACATCCATAAGAAAAATCAAGAATATGGCTTTCGTTATTACAGAAAAAAACAAGACCATAAAAAATACGCATTCAGTCAATAAACAGCCAAGCAGTGGTGGCTAGGACTCAAAATACAAAGTATAGGAAGTGCATATAATAAAACACTTCACCTATAAATCATGGCCAAGGCCTACATTGTAAGAGTAACTGCTCCTCTACAGCCTCATCTCCTAACTCTTCTGTTAAAAAAAAGGAAGCACTGTAAATTTGACATGTTATGAGTCAGCACAAAAGAAAAGCCATGAAATAAAACAGGTAAGGTGTGAAGAAAGATCCCGTTCACATCTCACCTTTTCCACTTGTCTACCTCTACCCAGCTTAAACAACTATTATGAGAGTATATCATATGGATACAAAAGGATTCTCATGGCCAGTTTTTAAAGTAGTACTTTAAAAAAATGTAATGTACCTTTATTTGGCTGATATATTCATTAAAACTTCACAGTCCACTTGACTGATTTGATTTATTTTTGTTCTACTGATTTTTGTTCTTCAACATTTAAAGCCATTTCCAAGCCAATATTCACAACACTTTCATGCATTCTAGAAAGTCTCACCTTTATGTTGGAGAGGCAAGACTGTTGGAAAAAAAATCAAGAGCTATCCTGTTAGCAGTTTGTTCTTGTCAGAAGATCCCAAGTTGAAACTTTGGGGACACCATCCCAAAGCCACAGAAGATAATATTATTTGTCACCATCCCCGTGAACTTTGGTGGTAACAGCCTTGAAGGTTTTGGATTTATTTTTATTTTTATTTGCTAGCAGGGACAGAGAAGCTGGTCAAAGTTGATACATTGCCATAATGACATGACAGCATCACGTACTTGCTGCAGATTTGTCGGCTGAACGTTCTTGATGCGAATCTTCTGTTCCACCACATCCCAAAAGTGGTCTATTTGATTGAGATCTGGTGACTGGAACCCATTTGAGTACAGGTAACTCATTGTCATGCTCAAGAAACCAGACTGAGATTATTCGAGCTTTATAACATGGTGTATTGTCCTGCTGAAAGTAGCCATCAGAAGATGGTACACTGTGGTCATAAAGGGATGGATGTGGTCAGCAAAAATACTCAGGTAGGCTGTGGCGTTGCAGTGATAATCAATTGCTACCCCAAAGTGTGCTGAGAAAATGTCCCCCACTCCGTTACACCACCAGCCTGAACCTTTGATACAAGCCAGAATGGTTCCACGCTTTCATGTTGTTGAGGCAAAATTCTGACCCTACCATCCGAATGTCACAGCAGAAATCGAGACTCATCAGAGCAGGCAACATTTGTCCAATCTTATGTTGTCTACACGCGATGTGGTCTTCTACTGCTGTAGCCCACCTGTCTCAAAGTTCGACGTGCCGTGCATTCAGAAATGCTCTTCTTCATACCTTGGTTGTAACGAGTGGTTATTTGAGTTACTGTTTTCTTTCTATCAGCTTGAACCAGTCTGGCCATTCTCCTCTGACCTCTGGCATCAACAAGAAATTTTCACCCACAGAACTGGTGCTCACTGGATATTTTCCCTTTTTTAGACCATTCTCTGTAAACGCTAGAGAGTGTTGTGCGTGAAAATCCAAGTAGATCAGCAGTTTCTGAAATAATTAGATCAGCCCATCTGGCACCAATAACCATACCACGTCCAAAGTCACTTAAATCACCTTTCATCCCCATTCTGATGCTATGTTTGAACTGTAGCAGATCGTCTTGACCATGTCTACATGCCTAAATGCATTGAGTTGCTGCCATGTGATTGGCTTAATTTTCTTTAATTTCATGAGTTGAGAGAAATGGTACCAATTCATTGTTCTGAAAGTCACAAGTAATCCTCAAATCAAAGCAAGTCATTTGAAAAATATGTAATTTAATTGCTTTAATATGCATATATTTTTCAAGGTTTAGGAATTATTTTTGAAATGTGCTTTTTTGTGCACAAGACCAAGCAAGATCATTTTAAGTCATAAAACCTGTGTTGATGCTTTTTGCAATAAATATTGATATGACCAGCCAATAGACAGAAGAATTAGTTGGACTGATACATAAACAAAATGATAAAATTTTTTTGAACAAAATAAATATATCCATGTTAACTAATAGCAACAGTACATACATTTGGCAATACTACATGACTAACATTAGACCATTAACAATAACAGAACAGATTATTTATTCAACTGTATTAAACTTAACTTGGTAATAAAGTTGGTTTTACTAAACATGATCATGTTGCTGCTCTCTGCCAGCTTAAATTTATTGGCTGTGTTCAGGATCAAACCACGTAAACGTGCTATGCACACATTACAATCAGAAAGTGATTCAGATTTAATCATAGGACTGCTGGCAATGTTGCCGTATAACGTCCATGAAGCAAAGTTATGAATTACAGGCCCAAATACCTGAAGCCAATCTGTAGTCTGCGTCAGAACATGCAACTTTCCATTCTCCAGTATTAATTAGTGTGGAAGAAAAAACTAACTTTGTTAACAGTGATAAAACATTAGTTACTTCATTAATATTAGCCAAATTCATTCAAGTTTAATTCATAATTTTTTTCGTGTTTTAAATCTGAGGTCATGAGAAGTTACGAGCAATTAATTAAGCTAACTAACTTTTTCCAGAAATGTATGTGAAACTTAAAAACAAACACTTAACTTGACGAGATAAGTCTTTATGGCTGATTTTTACTGTTTTTCTATCACCTAACACAATGCCCTTAACATTTACATCAGCTCTGGCATCCTATATACTGTGAGTAGAACCACTGACTACATTTAGAAAGTTACCTAAAGTGCTTCAGCATTTTTTGTGCACAGTTATGCTGTATAGCAGACAACATATTTTTGGGGGTGATGTTGTGTTGAGTGTTTTTTCGTGTGTTTTCTTTTCTACTTTTCCACTCACCTCTTTGATCTGAACGGCACGATCTCTTACCACCATCGGCTTTTTTGCTGTCATTGTACGTTGGAGGAGAAAAGCAGGTAAACAACACGGGATTTAGTGTGCATGCTGCAGGAACATGAGTAGGAGAAGTAGGCAAATGGCCAGTGCACCTGGTACAGCCCATCGTTACGCTTGAGGCTTTTCCATTTTAACACACTCTGTTTGGAGTAAAATATCAAGTCTTTTTAAGTCAAAGTCAAGTGGCATCTAAAGTAATTAAATGTGTGTCATAGGCGTGACTCAAATTTTGGTCACATGACTAGTCCAGACCTCTGCAAATTAACGTATAGAGTATGCCTTTACCTGGCGTCACTGTTATTCTCTACTGTTGTCATAGCTCACATAAACTGCATTTTATAATCCATAACAGTTAATCTCAAATACATATTCTCATCAACTCAAAATACATTTTTACGTGAAAGTGACCTATTTAGAATACTTAAATACTGCAGTCACTTTTAACTCACTACGGGTCTACTCTGCACTTGCTTTTTAAGTTGTTCTTTTTTTATATAATTCTACTATTATAAAGTAAAAATAAGACAGATTGGCTATCAATAATTTTGATGATAAACCAGTAACTCTTAACCAAAATCTTAGTTCTCTTTACGCACCTTAGCCCACAGAATCTTCATGTAAATCAAACACATCTGTTGTTCTTTCTGTTATTTACATTAAGGTTGGTTGGACAGAAAAATCTACAGCTGCAGTTTTTCTGCATCTGTGCTCCATTGCGAAGAAAAAAACAAAAAGAAATCTGGCTGTAGTTAACCCCTCATTATAGCCTGATAGTTTTAAGGGTCAGAGCCTTGAGTTGTGAGGAATGTGCCATAGTAAGGTTTAAGTAAGGAAACCTGACCTGAATTAACATTATATGACCTCACAGGGGCCTTTTCTATTGGCCTGGTTCTGGAGTTGATTCGGTGGTAGAGTCTGATTTAAAACCGCTGTATTGTTTTTCCACTGCGCAAGCACCCGTTTTTTCGATCTGAATGAGTGCTAAGCCAGGCACCAACTCAAACCTGGGCTAGATCGGTGTTTTTCCCCGCCCACAGTGTTGATGCACCCAAGATGTCAGGCGGGATTACAGTCTTAGTACTGGGGAGAAACAAACAATCGACATTTTGATTTGAAACAAAAGACGCAAGAAATGAGAAGAGTGAGTCCATCCTGGTCAATGGATGATGAATGATGTTTTCTAGCTTTCTGGTCATTGTCCAAGCTGCAGAAAAAATTGGAGTGGTCAAATCAAAGAAAACCAGTGTTTGTATAATATGTAGATAACCATTACTGAGTTACATTTTCATCAGTCACTTTTAGGCAGAATTGTAATTTAAAAGTTTAGCACACTCGCACTGTGGATTATTGAATGTGTGTGATATCTTTCAATGAACTTATTCTTAATACCGCAAGTCACACTATCAATTGTTTTGTTGTTGCTCATTTGTACTTTTGTGGTCAAAAGAATTTGATCAGTTTTTATTTTTTTATTTCTCAAAATAATGACATTAATATTTTTTGTTTCATCCATCTTAATTAATTCAATCTAAAATGAACAGAGAATCCGTGCCATCATGGATTAATAAACTTCCGCCGGTGCTGCAAACGCTTAGTTGCGCTTCAAGCCTCTGTCAGCTCTTGCTGCAGCGCGGTGTCCAGGTCTGAGATGATGCTTTCATTGGAATCTGTTTGAAACAGATTCATTTACCTTACTCAATGCCTAAAGTTGAAAAAAGTCATTGACGTCTCTGCAACAGGTGGCCGTACGGATCTATCATAATGACCAACACGCTTCAGATTTCTCACCATTAAAAAAAAAAAAAAACGGTAAAAATACGGAAAATATTTGGTTAAGGCGACCCCTGCTTCATAGATATATATTTCCAGATATGTACCTGTCTATATGCATACAATTATTATGCACATAAACATCCCTCTGTACAAATTATTACACACGTCTCTCTCTCTCTCTCTCTCTCTCTCGCTCTCTCTCTCTCTCTCTCTCTCTCTCTCTCTCTCTCTCTCTATTTATATATATATATATATATATATATATATATATATATATATATAAATTATTTGAATGTGGTAAAGGGAAGACAAAACTAAAATGCTTTGCAACCAAAGTGAATGTTTTTTCTGTGGGTAAAAACCTGACAGTTGTTTACAGCACATCACTGCTGAAATTCTCCGTCGGCCTGGAGGAAGAAGTGAACTCTGCATCGATACCCGCCCTAACCGCATATAATAAAACAAATAATTGTCAGAAACTGGATTAGTTTTGTAGATCTGTCGCTAAATTGAAACAAATATAGTTAGTTCTAAGGAGGACTACAGCAAATGGCTAAAAACATGATGCTGGATGTTTACCTTTCTCTGCAAACTAGTTGATGCTCTGCGCCTTGTAATCAGCTGTTGACGGAGCAGCACATTTATGTTCTGTACACATCTTTGATAATCCAGAAAAGAATGGAAGCACAAAATAAGCATATGAAGAGTATGATGAACTACTCTGTTGTTAAAATCTCTCCGTTCTAGTTTCCTCCTTTCCTCTCCACAAGTGGGCTTAGCCTTTACAGTTGCGTTGCAACGCTTTAGATGACGTTGAGACGCAGCATTGACTCGAGTCCATGTCTGTGGAAATGCACAATGGCTATTAGAACACACCAGTTACGAACCGATTAAACTCTGGCTCTACTCTGGTTCTTTCCCAATGGAAAAACCCTAACAGAGCTTAACTGCTTCTCTCGTGACTCTGCCTGGAAAGATACTAAGCAAAGACTAAGCGCACCTGAAGGGAAAATGCTGTGGATCTCTGTCCATGAAATACCCAAAGTTTGCCCCAAAAGAAAGCAACTTAATTCTTTTAACCTTAAAAAGAGCGTTGTTAACGGGACTGCAAGATGACTGTCTTCTTACTTTTTCTACACTTTCAATATGCTAAAAAGTTTGAATAGAAATATGCATTTGATGTGAGCATTAAGGGCAGTTAGAGTCCCTCCATCTTGACTAATGTATTATTGACATGTAGAATTTCAATGCATGGTATCGGAAATACAAAATGCTTCCAAAAATGTCATCCGAGCTATCTATTGCAAATGCAATATTGCAAACATTAATACTTTGGTGAGGGTGGCAGTCCAATGTCTTGTCATATTAAGTCGAAACACTGACCTATAACATTTGACAAAAGTTTTTTTCTTTGAAAATTCTACACAAATGAGACTAGCAATTTATCAAAAATGATTACCATCCTAACAAACAGCTTGATTAAAGTAGTCTTTACAGATGTGGTTAATTATCTGTTTAAGTTTTAACATTTTTTTATTAAATAATCTTTAGATTAACTTCATTCAGATGTTTATAATCTGGGTTTATTTCTATATCTATATGTTTTACTATGTGAATAATGAAAATTATATTTTAAAAAGGACCTTTAAATTATAAAATAAATGACAGTAATATATAGTCTTAATATTTTATGTCAGCATGCCTCTCCTTTCCATGGTAATTTGCTCTGACAGTTCAAAAGAAATGACACCTTAATGCCATCTAATTAAAAGCATATAAATAACAGAAGTTATGTTATTCAGAAGCAAATCCTCATATTGATAAACAAAATAAATCTTGTAATTGTTTCTAGAGGTAATTAAAATCATGTAAGTTGTTTTGATGACCTCTGGAGTTTGCTTATTTTAGGCATAAATCACGAATTAGTAAATATTAACCCTCCTGGAAAAAAAAAAGACATTTCAGTATCAATGCTGATTGACTTTGATCACCAGTGTAATACATCTCTATTTTAAATGCCTGAATGTCCTTAGTTCCAAACATTCTGTTTTTCTGTAGTTATGAATAAAGTAAGATTCCATTCATGATCCTTAAATATGGAGGGCACTTACTGCCCTAAAGTGATATAGCTTGTTAACTGGAAACTGAAGGAAGAAAAATGTTATGCTTTGTTTTGTCAAAAATACAGCCATGGTGAAAATGAGATGAATGTATTTCTCTACTTGAATTCTGATTCTATATTTGATCGAGATCCATCTCTCCAGGTGCCTTCTTGTGAGTGCTCATTTAAATTTTTTGTCATTCCTCTAATCAAAGAGCATCATAATGTGAATAAGAAACTAGCATTTTCAGCAAAGGAAAAGGTTTCTGCATGCATCTATTGAATATATCTGTTTTATAATATTTGATCATTAAAAAAGGAAAAATAAGTTTTGTTGGATTGAGCTTTATAATCCCTAATTAAACCTTGAAACAATTTACACTTCATTTTGTTTTTACTGGCTTTCACTATTAATATCCACAAATAAACCATGCTTCATTAAACCAATATGGAAGTTTAATTCTCTATTTAATTATTCATTTTGATTAATTATGGAGATAGTCATCAACATTTCAAACTAGGAGAATGTAATAAAAGAGTGCAGTGGCATGGTAATCCATGACAGTGGCATTCATAACTTTTAACTAAAGCTACTCATGCCAGCAAACAATGACAAATTTTTTTATTTTAAATAAGTGAAAAATAACTTGTCTTAGTATGAAATACAAAATGTATTTGTCATAAGTTCTTTATTCTTCTTAACATATGAGTCTTTGGGGTCATTTTTGTATAGTGATTGGTTTGGCTTTTACTGGATTTAATTTCTTACTGAACATGAGATGTACAGTAGATGTTTTTAAGTAGTGACTTTGAAATCCTCGTGATTACAACAATTATTCATGTTCTTATTTTCTGAAAATTAAAACAACTGGCAGTTTATTTTCCCTCTCTCTTTGGCTTCACGCCTCTGTTCATTGCAATTAGGTTAAGGGTATTGAGGCATATTGATGAGGGAACTATAATTATTTTATAGAATGGATCACATACACACTTTTGAAATATGCCCTTGAGTTTTGTTAATAAATGTAAAGGTTGAGAGTGCCATTTTTAAGAAGACTTCTTGGGAAAATCACAAACAATTATTTTAACAATACTTTTCACCATGACTTCAAACTACTTGATTTAGCTTCTCTTTTTTTTCTAAAGTTTGAGCTCAGGTTAAACTGAATTCCAGACTGTGGAAGTAAATAAAAAAATATTGTTTTTAGCTAATGCACATAAATGAAAACATATTTGGGTGAGACCATTTACTGTTGTTTTTTTCTGTAACTTTAACCATGGAGGTAAATATCACCAATCTCTTTTTTTACTTGCTTTGACACTGGGATTTGCTCCTGGACAGCAATCAATGTGGAGTGTTCCAGGGCTAAAAACCCTGCAGATAAATACAATAAGACAGGCTGATGCACACTGATGGGATTACGCTGCTGTCGCCATGGTGAACACATCCTTGTTAGGTGTGACCTTCTCTTGGACCAGAACAAAGGCCTTCAGAGATTATAAGACATTATAGTTTGCTATTTTGGTTTCTAAGCCTCATGTTTTAATCAAAGAAAAAATGCCTATAAACAAACACTTAGATAAAATCTTCCTATTGTGCTACTGTCTGTATTGATGCTTTTCCTCCTCTTTTTTTCAAGGTCATTTCAAAACAATGATATTGATATTAGGTATTCTAGTGAAATAATGAAGTGTCCCTTTTGTGGAGACGGTCCACAATAAGTCCCCCAAGTACTGATCCGAGCCAATAAACTATGTCATCAAAGTATCATTGTGTCAAGTATAATAAATATAATTTTTATTATTTTTCTTTCCACCTTAATGAAAAAGCTTCTAATCCCAGCTAACATTATGTTCTTTAGAACTAGTAGCACAAAGTGGCATAGGCCAATTTCTGATTGCACAATATACCCGGGGTCAATATATAGTCAGGGAAACAATGGCATTTAAATATTTTCCAGGTCTGGACAACTCCAGAAAAGAATATATATTTTTGCCATTAAATATGTAGAGACCCTGCATACATTTTCTAACTTTAGTATTGAACCTTCTCACCTGTTGCTCTGTGGTCTCATTCAAATATTTGTGATGGCTGAAAAATGGAGAGCCTTCTAAAGATATTCACTCTTTACAATAAAAAAAAAACACTCACCTTTTGGAAATGTTTTTTGCTTTAAATACCAGAGAAGGGCCACTATTTCTAACACTAAAGATTACTTTTATTTGTTTATTTATTTTTGTCATCATAACCATAATCTGTGATACTTATTTTTATGGATGTAATTTTATTACAAGACAGACAGTCTAAAACAATAAAATTCATTTTGAAGAAATTAAAATGCCTCAAGATCACAGATAAAGGCTGTTAGGTCTTAAGTAGAACGCAGGATGTGAAAAGGAAAGAATTTTATTCAGAATGTTTGACTTAAAAGCAGGGATTCATCCAAGAAAAAGCAACAAGACCCAGGAGGAGCCTGTCAGTGAGCTCTCCCACACAAAGCATCTCTGCTCTCATTAGCAATGTGTCATCTCTGGCAGTTTTCTACATGGGAGTATGAACATCATGCCTAGAAATTTACTGTGTTAATTCTGTGAAATATCTGCTCTTTTTAGTTTTGATATGAATTGTTTTTATTTTAAACTAAATTGTATTTTACAGTTTTAAAATGGCTAGTGGCATTCATTGATTTATTCACCATTAAAGGTTTAGGACCAATAATCTATGTTAATCAAAGCGTTTTCATGCTCTTATTAGTTGGATTTTCCAGAGACCTATCTTTAAATCCTTTACACTCCTAACTCTCAGCATAAGTTGTGCTGCCGTGATTGATTGAACCTAGACTGTCACACGTCCTGTTTCTACACAGTACCGATCTGCTGAGCAGTCTCTGCGTTCAGCAGAGTACAGCTTATTGGGAGATCGAAACAAGCAGTCTGCCTTAGAATTGAATTTTTTTCCGTGCATGTTTACTCCTTCAGTTTCTCACTTCTCATTTTATGCCTTCTGTGGCTTTTTGTTCAGATCGACAGCTAACTATGCAACAATCATTGGTTCTCTGTCATAGTTAGGAGGAAAAAAGTAAACTAATTAAACAATCCTAAAAGAACTGATCTCTTCTCCAAAATAATGAGTTTAGGGTAATGCGTCACGTCTTTTGAGTGATGCATAAGGTTTTGTTAATGCATGGAAATTAAATATTAGACCAAGGTTCTTTGTTTGTTTGTTTGTTTCTTTCTTTCTTTCTTTCTTTGATGCATTGCATCGACAATTTTAACAGTATTTGATTCGTGAGCTGGGATCAATTTCAACCTGGCTGGTTCACTGCTTGGCCAGCTTGTGTGGCTGCCAGTTCAGGGCTCTGAGCTGGATTACACTTTTTGATCAATAGGACTCAACAATTTTAACCAGAATAAGCAAAGATAAAAGCTGAGCCTTTTAGATTCTTGTATTTTCTCAAAAACAAACATATGACATTTTGCATCCTTATCAGAGCAGTTATCATAACTTATACAGTATAGATCTAAGTTTAAAGGTATACAAATAATTTGGTGTTTAAATGTATCGCTTTAATGTTGATTTTTTTTCCTTGACTGTTTGTTTCTACTATATGTAGTTTTTCTATTTCTTCATTTCTTTTTTTGTTTATTGTATTAAGAACAGTTCATTGAGCTGCAGTCAAGTAAGGCCATAATTCATACAAGATTATAAAAACCAAGAGCATATTTTGCATTCAACAATGCATGTTTGTGGGGTGTTGTGTAGTGGTTAGTGAAGACACCCCATATACAGAGGCCTCAGCCCTTGACGTGGTTGTCGTGAGTTTGAGTCCCGTTCTTAGTGACCTTTCTTGCATGTCTTACCCCACTTCTCTCCCCTTTCTGTGCGATCCCCTTTTAAATAAAGGACACTATGACCACAAAAATATAAATACTTTTCCTTTTGCCCCCATTTTTCATGAGCCAAACTCAAAGACACATTATTCTCAAATAATGTTCACAAATCTGTCTGCAGTATCTATTAGTGAACGCGTTTCCTATTTCCATTGCACCTTACAGATGCTGATTAGACAGGATAAATATTGCAGAGATGTGCCTTAGACTGGCCAATAAAGGGACACTCACACACTGCAACACATCTCTGTTGAACACAGTTGATCAGGTTTTTGATCGTGGCCGTTGAAATGTTGGTCCACTCTTCTTCAATAGGTCTGCTGAATATTGGCAGAAAATAAAATATGCTCTTGTATAATAATAATATTAATCATCATCATGATAACCTTTATTTATATAGCTTTTTACACATCCAGGGAGACCAAAGTGCTGTACAGATAATAAAATGGACCACTCAATAAGTGTCCAGCTAAACAACAACAAATAACAGTAAATAAAAAGAGTAACTCAACACCCTACCAGAGCATAACCCCGCCCACATTTATTTTTGAAAAACGGCTCAAAAGAAGGCGTTGCCTGGCGGACCAGGAAAAACGCGGGGGGAATACTGGCTGGGCGTGGTCTGGGCTGTGACTGACTGGCAGGCAGCAGCGCAGAGTCACAGACGGCCAGAAAGGCGGAGAGAGCCACAGCAAAGCAGGCTCCTTTGCCTCGAAGGGAAATACTCTTTAGGTTGAGTTTTTCTCCAGTTCTGTGGAGTAATTGAGTGGCTCTGAGTCATATAATTTTGGGCCGATGTCTCGTTCTCAGCAGCAGGTGCCGAACCTGTAGCGGCATCGCAGCATAGAATGAGCGCCGTCTCGGAGTGGTACATTGTTGTTACCAAATCTAATGCTAAATATCGATTAGGTCGAGTAATTTCGTGTGATTCTGCCTCGACAGGCGCACCTGCAGCCACTGTACGTTATTGTCTGCAGCAGAAAATGTGTTGCAGAGAGATGTATAAAGTATCCAAGCATGACGGGAAAATCATTCAGGAATGTGCAAAAAAAAAAGAAAAAAGAAACACCATCACAATTATTCCATTAAAAACTAACTCTTAGCCCAGATTTTATTTTCAATTCACTGATGTTAGTTATCCTTTATCATTACGTTTATCATAGGTAATGAGAAAATGTCAGTAAGTAGGGGTAACTCAGGTTTTGTGCTGCAAGCAGTTCATAGCGCCTCGCTACGGAGGTGTGGCCGAGTTCCCCTCTCTTATACAGAGCCGTTGTGACGGAGACCTGGTGCTCCATCACTACTTATGGTGAATAAGTTCTTACATTAATATTGCATGATTGGGAGATGCTGAGGTAATAAACACACAGAGGAATTAATTGATAATTTTATTTAAGTAGAAAACAAGGTTAAATGTTTGTTGTTTGCAAAGGGGGACTGGCCATCCTGCCTGTGAAGTAAAACTTCAGTTAGTGTGCACATTGTGACAAACATTGATACTTATGTCTTCTTATGCTGTGTTCTGAAATGGGTAAAATTGTATGTTTAGCAAGGTAATGGAATTACTCACCTTTGGTTGTCGTCTTGGCAGGAGAGGAATGGTAAAGGAGGGAAGTGGTCCAATTGCCTGCTTAAGAGCTCTTGGAGCAAACCAAATTAACAAGGAAGGGGGAAGTAGTTTTAATGTAATGAAATGTTTAAATGAATGATGCTGTATAGGCAGAGTTATTGACTTATTTATAGTTATGTATATACAGTGTGTAAATATTTATTCTTCATGTTTGTTGTAGGTTGTTGTTGTATATAGAGGTGTTAGAGGTTTGGTATTTTTAGTCCCACCTGAATGGGATGTCCCAGCTAATTACCTGAAGCAGGAGGGTATAAAAGCCTCAAATGCACTTGGGAATGTGTTAATGGTCAATGTCAGATGTACTAATAAAGAAGCCAGTCTTGGTTGAAATGTATCCAAGCCTCACGTCTCTTCATCAAACTGGGATGTCATCAGCGGCCTAATTGACAGCCGTAGTAAAAAGAAAAGTTACTACACTAGAAACGCTACGCTAAAGAACTAACTAAATACTATGCTAATGATAACTTGCTAACCTGAAAATGGATGTCAAACGCTTGCTCACTATTCCAACTCCAACACGCTACGGGGGCGAGCCTTGACTGCTTTTATACCCCAAGCGGCAGAGCGACGGACGTCACAGACCACCAAATCACGTCGCACGAACTTCTGAGCAAATGGGGAGGACAGGAATGAAATTCAAATGTAGTGCAACCGAAAATGCACAAATGGCGCCAGACAGACAGTTTTAGGCTCAAAAGTGAGATTTTATCTAATTTGCACTAAACTGTCAAATAAGGGACCAGGACATGTAGAGAGCACTATAAGAAGCATATTTCTGCAGTTTATAAGCTACAAAAAGTTGATTTGGTGTTTAGCTGTCCTTAAATGAAATCAACAGATACATAATGATTAGTAAACTCAGCTGTTTTGGCAGTTTCTGATCAGATGGAGTGGAAAGCGAGTTTAGAAAGATGTCTTTTTTAAGTACTTTTTTTTTTAAAGCGATTAAAAAGTTTCTATAGAGCTTGCCTTCCTTAGACTGAGTGGAGGAGCATTCCATAGCTGAGGAGCAGCAACAGAAAAAGCTCTGTCACCATGGGTTACCAGCTGTTACAAAACCAGATGTGATAAAAGCAAACGCTGATCTAGAGCATCCCAAACAATAATATTGGTATGAATACAATAGTAATTTGGGAAAAAAATAAATAAATAAAAAAAAACTAGCTGAGGCATTTTTTAACAGTTGTAAGCAAAGAGTCACAGTCACTGTGTTTATATGCAGCCAATAACCCGTTCAAACCTGGAATATTAGCAATAACTTTGTCACGTACAGTTATGTAAACACTGGCAAAAACAAAAATATGTTCATATTCCCAAATATTATCCCTGGGGTACCCCTTTTCTAACCATAATATTTGGTCATGTAAACGCGTATCGGCATATTCCCCATCAAAAGGAACAGTGATTGATTTGTGTTCTGCACGTTCTATTTGCCAGAAATCTTGGTCTTTTCAGTAGAGGTACTTCTTGTCTTTGCCCTCTGGCACACACATTTTCATGTTTATGGGTGTAACTCCTGTGATGGACTGGCGACCTGTCCAGGGTGTACCCCGCCTCTCGCCCGTTGACAGCTGGAGATAGGCACCAGCCCTCCCGCGACCCCTGGAGGACTAGGCGGTTCAGAAAATGGATGGATGGGTGTAACTCTCTCTTCTCTCCCTCTCCCTCTCCCTTAAACAGGTTATCTCAAATGTTTCAGAAGCCCAGATAGTGACCTTAACCAGGGCTTTCCACAAGCGCCGGCTGCAGGCTATATAGCCAACTAATCAATGAAGTCCAGCCGGCTACTAATTTATGACCAGGATGTGATTCCGCGCAATGCTGTGCACGATGTTAGCACGCTCATCGTATTTTTCCTTTCATACTTCAGCATGAGTCCCGCTGTGACACGGCTCTATTCTCCACCAGAATGCTATGTGAACTGGGTCTAGCTTTCAAACTCCACTGCTCCGCCCGGTCCTTTAATATACTTTTGGCCGGTCGCACTGAACTAATATCCTTCCGCCCGCTTAAGTTGTACCCAGTGTTATCATGGGGCTCTTGACTCAGGTCTAGCTAAATGGACGATGCGGAAAGGCTAAGTCCACGGCGGCGTTGTTGTTAAACCAGGCTGTCGGAGCCGTCATAGACGAGAAGCAGAGCGTCATTTTGGTAATTCAGTCCTCCCTTCGAGCGTTCAATTAGTGAAAACAAACGGATTCGTAAGAGTGTGTTTTTGTGTGTTTATAAGGGAGAATTATTTGCTGTTTATTTGTGTAGCCACCACTGCACTGTGAACGTGTCATGAACTGAAATGAAGAGATTTACAACCACAGAAAGCCCGTTAATGCCATACTATGCCAGCTTGTATTGTATTTTATTTTTAGCTGTGCAAATCAGTTTTTCGCTACTTTATATGTTGTATAATTACGATAATAATTTAGTGATAATAGTAGTAGTAAAGTAATATTATATTTGAGCAAATGTCTGAGCAAATAATATAGCCTGCTTATTATTCAATTCAATTCAAAGATACTTTATTGATCCAGTCACTGAAGTGCTTGCAGCCGCCAGAGCAGCGCTCCCAGTCACATAATAGTAGTATTTGTAATAATAATAATAAAAAGTATTATTAATCTTCTCCTGTTCACGGTTTCTTCCTGCCCAGAGGTTTGAGAAAGATGCCACCAAAAAAAAATCAAATCAGCAGATTCTGGAATGCTTCTTAAAGAAGAAAAGTGGTCAGTTTGAATGCTTCAGAGTAGTATTAAGATTCTGTATTCATCCTTAAAGGGACATTTATTTTTCAAATCAAAACATTTTCAGATTTTTATTTTTATTTTAATGGTGGCATTTTAATGTACACCTACAAGTGTTATATTGTTGCTGCTACAATATTTTGAGTTGGGCATGGACTCTGATCCTGAATGGGAAGATAGTGGAAGATGTAAGCATAAATTACTTTTAAAAGTACTTGTGAAATGACGGTCAGTCAGAGTCATTGTTTTTGCAGAAAATGCCAAGAGTTTATTGTTTTCTTCAATGTTTAATTTGGCCTGAAAAAAAAACTTAAACAGAAGAAACACATTTTACATGCCACAGTAAAACTGTATTCTACTACTAGTGAACTTGCAGAAAAGATTCATGAGCTTTGACTTCATTTGTGTGTCCTGTTTTATCTACTCCTGCCATGCTATCTTTGCAAGCTGAGCTATTCATGAACATTGTCTCTGCGAAGGAACAGAGGATTTAGCTGGCATCTGGTGTGTGTGGATAGATTGGTTCTTTGAGGCAGACAGGCATGTTTTATGGCTCCTTCGTTTTGGAGTGGCAGTGCCAGAGTGAGGTGTGTCAACACAACAACGATCACACAGAGCAGTTGATTCAAACCGTTGACAGCAGATACTGCTGCTGTCATGCTCAATGAGATGTATTCACACAACACAAATGCGTTAATGCCTTTACTGCTAATAGCCACTTAATAGCAAGAACTTTGAAGTTTAGTTACAGTAATGCAACAACAGAAAATGAAACAGTTGTTATGAGCTGATAAAGGAGAATGAAACTGTTCAGTCTAGCTGAGGTAATCACATGCATACAAATGCAAACTTTGGAGAAAAAAAGTCTATTATACAATGAATCAAAGATTTGTCTTTCCAATGCCATCTAATTGTGAAAAAAGGAGGAAAAACACTTCAAAGTAGGTAAAGCCTAAAGCACTGCAGGTGTCTCTCCTATATTTAAACTTTCCTATCACATATTCTTCTCCCTAAATAGGACGTGGAGAAAGAATGCAACAGAAGGAGAGGGAGGTTCAAGGACAGAAAGGGGAAATGTGATTGATCTAAAGTGAGATATGTCTTGCCTGGCTTTCAGCTCAACCTCGTTGCAGCTCATAGATCCAGCCGTCCTACCTAAGTCAGGGTGATGGAGGAGCTTGTCTCTGTGCTGCAATGAGAAAAGACATAGAAAAAGTATTGTATAGGTAGCACTGGACAGGTCTGGGAGTCTGCTCACACAGATGGAGGCAACAGCTTTTAGGCTATATTTAAATATGTTAAGTTAGAGTTAAATGAATCGCATATGTGTTACTTACCAGAATATATTTGCACCTTCTCTAAATTTAAAGCAACATTTCTAGATCTCACACCTATGCAATAAAATGAACCTTTTCAATTGTATTGTTTAATACCAATTTATTTATCATAAATTTTTATTGCAGATAATAATGTTAATCTGTCTAGCAGTCAGCTTTCTTCTGCAGGCATAATACATGAAGTATAAGCTAAGTGGTCTGCTCTCCCTCCACAGGCAGAATTAATTGGTGCTGTTGAAGGACACAGTGGTAGCTAAGAGTAAGAGTGGATAGGCATGGGATGAGAGGACATGCTATTTACTTGCAGTCTGTAATTTTACCTCAATTTTACCTTTTCGTGTCGGCTTTGCTTTATAAGGCTATCTCTGCTAAACAATATTCACAGTAAGATCCTCAGGCTCTGTAAGCAATAAATGGAATTACACAATAAAAATAAAATAAATTTACTGTTCAAATCTTGAATGTAAAGTCCAATGAAAAAGTATGTATACTTGAGCATTTTCATATTTTCTCATAAACCACAAACGTCATTGTATTTGATTGAGATGGTACGTGATTGTCCAACCAGAAAAAGGTTGCTCAGGTTCATCTCCACAGCATTATACTGCCACCACCATGTTTGATTGCTTGAACAATGTTTTCTGGGGGATGCATGGTTCTACTATTGTCTTCCACACGTTGCATTTTTTTCTTGTAGAGCAGAAAGTTTGTTTCTTTCAAATATTTGCAGTCCTCTTCATGGCTTATGGCAAACATCAAACTGGAGCACTTATGGCTTTCTTTTAGCAGCAGCTTTTTTTTTAAATGTGTCTCTCCCATTAAAGACAGACTGGAGGACTGTATGATAAATATTCGTCTTGTTGGGAGGTTCTCCACCTTAGCACTGAATTTGAAGCTGCTCCAGAGTTACCAAGGGCCTCTTGGCTGCCTCTCTGACCAACACTATAGTGTCTGTTTTGATGAAGAGCCATGTCAGCTCTGTCAGACTGTTGCAGTACTATACTCTTTCTATGTTTACCGGGTTGAACAGTGCTCTGTGAGGTTTTCGAACCTTACTCAGCCTCACTCCGCTTCTAATGTCGGCAGAGCTGTATCCCTGCCATTTTTGGTTGGTTGCTTGGTATTAATGATGCTGTGTGTTCAGTGATGTTCTCCAATGAAATTCTCAGGCCTTCGCAGAATCGCTGTATATACACTGAGGTGAAACTACACACAGATGGACTCTGTTCACGATTAAGGTGACTATTAGTTCCACTGGACTTTATGTAGGGTTATCAAATTCAAAGAGAATGAATGCAAAAGCACTATTCACTTTTCAGTTTTAAAAACCATGCTTCCTTCTTTTCTTTTCACTTATGCATCACTTTGACAGTGTATCACACAAACATTGCCGTTCTTTTAGTTTAAAAGGTATACATATTTTGCTAGAGGATATGATGAGGTGAACTATAGATTGTTTAAAGAGAAGTGCTCATCTTTGTTTGGTTACAAAAAGAAATTTGGACTGTGCCTTTAGTCCTCTTGTGTCTGTATTGCCTTCCCTGGGGCAAGAAGGTGCTCTGAAAGCTCCTGGCCAGTTTCTGGACAATTCTGGCATCACTAATGAGCCTAGTGGGCCTTAACTTCTGCAGCAGACAGTAACCCAGGCAACAGGCTTCGCTAACGCATGCTCCCTCAGATTGTTTACAAATGACAAGTGGCTAAGGTGAGAGCTTGCTGCTAAAGTAGATGTGTTAACCTGAGCAAGCCTACAGAGCTGTTATAAAAGTACTGCCTTTTATTGTGCTCTTTTTCCTGCCTTTAAGAGAGACATTGCTCTGACTTTATTGCTGCGAATTGATTAATAATAAATCTCACAAAGTGGATTTTAAACCCTTGTTTGTTGGTCTTGATTTGTTAGATTTTTTTGTGCTTTTGGCTTTTGATATTTTATTTTCTCCTATAAATGATTCATCACTGTGAAGTCCTAGAGTAATCAATTTTCATGGTTGTTTCTGACAAATGTGATGTGATTTTGCCTTCTATGCTTGTAAATGTTAAGTAATCGCATCCTGTTTAGCTTTGTCTTGCAGGATTGTTTTGTTGGAAGTTAGAAAGCCCCATTTATTCTCCCCTGTTAAAGTGCAACACCACATTGCAACTGCCAGCATTGTAATTAGCTTGCAAACTGGGTCAAAAACATTCAGAAACAAACCATAAGTCCCTAACTAAATTACCAAACCTATTATCAACGTTTAAGTCTTGTTTTGAATATTTTTTTTGCTTTTGCTTGTCTGTTTTGTTTTGTTATGCAAATGCTACATTACCCGTGGCTGTCAGAGAACCAACTGTTGTGGTGTTGTAGGCCTGTTTTGATGCCACAAAAAACATCAATTATCTTGATGCATCTGTTAACGATGTACGCTCTTGCATAAAGTCACAACACAAAATCTTTTTACCTTCTCTGTATAACTAGTTTCTTTTCATGTAATACCTGCTACATGGCAGCTGGACAGTTAATTACCTCTCAAGATTACAAGACCAAGTAGCGCACAAACACATGTAGTTGGTGTTAAAATGGAAAATAAAAAGTGCTGAACAATTTACTAATTGGGAAATATGAATAATGGTTGGAGAAAATCTATAAAATTTACCTAAACTGAGTCCCCCATTTAATTATTTACATTAATTGCTTTATTTTTTTGGTCAGCTGCACCTCGTGTCAAGGATGCCTCTTCACATACGATTTCTAAAAACGACTAAGTATCTTTCATCCATTATGATTAATTTCAAAGTAAAAGAATGCATTGTCTTCTGTTGGTTCCTAACACGGAGTTCTGACCTGCTTAGTTTAATTTAATCAAGATGGTGAAGAAATCCGAGCTGTACGTGGCTCACTGAAAAACCTCATACTTTTCAAAACATAAAAAAAAGCGCTAAATTTAAGAAGCTAAAAAAACAGCATCCAAATTAATTACTTTTGTATGCAAAAAAATGAAGCTGCATTAACCCAGCCAAATAAATATTTGAAATTAAATGATAAACCTATGGTGAGACAGTTAAGTGGTGCATAATGTCAACTTACTATAAACCGTAAAACACCGATAAAATATAGTGTATTTTTTTAACCTCACTCAGAGAGTTCTCAAGTATATATTTAAATTTGATGTAGCATCAAAAATCCAGAAATTACAGTTTGGTATTGGGGACACACAAAAAAAAAAGCTTATCAAGAAATGTATAATTAATCCAGTTAAATCATACAATATTTTTTGCTAACATTCAGCTTTTGCTTTGTTTCAAGAGCTACATGAATGTTACACTTACACAAGTACCATGTTTAGGATAGGTTGTTTAGGAAAGTTGCAACTAATTATGGATAAGATTTCCCGAAAATACAAGTGAACTTTGTTTTATTAAAAACTAAAAGTCATTTGGTAAGACACTGAACTTTATTTTCTGAGATTCTTTTTTAAGTTTCTTGTTTTGTGTTTACTTACTCAAAAAACTAGTAGTAATAAAGATTTTTTTGGGATTTCAATAATTTAGTAACTAAAACATAGACTAGTTAGAAAGTGGTGTGAATTAGCTGGTGTCTAAAACCTGAAGCAAAAGGTTTAGGAAAAAGTCATATGAAAAAGCTGTCGTTTCTTTTGCCAACATCTCATCAGGGATTTTACTCCCTTCTTCTGTTCCCTGTTTCATTATTTAGCTACTCTACAGCTTTCCAGCTAACTTGTTTCCTCCGGTCTGGCATGCTTGAGTCCTATCTCTTGATCATACACCCTGGTGGGAAAACACATCACCACATTGGCCATGTTTCGTGCAAAGATACAGCATGTTGGTCAGGTGTGGAATTGGTGTGCAGTGATGGTCAGCATTCATTGATCTGTCTAAGGCTGGTATGAGCTCTGTTTCTGTGGGAGGCAAAGGAACAAAGCTTAACCCACTGTTTGCCATACACAAGGTTACTGGGTGATAGAAATTGCTCAACCCAAAAAAAAAAAAAAAAACGTTTACAAAGCTAACAAACGGTAAGTTTGGTGATAGTGAAAGTTGTATTTATCGCCTCTGTCATGAAGCCAATTTGCACTTTTGCTGCTCTGATTTCATACTGTACGTCTGAAAGGTGATGTGCATTCAGTCTGCATTTGTCATTTTGAAGGAAAAAGAAAGTGTTCTCTCAAAAAGTGTTGTCTTCTAAAAGTTTTTATTTTATTTGTTCCATTATTACTAAGCTTTTACTCTGTTCATTTGTCATTTGAGACATCCAAAGCTATGCTTCAGAATGAGGCCTAAATTAAATTGTAATGGTACGATTGCCTTGGATTGCCTTGGATACTACAAACACTAGTCAAGCCTTGTTCTACAGTTTGATGAAATAAAAAATAAAAATTGTTTGATCTAAACATGATCTCTCGAGATGGACAAATAATTGCAAAGGAAAGAAAAAAAATCTATATAAAAAGGCGTTATATTGTTTTATGTTTGCTTTATCTGTTTCACTTATTTGAAAATAGATTTTAACAGAAAAAAAAATGCTTTAGCCAGGTGAAAATTGATGACTTACCAGTTTGGTGCAGTGGGGTGCAAATGCATAGGTGTCATGCAAACTGTGTCACTTACAATTTTTATTTCACTTTCAATACAGACATTTTCACTACATTTATTTCAGATTCAAAATTAAGATTTTCAGTTACAATTATATTTTTCAATGCCAAATTTTATTTTCAGTGCCAATATATATTTTCATTTTCATCTTAAGATGGTGTCGTCCTGATCCCATCAGGGCACTGTTGCAGTAATCCATGAGACTAAAGAAAAATGCATGGCTGATTTTTTTCGACGCCCTGTCACGAGATTAGTCCTTTAATCTTAGAAATGATTTTCATGATAGGAGGCCCTACACTGCGATTGCTTTTATGTGACGCTAGAGGTTCAGGTCTGAGTCCATTACTACACTTACTGAAGCTTTGTGTACTCTTAATTGTTCCTCTGTAGGGCAGAAATAATTACTTCAGTTGTGTTTCTGTTCAATTGGAGGAACTTATGTCACATCCATCCACAAACTGGTCAATGCATTTGCTTAGCATATGAATTGGTTCAAAGTCACCTGGAGACATTGTAATGTAAAACTGAGTATCATGTGCATAGCTATGGAAAGTGATCTTATTGGTTGTTATAATCTGGGCTAGTAGGAGCATGTAGATAATTAATAGGAAAGGCCACATGATGGAGGCCGAGTGCACCCCACATGTGGTTTTATGTCTGTTATGATTAAAAGTTGCTTATTGGCACAAATAAGTTCCTGTTTTAGGTAAGACTCAAACTAGCCAAGTACTGTACCAGAGAATCTGACCCAGCTGTCCATTCGTTTCAGTAATTTCTGATGGTTAACATTGTCAAATGCAGTATGGAGTTCCAACTGTACAAGCACATAGGTTTTACCACAATCCCAGTGACTATTCTTGTACAAAACCTAAATTTACACATTTTGAATTGGCTTATTAAATGTAAATGTAGCTGTCTTGGCATAATGCACATACACAAACAATAATGGGGTTTTTTTTCGTGTAACCAAGCTTGTGTTAATCCACATTAAAATATTTTACTTAGCCTTCTGATCAACCAAAGAGCTACTTGCTGTGCTCCAAGATTACAATAATAGCCCAAGTAAAACTACTGCATTGCTACAGAAAATGTTAAGATATGTGTTTAATTCCATGGTATAAATCACACAAAAAAATGTTCGGGGAGTTAATTGTTTACTGATACTGGGGTACAAAGTCATATATTTCTTCAAATTGACATCACAATTGTGTTTATTTATTTTTTCAAGGAAAAAATAACAACTGAAATAACATCCTTATGATTTAGCATGTTTTCCTCTTTGTCATTTTGCTCTTAAGAGCACTACGAGCTGATATTAGCTTGATAATTCTTGTGCTCTCTGGTGAGCAAGTCTGCAGTCATAGCTTGCAAGCTCAGGTTTAAACAATTAGCTAATATGATCTCCTTCAGTTTGTATGCAAATACTATTTGTCACTTTCACAACAGAGACATTTGTCATTCTGGTAAGCAAGGGAAAAGTGTAGCAACGTTTTTTCAGCCAGCTGGCCTGCAGTGGGCATCACCATGTGAGGGAGGGGCTGTTATGCTATACTGCATATATTGAGAGAAAGCTACAAACACTATGGCACTTTCTCTGCCATCTTATTGAAAGGACTTTTAATACCAGTTTGCAAAGCGTGCCTTTTAAAACCTCAGTATTTTTATATTTGAGACCATTTTATACCTAATTTATACAGCATAATTTAGAATGTTATAAGAAACAACCTTTCACTACCATAGCATATGTTATTTTCCCAGCTAAAATGGAAAGGGTGCTAAAGAGCTGAGTGGAAGGACAGATTATGAGCAAGCATGGGTAAAATCTGCATAGCCCTCCTCCTCATCTTTTTCTTCCTAAATACAGTGCCAAAATCTCCCTTCAAGGCTTTTCAAGCTTACCTTTATTTGCTTTGAGACTCGGGGCAAACCTTGATTTAAAAAGCCTTTGTCTGTGCAACACAACCATGAATATAAATATGGTTATCTGCTGACATCAGGACATGAGGCAGATTAAAACACGATTATCTGTCTCGTTGCTATTGTTTCAGGCAAGAGATTTAAAGTAAAATTTGAAAATGAGGCAGCTGAAAGAATTCACCTCCAGCTGTGCTGTTTGTTTACAAGTCTAGAGGTATCATGGGCCTAGTTAGAGTTTGTGTACACAAGTTGTTTTTGAATCTGAGTAATTGCCATCCTCCTCCCTAATGTTTGTGACTGCAGAGTAAAAATAATGACAAGAGGTCTTTCATTTTCCCAACACAATGCAGAGATGCATGAATTCACAAATACAACAAACCTGGAAAAGCTAAAAGGAAGGACATCTCAGTAGTTAACCCATTCAGCAATCTTGTAAAATACGTCTTGATTGCTGAGCATTTATAATCACAGCATTTTGATTCTGCACAAAAGCTAGAATAATTTAGATTAATTCTACTGATGGAGTGGCCTCTGGCTCATATGTAATTCACCCGAATGTTCCTTCTTTCACCTTACATTTATGTTGTTGTTTTCCCTTTTAACTTCATCACGAAAACTGCTGGGTCCTTCAGAAACAGGTGCATAGCAAAACAAATCTCAAAGGATTTGACAGGGTCCCATGCCATCCACTGGCGGATTTAACAGTTTGGGGGCCCAAAGCAAAAAAAGAAGAAAAAAAAAAGAAGAAAAAAGCCCTCTGTAGCTGTTGTTTTGAACCTTTTTCAATTCTAACCTAGAAAAAAAGTCCTTTATGTTTCTTCTTCACTGTTTCAGTCTTTAAACAGGACTAATCTCTGCATCGGAATGGACAAAAATATTTAACAGTTTAATAAATGCATTTTTAATATACAATATTTTTATTTTATTTCTGTGTTAATTTGTATAGCACACTTGAAAACAAGGCAAATCATTGTTCAGTAGACCTTACAATTTCAACACAATTTAACATTGTTCATACAGCATACCCAAAAAAAAAAAAGTATGATATCCAAATTTTTCGAGTTTCACTCGTACATCAATCCCGGGTTACCTAATAATCAGTGAAAACTCTGCTGGTTTCTCCCACCAATGGATGCTTTTCTCTCAGATAGTTATCTCCTTACCTGACATCTTGTGTCTAAAAGATAATGAAGGTAGAGTGTAGTGTTAGGAGTTCTAACACTGCAGTAACACTGTGAAGAAAATTATTCTTCCATGCATCCAAACATATTCTTAATATTCCATGCAAGTCTCTCTTTGCATTCAGCATACATGTGGGGAATGGCGGCGTTCGGGAAAACAAATTGCAGTTGGGCAACTTGTAGCGTGAATTGTTTGCTGTCTGTCATAGGGAGTGAGTTTTGTGATTGTTTTTACTAGCACTGTGCAAGAAGCACGGGACACTTCTGTGGCTGGCTTTTTATTGTTTGGGATGCCTTCTTTTCAAGTGATAAAACAAGTTTGTGGTTTTGCCATCACTTGCCTTGATGCTATCCTTGCAGAACTTTGCAAATGATGGTCGGCTGTGGCTTGTTTATGTACACATTTGTGTTTTTTTCCCTAAAATAGGCTGTTGTGGCTTATAATCAAGTGTGCTTTATAGTCCGGAAAATATGGTACTTCCTGTGTATCCTCCTCATCATCAACGACAAATGTGTTTCCTTAGTTCTTCAAACAAGCATCACCCTGTTAACTAAACATACATTCACATTTCCCCTATATTCACCCTTATTTACCTCATTTGGATTCTTTCTTTTTTAAATGCCTTTTTTAACCTCCTGTTTTTCCCTTAAGTATGCCAAAATCTCTTTATGGTACAGATATGGTGAAGAAACCTGCTAACTTTGTGGCTGGCTTATTAATGATTTTGTTTCAAAATTCTCACCACACACCTAAACATTTTTTCATGAATGTTTTTTATTTTAACAGTGATAAACATCTTAGTTAAATCCGGTGAATGTCATGTAGTCAGCTTGTTCCTATTTGATTTGTCATCAACATCTCTTGTTGAAAAATGACCTATTTTTTTTACAGTTTAATTGCTAAACTGTACATTTCCCTGCTTACTGCTGCAGTACTGGGAGTCTGACCAACACATTGTCTACATAGCACTTTTTCATTGAAATGAGGCTCACTGTTTCATTAACTGATATCTTTTTTTAAGTACAGAAATTATGCTACAGAACATATATATATATATATCGTTTGAATCTGTTTAAACTGCTGTTTAATTGGTTGTGGTTGGCAAAGGCACCAACAACATAGCATTTGAGCTCTGTAAAGATATGTATTTTTTTCTTTGTTGTTTGTTTACTAACTGAAATTGGACCTCACACATCAATACCACATTTCCATACATCTTTGCTTAGATTTATTAAGTGGTTGCAAAGCACTGTGACTCTGGCCTACAGGTGTTCTATTTATTTGTTTATTTTTCTGCATTCATTTTTCCTGTTGTGGCCAAGGGTTTGGAAGGGTAATTACTGATGTGGAACAGCAGGAGAAGAAGCCAATTTAAGTTTGGGTACCAGTGAGATGTGAGGCCAGCCCCGAGAGGCTATGGTTCTTCACCTGTTCCATTTAGGCCTAGAAGAGAATAGGGCCACTGGGGCTTGCCACAGTAAGGGATTAGACTCAGAATTTGGACACACTCTGCTGCTCACTCTATCTCAGCTGTGCTCCCTAAATCAATAAATAATAACATAGGGGGCATATTTGTTTTATCTAGGACCACATTTCTGCGAGCATATAGTTCATGCTGCCTTGTAAAGAAAGCAGAATTCTATTTGTTAGATTATTTTATTAAAATAAAATCTAAATTGTGGTTTAAGAGAATGAGAGAAGGGATTATTTTGAGGCCATTATGTGTATTCTTTTTTTATTTTCTTTGACACTAAGCAACACATACTAAAATGAACACTGGCTTTGGTCTTTTAAATATAAAGGAATAAAACTGGATCAAGGGATGATAGGAGAAACCAAGGACATACAGGAGCCGACACAGCTCAGAGTGTGACAACCGGATTCATATGGAAGCATTTTCACACAAATAAGACACTCTTTTTTTTGGGACCTTAGGGCAAGGTCACAAAAATCTGTGTTGTTCCAGAGGGACGGGTGCAAAACAGAAACTCAGTTTGTGGAAACGAACTCTACTGTTATGATAGCTTCATTCCAGCTCCCACTGTGAAATGCAATCATCGTGCTTCCACTACTTTCATGCCAGATGAAAACTATCAGCTTTAAGGCTTCCTCTGAGCCCACTACAAGCCACATGAGCAAGAACTAAGGTAAACCTAGAAAATGTGTAAATACCAACACTGACATACAAAAGGCATTCCACAAAATAGGTATAAGGGGGTAAAAAGGAGCAATCTAGTTTGAATTGATAGATAAAATGCATACTCTGAATACTCTCGAAGGAGCTAATCTGTGCTCTGCCTATAGATAATGGAGGCTATAGTGACAGTTCAGACATTATTTCGAAAAAATTCTGTAAAACTCTCTAATTCTACAAAATTTATCTAATTAAAGAGATCAGAATTCAACAAGACTCACTGAATGAGGAAATCCTCCTGTGTGCATGCTCTCATCTTGCATCAGTGGTTAGGCTGCAGCGATCTGTCACTGACAGTCTGTGCAGGCTACTGTGCCGTCTAAGATGCGCTCCATGGCTCCGTAACTCTGCACTGAGTACGGTGTCCATGTCTGAGATGATATGCAGAATATTGGGAACCTTTTTTATTTTATTTTTTTATTTAGTTAACTGTAATTCATGCATTAAGTTAAAATGTCCACGTGTTGGCATCAAGTGGTAGGTGTGAATTATAATCTCTTAAAATGATGGAAAGCATTCAAATTTTTCTGTCACCATTAAAAAACAAACAAACAATTAAATAATTGAAATATTTGGTTACACAACCGCTGGACTACAGAGTTAAACTTGTAAAAAAAACTAATAACATTCCCAACACTAGGTATAAGGCTGCTGTTAGGTAATTTCCCCCCCCCCTTTTTGAATAAATTTGTAATATCCAGAATGCAATCCTTGTATCAATCAATTCTGCATTTCACCTGGAGTGTACTTCATTGTAAACATTCTCTTTGCCACCCATGTCAGCAATAGAGTGTAAACAGTGATCTGTAACAAGATTAAAGAACGTTTTCTTCTAAGCCACATATGAATAAAGCAAGAGAAGTAGCTGAGCCCTCGTTTTAAGAAGCAGGAATAGAACCTCATTTTTATGCTCTCCCATTTTTTTAACCCAAAGAAATCGAATCACTCCCTGTAGCCAAACAACTTTACAAAGTTACAGTCAGCATTCAATCAGCATTGTCAAAAAATCTTTGCTACCAAGTAAAAACAAAATATTAGAAGTCTTCTTTTTTCAGCCTGACCCTCCATTACGTCATTACATCGATTGAGCAAACTCACTGAATAAATGTTTTTTTTTTTTTTTTTTTTTTACATGTCCTGTCTAGCAGTATGCTATTCAGAATTGGTGTCTGAGTACCAAGTACAAGCCCAACAGTTTTACTTTCCCAAGCAGAGTATTACAGCTTCGCTGTAGTACGCCACTTGATGTATATGTATGAAAAATCTTTATTAGTGATTACTGTGGGTTCAATTTCCTGACGTTATGGACACTAAACCGAGACAAGAAGGGAGAACACCCACCAGCCGCAATGCTGGGGCCCGAGAGATCGCAGTGACGAGCCCATGGGCTCCGACGGAAACCGGCTACGCCAGGGCGGGCCCAGATCAGGACCCGGAGGCCACGGGGACCAGGGGCACCCCGCCCCCCAGCGGGGCCCCAACCAGGGACCAGCCGACAAGGGCCGCCCGCCGCAGGCAAGGGGGATCCGCAGCCAACCGACGGACAACACACGCCGCCGCCACCCCGGACCAATACCCATCGCCAACAACCCGGCCCGCCCCCACACACCCACACGCCAGGGAGCCACAGCAAGAGCCACAGCGGATGTATGCCCTCCCCAGGCCGTGCCCAGCCGGCACCTGGACAATGTTGCTTTGTTTCAACGTGATCTCCTCTCTCGGACAGTTTACAGCAATGGACAGGAAAGGCAACATGAAATTAATCTTTGTCAACTTTTGGAGTATTATACCAGAGCTACATCTCTCTAACTCACATTGAATGAGTAAATACACTAAAAAATTCTGCCTTTCCAGCTGTATTTTGCAGGTGGTTCACTGTTCCTGTAAACATTTTATAATAGAGCTGGTGTGTAAGGTGTGTACGTTGCTCCTCAGCACTCCTAGAGATGGCCTTCCAGCCCTTTTTTTGAAGTCTACCATTAAAATGACATTTAATCAGCATACAACCAACCCAGGACAACCAAAAAGTAACTAAATATTGGAAAAGGTTCAAACTCAGAATTTCCAGGGTTGAGCGTATCTTTGACCGCTACGCCTCCTGTCAGACATTTGTCACCAGGTAGATATTAAAAACTTTAGTTTATCTGACATTGTGCACATATACATTAGAGTATTGTTTTCCTTTTAGTTTGATAAAATGTTTTTGGGGTAATGGAGGGCTATTGATGTGGTGGTTGGCGAAAGTGATTGGGGGTGGGGATGATGTGTATTTTTTTTTTCAAATTTGCTCTGCCGCTTTCCAACACAATTAGGCACCCATCCCGAGCAACATTTACAAGTGGATCTTGATAGTGTCCTCATTCCTTTGAATTCTCCTCTTCTTCAAACTACATTATAACAAATCAATTACCCTTTATGAGATATACCTGGTTTTATTGAATGAACAGGGGAGCCTTGAACATTTAGTAGTTGCCCAGATGAACAACACTCAGAAATACTTGTAAACAGCCAACATCATTCAAAGACATATATTGCCTGAAATTAAATGCTAGTTCCCAAGTATGATAAAAATATTGGTAATCCGTCTAGAAACGAGGATGAGGCTAAAGTCCTGGGCTGCATCCGAAACCACTAAATTGGTAAGAGGTCTTATGCTAAACCGGATGTGCGTCAGCGTCCGCCATGATAAGATGCATCCGAATTGGGCTTCCAGTTAGGAAGGAGTTAGGGAAAGTGGCCTGTATGCTAACTATCATAGCCACTTTAGCATAGGGACCTCTGATGCTAACTAACTGGCGATTAGGAGCTATGT
This sequence comes from Apricaphanius iberus, assembly GCA_028564705.1. Taxonomy (NCBI): domain Eukaryota; kingdom Metazoa; phylum Chordata; class Actinopteri; order Cyprinodontiformes; family Aphaniidae; genus Apricaphanius; species Apricaphanius iberus. The sequence continues at coordinate 410,507 of JAPXFQ010001927.1, forward strand.
GCCATCCCTCAATCCCTTGCGGCACAAGACGCCATCAATACAAGTCGCCCGGCCCACCTCACGTAAAATAACGAAAATGGCCGAAAGGAAAAGGACGCGTGCATGTGAGTACAAAACCTGTTCCAAAGGTTTATTTATATATTCGTCATTCATGACTACTAGCCATAGTGTTCTCACTGTTGACCCCATGAAAGGTTAAGGATTAGTTGCTAGTGTTAGTGCTTAGAGGCTAACATTCAGTGGTTTCGGAGGCAGGGCTGGTCTTCGTTTTCCTAATTTTTATCAAGTTGTTCAGCCAATTTTGTACAGGAGTAACAGTCTGACTGCCTCAGCCTGTCCCATGTGTCCTTATGACTGAAAACTCTCCTGTCTCACACTATAATGCTATATCTTCATACTGTAACATGGCTAAGCAAAACACTTCTCGCTGGAGCTAGAGGGAATTAGGTGAGATGATTCCAGCTGACCACTGTTTAAACACTCTCATCTCTCATATGCCATATTCTCTCGATGCATTTATTAACATGCAGTCAATCAATTGTTTCACATAGTTTTTAAAATATTTTTGTAACACAAGTAAAAAAATTGACTTGCCCCTTTCTGATTTCCAGTGACTTTGCAGATACTTAACTAGAGAAGTGAAGCTTATGGAATGTCCTACATGAAAAAAAACAAAAACCTTTTGTTATATTAAAGGCACAAATGTTCACATATTTTATTGGATCATTTAAGTGTTAGTCATTGAGAGCCACTGTCCCACATCTTTTAGGGTTTTCTGCCACACACCTGCCTTAAATGAATGACCAATTAACAGTACTGACTGGTAAACTGAGAATAAAAACCATCATTTGAATTTGGTGTGCTGCAGCCAATAAATATTTAGCATATGATGAACTGTAGCCCCTGTGGAGAGAGACAGTAGAAGTGGAATTAAAAAAATACAATGTTTCTGAAGAAAACAGAAAAAAGTGCATTTGTATTTGACTGCACTTTGCACTCTCTGCAAATATGCATTTAGTGGAACAAAAAAATTATTGGTAAAATAAAAACATAAAAAATCAAATTCAACATTTGGAACAAGGCAAGCATGTGTAAGAACATGCTTTGTTCAGTTCAAAATTAAAATGACACTCTTTAGTCTAAATGCAAAACCCTGTGTAGAGAGTGTAATGTTAGGAAACTAGCATTGTATATCACCATAAACTTACTATCCTCACTTTGTCTCCAGTTGTGAACAGATGTGAAGCTGTAATGGCAGTGGACTTTCTTTTTGTAAAAGCCATCAAATCTTGTCATTTCCTATTTGCCTCACAGCTACGGAATACAACAAGATGATTTATCATATACAATCTTATTAAAATACAGTGAACAATGAATTTATTGTAAAAGAGTTCAAGTGGTATAAATATGCGTGCATTAAGATAGGGCTATTCTTTCTATTCCTGATAATCCATCTTTTTTCTCTAATTTTTAAGAAAACGTCATATAAATCAGCACTTTGTTGTTCCAACAACAGTCCAAAAATACTTCCTTTTTTCTCTCTTGCTTTTCCTTCACCATTTACTCCCTCGTCAGTTATGTCCAAGGCCTTCTAAGTTCTTACTAAGGTAACCATTATGTTTTATTCCCAATCTTCACAGCACTCATGTAAGAACAGTTTTATGCCCCTTTTTCATGACATTTGTCTGAGGCCATGTGTAAGCACCATGTTCATTGCATTATTTTTTACTTTAAGTGCATATATGTTGTGCCTTTATTATTGGGAAGAATTAAAAAAATGTTGATTTATTACACACTAGTCCTTTTGGATAACTCCTAAATTACCTGTTGTCACATCTTAACACTTCTGTCTTTACAAAGTGTCACACAATTTGTCAAAGTCACACATGTCGGACAGCCTTTCAGAGTTTAGACACCCCATCTTGATTGAAAATGACTTCTGTCCTTTTCCTGACCATACTGATTTTTCTAGTTTAATTCCTGCTGCATATTCGCATGTCATGGTAATTTCATTACAGTTTGCTACCAAATGAGCTCAGACCCTTCCCGCATCCAAATTCTACGATCTCCCCAAAGTGACAGTTATCTGTCAACTGATGCATATTCAAGTCTGTTCTGTACACCTCTGAAACATTAATATCTGTTGTCTGTCAGGAATCTGTTCATCTGCCTTGTTTCTCTTTTAAGGCACATGTGGAGTGCTGTGTTTTGATTTTTGCCTGCTGCTCTGCAGTAACACAACCATGTTTTATATACTATATTGTCACGTCAGCATCTTTCATCTTTACCAAACACATCCAGGACAAGTCACCACCCCATCGTAGGGCAATACAGAGACACAAAGGAGATACAAAAATTCACAAACACAGTCAGTATATTTACATGCATACCAAAATTGGGCTTTTGCCGATATTCGACCTACTACCTTAACCATAACTGGGAGCCTTTGTCCCAGTTTACATGTAACTCAAGAAAATCAAATAACTGCATGAAGGGATTCAACTCCGCAATAGTTGGTGGCGACATGCACCTTTTCACACTGGCATTCTTCCAGGTTGCCTATAGTGCAGCGTCTCCCAAAGGCCCGTGAACCACCTATGTCTGGCCCCGAAGCCATGGTTCTTTCACCATATTCTCTCTTTCATAATCAGATTGCGTGGTATTATATGTGTTCCATTTAAATAACAAAAAAAACACGCGATGCCTGTGTGTCCGCTTGGTATCAGGTCAACGTTTCAGTCCTCTCTGAGCTTTCAACACACTGTAACTTTCACTCGCACATCACTGCGGCGCTGCGTGAGCGAGATATTTTATTTTCCCTTTTGCCCGCTATTCTGCGGGGAAAAATGCTGTGTTCAAAATTTGCCGCTAAAAGAAAAGTGGGCGATGCTAATAGTTTAAAGATAAATAGAAAGAACCATTTACATTTATTCTCCGTTCATCTAGCATCAGACTCATATGCCATCTACCTTTCTATAGCGGCCAAATGCAGTCAGCAATCAGTAAACTGCCTTGATATAACCTTGTTGTGAATCGGCAGTCTTTAAATAGACTGAATTTAAATTGAATTGATCGACAGAAGATAATATACAGACTTTTGTCTATCTTTAAGAATTGTTTTTGAGTACCCCTGGCCTAAAGGGTCATGCAGATAGAAAAAAGCCAGCAGAATATGCACAATGAGCGCAGAAATGGACGATAACAATGCTGCAGCAGGGTACAATTCGTCAGTACTGTACTGTTTGATTGTTTTCTCGCCGCTGTGCTTTTCTCATGCTGGTGGTGCTGTTCCCCCTTCCGCGGTCCCATCACTTTCCGAAAACAGGGTGACAGGCTTAAAATAGTTCAGTTTAGCTGGGATTGCCATTTATGTGCAGATAAATTTCTAATTACATTATCTAGGTGTATTTTCTTGAAAAAGAGTAGGCCAGTTCAGTTCGATTTGAACTGGACTAAGGTCTATACAGTCATTGTAAATGACCGAGTTCTGTCAAACTACGGTGATAATTTGTGTTTTGTCTTACTGCATGTAAACACATGGACTCATACCTAAGGGCAGTTTAGAGCGAGAAACTAATTTAACAGTTATGTGTTTGGACTGTGAGATGCAGCCAGGGACATGCAAACTCGATGTTGAAAGACCACAGGCTGGAATTTGAACCCAGGAACTTCTTGCTGCCAGGCAACAGTGCTACTAACTGTGCCATAGTGCAGTCCAAAATAACACCGACTGACTGATAAAAAACCCCAAAACATTTTGATGTCCTTTCATCTCATTGTCTTTGCTAATATTTGTGCTTCAGATTAGCACTTTTACTTATTCTACATTTAATTTACTCTATTTTAAAATGAATAGTCTTTCAAAAGTATGCCAAGAAACTTAAAATGTGTCCATGAAAAGGTTTGGCTTAGTGAAGCTCACAGAACAAAGTTTCCATTTTTAGCCTCTTTATAGCTTAAAGCTTTGACTTCCTCAGCCAAGCGATCATGGCATTTTGTTTGATACGGTATTTCATGTTATTGCAACATCAGGGCTGTATATTATACTTTAAAACTGCAGCCCCTCATTTTCATCACACTTTGGTGTGTAGATTCAAAGTTACCATGAACTGAACTAAAACATGGTTAATATTTAATTTGCAAACTATAAACTAAACAGATTAATTCTTTTTTTTTCTTTCAACGAAAGTGTTACTCTATTCTTGAGTGTATGCCTCTGCAGAAAGAGAAAATATGGGATTTAAAAAAATTGGATACCCTGACTGTCAGGGTATAGTTATAATTTGGCATGGTGGAGAATGAGATTCTTACACTGTAATAACAACATAGAAATACCACTGTTTCATGCTAATAGAGTATCTGCACAAATACAGCATGATTTTTTTTTTATTCTATGTAATTTAAATAAGTTGCACATGCCGTGTAAGAATAAATGAGTTGTATGCACTACATCAGACATTCCCGTTGTAAATATTGAAAATCAAATTTTATTCAAGGTTGTTTTGTTTTGATTACTATTGGCCTTGCATTTTAATCAGAGCTTCAGACGAACTCAAATGCATTCTTACTCCATGCCAAGTGTGTCCTTTGCAACATATTTTAAAAAATGTTACTAAATCCATATGAGAAAAATTTATTGTTAAAATACGTAGCTGATTGAAGTGGCATTTGTTAAACCTAACAAAGTAAAATATTTCTTCTTAGCTGTGCATGCACATATTTTTTCCCCCATTTTGAAACTGTGTATGTGTAAAGCTCTATACAAATACAGGCCATTTACTATTTGTTGTACCTAAAACGGCAAGTGTACCAGGCTCTGTGGTTTTCCCCCTAAGTTGAAGGCTTTTTTCTAAAAGATGTGAAGAAAAACTGCATATGAACATGTTTTATTGGTGGTTATGGGGTTGACTTTAGTCTGAAGATTATAAGCATATGTTTTTTTGGAACTGGCCTTTCAGCCAGAGAGGTCTTATCACCTGTTCTGAAACCAGTTAACCCTCTAGGCGCCGGGGTTTTTTCTATAAAATGTTCAATTTTGATATCACTAGTTCAAAATGTTGTAGCTTTAATATGGTTATAGATAAAGGTACACTGTAAATTAGAAAAATCTTCAGTATGATCCAAAGTTTTTGATAGGAGCAAAATCACACATCTAATTTGCATATTATGACGTCATCAGGCGTTGTCACTATTGGATTGCATGACTTTTATAATTTTTTTGCTTTTTTTGACATTGTTTAAAACTTTTTTTTCATCAATAATTACTTTTTTTTATTTAGATTTTTCTAAATATGTATTTTCTACATCTATATGTTTAATTTTTTTGGCTTTTTTTCAAGAACAGGTGGATATATCTGTTTATGTCCTTTCTTATGTGGCTCCGTTACTCTATTCACTATATAAAATCAACAGAAAGAAAATATTGGCCACATAAATTTACAGATCCATCCCAAAAATAGCTAACAGGCTCATCAAATTGTCTGATCCACTGGTGATTCTACTCATCATCCTCATCCTCACTTGCAGCGGGACAGAGAACTTTACTGCTGTTTACTCGCTTATAAGCGGTCTTTTTTCTCTCCTGTTTTCGATCACATCTGCTATTATTTCCAGTGATTTTTACATCCCGCCCACCTCGGTCACAATTAGCGTTGTGATGACCACCTTGCTACCCGAACACATACCTTTTTCTCACCGGGAGAATGTGATGCAGAGCTGGAATGTGCTGCTTGTGGAGCGTCAAGGCGAAACGGGACTGGCTGTTGTTGCGGGACATTTTAGTTTCACTTTCTCCCGGGACAACTGAACAGATCTGAGGTAAATATTTCTCTTCAGAATCTGAATAAGCCAATACTTTACGGCGGGGAACTCCGACATCTCGGCCTCATACGTTTTATCGTTCTAAAAGTCGCGTTCTCTATACTGTGACAGCTGTACCTCACGTCCCCCGCTCGCGGCGCTGACTTAAAGGCCGATTTACTCCAAAAGTTTCCATGGTAACACACCAAAAAAGGTGTCCAAGATTAAAGGTACACATGTCCGCCATCTCCTGATGTAAAGTAGTTATTAAATTAGTGGCCCTATCACCAGCTGTGGCTCGTTAAAGTCAGCAATGATGCTTGTCGCAATATTGCGACTTTGGCGCCTAGAGGGTTAAGTTCAGAAGGCTCAAACCAGTCAGATTCAGAAAACCAAGCTCATGGTGTCATCTAAAAAGACCAAACCAGTTTTCATATACACGAGAATAATGGCAAAATAGTAGTAAGAGAGAGAAAAAATATGATCTGTCATCTTGGCTTCCCTGAGACATGATAATAAAGTTGTGTTCCTTCTCTGTATGTTGTCTGTTTCAATATTTTTCAAGTCATATTAAATTGTCTTTCATGGTATTTGTTCAATTTATTTGGTCAGAATAGCATTCAGCTGCTGTTTTGATTGCTTTTTGATGCTCCATTTCACAGAGGGACAAAGATGTGTCTGAAGCTACCAAAACAACTTTAGCCAGGGGTGCCTACTGTTGTTTTTTCCTTTTTCTTTTTTCCCCATATGACACCTCACTTGGCATACATAACGTGGATGTATGAAATCTAAACTGTAGAAAAAACCACAACAAAAAAAACAAAAAAACAAACCCAGCAACAATGCAAAACAGAAATAGCAATGCACACACATACGCTGAACTTTTGAAATCTGCTTAAATTTGCAGGCAGATTTTGGAATGCAAAAAGCATCAGGATTTAAAATTTTCTTTGCATTGTATTGTTGTACCATAAACATTTTGAATCTCTAGTTGCTATACAGTTGGAGTAAAATAATAATAGAAAAAAATGTATCCATGGCAGGCTTTTTTTTTCATGTCTTCAACGATATTCTGAATTTATCTAATCACATCCCTTAACATTTTGTAATACTACAGTTTCTGTCTATCAAGGATCCATCTGAAAGACTGTCCATTTTTACAAGTATATACATTGTTCACTGTGAACATCAGGAACATTTTCATATTCATATTCATTTTTAAATGTTTGATAAATTCGTAAAAGTGGCTAAAAAATGTTTTAAAACAATACCTACAGTAACTTAGTTGTTGTAACAACTAGGTAACAACTTGGCCTGGAATTAATTTCCTAGCTATGCGACTAAAAAGATTCTTACAATCAGACGTTCAGTCTATACTTCAGTACTGAACCCACTACCCAATGTCATCCCCAATCAACACCAAATTAGAGAAACTCTCTGTATTTAATGAGTCAAACCAAAGAAACCTTGATAGAATCATTAAGTAATTAAGCTCCTCCATGTCTGACCAATCATGGTTTTGTTACCTGGACCAGCGATGCCTGTGTAAAATCCAGCCTTGTTTACCACAAACAGGTACTGAAGGTTCAGTTTAAACCTAATCACTGAGAGATGTGGCATGTACAGTGCTTTACAAACTTATTAATATCCATAAACGGTTTTCTTAATTTTGCCAAGTTATATCCTTAAGCTACAGTTCATTCAATGGATGTGATATATTTGACAAAACATGCTGCATTATAAAATTGTACTTTTTTTAACCATTAAGAATCTGAAAAAATTCCATAGCTCAATACTTGCTTTGAGCATATTTTGCAGAAAATAGAGTTGGAAATCTATGAGAGTATGCCTCTACCTGCTTTACTTATCTACAGACCGATTTATCTTTGCCAACTCATTGAAGCTCAGTTAGCTTGGATGGACAGCATCTGTGAACATAAATTAAAAAGTTTTGCCGAAATCTAGATGTCTTGTCCCAGTTGAAATGAAAATCAAATCTTGGGTATTTTGAAACTTCCAATAGGTTTACTTCAAGAATTGTTCCCCTAATTTGTTCTTCCCATCATCCCAGATCAGTTTACCTGTCCATGCAAAATAAATTGTCCTACCAAATTGAAGCTTTTACCACATTTCCGGGTATTGTGCAGGGTTTTTTTGCCTTCACATGAAACATTTTTCATGTAGATTAAAAAGGTAAACCCCACTACCTTCTTCTTTTGTTTGTTGTATTTCCCTGCAAGTCTGGTGGGACAGGATTGTGTGTCAACTTGAGCTCCCCACCAGATCTGGGGATCACTGCAGCTCACCTAGAGTTGAAATCTACCCTTTTGCTGTTTCCTAGGTTTATACTGTTTTTATTCTCAATGTTCAGGTGATTTTAATTTACACTGACAGGTGTGGTTGTACTATGAATGTTTTTGGAATATTTTTTTAAGGCACCGTGGATGTTTTCACGATCCTCTGATGCAGCTGTTGATATTCTGAAGGAATGAGCTGCGTATATGCTAGTCGCGGAAAATGTGTTTAGTTTCCTATTGATTTGGGCGACTGTGGCTCAGTGGTAGAGTAGTTGGCTTGCAATCGGAGGGTCGTAGGTTCGATTCCAGCTTCCTCCAGTTACATGTCGATGTGCCCCTGGGCAAGGCACTTAACCCCCAAATTCTACATTGTCCTACCGAGCCATGTTGGGTGTCGGTGTATGAATGTGAGTGTGAATGGGTGAATGTGGCTTCAATGTAAAGCGCTTTGAGTGGTCAGTAAGACTAGAAAAGCGCTATATAAGTTCAGTCCATTTACCATTTATTGTATTACAAGTGACACTTTAATGTATTCTCTTCTCTGTTTGAAGAAGAACATATATATATATATATATATATAAAACTCAGTTTTAACAAACATACATCTTGACAGTTGCTTTAAAACGATCCTAAACAACATTATGGGAAAGAGACAGAAAAAGGAGCAGACTAGAGATCATCAAATATCTAGCTTTTATTTACATAAAATGAAAGGGAAGAAGGCTCATTTACTGATTTGTAATTACTGCTCAGTTTGAATATCCAGTATTGTCCCTTCAGCTCTGTTTTGGTAATTTTTTACGTTGTATCGACATGAGCTTGTAGTCATAACAATGCCTCTTTAATTTTGACAGCAGTTTAGCTGCTGCCAAAAATTCTATATGTTACATTCCTTAAATTCAATCGATAATTGTATACAATTGTAAATCAAAGGCAGTTGAACCAATGGATGATTCCTATAATTAACTACAAACATTTTAAAAGCCAGGAACCCTGAGACATCATTGTTCAAGTTGGACAATATTTATGTAGTAATGCAGAGTTGCAGCTTATCATACAAACATAAACTTTAGTTTACTTTCTCATGCTTAAGAGGAAAACACATAATGTTGTATGTTCTTTGAGTTCTTTTTTTTTCTTAGCCGTTCAAAGATGTTATTATCATCCTGTATTCATGATGAAGATGCAGTAAATAATTTCAGTTTAGTTTCAGACCCGCATTAAAGTTATGCAAAATCTGGTCATTTCTACATATGAGTGTCTTTGAAGGTAACATTTTAAACTGTTCATTGGTACTTTGATATACATACATTTACACATATTTTGTGCATTGCAAATATAATATCCCCTTTGTTTGCAATGTGAATTGCATTGCACTTGTTTTTGTTTTGTTTTTTGTTTGTGTTTTTTTTTTTAATATGCCAAATTGAAACACTCAGGAAAAGGTTAATCTTATATCCAAACATTGTAGGGTGAGACTAAAATATTTGTTTATTTATGAATCAATTAAATTAAGTGAGAAACTTGACAAAATAAAATAAAAACGGCCTTTTTGGCACGGGTGTGTATCTGATATATTTGATTAAAATTGCAAAACAATGCTAAGGCCATGGCACAAGAGCTTGTTTTTTTTTTTAAATGTATCTTTTTGTAAGCAGACTAAACCTAAACACAGTGGATTTGCATGCAAATTTTATAAAATATGGTTGAATTTAGAAGGCATTACATTTTTAATCAGATTAAAATCCAATATTTTCCTTTATTCATCACTTGGGAATTTTAGCAATCTTGAACTGTTTTACTTTTTTAGTTCACTGTCTATAGTTTTAAATAAAAATACTCCATTTAGTGTGGAATTTAAAACATAACTCTACAGTAATAATGGGATTTATCATAGTGTAGCTTTCAAAAGGTCACCTAAAAACATATCAAATCTAATAAGTCATACCATTAATGCAGATTTGGTCCAGGTGGCTCTATATAATAAATATTTGAAATGCAAATGTCTTAAAATTAACACAGCACCGAGCAACTGCTATGTTAACTTTAAGGTGTATAAGAGTTAAGTTAGACTAGAAAATTAGTTTTCCCATTGCTTTTAGTATTGTATGATGGTATAGTTTTTTTCGTTGTTTTTTTTTTTCTTATTTGGTTGTGAAAAGAAATTGTTGCGTACAGTACATTTCAAAATGCAGTTTTCTAATGGAGGTTTCAATTATCACGGAAACTGAAGCTAACCAAACTAACCTGTTTCCACTTTTGTTTCACTAATATATATTTTACAAAAGTCTAAGGTATCATCAGAATGTTTTTGTGATCGCTTTCACTGATGGACCTTTTAACAGTCTCTGTCTTTCTGTTTAATGTTGACCACTGGCCTTAACTGATAAAATTGAGGCCTGCTGGGTTTTTTTAAATTTTTTTAAGTAGATTTTTTTTTCCATGGTGGTTTTTGTGACATACTTGATGACATTTCATTTTGCTCTTTGAGTAATTTTAGCAGCTAGCCACTACTGGAAAGGTGGAAACAATTTTCTCCATTTGATAACTGTTACTGTGGCTGATCATGGCTCTCACTGTGGTTTGCTGACTTTGGTACTTTGGCTCTGAAACCAAAGGATTTCAGTAACCTCATATTAAGTGGAGTGTGTTGAGTTTTTGTTAACACTTGTATTCAGAATGTTGCTAGTTTTGGACACTCCTAAAACATATTGAACAAAACCTTAGAGCTAAAACTACATTTTCTTCAGCAGTTGAATTATCTTATTATATTCTATGAATGATTTCCCTTTATGTTTTTGAACTTGAGTTATATTAGCCTCTTTCTCTCTAGTGGACCTCAAATACAAGGTGGATATATTTACTTTTCCTGTAGTGGTTCAGATAATTCTAAAATAAGTTCCACTTTTTTTTGCCTGTTGTATATTCACAACAAATACAATAAAATTGGGTTCTATTTTTGCAACAGCAGTATAATTTAATGAATGAAACACACTTGTGTTGTTTTCAAAAATAAGGCACACTAAATGTATTGTCTGCTCATAAAAGCTCTCACCTAATACATTTTGTTGAATATCCTTGCCTTAAAGTTTTGTGCGTTCTTTAGAGTTAATGAGGAGTTAAGCTGTTTATATTTTTGGTTGTGTAAATGCATTTGAACTCTGCCTCATGTGCTCTCCAGTTGCTTTTTATTCAATAAAAACAATGAGTGTTTCCCCCCCTTACATTTCCAAGATTGCATCTAACATTTTGTTATTTATCAAATGCTGTTGTAAGCTCCACATATAGCTGCTTCTGCTTGGGACAGCTTTTGTAAATAATTGCATAGTTACCCCATGTGATTCAGAGATAAAGGGTGTCTAATCATTTTTCGCATTATGCTAATACCATGCAGCATATTATGGGAGAGTGATAAAATTCTTGGTAAGCCCTGCTAAGCTGCCCTAGTGCTAGAATAATCATTGCTTTTTGTCAGCTGTTGAGAAGACAGTGGGTCTTTCATTGGCTGCAATAATCTGTGTCTGCATGCTTCATGCTTTCATTTAAAAAAAATCTGAATTAAAACAGTCTATTTGGTTTCAAAAATGTTCATCCTGTCTCCACTTCTTGTCTTGTGTATTTTATATTTAATATACTTTGATTACCTTGATTACTTTGATTACTTTATAATTTTATTTACCACAAGATTGACCAAGACAGTGTTCACTTAATTCTCAAGTGAAAGGTAAATCATGGTTTTAAATCATCAATGTCTTTTTGTGTTTCTTTCATTTAATCAGTTTAAGTATACCCTTTTCACATCCTTTTCATTATATATCTGATTGTGAGTTTAGCATCGTTGCCCTGCCTAAGGTGCCAGTCTTTTACAACTTTTTTAGAACCTAATTTCATCGTGGAGATTGTGCAATCTAGCAAATCTTATATGTTAGTTTTTCCTTGCGCTCAAAGCCTTTTACGTATAGCCAGCACATTTAATTATGGTCAGATTCGACTGAAGTACATTCTCCAGTGTAAAAAAAATAGTGATTATGTCTTTTGTTTTTTCTTCAAAATGTTGGTCCTGTAACAAAAAGGGTCAAAAAATAAGATACAACAATATTCTTGTAATAACAACAATTTCGTATATATTCTGTGTATCTAGTTGCCATCTAAAAGGAAATCAAAATGAAATTACACAGTGGCCAGTGTCACATTGATACTGTGAAAAACAGATACCGAGTGAATGGTAACACACAGAGGCAAATCTCCTGAATAAAATGTTTGGGACTCCAGCAGAGAACAAAATGTACAAACTGGTCAACAGAATTCTTTTTTGCTTTTTAATGTATCCTCCTGCTGTTGTAACGTAGGTGGACCTGATGGTTCAAAATACAATGTGGATTAATCATCAAACATGCGCAACAGCATACCAATCAAAATACAATAATGATGATCAGACTGCATACATCTCATACTACCCCTGTTTCTGTTGTACCCATTTTTTTTAATTTTGACTTTCATGAAGGCTGAAAAATGTATAATACTGAAAAAAAAGCCCTACATGGAGAAAACCTGTGAGAGTTCAGAACATTGTTTTAGCATACAAGCCAAATAAAAAGTTGGAAATTGTTCTGCTGATTAGCAATAACAAACCCCCCCCCCCAAAAAAAAAAAAAAAAAAAACGACAGAAGATGTGAAAATAGGTACACAATAATGCAATATAAACCTGGTTGGTTGTCATTCCTGTGAGGATTAATTTAAAGTATATGGCAATGTAATTGTATTTGTATGTTACACTTTCAACAACAAGGCAAGTCAAGGAGCTTTGGGTGTTTAGGGGATGGAGTAAAAACAGCAATTTAGCATAAATCACACAAAACAAATGACACATTAAAATTTACGCAAAGACAGCTCTAAACAGATGGATTTTTAGCATTGATTTTAAAAGCTCAGTGTTTCTGCAGCTTTGCATTCATCTAGAAGGTTGTTACAGATAAGGGGCGCATAGAAGCTGAACACTGCTTCTCCTTCTTTGGTTTTTATTCTAGGGATGCTCAGTAAACTAGCATTAGAGGACCTGAGAGGACCTCTGCAGAGCAATAATACACTGTTATGTTAATTACTAGTATAATGAGATGTAATCATTTGAATGTGTAGAATTGTTGCATTTCATTTCTGTAAGCTGCAACTGTTTTTTTATACTATAAATCCTACAGGTTATTACTTTTATTATTGTATTTCTGGTGTGTGGTAGAGAGTGACATAGAAGTGGATTTTCTTTTCTTTGCTTCCCTATCCCACTCCTGTTGGAAAAAATAAATAATTACCTTTTCCCAATCCCAGAAAGCAGGGAAAAATTAAATTCCCTCCTATCCCGGTCCTGATAAAATAATTCCTACTCCCTCCCAATCCATCACCTGCTCCAACTCGTTTTTCTTCCCATCCTGGTTATTTAAATCCAAATGTGGCGGGAAGCTGAGCGCAGCGTAGCCAGCTGTTTCTGACACAGAATTAGGCAAAATTGACCCAGGGAATTGCTAGATGTTGCCAGATGATCTCTCACACACTAATTTGTAGGGATCTATATTAGCAAGAATCTGACGATATGAGACATATCAACATCCAAGGGGGATGATACAATATATTGCGATATATCATTAAAATATAATGAAGACAATATATTGTGAGTTTTAAAACTGAATTTAACTGTAGAAAGTCTTTCTAAATACTCCAACCTTTTCCAAACATAACACATCCAATTTTATTACTAGATCTAGTTGACCCACTAGAACAAAAAGGTGAGAACAGCGACCAACTACCAGTCATGCTTTTAATTTTCGGACTAAAATTACAGTCATTATTAATAGTTAAATTCAAGTCCTTTAAAAAAAATAGATTCTTTGCTTTTGAATATTAATGCAATATTGACATAAAATATCACAATATATTGACATATAAATATTTTCTTACATCCGTACTAATTTGCATATTGATAATTTCATCACATTGACATGATGATATCATTACTCATGAGATGGTCTTTATTTTCTAATCCAACATCCAATACAAAAAAAAGTGTGATTTCAAATAAAACTGTGTGAAAAAACCACTGATATTCCTACCTGTGCTTACAAAAGATGTTAGTATTTCTCCTAATAGAGGTGAAGAGACACTGATAAAAATGCTGTTACTGGTATTCAGTGTTTTTAGTGTTGCTTTTGTATCACTTTAGTGTAGCACAATGGGGAATATGGATGTTGATAGAGAAGCCTTCAAAGACTAGTACAATATTAGATGTATAGATTCTTAACAACAAATGCAGCCTTAAAAGGAACAGCTGCATACAATCTAAATCTAGACCATCACCTTTATGAAGACATAGTTGTTCCAAATTAATTAAGCACATGATGCACTATGAAGTAATCCTTCAGTAAAAACATTTTTTTCGAAGGAGAATAGGAAATTCATTTTGACTTGTCATTATACTTTCCTTTCCTACACACAGCCAGCATCATGCATACCCTGTATTACACATACTGTATACATAATTGTAAAACAGCATCTTAATGCATTTTAAACAATAATTTTACCTCTAATTTCCCAAACCCTAACAGGAGGAGCCAACTCTGCACGTTTACCCGTTCAGTGCTGAGCAGCAGTTTGTGCACAGATTGGTGTCTGTTGTGTGGATAAACATTAAACCGCAGACTTATCGAGTTTTCCTTGCTTTGATTTGATGTGTACAATAACTGTGCTGCATCTTGCTGCGAGGAGACCACATCGTCAGTCTAAGACCCTATGAAATCAGCAGGTATCAAAGCTTTATGGACAAACAGGAAGAGTTGGAGAAATTGAAGCTACTTGCCTACTGGGAAGGCTAAGGGGCCAGACTGTTTAGCAGGAAAATAGATGGAGCTAGTTTTGTGGTGAGCCTGGCAGTCCAGCAGTTGGGAGAAAATAAATCCTTTGGTGCAAAGAAATGCTTTGAATCTTTCTAGAACATTTGACTACTACACTGAAACAGATCACATCAACTGTAGAAACATACTAAGTACATTTTTTTTTTTTTGCAAAGTTACTAACTGCTGATGATGAAACAACCATGCCAAACGCCAGGGATTGAAGAAGGAGAAGCAGCATTCCCTACACTGCTGGTTGCCAGCCATTCATCAGCTCCCTGCCAGGTGTGAGGTTGGCACGCTCCAGGGGCGAGAGGCAGAGATATGAGCTCGTCAGGGAAGGAGAGGCATCATCATCACTGGTCACTGCCTCCTCTCCAACGGCAGATAAATGTGATGCTGTGTAAGTCTCTAAGCAGGAAGGCCATAGCTTGAAATTGGCTATGCGTCCGCAGTCCCTCTGTAATTAAGAGTGCTTTTGTAATAGTTTTTGGTCCGCCCCGGCGAAAGATTGCTTTACTTTTAATCATAGCTGCTCTGGCAGGACCCCTCAGAGGGCTCTGGAGATGAAGACGTAGACTGCCATTAGACTGAGGTGCTAAATTAAAGGTTTCAGTGGGCCTGAAAATTCAAGCATTTGCTTAACTGCCCTGTGTGAACTGAAGCTTCATCTCAGCTAGGCCTTAATTATCCTGCACATACTCTTTGAGTTGCATGAGAAGACTAAATGCTGAAATTAATACACATTTTATTTGATGTACAACACCTTAGACCAGATGAATTAGGAGAAGGTTTAAAATGCAAAAAAAAAAAAAAAGATCTATCTTCTTTTACTTCAGATTTACTTGATTTAACATAGAAAACGTATTTGACTGAGGTTCACCCGTCTCCAACTTATCGATTTTAGACCAGCTCTGAAACTGAAGAGGTTTTGTTGAATCTCTCCAAACTCTCACTGCCTGATACATTAGAGTTCAAATGCTTTTCTAAAGATACTATTTAAAAATATTTGAGGACACCAGCAGTGTTGTTTACTAGCTTTTCTGCGAAAGCCAGTTGGCTTTTAGCTAAACATGACAGAGTTTATTCCATCAAACTTTATAGTTTGGAAAAAAAAGCTTGATGAGTCATCCCTGCAACTTCAGCTTCAACTGCACTTGCTTTATGAAAGTAATTTACATAATACAGGAGAATTTTTTAAAGTACGTAGCATATACATTACTACATGTAATGGGAGTAATATGATTCTGAGTGAGATGCAGAGTGAGTAGTCGTGTAGACTGCTCTCAAGGCATGATAAATAAATACATCAATAGGAAATAAAAGGTCTAAAATGAGCCTTTGAGTTTCTCTGCTCATACAAAGAAGAATTGGGTCAAGCGTCTGAAAACTTTCAGTAATGTGATTTCAGTGTATTTTTTATGCATTTTGCATGCTCATGTTTATAAATTCCCGGGTGTACTCTCAGTGGAAAGAAATAGAATTATGAGACTCAAGCTTTGCTTTGTTTAGCTAATTCATTTGTCATTTTTAGATTACACAATCTTGATGATTAAGTGGCTAGTTGTCAGCTTCCTCAAAGTTATATCGTGTAGTAGACCTGAACATTATTATGATTTGCTGTCGATTATGAGTTGCAGTGTCAATTTGTACAATATCCAAATCATAAAGCACTGCTTAGATGTGATATTTGGTAAGATATTATATTTCGAGTTTCTGACATTCATGCCCTGCATATCAGTGATATATCACATTACATTGACTCTTAACTGCATCCACACTTTATCTTTAGTTGTTGAGATGCTAAAGCCCATAGAAAGTGGGGCGGGAATTGTGTCATTGTAAATAAGAAATGTAATTTCATTAATACCATAACCTCTTCTCACGATAGATATATATAGATATATAGGCTGATGCTCTTTTGGCACAGATTAGGATTTACTTACTTCAGTATGTTGAATGGTCAGAGGAGTTCCATCTGTGGTGCTCTGATCTACTTTCTGATTAATTCAATGAATGATGTGTTTATTTCAGGTTAGTTATAGTCTATATATATAGACTAATCTCAAAGATCATGGAGTAAGCAAAATAAGTAAAAGCAGACTACAAAAGTAATGAGTTCAAACAGGTTGTCAGTTATGTGAAAATACATGTCAAGATAAGAAAAAGCCTGACAGCATATCAATGGAGAGGCACACACTGTTCCATTAAGGAAATGTTGTTTGTCAAACTAAGATTTGAACCTATGTCTGCAGATGAATGAAGACAGGCTACCATAGCAGAATGACTTGAACTAAATACCCTACTACACTTAACAAAAATATAAACGCAACACCTTTGTTTCTGCTCCCATTTTTCATTAGATGGACTTAAAGATTTAAAATTCATTCCAGATACACAATATTACCATTTCTCTCAAACATTGTTCACAAATCGGTCTAAATGTGCGATAGTGAGCACTTCTGCTTTGCTGAGATAATCCATCCTACCTCACAGGTGTGCCACATTAAGATGCTGATCTGACATGATGATTAGTGCACAGGTGTACCTGATACTGCCCACAATAAAAGGCCACCCTGGAATGTGCCGTTTTTTGCTTTATTGGGGGTTTGGGGACTCAGAACCAGTCAGTGTCTGGTGTGGCCACCATTTGCATTATTGCAGTGCAACACGTCTTCTTCGCATAGAGTTTATCAGATTGTCAATTGTGGCCTGTGGAATGTTGGTCCACTCCTCTTCAATGGCTGTGCGAAGTTGTTGGATATTAGTGGGAACTGGTACACGCTGTCGTATACGCCGGTCAAGCACATCCCAAACATGCTCAATGGGTGACATGTCCGGTGAGTATGCTGGCCATGCAAGAACTGGGACATTTTCAGCTTCCAAGAATTGTGTACAGATCCTTGCAACATGGGGCCGTGCATTATCTTGCTGAAACATGAGGTGATGTTCATGGATGTATGGCACAACAATGGGCCTCAGGATCTCATCACGGTATCTCTGTGCATTCAAAATGCCATCAATAAAATGCACCTGTGTTCTTCGTCCATAACAGATGCCTGCCCATACCATAACCCCACCACCACCATGGGCCACTCGATCCACAACATTGACATCAGCAAAGCGCTCACCCACACGACGCCACACACGCTGTCTGCCATCTGCCCTGAACAATGTAAACCGAGATTCATCCGTGAAGAGAACACCTCTCCAACGTGCCAGACGCCATCGAATGTGAGCATTTGCCCACTCAAGTCTGTTACGGCGACGAGCTGGAGTCAGGTCAAGACCCCGATGAGGACGACGAGCATGCAGTTGAGCTTCCCTGAGACGGTTTCTGACAGTTTGTGCAGAAATTGTTTGGTTATGCAAACCAATTGTTTCAGCAGCTGTCTGAGTGGCTGGTCTCAGACGATCTTGGAGGTGAACCTGCTGGATGTGAAGGTCCTGGGCTGGTGTGGTTACACGTAATCTGCGGTTGTGAGGCCGGTTGGATGTACTGCCATATTCTCTGAAAGGCCTTTGGAGACGGCTTATGGTGGAGAAATGAACATTCAATGCACGAGCAACAGATCTGGTTGACATTCATGCTGTCAGCATGCCAATTGCACGCTCCCTCAATCCTTGTGGCATCTGTGGCATTTTGCTGTGTGACAAAACTGCATATTCCATGGTGGCCTTTTATTGTGGGCAGTATAAGGTACACCTGTGCACTAATCATGATGTCAGATCAGCATCTTGATATGGCACACCTGTGAGGTGGGATGGATTATCTCAGCAAAGCAGAGGTACTCACTATCACACATTTAGACTAATATGTGAAAAATGTTTGAGAGAAATTGTAATATTGTGTATCTGGAATGAATTTTAGATCTTTAAAAACATCTCATGAAAAATGGAAGCAGAAACAAAGGTGTTGCGTTTATATTTTTGTTGAGTGTAGTTAAATTTTTAGACTCCATTGTTGCTTTAGACAGAACAAAACATATGATATTCATTTCAGCAAGCACTTTAGGCAAGGCAATTTTATTTGTATAACAAACTTTCAACAACAAGGCGATTCAGGGCCTTAACACGATTTGGTGGTAGAAAAACAAACAAAGCATATGATTAAAAACAGCAAAGTAGGAAAACCGTGAAAAGAAAATCTATGTGTATATATATATATATATAAATTATATATAAATAATATATATATATATATATATATATATATATATATATATACACAAGCAAAGACTATGGGAAGCATATATAAGTTTAAAATAACACAAACATTACTGAAAGGTAGCTCTAAACAGAAGGGTTTCAATCTTTGATTTAAAAGAGCTTAACCATTCAGCAGCTTTAAAGTATTTCTTGAAGTTTTGTTCCAGAATTGTAGAGCATAGAGAGTGTTTTGGTTCTAATTATAGGGATGTTTAGTAAACTAGAGTTAAAGGACCTGAATGGTTTGCTGGGTTGGTATAGTGACAGCAGGCCTTCAACATACTTTGGTGCTAATATATTTAATGATTATAAACTAGTAGGAGTATTTTGAAGTCTATTCGCTAAACTACCTCTCTTCACCTTCTTTCTTTTAAGTGTATTTGAACAGGGACCATGTACAACATCTGATATATCAACTGATTTTGAAATAGATCAATAATAATATTTTATATAAATGTTGCCATTTGATTAATATTTAGCTGTAAGCTAACTCGCATTGAGAGTCCATTAGTAAGACACATCACAACATAAAAAATATTACAGATATATAAAAAAAATAAAAAAATATAAATCACAAGCACACCGATATGAACACACATACATGCATATGCATACACCAAACTGCAAACTGTTTAAATTCTTGGAGTCTTTGAGTAGATGTTTTAGTTGATTCATGAAACTGCCAATAGAGCTAAAGGTCTTAATTGCATCAGGTAGAATATTCCACTGACCAACAGCCTTCACAGAAAAGGCAGATTGTCCAAATCTAGAATGACAGAAAGGTATGCACTTAGTCATAGTATCCACTGAGTACCACACTGCTAGATATAACAGGTAAAGAATAAAATACAGTCATTATAGATGACAATTATAATCAAAATGATCAATTTGTTACAGTTTAGTATGTATGGTATGCTAAGGAGTAGTTGGAATAATTAAATGTAGTTTTCTCAGTTAAAATAATTTATATTGTGTTAGAAAATGTTGCTTTAAATTTGTGTGTATGCCCAATGATGGCATTAAGAATGTGTTGTTGTTTTTTTTAGTACTATTAAAACCTCATACCAGCCCATGCCGCCTACATACATTAATAAATGCAACTTTTGAAGCTCTGAAGCAAAATTGTAATTAGCTAAGTCCAGCCTATCTGGAAACATCTATATTTTATGACAAGTTAAAATATTATTGTTCAAGTCTTGGATAACAGCTATAAGCATACTTATATTTATATACATACTTTTATTTATACCTATAAATAATTGCACTGCAACTGTCTTTTAGGTTTTCAATAAAATCACTAAATCCATGTTGTAAACCAGGGTTCTTACTAATACCTCCTTATCTATGTGAAAGTATTGTAAACTTCCCTAATCTAGCCGTTAATTCTACACATTTTGCAAGACATGTTTTATCTGTCATGATCTATATTGTCATATATACATATATCTCACATACAGCCAAGAAGTGCAGATTTCAATTATTTTAATTAACTGTAAAAAGGCTGGGATCAGCAGCCTGCACTTGCTTGGATCTAATCCAGATGGTGGTGTTATTTGAATGTTTAGAAACCTACTTACAGGGGGAGACAGTATATTCTGTGTCAGTCTTTGCACACACTGCATTTGCAATTGCAATTTGCTTGCCGTGTTAGCATTGGCAGGTGCTGGACTCATGGTCCCCGTATTTATAACACGGACTCGCAGTATTTTAGCTTCTGTCAGGGCATTTGACCTTA
Source organism: Apricaphanius iberus (assembly GCA_028564705.1). Classification (NCBI taxonomy): domain Eukaryota; kingdom Metazoa; phylum Chordata; class Actinopteri; order Cyprinodontiformes; family Aphaniidae; genus Apricaphanius; species Apricaphanius iberus. The sequence continues at coordinate 431,426 of JAPXFQ010001927.1, forward strand.
GCTGACAGTCCATTTTATCTTCCTTTCAACATCATTTGTATGTGACTCACTTGAGACATTGTGCAGAGCAACAGCAGTTGATATGATTAGGCATATATCCCTCCACTTCTGCCCCTCCCTGCCACTAGCAAACGCAGAGAACAGTACAGGAAGCAAAAAAGTAAATCAAAAGTTTACTGCTCTGTCCCACAGGGACTGTGCATTTTTCATTTTGTCTCATCTGTTCCCCTTTCTTCTTCTCATCATCTCATAAATCAAATATACATCTAAAAATCAAATTAGATTACAGTCCACTTTACTACTCTTTTCCTACGTTCAGGATTGGCCTTTTTTTTCTGCTGGCCAAAATAGAAAATGGCTAATGACCCATGGTTTATTAATTGAATCATTCCTGTCTGGCCAAATCATTGTGACAGTGTTAACATTAAATTCCATAATTGCTCGGAATGGCATCCTTAATTCCTCTGAGTGTTACTGGTGAGTCAGGGTGGGTGGCTGGCTAGGGCAAAGAGTGCCGTTTTAAGCTGATTGTGTTTTGACTGCAGTGAGCCGCTCTGTAGTTAAACATGATTTCTGTTTATTGTACATGTCCTAGATTACTAATATAATTTAAAGATATAGTGTTTGTGAGAGAAATATCTCCATTCACCCGATATACCAATGGTACTGGTGTAAAAACATTAATTGAGTAAACATGTAAATCATTTTTAATATAAATAATTTAATTAATCGTAAAGACAGTTCTGTTAAAAAAACATACACATATGTAATATTTATTTTAATGTATTTAGTTAATTATTTTAGATATTTTAAATTTTTCATATCAACTCATTTGAATTTCTTCAGGCGACAATAATTAATGATGTACAATTTCATATTTTGGCGGACCTGATTGTGTAAATTTTGAGATGGCCCTCCAAAATGGATGATGGACTTTGGGAAGCATTGTCCTATTGGAAAACCCGACTGTGGCCAACAGAGTCTTCAAGTTCCCCTGGATTCCACAGAAGCATGGTTGAACATAGGATGTTTTTGGGATTTTCCTAAAACACACATCAGTTGATTTTGAAATAGATAAAGAATAATATCAGGCATCTGGAATGATTCCAACCTCAAATCTGTTGAAGCTGAAATTGTGTTTAAAACAGTTTGTACCAGGAAAAATAAATAAAATAAAACTTTTGATAGTTTCAGTTGTCAAATACCAGACCCAGACTGATGGCTCCTAAAAAACATTTGGTGTCTTTACAGCTTGGTAAAGAACATGTATTCAAATGTTACCATGGGTATGTAGCTTGTATGTCATTTTGTTCCTGTGAGGATAAATGGAAATCTACAATAAATTAGGTGGGGTTATATTAGATTATGTATCTAATTTCCTGGTCTTTAAATGTATTTAGATCATATGTTGTATCTTAATTCCACCCTGGAATAAAGATGGTAAAATGCATTTTGAAAAGACAAAAAACAAAAATGACATTCAAATAATATGTAACTAATTGAGCCCCGTCATTATTATAATTTTTTTTTTTCCTATTTGTAGCCAGATTTAGGGAAAGCAACTGCTGGAATAAATGTGGATATTTAGAATAAACAGTCAACCATATCATAATTGTATTAATTAATTTATTTATTTATTTGAATGTATTTATTTGGAGGGGGGTATTTTTTCAAATGCCGACAATTAATTTTTCAGTCCTATACGATATCTTATGGCATGTGTTTGGTCAGTGCATTGTAGTTTGTGTTTGTTTGTGTCTATAGGAGATTGAGTGGGTGTCTTTAGCCCTGAACTGATGATAAACAAACAGTAATTGCTGAGGTGATGGACTAGAGCAGAATATCTGTGGTCATTTAGAATTCCTTTTACTTGTGTTCATGTCAGCTTGTCCTTACTCTCTGCTGACTCTTATATTCACATACAATGAAAGGTTTAAAACGACAAATGTAGGAACTGCAGGAAGTGTATTTTTACAGGGTAGAGCCAATGTGTATGGGTACAGTTTCAGTCACGTTAGTAATTAGTGGTTTACAAAAACAGTACACATGGGGACAATGTTTTAGGACGAAATGATCTTGTATGTTAACATGTCACAAACCTGCAAAACAAGCATTAAGGGCTTACAGGGACCACATGAGACAAAGTTTGTGTTCCAGCAATAACAGAATCATGTTAAATGCAGGTTTATATTTGAAAATGATTTATGCATGTTTAAGAAAAATACAACTCATTTATGTAGTTTCTAGCACTGATTGGTTGTGGGTAAAGCCACAAGTTTTTGCAGAAATTTAAGTTTTAGCTACTGGCATGCAGAAATCAAAATTGTGAATTAAATAATAGGAAAATAAAAACGGTTGGTCCTGAAGTCAAATATTGTTGTTGTTATTGATGGTTGTTCCAGAACTAGATTTTAAGGAGAAATGTAAGATTTATGCGAAGGCTCTGCTTTTTTCCATCTTTTCTAAAAATTATGTTTACACCATGCACTGCAATTGCTCTGTTTATCAATCTGTCAAAAATAGATATTAATGCTTACGCAGTGTGGATAAGTGAAGAAGTGCTAAACAAGTACAAAACATCTCATTATCTTTTTTTTAATACTCATTTCATATCAGTTAACAGTCCATGACCTCATATAGAGAGACTCATGTATAAATCAGCTGGTAGACATTCATGGTGTCCCCTGTATCTCACTTTTTTTTTACACACAAACACTAAAATGTGGAATTAGCTGTTTTGTTTGAATTACAAAAGCAACTTAAAAAAATCAACGGTTAAATGAATTTTATATTTGCAGTATGTAGGGCAAAACTTCAAGCAAATTGATTGTCTTTCAGCCAAAAGTCTTCAAGCGTAAATTACAGTATTTAAGATTGACAAGTTTAGGTGTCACCTGTGTAATACAAAACAAGCTCAGCTCCATCCCATACACAGTTCTCTCCTAATTATTGGCACGTTTCATAAGGATATTTTAAAAGCCTTGACACAAAATGCACTTTTTAAATAGTTTTGAAATTAAGCAGATTTATTTAGTGCAGACAAACCCCACATTAAGAAAATAAAGGTTTTCAGCAGTGTTACACTTGTTGCTCTATATAAAAGTCTATGTCGATCATTATGTCTTGAACATTTTATAAATGATGAATGTATATGACACAGATTTTCTCTGAAGATGTCTTCTAACAGGACAGATAATTTCACATATATATATATACTATACATGTTGAACAGTGTTAGTTTGACTCCATTTCCTCCACTTCAACCGACATATGTATTCTGACAGTTAATGTCTGAGAATGCTGTGGGTGGTAGCCAATAAAAGTTTATGGAGATGTACATGTGGCACAGGATGGTTAGTGACTCTTGATGGAAACAGGGCCATGGAGTTTAACAAGCTCATTATAACACAGGCGTGGGACATTAGTCTGTGCCGCGTCTCTCACAGAGACGGATTTAAAAAGATGTTGACACATTGGTGTCAACAGTCCTGCAGGTCATGCTCACCCTGAGATGGCTGCTGTTTTATTAATGGAAGAGGAGGCTGATAGTGAAATCATATTCCAGTAATGAAACCAAATGATTTATGATTATTTTATATCATGACTGTTTAGCATGGTCAATGTTGAGTGGACAACGGTTACCATGTCTACTATAACGACAACAATATATAAAGCCCTCATTTTTTTAATATCTTGCTCTGTTAGTATAATCTGTTAAATATATAGCTTTGAAAGACTTAATAAAAAACACATTTTTCTATTTTACACTTGATATTTAGGATTAAGAAAAATATTTTTTTTATATATCACCTTGTTCTTATACTTTGTTAATTACCATGGCTTTCTCAGAGTGTATGTATCAATACAAAAATGTTCTTTAACATCAAAACCATAAGAAACAAGCCTCGGGAACCTCAGTCAAATACTGTATGTGAAACTTGAATTACAACAGGATATCTAAAGATATTTTGTCTGTCAGAGCTGAATGTGTGTTTCTTCCATCTACCAGCGGGGTTTTTAAAAGTATTAAAAAGTGATAAATCAAAATTGTCAAATTTAAGGCCATTAAAAGTGTTAAATGTGGTCTCCTAGGTATTGTTTTTTTCCAAATTAAGTATTATTTTTTCACACTATCAGGTGTCCTATTCTGATTGATATTCTATATGCTTAAGTTCGCGTTCGTTTAAATATGGGTAAGACAAAACCGGATACATCATTAGATTTGGATTAGCATAATTCTTAAAAAAATAAGGCAAGGCAATTTTATTTGTATAACACACTTTGAACACAAGGCAATTCAAGGTGCTTTACATGATTAAAGAAATGTATCAATTAAAAACATAGAATCAGTAAAGGAAAGCATAAACGAACATTTATACATGCCTGATAGCGCTCCGGCACTATGCACTATTTCCGGCGTACATAAGTGTTGGGGGGAAAAAAATCAGGTTTGCGTGATCTGAAAATTCCCAAGATCTGAGAGGCGCTTTCACTCTAAACCACACCACTGTAGGCCTACTTAAGCTTATCGGTTATAGGCATAGGTTATAGGGCAGGGGCTGGTCTTGGGTTTTTAATAAATCAAATAAATGTAGCAGTTACTCCACGTGCTAATGTTAGGATCTTTGTTGACATCTTTGTGCTTATGCGCGAGTGATTGGGACGCAGAAAGCAACCAAAATTTACGGCGGCTACAGAGACTCAACAAACACTTCCAGCACAGTTAGCATGCAAAATCTCCAATGTATAACCACTTTAACATTTGAAAACGGGGGGAACTTCAGAGAGAGACTTAAAATCACAATTGACAGTTAAATAAAGTTTTTTAAAGCGTCTTTTAGATTGTGAAAGACGTTAGTTTGATTCACCGGCATCATGGCCACAAATCTGCCGGGGACATTTATCACTATTCTTCACTCAAAGTTTACGGCTTTCAAAAGACTGGAGGCCTGAGATTATGTTGATTAAAGGGGAGTTGGGCCGATCTCTGCGAAACACAAAACCGTGTTTGTGCTTAAAGCGGAGGTCAGATGAGCAGATACAGCGTGACTGTAAAGCTGGCTAAGTCCTCATTTATCATCGTACTTATAGCCCTTTTTTATGTATTCGTGGAAATACGTTAAATTGTCCTGTGACAACTTCTGGACATCCTGTTTAAAATTGCAATCCATTTTGGAACCAAGGTCTGTGACAACAGGCTTTCTGTAATTTGCCAGACACCCACAAGAAGAAGACCCACCAGTAACAGTTAGGCTAAAAAACACGACTATCTTACCCATCTAAGCTTTTAATTCCTGAAGACATCCGTCTAAACCCTGCATACAAAATTCATCTTCCTGTTCTAGGGGTACATAAACACAAATATAATCTGCACAACTATATATGGAGATAATGAGAATGTAACAGAAGTCCAAGAATTTTGTCTTCAGAATGTTTGATAGACCTGGGCACCAAGATACCAAGTAAGGCTGGGAAGCTAAAATAAATACATTCTCATGTTTATTAAAAAGTTTGTGGTTTGATTATAAATCTCACACCTTCAAATAGGAAAAAAAGCTTAATAAGCACTAGCCAAAAAAAAAAAAAAAACATAACTACACTGTTTTGCTAGATTTTATTTTAGCTTTTTTTAAACCTAATGGCCAGAGGCCTTCTTCTCCTGCGTTCTGTGAAAGGGGTTGTGATAAAAAAGGACTGTGTGATATTAGTGAAGTGATGGTGTGTTTTCTGTACAGTATTTCAATATAAAGCTTCAGTGTTTAATTTACAAGGACTTGAGTGCATTGTTATGGATATTTTGGAACATTGTCAATTCTCTCTTCTGAAATGAGATTCAAAAATGTTTTTTTCTCTCACTCTCTTACTCCACACAGTAATCTCTCTCACTAAATATAAAAAATCGCGGGGCTCGTGGTAGCACAAAGTTTTCATAGATTGTTTTAGTCCGATTTTTGTGTGTGTGTTTTGCAATTTTTTTATTGTAAGTATGGTGACATTATTAATATTTTATTTGCTAATATGCAGCTAAGAGTGGACTACTTTCAGAATAACAAAGTGCAAGCTATAGCCATGTTGTTCTATAGCCACTTGTCTGTGATGAATCTTGTTCAGAGCCTTCTTAACCAACTATCTTATTCATCTTACCGTCTCTTTTCTTGTAACATGGCTAGAGATTACCTCTGTTTTTAACATTTCTTTTATTTGTATAGCGCCAATTCAATTGGCGCTATACAAATAAACCGAAGTGAACCAAACTTAACTGAATCTAAGAACATGGATGATTCTTAAAGATTTGGAAATCTAACAGGAACAAAGGTCTTTAACATCCAGCTTTTAAAAAAAATCTCAATTCAAGCTTCAAAAATATTGTTATTGATTTAAATTGCCTTGAAAGGAATGGAAAGGGGCTGCACGGTGGCGCAGTGGTTAGCGCTGTTGCCTTGCAGCAAGAAGGTCGTGGGTTCGTATCCCGGCCCAGGGTCTTTCTGCATGGAGTTTGCATGTTCTCCCCATGTATGCGTGGGTTCTCTCCGGGTACTCCGGCTTCCTCCCACAGTCCAAAAACATGCATGATAGGTGAATTGATCACTCTAAATTGTCCCTAGGAATGAATGTGAGTGTGAATGGTTGTCTGTCTCTCTGTGTTGGCCCTGCAACAGACTGGCGTCCTGTTCAGAGTGTACCCTGCCTAACGCCTGATAATTGCTGGGATAGGCTCCAGCTGCCCCGTGACCCTGAATTGGATAAGCGGTTAAGAAGATGGATGGATGGATGGATGGAAAGGAAATAAAAACAGAGGGGTAAAAAATAAAATGAGTACAACTCTAAGGAAGATTCAGGATTATTTTGAAACCGTGGCAGTTAAGGACATATCTAGCCAGACCTGAGACCTGGTGAAAGCAGCACCATTAGTTTTGTGGTTTACAGCACATTTATAGATCACAAAGAGAAGATGGGTAAATGCAGTTATCAAAGACGTTTCCAAAGCACCACAGATTAACTGACATACATTTATTATTTAATACATAAACAGTTGTTTTGTGGTTTTTACAATGGCATTAAAACATGCAACAATATTTAATACATATTTTAATTGAGATTATACAAACGTTGGTATATTTTTAGTGATTACTGTCAAAGACAGTTAGTGCATTTTCCGAAACAATAAACTATACTGTGAATTCACCATAATTAAGATGCCAAAAGGCATCACACATTACGCTGATTTAAAGCTACTAAAAATATATATCCCTTTTGACTTGACGTAAAGGACTTGTTAGTGATGGTTATAAAGAAGCCAAAAAATATGTTTCTGCTAAACCCAGGACACAATATGCTTGTAAATTGATTACATCTCTTATGAAGAGGCGCTTATTTTATTGCTTCAGATATTTGATAGATTACAGCTTGAACCTCTTTGTCTTCCACACCTTCCCATTCGCATTTATGACTTTTTTTTTGGTTTCCTGCTCATGAACAACTGTATGGGGACACACACACAAGCACACAGGCTCCACACACATGTCATGGCTGCTCTCTGTTTGACTGGATTAGAGCGAATCTGCAAGAGTTATTCTGATCATGTTTTCTTCGACTTCAAGTATTTATTATTAAGTCTCTAATTACTCCACGAAAGAGTTTTGCTGAACCTAAGACATTAAAGAATGTGAAAAACATGAGCTAAACTGGAAGTCCCTGGTGGATGCTCACATTTTAGAAGATGCAAAATGTGAAAGCAGAAGTGACCTGCTCGCTTGAGCGAATACTGAATGTACAGATTATTTTGGACTTTACAGAGAAAAAAAGCAACGGTCTGGTCCTCTAGTCTCACATCGACTTGCTTTACCTCAAAACCTGCCTCAAGATAGATCCTATGTTTTGCTACTTTGTGATTGTTTTTCCCAGTGGTGCGTGCAAAGGGACGTTAACACCAACATTACAGCTCATCTGCGTAAAAAACACATACTTTGATTGATGGCTGTTTTCATTTGTGGCTTTGCTCAGATGGGTCTCCATCTGTCTCAGAATCCTTTTCGCCTGTACAGAGAACCTCGATGGATGTTTTGACAACAATTATCATTTGTTAATGTCAGTTTTTATTTGGAATATTAAAGCACTGTTTTTCCAGCCCTATATTTTCATTTGTTTTTTTCTTCTTCTTCTGTGTTAGCCATAATGGACCATTTGTTGACACCATTGGTATATACGATCACTGGCCCCTTTTTTAGGTACACTTTAATAGTACCAGGTTGGCCCCCGTTTTGCCTTCAGAACTGTCTTAATCCTTCATGGCATAGATTTAACAAGTTACTGGAAAAATTCCTCAGAGATTTTGTCTTGTTTTGTCATGATGCATTAAAAGTAATTAAAATGGTATGGTATGGTAATGGTATGGTATAGCATCATGCAGTTGCTGCAGATTGGTCGGCTGCACATCCATGATGCGAATCTCCCGTTCCACATTCCAAAGGTGCTCTTTTGGATTGAGATCTGGTGAGTGTGGAGGCCATTTGAGTACAGTGAACTCATTTTCATGTTCAAGAAACTTCTCTGAGATGAGCCGAGTTTTATGACATGGTGCATTATCCTGCTGGAAGTAGCCATCAGAAGATGGGTACACTGTGGTCATAAAGGGATGGACATGGCTAGCAACAATACTCAGGTAGGCTGTGGTGTTGCACTGATGATCAATTGGTACTAAAGGGCCCACAGGGTGCCAAGAAAATGTCACCCACACCATTCCACCACCACCCTGAACCATTTATACAAGGCAGGATGGATCCATGCTTTCATGTCGTTGACGCCAAATTCTGACCCTACCATTCGAATGTCGCAGCAGAAATCGAGCTTAATCAGACCAGGCAACATTTTTCTAATCTTCTATTGTCCAATTTTGTTGAGCTTCTAACTGGATATTTTCCATTTTTTGACCATTCTCTGTAAACCCCTGAGATGGTTGTGCGTGACAATCCCAGTAGATCAGCAGTTTCTGAAATACTCAGGCTAGCCCGTCTGGTACCAACAACCATGCCATGTTAAAAGTCACTAAAATCCCATTTCTTCCTTATTCTGATGCTCGGTTTGAACTGCAGCAGATCATCTTAACCATGTCTGCATGCTTAAATGCATTCAGTTGCCACCCTGTGATTGGTTTAATAGAAATTTGCATTAATAAGCAGTTGGACAGGTGTACCTCATAAAGTGGCCAGTGAGCGTATTTATTAATTTGCGGCCACTCAATTGCTCTGCTTGTTAATAGAATATTTTATTTAATTTTCAGTGATGAACCTAAACCTAATTTCTCAGAAGAAAGTCTCATATTTTGGTAGGCCTTACTTTTAAAACCTTTTTATTATTATTAAAACAAAAAGACAAAATGAGGAATTTTTTTTCTTCCAAATCAACTTTAGCAAAATGCCATATAGACTTGTAAATCAAACTATTTTTCTTATTGCTGCTTTAGTTATCAAATTATTAACAATATATGTTTAGTATGATTTAAAAGAATCATATTTTCTAAACATTCACCTACATTGCTGATGGTGTTGTAGTTACAGTGGCTCTTATAATAAGAGTTTAGACTGTGACCTTGAAATGATTTATTTCAAAGCTTAGTTCTTTTGTCTTGTTTCAGTAGGTTCTTATGTCGTTGGAACAGTCAGGATCTCTAAACTTTTCAACAAATTATGACCACGATAGTTTGATGGCTGTTCACATAGTGAATTACTATTCAACCTTTCTGCTGTTGAACCTCCATTAACATATTTCATGTGTGCTGATGACGTGATGTCAGCTCATTTTCTCAGGCAGCAAATTCCTTTGAGTTTCACAGCAAAGCTTTCCTCACCTAATCATCACTTTCCTTTGGTCATTTACACATTAAACAAGGCAACTCATACAGGCAATTGTTTGACCTGCATGACCTTTCCAGGAGACCCATGATCTTCATTTTACAAATTTCCATGCAGGGAAAAAATCAGCACCAACTGCTAGAAAGAAATGTATCTTTTTTTGGCTTACTCATTATTGGATGGATTGTGGTTTCTAAATATGTACAGTTTTATGAAAGATAGAAATCCTGATACTGTATTGTCATGCTTTGTTGGGTTCTATTCTTTCCAATCTGTTGTGCTCAGAATATGTTCTGTCTCATCATCTAATTCACAGAACAAACATATTAACAATATAAATGCAGTACCAAATGTGGGACCAAGTAATTTTTTTGGCAAGTAAGGAGTATGTCTCAAGTCTTTCCCAAGTTTTTAGTTAAGTACCAGGTAAAGAGATTTAAGTTCCAAGTTGACTCCAAACTCAAGCCCCCCAAATCTTTTGTCATTTCATCAAGTTGAATCTAAAGTCATTATTTTTATTCTTTTTTTTTTGTCTCTAGTCTGAGAGCCATCCTAAGTCCATGTGACTTACTCAAGTCCCACCTCTTGGGATGAACATGGAGATGCACAGTTTCACTCTTTCCATTTTTTCGGATGATAAAATGAACAGTGCTCTTTGAGATGGTTAACGTTTGGTGCACTGTTTGAACCTCACCTAATCCCACTTTGAGCTTTTAAAATTCTCTCTGACATTTAAAATAAGGTGATATTTTGTCCTGTCTGCTGTGTTTGTTGGTCTTCATGATTCTGTTTATTCTCTTATGTTGTCCAGCAAACCTCCAAGGCTTTCACAGAATTGAACCAGAAATGATTTTTCTTTCACATCATAGTATGCTCTAATGTTATTAGTAAACCATCAGATTAAAATTTTGCATTTAAATCTCTGTTTCTAATGTCAAAAAGTTTAAAAACAATAGTTCAATAGGTATTGATATTTTTTATGCAACTAGATCTGATTTATCCTTATTATCCTCTGAAAGGGTGGTTTAAGTTGTGTAACTGCTCTATAGTCATATGGTTTATTATTAACTGCAGGTTTTCCCAAAACATTTTCTCCATTGCTTTTGCAGCCTACAGAATTGATTTGTAAAAAAGCAGAAAAAAAAAGCCTGGTACCCTTAAATGGAAAGCAGGATGGATTCTACCTTATACTATAGTATCAATTCTCTCGGTTTTCTGCCCTGCTTGAAATTAATATACATAAGTATGGATACTTTCCCTCTAAATTAGATAGAAGAGCAGACTCGGGTTTGGGCAGCATCTTTTAAACATTGACTGATATTTTACTCAAACAGTGGCTCCTTGTAGCAGTGGGGCTGGTATGCTGACTACATCATGAGAAGTGATGCATTATGTAATGGAATGTAACACTAAGCACACTGTTTTCTGTGGTATCTATGCAGTGGTCAGAAGGATGAGACGTTGAAGACAAAAGCCCAGAGTGATAGAATGTGGCTTACACCAAAGGGTCTGCAGCCTCCCTTTTTATGAAGAGTGTCGTTTACTCTCAATGTTCCAAACCAATGCTGCTTTTGTTCCAGAGTTTGAAATAAAATATGCCCAAAATGTGTGGGCTGCTTCATGAAAAAACTGAGATAGGAACATCCCCTCCTCTCTTGAACAACTTTAATTTTAACTCTAGTTGAGTAAATCATTGCATTTTGGTAACTGTAAACTTTTATGTAAAAAAATTATTTCTAACTGCTGAACATTCAACACTTCAAAATTATTTACTTTTACCTCATTAGATGTGGCAGTATCTTATCAGTAACACCTTTGTTTGTCTAGGTTCAGTGTTTAAGATAAATGGTTTATTATTATTATTATTATTATTATTATTATTATTATTATTATTATTATTATTATTATTATTATTATTATACTGTATGTTGAAACAAAGCAATTTGCTACAAATGTTAACAGGATCAGTACTGCTCAAACAGAATGGCAAATATTTCATACTACACCCTGCTCAGGCCATTGTGCTACCTGGCCTTTATCCACATTTATTTCATACCCAGTGTATATTTTTCATTACTGTGCAAGAGGACAGGATATTAGTCTTCCTCAAGGGCCATGGAGCAAGCTGTTAGTCACAGAGGAAGTGAAGTGTTGGCTATAAGGTGATGATATGAAACAAGAGAGCCATGTTTGGCTTTTTTGTTCAGTTTTTTTTTTTTTTTACGGAAAGGAGGTGGAGTAGGTTGTTCAGATCTGAACAGAATTAATTTACATTCATCAGCCATTTTGTTAGATATTCAATCATGCTAATACTGATTTGGAAAATGAAGAACTAAGAACTGCCATAAATAAAAGACAATTTTAGTCTGGCCTTCATTTAATTATCACTAGCTAGAAATGTGAAATACTGTGCTTATGGCCCATTTTATCAATATTCCAAAGAAAGAGTGCAAAATTGCGTATATAGCAAGTTTTCCTTCATTTGCAGGTTATCTAGTAAGATTGCACACACATTTCTTAACAGCCCCAAAGAGCAGTATTCTAATGAGCACAAAAAAGGAGAAAAAAAAAAACCTATCATTTTACAAAGAGTTATTTGAGTCTGATCAGATGCATACCCATTTTACTTGATGTACTTGTGATACTAAATCAGTGCTTAACTTGCTAACCCAGTACTCTCTGGTCACGTCTATCGCGTTCGGTGTGTAAGCACCGTTAGAGTGTTAATTACTATAGGCAAGAATGGTGTTGGAATATTTTTTTTTTCGTTTGTCTTTAAGAAACTTATGCTGAATTGTTGTGATGCAAAGTTAAGACATGCCTTTCAGATGCTGTAAAAGTAGACGTTAGAACAGCTGGCGCAAAAAGTTTGATGTTTGATAAATCATACTGCGCATGTTTTGGCATGCATCTTGCCGCGGGTGTAACAGGCGCAATGCTCTGTATGCCTATTTTTAGCGAGCTGGAAGAGGGGCTTCCTGCTTAAATCAGCTGATCGTAGTTTTATATTTCATTCATTATTGCTACATTTAGTGTTTTAGTGCGTGGAGGATCGCTTCAAAACTGGACGCAAATTTACCTGAGCCTCTGAAACATTTATCCGGAACAACGTCCTCCGCTGCTGCCTTGCTGTGAGGTCTGAGCGCGGTGACGCTACGGTGAAGGTTCACTTAGGGACTATTAAAAAATTCTGTTTCACCTCAAATCATTTCATCCTTTTTGTGGTTTGAAAGGGGAGAGGGTGGCTGACAGAGCTGCATGGGTCTTTGTTAATGATTCGTTTGGAGTAAGTAATGGTTGTTGTATTAAGCAGCCTGATAGGCTATGATGAAAAAATGACGGGAAACTTTTTTTTCTATCGAACTTTTTTATCGACCCCTTTTTTTTCTATCGCAGCAAACGTCTATCGATATTGCTATCGAATTGTCGTCCAGCCCTATTTTAAGGTTAATCATCTTCCTTTTGCTTTATCTGTTGGTTACCTCATAGAGTTACATTTAACATATACTTTGGCTCAGTTCATTAGAAGACAAGTAAATGCAAAGCATTAATGAAAAACAACACATATACATAACAGTATAGTTGTGTTTCAGTTGACCATAGAACCAAAGTAGAGACACTATCTCTGAGTAAGTTGTATATTATTAGAACCGTTAAAAAAAAAATTCCAAACAAAATAGAATATTAATCTTGTAAGATCATTGTTTTTATATCTGTTTCCTAAAATCACCCGCAGGATCAGTTTAAAGTGTTTGATATCCAAGCAATCTAGTCAGCTTCTAGTCTTGTCCTGTTACATGTAGGGTTTTGTGCATCTGTTGTGTGGGGGATGGTGAACAACCTAAAAACTGAAAGCAGTCAGGGTGACCTAAATCAGAAGAGGTGAAAACTCAGGCGGATAGCTGGAGATTACCCAGGGATCAAAAGGCTCAGTGGCCTCTCAAACAACAATGACTGGAGAGCATCCCCCTTCTCACCACCCGCCCTCTGAGACCTTTATGGCTGTTATAGACTAAAATGTGCATGCCAGGACTCTCCATGAAGATCGTTTGTTACATGGACATTTGTTTGTTTCTTTGTTTAATGGATAAAAAAGAACCATGTTTTAAAATGTTTCCAAAAGGCAGAAATGCAGTAAGCATTTTTTTGTTTTGTTTTTCAGTACCAAATGATTTTGTTTCTGTGATTTCTGCACTTATTGGTCTTTTTAGTGCTGCTATAGAGCAGAATTATAGGAATTTGTGTCATAGCGTATCATTTTTTTCAGTAACCATTTAGTAAATGATTACAGCTATTGAATCATGGCTGAGTTTAATGAAATGGCTTTTGGGATGTTGCTCTGAATTGTGTGTCCACGATACCCAGATTCTCTGTTTGCATGCCTGTGTGACTGCAGGGCTGTTTGTGTTTCAGGGAGATGGCCCTAGCATTAATTAATGATTGATTGATGAGTCTGCCACACTGTGGCCAGTAACAGGCCCAGATTTTCATCTCGGTATATCCATGAGTGTGGGATGTGTTAGCGTGTGGGCTTTTGAGACTGGGGCAAAAAAGGTTGCTCACTGATTACTTCGTGCTTTGGTTCAACTGAGGAAATAAAACCCATTTTTTCAGGATGGTTAGATGTGGCTTTCCTATTCTCACCACACTCACCTTTAAATGATGAATATACACACAAGTAACACGTATAATAAAAACAACAAGATTCCTTCTTAACTATTAAGAGAGTTTATTTATGGCTTTATAAATCTGAAACAACTGTCTCTTTTTTTGTTGCACATTTGCGTTGTGAGACTTAAATAGCATACCACAGCTGTGGAAACACAGATGTTTTCAGATTCATTTGAAATAACAATTTGTAGATTAGGAAGAAATATTTCAGTTAATTAAAGCTACAATGTACAGTAAAATGGGGTGAGGGGGTTGGTATACTGCTCTAGGCAACGCTTGTTCTGGGGACCATCTGGTTGGATTTGGTTTTGGCATTGTCAACTTCCTGAGCTCCAAACCTTTAACCCTCTTTCAGTCTTGGTTGTTCTCTCTGCCTCATGTAAACCTTGCAGTTAAGCTAGAGACGATGTGGTGTCCTTGCAGCAACAAAGGTTACTTTTCATTTTAAGCTTTATACTTTCAGCATTAAGGACTTAAGATCTGCACGTTCTTCAACTGCCACTGTCCTGCAACTTTTGGATGGGTCCCTGTTCCAGCACACCTGAATAAAAAGGCTGAATAACCTCTGTGGCAAGTTAGCAAGTTTTCAAAGGCCTGGTCATTAATCATAGTTTTGATTCAGGTGTGTTGGAGCAGAGACGCATCCAGAAACTTACAGGACAGTGAAACTCAAGGACTATTTTTTGAAACCCTCGTTGTACATCCGTGCAGGTTGAACCAATTTTACATTAAGAATACTTTGCAGGGTAGAATCATGAATCTACACTTTAAATAATTAAATAAGTTTATATTAAAATGGCACACGTTAATGTCTACTTTATATGTACATTATGATCCGTTTAACATTTCTTTTGACCAAATTCCAGAGATAGGGCTAGAGGGACCAGCATTTTCTGCAGTTGTACGGATATGCATAGAATTAGCCACTATTGCCCCTCCCTGACCTATTGCTTCACACATCTGGTCCACTGAGTGAAAAAAGGTCACAACATATTTAACCTGTTTACAGTAAAACTAATTCAACTGTTTTGAAATATTTTTTTCAGTGTGGAGCAGTGGAGGCCGCCCATCACTTTCTCTATGCTAAAGTGTTTTCACAGTTCTTTCTCAAGCGTTGATCAGGCAGCTGCAGCTGATCCAGAACGCTTGTGCTTGTACCCTCACTAAAACTAGGAAAGTAGAGCACATCACCCCAGTTCTAAAGTCCTTATATGGGCTCCCCGTAGCTCAGAGAACAGACTTTAAAATACTTGTTTATAAATCACTGAATTGCTTAGCACCAAAATACATAAAGATTCTGTTGACACTGTATTCCAGTCCTCTGGTTCAGTCTATACTTGAAGTCTACACGCATGAAACAGAAGCAAACATAGAAAAGCAACATTCAGTTTGTTATGCTTCTCTAATCCGGAACAAGCTTCTAGAAAACTGCAAAACTGCTGAAACACTGAGCTTCTTTGAATCAAGACAAATAACCTTTTTATTTAGCGCTGCCTTTGATTCAAAACAACTGGAACAACATAAACTGCAGTCTGTTATTCCACCTACCACTGTTTGTTCCTTACTCAAAATTTTTATTTTTGTGCTTATTAATTTTTCTGTAGTCATGTAACACACTTTGAATTGTCTTGTTGCTGAAAATGTGCTATCCAAGTAAACTTGCCTTTGCTAAAGCTACTTCAAGATTTTGGGGTTCAGTGTCCGTCCTTGAGGTGCACTCATCTTTTAGATCCTTCCCTTGTTCAACCCAAATCAAGTGAATCATTCAAGAACATGTCTTTACAGAAATTCATATTATAACGGGGTTAATTCAGGCATTTGAATCAACTGTGGGGAAGAATCTAAAGCATGCACACTGGCTCATGATGACTGGAGTAGGATACTGCTTTAAATTTACAGATTATTAGAAGTCAACCAAAGGCTGGCTACCTGATCAGACAGTCAAATTAATTTACAAGCCAATAGAAGTTTTCTAAACTCTCAATAATGCTCTTTCAAGTTCTGTAAGAAAAGCTATAATTTTCTGCCAAATGAATACTAAAAAATATACATTTTACTAATTACTGTATTCAGAGAATCTTGCTAGTATAAACTTTTTTACTTTTGTCCTCGTAAAAGAGATTAAACAAAGTGCTAGTAGAAATATTATCTTAGAGATTTCTGTCCATGCTAACAATTTGGCATCTCATAGTTGCCTCAGATTTTTCAGCAGGCCATACCAGTGCATACCTAGTTTTTAGTAAGGTTATTTGAGGTACTGTTGCATTTAGATGCTGCCTTGTAATTGGAGAATTTGCTACTTGTTTGAATCAACTTAACAAGTTTCCTAAAAAGTGACCAGTGAGTAAAGTTAGTAAGTTCTTATTCTATGTTTTTGCTTAAATCTTTATTTTGTAATTAAATTAACAATAGGTGTTATCCTGCTTTAAACAATGTTACATTATTTTAGCAGATGACACCCTTTTCTGCTTTACTGTTTTTAGTAATATCAATCCCACAATAGTAGACTTTTTTATGTGAAAATCCTATGATATTATTAAACGGTATTATATTTACTCTACAATTGCCAAATTTGCAAACTGCTCCATATCTAATGATAAAACTGTGCTCAGATGGTGTTACAGGCTCCAAAGGAAATGTCTTTAATACTTCCTAAAAGGCAGCTAAAGACTTCTGAATTCGATGGTAAATCCGGACGTTTAAGACTGATATACATTTTTTATGTGCGCCACATTAAAAATTTTGATGTGAGGAACATAGGACTGATGTATGTTTTTTAGAATAATTTTTTAAAGCCTGGCATGACATGTATTTATTCATTTTTTTTATTTGTTTAATAAAGAATACATTTTGTTTCTAAGTCTCTAGATTTACCACCGCATATGGTCAAACAAGCATTGCCAAACCAAAGCACACAGCCTGGACCAAGTTTGTCTGCATCACACATCGTCCCATTGTCATCGCAGACTGATCGGTTTCATTACTGCCAGCTTTAACACAAAAACTCCCACACTCCAGTCCCAGATGAGTACAGTGAAGGACAACTTAGCACTTGCCTGAAGGCTGCATGCATGTGAAATTGCATACAATAAGTGTGGTTTGTTCTCTTCTCTCTTTTGACTTGCTCTGAAGGGTCTCGCTAAAATGTGGCCTGGCCTTAGGTTGTACCTTGTCAAATTCATAATTTAGATAAATGCATTGTAATGAGTTTTGTGTTCGGAATTCAAAATTTGCTTGAATACATGCTATAATTATTAGACTTAGATTGCTTTGAATTAGATTATGTGGTTCCTGAAGGTGAGCAAACACGTAAGGTGCCCTCATTGGAGGGAAAATTGGCATTTATCTCCACGCATTAACTCACCAAGGACACCTTACGTCTTTGTATGTTTTTGCACCTTTAGCACCCAAAGTAAAAAAAAAATGGTGGTAAAAGGAAAATTAGCATCACTACTGAGAGCATCTGTTTTTCCTCTTCTACTCCTGGGCCACTAACAGTGGAGGGAGGGAAAAGTAAAAAAAAAAAAAAAAATATGACATACCTTTTTTTCCCCTTTTTGTGGCTACAGTTACATGGACATTATCTGGACTGCAGCTGACTTTGTGGTTGCACAGCAACAGCTTAAAGATGGTTCCAGGGTCTTAGTCTGTGCAACTTTCACCAAATAAAGGCAGAGCAGAGGAAGTTGTTTTTCTCTGCAGAACAAATCACAACCTATTTTGTATACTCTGCCGTATGCTGCTGGTGTTACTACGTCACTCTCTGCTTGGTCTGTTTGGTTTGCAGATTGTTCATTTTTGATAGTCCTTTAGAAATAAAACAAAAACTGAACTACTTTCAATGCTACATAACACTCTTCATACTTAAACTAAAATCAGGAAACATATCACATATTCAGTATTCTGGCAGTGTATGATCCCAACCTTACTGTTGCATGTCCTTGATGCATGCAGAGTGCAGCAAAAGCTGTTTTGTGGGGGATTGCATGCTTCAACCCATTCTAATGTGCCTTTTCGTTCCCAATACACTGTCATTACGCCTTGCAGCAGGGGCTTGGAGCAAACATTTTGATGATGAGACTGATTGAAATTATGTTACTTCATGGTTTTGTAGTGTGAGAATGAAGCAGATCTGTGGACAGATGATGTTACTCAGCCTTTATCATCTAGGAAATATTCCTCCAAAATGAAAATAACATCAAGCAAACACTGAAACCATTCAGAGAACCCTGATTTCCTAGGTATAAAAACATGAATACAATGCTTGTTTCACCTTTGAATGCATTTGCTTATTTATTTAGGAAAAGTCATTTAATTATATTGCATGCAAAGTTTCTGTATCATTAATGAAATGCATAATGACTGACTGCATGTTAGTTCATCATGCATTTTTCTGTGAGCATAAATTCCATCTATAACTCACTATCCCCTTTGTATCACTAGCTAATTGGGAAGACTTGCCAGATTTTCATGCCATTTCTCGATCTGCTTTATTATTTAGTTATTCCCACTTTCACACTGAATTGTGTTTATTTAGTTGTTGTTGTTTTTTTTACTGTTCTATTGGGTACTTCATTTTCAGTGTGTGCATATTTTTTTTTCCCTGCACACCTACAGTTCATCTGACCATGTGAGTAAATATTTGCTTAGTGAAAGAGAACCTATATAATTTATGTGTAAAATAGTGATCATCTACTTCAAAGCATGCTTGTAAGCTTTAAAATTGTCTTGCGATTCTTTCTTCAAGCTTGTAAGAAAAAACCAACAGATATTTTTCTAATCAAAATTTCATGCCGTAGATCGCACTTGATGTGGTTGTCTCTGGTCTGATCTGTGAAAATGTCCCTATCTTTATTCATTGCTCACACGGATGCCACTCATCCCAGCCACTTGACACATCCTCTTAAATCCGTTAGCAGCAAACTCGAGTTGGTTATGCCAGCTGCTTTTCCTGCTGTCTGACATTACTGAAGATGCGATCCTCACAAGTTAACATGAATGCATTCATAAATATGCGACATGTCAACGCCACTGGCAGCTCCTGGTTAAGGAAGAGTTTAAACTATAGGGAATTAGATTACTTATACCATACGCATACCACCCAAGTGCCTTACCACTGGCACATTAATATCATAAAGGTAATATCACTAGAGGGCCAGAAAAAGATATTTGGCATCTAGCACAAAAAATAAACATTATGGGAATGATACTTGATGCGTTCTGATCAATGGATGATATTATTAGTGTTGCACACTCCAACTCCATGTGTAAATAGACAATTTTATTTAAAATGTTTTTATGACATTAATAACTATAATTTTTATTTTTTATTTCTTTACTTATTGGGTATCTGAGGTTACACTATATACAGCTGCGAGCTGAAAGATTGAATTCATAAATTTCCATATTTTAAGGCAAGACCAATTTTTGACTTGATGAATTAGGTGGTTGTTTTTCATTGACATTAGACCCCATGTCCTATAGCCATTTTTTCAGAGCAAAAAAAACAGTTGTTCAATAGAAGAAAAGAAAGCAACGACATGAGTCAGACGCTGAGTCTGAATATGGCACAAAAGAGTATTGATCTAATAAAATGTATAATTTACAGAAAACCAAAAATAACTTATGGATGTTCATATTTGTTTTCTGGAACCTTTTTTTCTTTTCCTCATGGCAAACTAACATATGTACAGTACCAATTTATGCATTCACAGAAGAAAGGCATTTTGAGCAGATTCCTGAAATACCTCATTTGCAGTCATCTAAATGTTGCTTGAAGACTCTCACTACATGAATACCCTGTTACTGAACTACTGTAGTTTTGCTATAAATATATTTGAATTCAAATTACATTTTTACATACTTCTGACTTCATTCTGGTTTAATTCAGACACCTCTCCGAAATTACATTATTTTATGTCAATAATCTGTTGTTTTCTTCTTTCCTTGTAAAGGTTAAATTATCCCATAATTTAGAAGGTGTCCTAGGTGGAGTAGCTGAGATGACAGCTTAAATATGAACTTTAAAAATGTGTTGCTTTTTGCAAGATTATGAAGGGTGTTGTGTTCATTACGCCTTTGCATACTAATTGTGAAAATCTTTCACACACAAACGTCTAAGAGAATATAGAAGTGATGATATTCATAATGAAAAAAACCCAAATGTTGGCTGTGCTTTGGCATTTGAGAACCTTATTTATTCTTCTTTATTTTCAAATGCCGTATAAATATGAATTTTACTGAACGGCTGCTGTGATGTTTCATGTACATGCAACAATTAGTGGCTTTTGTTTGATTAAGGTGGTTAAAATCTCCAAAACTGGGGATATTCTCAATCAATTTTACTGGGCCATAAAGACTGTAATGTAAAGTATTTCTCTAAAAATGTCAGATTCATTGCAAATAAAGGTTACTGCTTCACAATGTAGATTTATTTGAGCATGTGTTCACATCTACATTATCCCTTACAACACATCCATTAACAATGTCAGAATCTATTCTAAGCTACTGTAATCATTCTCCCTTTCACACTCCTCCAGTTTCCTAAACTCGCCTCATGTTACAATAAAAAATATTCTGTAAAGTTTTAGTGCCACATGGAAAACATATTTGACTTAATCAATTAAGATATTTTCAATGGGAAAACATGCAGACTTATTTTTATATAACTTTTGTTCTATCCTCTTTCAAATTTCGGATTTTTGTATTTATTGTCTTTTAAAGAAAGTGCTTTAATTGGAAATAATATCTGGTTATCTTTACGCCTGTTCCTTCCATACTGACATGAGAGATTCCCTTATCATTACTGACTCCTGAATCTGCTTCTGAAACTAAATCGCTTTAAAAAATGTTCACAAGCAAAAGCTCAGCACCAATCTCCTAATGTTACAAAGCATTTGATTACTTCACATCAGTTTTATTATTGTAGTCCTGACCCCTTTATCAAGGCAGCACAATTTTCATATGGAGCAGGTCTACACCATGGTCTTTATTAGATCAATACTAATAACATTCACTCAATTAATAACCCTGCCCACTCTTGACTTGTAGGCTTATATTGCTTGATGCTGGATTTTCCTTCGAACTCTGAGAAGCTACAACACAAAGTTTCCCAGTTTTGTGGCATTGCAGCATGTCATTAATAAAAGTATATGTTATGCTAGTTGCCATGTTATACAACTCATGAATTTATAATTAATCAGCTGAAATTATGTCTTTCAGGCAAAGTTCAATATGTCATCGCTCATTTGTTGTCACAAACAATAAGCTTGTTTTAGTGAAATAGTATTTATTTTTTTATTTTTCGAACATTTAACTGCGTCTGTTTGAGCTTGCTCTTTTTAATTGTTGGCCTCTCTGTGCAACCCTTGCTCTTTGAACTTTCAAACACCTCTGACTAAGTGCTCTGATGTGTTAATGTCAAAATGCACTGCAAAAAAACAACAATAAAAACGAGCTGCTAGTGGAGACAGTATGCCAGTATTGCAAGCTGTTTAGTAAAAACAAAATTTCCTTCATATCTACTGTTCTAGCAACTAGTATGCGACTACATGAAACTAGTTGAACATTTTTCCCTACTAGTTCCAACTGTTATCAAATGAGTTAAAAAATTATCTTACCAGCATCTCACTTTGCCTAGTTGCACCTTTGATATTAGTATGACTCATCTTCCCATACATCAGACTGGCCCACTGGTAATCAATCCGGTTCTACAATTACCCACGCTGAACCTGGTAATAGTATACCGTAAAAAACTGCATTGGGATACCAAAATGTTATTGGAGCTAAAGAATAATTTCATTTGTTGAGCCACTTATCATCAGCCTCTACAACATGACTGGCTTTTCGTACTTTACTTATCTGAATCTGACTGTGCTGCAGTATGATTTGGGTTGAAATGGGTTTTAAATAATTCGATCTGAATATGACTAACTTATTAAATTGTTCTGGAATAAATTGGATTGATTTGAATCAAATCTGGAGTAAATTGGATTATGGATTATATGATATGAATTGTTCTTGTTTCCCTCGTTAAGTGCCTTCATTCAACCATTTATAGTTTTTGAAATACTATCAAGAGGCTGTACCCTAAGATGAATCACAACTGATTCAAGAATTAAAAATATTTTAATTGCTTTAGTTCACTTAGAGCATCTGATAAAACCTGAAAATCAAATATGGATTTTGCATATTCTGTATCCAGAGCAGCAATATAAACTTCAATAAACAGTCTTTCTTCTGTCTGGTGTCAGTTTCCAGCGCTAACTAGTTTCCTGCGACAGTGATAAATGATGAAGCTTTTATTTCCATTTGTTCAATGCTGTTAAACCGCACAGAATCATGGGAGCGTTTTGAACTTGGATAGATTTTAATTTTTTTTTCCTGCTTGTGTAGCAGAATGGGAAGTCTTCTTTTTAATCACTGACAAATAGTTGTTTGTTAGCTCAGTTTCTTCATAAATTGCTGTCTTTCTGGCCTTTCATTTTTTGCTATTGAATACAATAGCTGTCACAATTATGACATAGTTGGTATAATTGTAGTTCTCATGCCTCTGGTGTGCACAGTGCAAACACTCTTTTGTAGTTTGTCTAATCTCACTGCAACACTTTGCTCCATGTAGCACCCTTTTATTCCTGTTGGCTTCTATCTTTAACCAAATAGATATTTTATTTATGTTGTCAAGAAAATGATATGTTAAAAGCCAGTATTGTTGTATTTTTTTTTTAAATGAACGGTCTGGATTAACAATATGTCTTTTTTTTTTTCTTTTTTCTGTGTCTCTTTTTTGCATTCTTTGTTGGATCCATTGACCCTCTGCTTTGCATGGATTATTACAGGTAAGTCTATCTCTTGTGTTTTTGGCAAAGCCTCTTGGCCGGATTAGCTTTTGAGCATGGGCTGTCCCAGTGACAATGCTTTCTGGAATTGCATCTTAAGTACTTGTTGCACCTTGGGTGCATTTCAACCCTGCAATTTTGTAAACAGTGTGCACATCCCTCCCCGCCTTTTTCCCCAGCTGACACTTGGCGAATGGGGCAATTCCATTTATGCAGCCAATCTCATAGGCTACTGGAAAGATGCCAATCTGGCCTCAAAGATAGGGAAGAAAAAGGGAGCAAGGAGAGTGGCTGGAATAGCTTTTATTCATTCTGACACAGATCAGATAAACTGGAAATGATAAATGTTGCCTATTTTTACTTCCCTTAACCTGTGTTAACTTTGAATTCCAAAGCAAGTCATGGTTGCAACAACATTTGAAATATTATCTGACTTTTACTCTGAATGATCTGAATATGAATTATGCATTATAATCCTGTTGTTTCTGTTGCTATTGTCGTGCAAAACTTTGATATCTGAGAGATCGGCAGTCATTTGGGAAGGGAAAAAGATGCTTTGTTTAAAAGGCAACCAGTGAAACAGGGATTGTTTGTTATTCTTCTTTTTTGTAATTACCTTCATAGGCTTATTCTAAAACGAGCAGTAACAGATTAGTTACATCTGGACAAAATTAATACACAGTTAAAAATGTACCGTGGAACAAAAGGATAGACAATTGAAAAAAGTATTTCACTTAAAGGGGAAGTTCTGTTTGTTTTTTTTGTTTTGTTTATTTTTCAACCTGGACCATTTTTTTTAGCATGCATTACAATCATATACTCACCCAGACAAGTTTGGAGCCACTTGGAGTCCTTTGGAAGAAGTTTATATCCATTCATGATCAGCGTGTATCCATGTAATGGGAGTTAATGGGGCAACCAGAGTGCGGCCTCTAAATAAGGCATTATCTGCCATAAAAATCCTTCATTTAACCAATGGTTTGTTATAAATTGCTAGTGCTATTCCCCTGCGAATTCATAGCGTCTCGGAGATGCTTTAATGTTTTCATCTGGGGTGTTTAACAGGCTTAATATACAGGTAAAACAAACCAAAAAAATAGAATAATGTGCAGAAGTTCATTTATGTCAGGTATTCAACTTAAAAGGTAAAACTAAGCCATTATATAGACTCATTATGTGGAAAGAGAGTTATGTCAAGCCTTAATTTTTTTGTGATTTTGATTTGATTGTGGCTTAGAAATTATGAAAATCCTATATTCAAAATCAAAATCTCAGGAAATTAGAATATTGTGAAAAGGTTCAATATTTAGGCTCAAAGTTTCACATTCTTAGAAAATGTATCCAAAACATCTGCAAAATATTTTTGAGCCTTTAAATAGTCTCTTAGTCTGGTTCAGTAGGAATCACAATCATGGGATTAGTGGAATATTTTACCTGATGCAAATAAGACCTATAGCCGTATTGGCCGCTTCAAGAATCAACCAAAAAATGTACTCAAAGATTCCCGGAATTCTAAGCACTGAGGTGTTTTTAAAATAGGTATGTGTATGCTTTGCATTTAGTTTATTTTTACACATTTGTAATGTTTTTTTTTCTGTAATGTGTCTTACTAAGGCACTGTAGATGTGAATTGGCTGAAAGCTAAATGTAGTACAATGCATCAACTGGCAGCATTTATATGTAATACTGTACATGGTCCCTGCTCAAATAAACTTGGGGGGGGTGGGGAAGACTACTGACCTGACAGTGGTGAATAAAACCATCATTGGCACCCTCCATTAGAAGGGAAACCCTCAAAAGGTCATTGCAAAGGGCTTTGGATTCTTCCCAAAATGTTGTATTAAAGCACAAGTAACAGGGATGACAGTCAGTCTTACCTGGGCGAATGAAAAAAAGAACTGCAAACTATTTTATTTCATTTGGAAATCAAGGTCCTAGATTGTGGAGGAAGAATGGAGAGGCGCCCAATCCAAGAAGTTTCCACAGTCTGTGTTCATTTGGGGAGCCATGTCATCTGCTGATGTTGGTCCACTGTGGTCTTTTAGGTCCAGAATCAACACAACCATCTACCAGGACATTTTGAAGCACTCCATGCTTCCTTCCACAGACAAACTTTATGGAGATGTTGAAATAATTTTCCAGCGGGTCTGGACACCTGCTCACACTGCCAAAAGTACTAAATCCCGGTTTAATGACCATGGGATTGCTGTATTTGATTGGCCAGCAAACTCACCTTACCTGAACCCCACAGAGAATCTATCTGGCAGTGCCAAGAGAAAATTGAGAGACATGAGACAGAACAATGCAGAAGAGCAGAAGGCCGGTATTGAAGTATACTGGTCTTCCATAAGACCAAAACCAAGTACTGAGTACATATGCATGATCATACTTTCAGAGATATTACATTTTTCTATTCAAAAATTTTAATGATTTCATGTAATATTCTAATTTCCTGACATTTTAAGTTCAGGATTTTCATAATATGTAAGACATACTGTAATAATCAAACTTATAAAACTTTTTAGGGGGCTACTGCTTCTTGTGAGAAAGGTTGTTGGCTTGACATTTGTCAAGCTGACCCTAAGACCCCAAGCTGCATTTCTACAAACCACTTTATTCATCTAAACTAGAGGAAAGTTGAGTGAAAGGAAACAAGGTGGTAGAAAGGGGGTGACAAATTTTAGACATAACTTAATTGTTTGGTTAGGAAGAAAAGCCATTTCAGGAGTTTCTGGATGAGAAATGGATCACTGCAGAGATTCTAATCACTACATTTTGATAAAGATCAAACAGATTGATACAAAATTGCACAGGAATGTCACGGTGGAAATGTTTTCTTATTTAGGAAAAAAAAACATTGCAGTTGCCTACCTATCTTTTGAAATCATATCACTCATTCACTCCTAACAAAGCTAGACATATTTGGTTAAAAAAAACAGCTGACCTTAAACATTCAGACCAAGAGTGTATGTATCAACAGTAAAGCACCGTATTTAAAATTGTATGATTTTCTCTTTCTTATTTTGTCTTTTCATACATTATGTTACGTTTCCACATATCTGTTAAGTTTTCAATATAATATTCTTAAATCAGGATTGGTGTAATTTAAAGAGACACAATTTTTTTTTTTGGGCCCAGCCATCTTTTTTAGCTATAAAGCTCTGGCAAAAATAATCTCCCTGTTACCTATTACTATTGGAATAACTAACTATTTGTGATAAATTTTATATTTTATATATCCTCTCTTGATATAAGTGTCTTGTGTGTCACACATCTGCAGCAGGAACCATTTTTAGAACCTCTTCTGTCTGCAACATGCGACTGGATTAAAAACTCACATCAGTTCATGTGTTTGAAGTGCTAACATGTTTAGCCTTTATTGTCTTGGATTTGTTCAATATCCAATCAGCTCTGCTCGTGTTTTTCACCAAAGGTATGGATAACAATGATAAATGAGTAGAAAATCCTGTGTCCTGCCTGAGATGGAGCTTTGTCGCTCAGCCACGCTAATGCGCTGAGTATAAGGCACTGACCCACATCTACTCTTATACAGGTTACATGAAGCCCCAGATGCAGGCCCAGCTGTTGTTAGCCCGTGTATTATCTCACCCACTCACCCCGACGGTAATGTTAAAAGCAAGGCAGCTCATCAGTTCAGGCTAATCCAGCTAAAGCGTTTGAGTTTTTACAAAAAGCAGCAATAATAATAATAATAATCTTGGCTACTGTGTCCGTGTAAATGTTTAGTGACTAACCCTAAGTATTAAGTTTCATATTTAGCAGCGACTACTTTATCTTTCTACAGTGGCATATATATGTTAGAATATTGACTCTTAACTCATTGTTATTCAGTGTTCAAACTGCATGATGCATGCAAATGGAGCAGTGGGAAGCAAGACCTATAGTCTGCCTAGATAGTTATATAATCAATATTATATGAATGAATATATATATAAAGAATATAATTACACAGCTCTACTGGACCATTATATTTTTTCATTATTAAGTTGCTTTTTGACTGTGTCCCACATCTAAGCTTCATTTCTGCACCCAAATGTGTAAGTCCCTGTGTATGCCTTGTCTTAATTAATCCCCAGGTTGCATGTAGGTTATATAAACTCCAGGATTGTGTTAGTGGATTATATGATATTGTTAGCAATCAGGATTCTGGAAAACACAAAGATGGGAAGGGGGTTTACAATAAGAGAGAGAGAGAGAGCAGAGCATGTTGGAGATTTCAGACTTTAAAGAGAAAGTTGATAATGATTAAGATATTGATCCTTCTAACTCCACCTGTTAAAAAAGAAGCTGAGGAAAGCCTCCCCCACACTGTCGTTAGTCATCATCAGCTCCTTACAGCCCACTGCAGTACACGCTGCCACCCATGATTTAGCTCCCCATCCAGTTATGAGGGGGTGTTAAGTGTTTATTATGCCGCAATGGTCCCAGTCGCAATGAGAAAGCAGAATGTTGCCTGATCAATACCTCTCACAGGAAGCCAGGTTAATTTATTTTTTAAGGATCTGCTTGCATCTCTAAGGGCTTTTCTTGCTGTAAGTCGAAATGCAAGTCGTTTCCTGAAGATGTGCAGATTAAGATTTTGTCACAGACACCGCTGTTTATGTCAGAGTGCTGACACTCTGACGTGAAATTGAAGGCATCACCTTTTGTGTGCTCTACGTTCTAATTTTGTTTTTGTAATTTGAACCGGCTATGTTCTGTTCCCAACAAGGCACAAGAGTCTGACAGCTCCGACTGCTGGGCTTGCTGATTGATTGTGTGGCTAACGTGTTTATAGATAATTCAGTTGGCAGCTCTCCATACAGTTTGAGTTTGCAGGTTCTGTTTGAAGGTTTAGCTCAACCATCCACTCATACCATCACAGTAGATACACAAAAATTATTTTCACTGCCATTTCACCAGATCATCACATGGTGACTGAAACTGGGTGCTTTTCACTTGACCAGCTGATTGGAAAATAACTTTGTTTTTCTTTATTATATGAAATATACCTTAATGCTACCTGTTAATACTAACGACAGCATTCTTTAATTCAGAAGTTGTTGAGGTTCACTGCAGGAAGACTGCTCAAATCATGCTATTTCAGTACCAGTAAACTGTCTAGTAGTGAAGTTAAAGGAAGCTCAAATTCTGCTAAAATGTATTTAAAAAGGAAATATGGTCTGTGGTCCATTCAGACTGCTAAAGACAAAGAGAGAACAAGTCTTTCAGTAGATAACAGGAAGGCTGAATTTTCCCCTTTTTAAACTTACAACAGGCATCAGCTTCAAAAACTTGGCAACTCATCTGAAATCTCAGAATTAGCATAATAGTCTATGCAGTTAATCATCTTCTCCTGAGTATTTTCCCTTTAACGGTCACCATAGCAAATCAGCCATCTTCATTTAGTCTTACGCTCTGCATTGTCTATCCTCACAGCAGCTAACGTCATGTCCTCTTCCACTACATCCATAAATCTCTATTTTGGTCTTCCTCTCAGCCTCCGGCCTGGTGGCTGCAAGCCATTGTCAACATTTTAACCACTAATATAAGACGCTAAATGAATTCAGTAACACATGCTCTGTCGTTATTTTGTCTTTATTTGGCCTAGCTAAGGACTGTTATTCAGTGAAAGTTGCATATCTCCTATTTGTGCATAAAACATCATAATTTTATCATTGCATTTTTTAAATAACTCTATTTTTATTTGCATTAAAGGTGGAGTTACTGATATACTTTACAACTACAAGTCACTTTGCATTATTTATGCACAACCTTTTCTGCATCTTTGCATTTCAAAGGTTAATTTCTCAACACAAAATAATGACTTCAGATAGCATGTCCCCTCTGCACACTGCCCCCAAATATAATTTGGCCATGAAACAGCTGCATTTCAGATATGTTCAGCATCCTGCCTTACTACCTTTAGGCAAAATAATGGCATAACATTTTTTGTTATAGCGACCTCATAAGTGTATGTGTCACCAAACTGCAATGTGAAAGACTTTATATTTTCCAAGTCACAGGTGAGTTTCATACCAAAAACTGTTGTTAATTTTCAGTATTATTGTGAAAACACAAAGGTGGGTTGAACACATTATTGCCACTGTGATACTTTTGGTTACCACTCATATGTATCGATTTTTACTGAGGATCATCAATCAAGGCATTTTTAATGGATGCTGTCTGAGAGCACCTATCTCCCTCCAGGGAATCATCACCTCATGCTCGGGTCAAACAGAGATTTGATATGTTGTCAGTTAGATGAATTGATGTTTTTCTCCTTATTCACGGCACCTTACAAACATACAGAGAGCAAAAAGAAACTAAAGGGTAAAGGTGAGCAGAGATAGTAAGGATTCCAAAGTAGTTTAGTGTTGGCCCTGAAGACTCAAAGATGTTAAAATATTCAAAGCCATTCTCGATCACCTTTCACCCTACTTGCTTGTTTAAGAAAAGAGTGCAATGAAATCAATAGCCATACCGGTACCCGCCTTCAATGTTGGGCATCATCTAATATTTATATAAATGAGGCCTCAGCCTCAAATTTACTCTACACTTGCATGTTTAAGGGTCTGTAATGGACTTTAACTGGGCTGAAATTCTTGACAGGATGTGAGGATGAGATAAATCTCTGTCCCCGACATGATTCCTAGAGCAGTCATTTGCATTCACATGATCTGACAGGCTATGATTAACTGCCATGTTGAGTCTTAAAGTGGAACACCTTTGCGACCATAAATATGAAATGGACCATAAATTCCCACATGACAACTTTGAGTCACACAAACTGCAGAAAGAGGTGGTTTTTGTACTTTGGTACATCTTACTGACAATACATGTGTTCATGGGAGTTAATCAACATTTTACTTGGTGAAAACATTACCATACGAGTTTGCGGACACTGTATATCCTGCTTGTCAAGTAAATGTAACCTCTATACTGCCATTTTCACCTATCTTAATAACTGGTTTGATAGTAAATATTAATAATAATGCTTTCTTGGGATCAGTTTTAGATGATAATCAGTTTACAACAAAACTAGGAAGAGTTATATGTCTACAGATACATGCTGAGAGAACCAGAGTGAACAGAATCTGCTCCATGAATGGCAAAATAATGAATTACCAGCTTATGTTTTCTGTAAGGATATATAAGTATTTTGATCGGGTGTGTCCTGAAAATGAAGAAAATGTAGTTTGGTATATGTGTTTAGCTAACTCTTTCCCTCTCTGTTATGAAATGTAAAGAATTTTGTGAGACAAAAATGTGACACTTTTACAAAATATTGTCACAAGTATCCCATTAATCTTTATGAAATGAAAATGTATAAAATTAAAATTAAATATTGAATACTGAGTATTTTCTGGGATGGTATTATCATAATTCTGTTTTAAAATACTTAATACATTTTCACCTAATGAGTGGTACCAAATTCAAGGTAAAGTAATCCTAATTACTGCCAAATTATTTTTTTTTATCAAATATTCTGCCACTTAATTGCCTTGGGGCAGTTAAATCATCTTTGCTTCACCTCAGGCTAAGTTTATGGCCAGTATTTGTATCGCCTCCAATATTATCTGCCAAGTTAAACTAAACTAAATCCCCATTCACCTCAAAACTACTCTTTTAAACAATTAATTGTGTATTTCTTTTTAAAACACCACTTTATGATGAATGCTAAGTTATACAATTCTTTATCATTAAGGGAATCAGTTCATGTTCCAACAAATTAAGGTTGATGTTTCCCAATTGCAAAGCTTTTTTTTTCTGTTACATGTATTGTATTGCACAATGAGAGGTATCAATTTTTAGTTAAGGTTATCTTAAATTACTGCTAATTCTTTTCTGCCCACATTCAGACACATAATTGCCTGAGGGACCTTCAATCCTCATCACTCTTCATTAGGCTGATCTTACCTCCAGGCTTTGTAGCACCTATAACACGTTTCACCAGTTTAAACCAAACTAAAGCATTCGTCGCTTTGACATGGCTGTTCTATGGACCATTTAAATGCATATTCTTGAAGAATAGAATATTACCATTGTACTTGTTTTTAGTAACTTGAACAAGGAAAAGAAAGTAGTCCTTTTGAAACTGAACATGTAATAATTGTCATTGATTTCTTAAACACTTTATTCCTGCTGACTTACAAATCGTAAACATATTTTTTTTTAATTTATTTCAAAATAACACAGAATGATGCAAAATTATCGTTTTCACAGAAAAGCATTTGCAAATTCAGTATATCTACGCTGCCCTGCTGTAGAAGTCTGCAGAAAATGGTGAATGGAATGTAAGATGCAGCCACAGTATGAGAATATGCACACTAGAGAGCAGTCTGTTACCTCTTTCTCCTGTGTTGGTGATCAACCAACCCCCTATCCCCTCATTTCACACGGCACACTGTTCATTTCACAGTAGCCAGGAAACGCCACATCCCTTAGTGCGCTAATTTACACAATGAAGACCAGAGGAAGATTTACACACACATACACACCTCTGCATGGCCTTGTATTCAACAAACATTTTATATCACATTAAAACACAGTGGTAAACACCGCATGTGCAAATATTGCTCAAAGCTGGTGGATAATCTCCTCAGGAGTTCTGACACTACATGAATCACATTTTTTTTACTACATGTGCATGATTTAAACGATTGATGAATTTGTGTTTTAAAAGAGCCAAAGGAGGCAGTTCTATTCTACGACAGCCAAAGAGTAACGGACAGTATAGAGAATGATCTTTCTTCTTTCTTTACTTCAATGCAACATGAGACATGATGTAATAAAATAATGCATGCTTACAAAAGTGTAATTGATTATTTGGAATCTGTTCACAGTGAAGGAATGGGAAAGAAACTAAGCTGATAACAAGTCAACGAAATGAATGGTAAACCAACAAATGTGGCTGACGCATTTTGAGATGAGATGCAGATATCTTTTTGCCTCGTTCATAAAATTTTTTTCCCCAGTATTTCCTTTTTTTTTTTTTTTGGGTTTGATACACTGCAGAATGATTGCTCACTAGTTCTGGAGCACAATGACTGCTTCCATTGTCGTTCTTCCTCTGGGACAGGCTTTTCACATACAAATGAGTTTATTGTGAATAGTGGTTCATTTATTTAAACATTTTTTGTAATTTACAAAAGAAATAGATTATCTCTTTTTTTCAATTTCTCCACACTTGCACTTCTTTTAGCATATTTTACACATTTACTTTTTACATTTTTAAGTGAACAGTTTTTTTATATTTTAAATGCTCCTCAAATATTGTATGTACCATAATACAAATGGTTTGCAGTTTTTCTTTTCTTTATTTTTTATCTTCTTGTTTGTCCCAAGTGTATCTTTAAACAATATTTAAATGTTCTGAAATATAAAGACAAATTAAAGCTCAAATATCCTTCCGTGAGAGAAAAAACCCCAATACCCGAAACAATTCCTTTTTATTATTCGTCAGAGCATCAACAGGTCCTATTGCCAGGTGCCCATATGCCGTTTGATTTCAAATCAGCAGTAGAGAGCAGTAACAATAAATCCAACATAGTCAGCCATGTAAAGCAATTCCCCCTCTACATCACAGTGAAAAGCTGTGTAAAAAGTGTCCAAAAGATGAAATAATTCCTTTTTGTTCAACATCTCCCTCTCTTTAGTATCCAAAAAGGGATTTGTTGTATATCCGTATTATCACAGGTAAAGATGTTGTCAAAAAGAAGTCAGACCTCACATTCTCTTGAAGGTTGTTGTTGGCAAGTGCAAGAGCCGTATTCATTAATAATTACCAAAGCTCCCTCAATGTGGTTAGGTTTATAATCAACATAGTACTCCGGTGTAGAAATCGCAGCCATCTGCTGCATACTTTGCTTTTGCTTCTGCTTACGCCGCTGACTGCTGAAGCACTGCCTCAGTTGCCTTATTCCAGCTGGAAAGCACTTCCATGCCACATACAGCATGAGAACTATGATAAGAAATGAGAAGATGAGTGCCATGGTACCAGTCACTACCTTGTGGATCTGCATGGTGCTTTCCAGGTCGTCATGGCCCACCGTGACAGTATAAGAACTTGTGAACACCTCGCTACCCTCACCTTCATAAGGATTTGGGGTAAAAGGACCCAGAAACACAGAGCCACCCTTGGCCAGATCTCTTGTTGAGGCATAGAGGCCTGCTGTGGTTACCTCTCCTGATGAATCACATAGCTGAAAAGCATAGACTGCATCCAACACATCCTCACCCTGT
The DNA here is from genome assembly GCA_028564705.1 of Apricaphanius iberus. Taxonomy (NCBI): domain Eukaryota; kingdom Metazoa; phylum Chordata; class Actinopteri; order Cyprinodontiformes; family Aphaniidae; genus Apricaphanius; species Apricaphanius iberus. The sequence goes on from JAPXFQ010001927.1 coordinate 465,030, forward strand.
GCAGTGTCGGGGCTTGAACACAGCAGGGAGCTGTCACGCTGGCCTCTGAAGGCACTCAGCCAAGAGGCCAAGGCACACACGTTGCGGCTGCACTCCCAGTCATTTCCTGCTAGGGTAATGCTGTCCAGAGACGACAACGAATCCAGGATGCGTTGGTCCAAAGAAGCCAAGCGGTTTGAGTCAAGCATCAGCACCTTGAGGTTGGGAGTACTCTCAAAAACATGGGGCTCGATGTACTCAATGTCATTGGCTGACAGGTCAATCTTCTCTAAGAAATGCCAGATCCACTCCAAGGTGTTGACAACAATGGTGGCATGATTGTTGTGCATGTAGAGGGTGCGTAAAGAGATGAGGCGAGGAAAATGGGCTAGGTTGACTTTAACCAACTCATTGTGCTCAAGATGCAACTCTGTCAACTTAAAAAGACCAGCAAAGGAATTCCTTGCCAGACTCTGTAGTTGGTTGTATCCCAAGTCCAGAAACTGCATGCTCCTGCAGTCTTGAAAAATACGCACTGGCACAAATTTGAGAGTGTTGTAACGCAAATGCAAATTGGTGAGCTTTCTAAGGCCATGGAACAGGTCGGGCTCAAGTGCTTGCAGCCTGTTATATGAGAGATCCAAAATGCGTAGGTTTGGGAGGGGCCTGAAGGTACCATTTGGCAGACTCTCAATCCGATTGCTACTCAGGTCCAACTCCTTGACCCGTCTCAGCCTCTCAAATGCACCCTCCTCTACAATGTCAATGTTGTTATGATCTAGATAGAGCCAGGTTAGCTGTGACAGACCAGCTAGTTGGCCTTCACGCAGCTCGGTCAAGTTGTTCTCTCTCATGGACAGGCCCATGGCGCTGCTCAGATTGCGGGGGATGTCTGTGAGGTTGAGCCCCTCGCAGTACAGCAGCTTGCTGTCGCAGCGGCACAGCCTTGGACAAACTGCCTCTGCCAAGGGAACAGTTCTCAGAAAAATACTCAATGAACACAGTATCAACCCGGGGGGCTTCTTCAGTGGCCACTTTAAGTACAGTCCAATTAGGAGGAAATCCATTAGCATAAATATCCAGGAATGTCGGGGAGAAAATGTCCATTGAATCACTCTGGATATAGTTTTTGCACTTCTCAGATCATTTTTTTCAAAAATATTATGTAATTAAACGGTTGAGTTAATTCAGTTTTTGTCTTATATTTGCAGAGATGGATATATTTATTTTATTTAGTCCAACGAGAAGTCTTCAAAAATGCGAAAAATATAGAGCAGCTTCCTTTGCCAATGAGAAATATTTGGCAGTGGGTGGAGAGTAAAGGGGATGAAAAATGAAACTGTCTTTTCCAGTCGCTCTTATTCAAAAAAAATCTTACTCACCCCTATCCAAAAGCTGACAATCTCCATTTAGCATCTTGCTTTGTGCCCCAACACTAATTATGTACGAATCTGAAAAAGACCCCACTGTGGCACACACACCCCCCACCCCCTTGCCTTTTCTCTTTTCAGTGGACACCAGATCCTTGGCAGGCGTACAATGTCTTAGTTCTCTTCAAGTGAAAGAGCCAGAAAGAGGAAGAATCCAAGTAGCTTTCAGCGAGATGGTAGGAAGTGCAAGTTCCCCCGTCTGCATGCATGAGCTCTGTCTCTTTTGCTCCTCCGCAGTCTTCTGCTGCAGGGATCAGAGGGAAGAAGAGACAACCAAAGCAACAAGAAAAAGCGATGAAGAATAAATTCTGAATGTCAGTCTTTTCTCCTCCTCTCTGATTAAGTTTCAGCTGAGCTGATGAAATGTATTGCCATTTGTCTCAGCAAGAAATCACAGACTTTTGAGATTCAGATCCATTTAAGCTGTTAACTGTGTCTCCTGTGACGAAAGCGACAAAAAAAATATATATTGCAGAGGTGAATCCTGTTCTCAGTTTTCTTGTGTTATAGTATTCCTTGTCATCCCAGTTGCTGGCATCTGTATATGGGCGACGTGCATCCCCTGTGGATTGCAGGTTTCGTTCACTCCCTTGCTCTCCAAATGTTTTGTCAGCCACCTGGAAGAGGCTGCTGAAGGCTGGTGCTGATCCGACAGGCAGGGGCGGTAAATGTGGGAAGCGAAGGAGCAAGCAATCTCTTGCAGCAGACCAGTACACTGAGAGCGCATGCAGAAGCACCTTCTGTTCACTGAGTGTCGTAAGCCACTCACAATTCAGAGTGCTCGCTCTCTTTCTCTCACTCTCTTTCTCCCGATCGCTTACTCACTTGTTCATGCCGCTCCCCTACTTTTTTTTCCCTCCTCCCCCTCGCTTCCTACATCCTTGATTTTTTTTCTAGCCATGTTTTTATCTTTGGTCAATTTATTTACATATTCAGAAAGTGTTAGGCTTAAACCAGGAGCTTAACAGAACCCCCTGCTTCCACTAACTCACCCATGCATCTCTTATCGCCTTCTATAAAATCTGCCTTTTCTGACTTTGCAAGTTTCTGATGGTAGAGTTGCTTTGATTAAGCCAAGAAATAGCATGCAAGCATCTGCTTTCATATTAACAATTATGTGTTCATGTACATTAAAACAAAGAATGATAGTTAAATATCCATGATGGTATGTATGTTACAATAAAAACACATGGAATTATTTGATTTCAGCAATTATACAATAGTGGAAAATTCACACATAGAATTTGACTAAATGCATATATGACTAAGTTCGAATCAGAATTACGCTATTAAGATTCATCATTTATCTTTCCCAACAATAAAAGCCCACATATAATGAGTCAAGACTAGAGTACGGCATTGTACATTCAATCAATCCTTTCTGTAGCCAAGCATTCTGTGTCATTCCCAATTATAGGCTGGCCAGGCATTTTAAATACAGATATGATTGCTTGCCAAATAATATTATAACATGTCTGAAGATTCCTTCCCATTTCACTAACTCTATGGAATCTGTACTTTCCTTTTCATCTCTTTCCTGAGTTTTGCCTGACTTATCAATATCCCAAGTGAGGACAGCAAAATTGTGGGGGGAAAGAATTGCGCGAGAAGCATGTTTCTGATTTGCGGATGATTTACTAACATTGTGTGCGCAAATCATAACAGGTGTAAAGAGCAGTATTCAAATAAGGACCCTGCATCCACTGCTGTGTGTGCCAGCCTTAATTCTCCATGCACTGCGCCACAGCCAGAGAGAGGAGTAACAGGCGCAGTGGATTTACGATGCGTCTTTGGCCAAAAAACAAAGACATAGTTGTTAAGTGTATGTCTGTTAGAAATGAATTACTATTAGGCTAAAATGTCTGTGAATATGCTGTGTTGTTTGTCATTACTATACTTATGTTGAATTGCGGTGGCACAAAGTTAAGACATGCCTTCCAGAGACTGTAAAATAGGCACAAAAAACACTCTGTGTGTAGAACAGCTACTTTTTTGCATGTTCCCCTCCGAATACTTGTGCTTTCTGACAGACACCCGTCATTTTAGATATTCAACAAGGGTAAAAGCACTAAAGCGATTGCAAGCATCTTGCTGCGCGTTAAACAGATGCAGTCCGCCATGCATATTGTATTTGAAATATTTTTCATAGAAAATAATTCACCCACCTATTGATGTTGTGGTTTTGTTCAGTAACATTAAATTTGTTTTTATAATGTTTAAGTAATACCAATAGAAAAACTTTTTTATTCTACAAATATTTTGTATGAAAAACGAACCAAAGGAAAATGTTATGATTTAGAGCCCAAGACTTGAATGTTAAGTCTTCTTAATTTTAAGCATGGGATGGTTACAGGTCCACCGGGCCAAGGTTTAAAAAGGAAAAATGACTTTGAATTAAAATGAATCATGTTTGTCATACTGTTCCTTAAACAAAAAGATTTCTGCAATGTAACTATTAAATACATCAACAGATGTGTTTCTAATTACCTACCAAAGTTTGACCAAATAGCTAACTAAATGAAACTATTTTAGTTAATGTGTCCTCAAATCAAAGATGTGATTTATTTTATTTACTTCCAAATTTCTTGTTTTTGCTATTTTGAAACGGGCCCCCTTCTTACATTAACTCAGTAGAAAAGACAGTATAGTAATAAACAAAGCAAAAGGAGAACATGGTTGAAAACTTGATGAAATTAGAGTAAAAAAGGGAGTTTCTTTTGTGCACATTGTAAGCTCTAATAAGGTCATTTTCAAGTTTGGGCAAGGATTGAACAAAACCTTGACATTTACAAGAGGAGACAATGTTGTGCCACTATTCTTTATTCCAGCCTGCATCCAAAGTGACCCTGTTATTTTCATTCACTCATCCTTATTAGGATTCATAAAGAAAAAAAAAAAGATGGCACGCAACATTTGTGAATAAGATTAGTTTGGTTGCTCTTTAGGTTCATTTCCGTTTTTGTTCAGGTTGATTTTTGTTTATTGCTATGCATTTATTGTTTATGCACAAATTTGATCTACCTTGAAAAAGTTATTTAAAAAGGGTACATAGTGATCCCAGTCCACACATAGTGAATTGTGATTTGCACATTTTGAGCCAAGGTCTTTGTAATCTCTCATGTTTCTGTTAACTTATAAAGTTTATCATATAGTGCTGGAGAAAATTACTGCTTAAATATATTCACCCTCTTCTAAAGGAAAAACCTGGCATCAACTCCACTCAGAATAAGTCTAAAGCAAAAACTGTTGCCTATACATGTCCTCATTTATCAATATTAAGGTGATTTTTTTAACTATTTGAAAAGCTCTAGATGCCGTAGTTTCCTTGCTGCTTCTCCTCCTAAGCACATCCCCGGCTTTAGAATAGAGTGATAGTTTGGCTCTCTGCTTAATTACTATAATAATACAAAGGGAAACACAATCACCTAACAGCACTGCACTTTGTTGTGATTCTACCATTTACCAGCTTAACGTAAGTATCTCTTAGCCCTTGCTCACTTGACCATTACATAAAGTGATTCTGGGCCAAATTTTAAAAACATTAGAAAAATGATCTTTTTTAATCCATAGCGGCCAAAAATGAATTATTATTGAATGATGACTTGTTTTTCTTTTGAATCCTTTACCATAAAATGTAAATGTCTTGAATTTTATGACTAAATTGTGCTTGGGTTTTTTTATTGAAAGATAATGGTTTGAAACATAACAAATACATTGACAATATTAACTAAGCCAACTTTGTGGGTGAGTTTTTTTATTATTTTTGTTTTACCTACTACTGTATTTCTTATATTGAAATCCAACTGAGTAATGCATAGACCTTATGTTTATTTAAGATATGCAGCTGACATCGGCAAACTTGAAATGACCAACTTGAATAAAAAAAAGACGGAACACTGCCCTTCAGATGATCTGGATATCTTGAAGCTGGGATCATTTTCGGCTCACCTTTTGTGGATTTCCTCTTAGCTGTATAGATGACTACACCATCAGCTAATGACATGGTGCTCTGTAATGACATGATGGAGCAAACAGAAGATAAGAGCATCTAGACCAGCAGTTTTAGCCTAAGCGCTTTAGCTCTGCTTTAGAGTCAAGGTTAGCACCAGAGTGAGTTAAAGAGTTTAACTGCCTAATTCAATTCAGTTGTGTTTCAAATCATAGATAGGTGACAGACAGTAAGATAGTCTTTCATAAGTTTTGCAATTGACCGTCTTATGCAGGACAGTGTTTAACCAGCGGTTGACATTCTTTAAAAAGGATGAAAATGATGTATCACTCATTACGGACCATTTCTTTGTTTGTTATTTATCAGAGGATCTGTCTATGTGAGTCCAATAAAACAAGGCAGATGCAGACTAATTGCCACATTGCAGAGATAATGTTGATGGACAACTCAGGAAGCATTGTTTTATTTGGTGTGTGTGTGTGTGGGGGGGGGTTCTTTGTCAGTATAGAAGAAGCAAGAGATCATTTTACATTTATGTTCATGTTCGACTTGCAGCAGGCTGAGATTGCTGGAGTTATCCCTGTTTCACAATAAACGTGTATATGTGTCTACTTTTTGTGTATTTGCTTTAGATTTCGATGGTGTGGTAAGATGCACAACTTTAAAGGCATACAGTTTCAGCATTGATTTCATACACATACTGCATATGCAATGTTATCAACATTTAGGCCAATCTTCCACCAAAAATAGTGTCAAATAATTTACATGATAAGCATTGTAACTCATCAGAGATATGAGAGAAATGAAAGTATTTACATAAATGCAAATGTAGCAGAATGCCCCAATAACTGTTATGCCACATTTATGGTTTGTCAGAACTGGTGAAGACTCATTCAAACATTGCCTCTAATTCTTCAGTTTATGGCTTGGTTAGACTGGCAACCTGTCCAGGGTGTACCCCACCTCTCGCCTGTTGACAGCTGGAGATAGGCACCATTATAAAAACATTATAGCTGAAAACTAAGCATTAAAGCGTGTTAGCCTGCACTTAAATGAGATAAGCGGATTAGGAAACTATAATCAAATTGCGTTTCTCTTCACAAATGGTCAGAACATTATACAGGGACATATGCTAATACTGGTATAGTGCCAAACGGTGCATAAATTAGGTTCCACTAGTTTTACTGTTATTTTTCAACATATAACCTAGTCACTTAACATCTTTACAAGGCTCAAATGGATTGTTTTTTTGTTTTCTGTTTTTTGTTTTTGTTTTTTTGTTGTTTTTTTGCCACAGGACTCTCTTCTGTGGATTCCTGCAGCACAAATTAGGCCAAGTTCAAATAATCTTCAGTAATTCTTTCTGATGTTCCATAGCTTTTAGTCTCCACTGACAGTTGTCACCTATTTTAATTAGCCACATGCACAGAATGATTAGCCACAGTAAAATTAAAGCATTAGGTAAACTAAAATTTGAAACGAAAATGTGACATCAAATAACCAAAATTTAATTATTGTTTGCCAGAGACCCACATGCATCGCATTTAAAATTACACATATTATTTTTTTGTGTGTGCTAATTTCTACAAGTAGTTGCTGCTCTACATGATAAAAAGTATGAGGACAATGTTGGTTTGCAGATGATTTATTAATTTAAGGAATGATAATGTATGGCCTCTTAAAAATTTTCTCGTAATTTTATTACGTTTCATCTGTGATGTTTCTAACCAGTTTACAGTTTAATAAATAATTTGTGATCTCTAAACAAATATTTCATACTTATTTTCTTGTGTTTGTGGTTGTGAATGTTAAAAAATATTGAAAGAAAAAATGTAATAAAGCATCAGTTAACACTCATAATATTTATAAAGTTCCTTTTGCTAACTAATATATAATGGGCAATATAAGATTATAATCTTTTGTGCTGAATATAACTATAGTCGAACAAACTTTAAAAGCAAAGCCAAACATGTTTCTACAGTTTCCCTTTATTTAATTCCTTCCATCACTGAGGTTTGTGACAACTTGACCTTCTTTCTAGATGCAATGTGTTTATTGACACTCAGAACAACAAAGCTTGTTAGTGTTGGATGAATAAACTACACTGACAGATCAAGGCAACGCCTTAAATTTTTTTTTAGCTCCAATGAATTTTAATGAAGCCCTGGTGATTGACCTTAATGAGAACAATGTTATTAGCAATGCATATGGTTGAGCTGGTTTCTGTTTCTTTTAAAAGTCATTATCTGGCATATTCTCAACCACAGCTGTGCTTGTGGTTCTGTGCTGCTGTTTTATTTTCATAGTAATCATTAACCTGTTTTTTTCTTGTTTAAGACGTGTGTGCTTTCTTTCTTTTTTTTCTTTTTTTTACCAGAAATGACTGCAATATAGTCATTTGCACATTTTCACATTATTGAAGGGCTCACTATGTTTTTTGTCATCCTTGGTTAAGGTTCTGTGGCATAGTTAGTTCTAGAGATGCACAGTTTATTACAGCTACCTGGTCAACTGTCCGTATTTCAAAAACACATTGCACTCTTTGCTTTGAAATAAAGTTTTCTGCATCACTGTAGGGTTGGGTTATACATCATTTTAACCACAAATAATTATATGAAAATTTCAAATTTCTTATTCATGAGTTGCAAAGAACTGAAATGTATAAGTTTATAGAATTAAATGTGGATGTTATTTAAATCAATCAGTATTTTTCCAGCCCTGCAATGTTATCATGCAGATATTATAATCTCTGTAGTAATAATCAACATAAATTGCATACAGTTTAGCTAAATTCAGGTGATTCTAGAATGTTAACTAAAAAAGAAATATGCCTAAGTATCCCCAGCTGATTGCATTGCTTTACATCAATGGCAGCAGTTGTTCTGTGATATGTTTTATGCAGGAATGAAAACATTTTTAACACAGAAGCAATGAACCAGCAGTACATTTGTATAGGGATACAAATAAGGTACAAAAGGTTAATGGCAGCAAGAGCTTTTTTAAACATGAGCTTCATAAATGGTAAAAAAAAAATATGACAGCATTTGCAGCAAAATATTACAAAAAAGGCGCCCAAAAATAATTTTTATAAAATGGGGCAGCACCTTTTGCAGAATTTATAGTTAACAGGGGGTCTTGTGTAGCTGAAAGGTTAGGTCTCCACACTGCCAATCTGGGACTTTTTCATAGATTACATAGGCTTTAAGATCTGAGCTCAAGTAACACTATTTTTATTTATTTATTATCTTGGTTCTTGATTGCTTGTAGCAGTATATTTTGACCCATTATCTGTTGGAGGTCCTATTAAATGCAACTGAGGTTTCTGACACTGGGTAGTATGTTTTGCCTCAATTTGCGTTCCAAGTTTTTCTTTAAAGTAGCTAGGTTGCAGTCTCATGAACATGCAGGTGCTTAAAGATTGTCTTGTATCTTTTACCTTCAACTTGAATATCTATAGGATTTTATTGGAGCTCCTCACACAACTCTCACTTTTATGGGGGGTTTGTCAGTGCGGCGAACACAGTAATGCCAAATTACCCAGTACCATGTGTACTTACTGTAAAAAACCTAAGTGTCTGATAAAAAGCTTGAAAGCACCTGGTATGTTAGCAATAGTTGAAACATAACTTTTAATCTCTGTGTAAGGATTGTGTCTCTAAAAGTACCAACAAATCTGTCCATTCTATTTTGGCATATTTGAAAAATAAACAGAACATTACTTTTTTCACAACTTCATTTGTTTATTGAGATAATAATTGTCGACTAATGATGTTCTATGGGCATGAAAGGATACATTAGATAATTTCTTAATTGCTTTTAAGAAAAACAAAGCACTGTTTTAATTATCTATAAGGGTACAGACAACATTGTCTGTCTATGCGTTTTATATTCAGCAGGTTCTGTTCATGCTGTCAATTTATGATCTTATGTAACTTTCTCCAGGGGAATAGAGCTTTGACCTATTGCTCATTCTGACATTTAATTGCAACAGCTGTCAGTGAAAATGTGTTCAACACGTTTGAAATTTCAGAATATGTTAGTAAAAAGATTCTGCCTCAAATGCATTGAATGAAAATAGTTTGAAGTCCTATTAGTGGGATCATTTATTGACTGGCCACTCTTTTTGAGCACAGCTGCCAGTTGAAATTCCTTTGTGAGTATTTGTCTGTTTTAGGAAAAAGAATGAGTATTAATATCCTTCTAAATGCCTTCCAGCTATGTTCAAAGCAAAGTGTTCCCTGTAGAGAGACAGAGACAGAAAGCTCTTGCCATGTCACAACAGAGAGCAGTCACACTCACTGTTGGACAGGCTTTCACACAAACAAGATCCAAATTCTTCACCCGCCACCACAGCTGGGAGGAATTTACAGCTACCTGCCACAGCCAATGTTTCACCCACATTTGGCAGGTCGATGTGTGTGGAGGTTTTTTCTATACAGTGTTTAATTTCATTAAATGTGTTAAAATTTTAATCAATTATATTCATTTGTTATAAGGCTTTAATGTTTTTGTGTTCTGAAACCACATGAAGCAATTCCTCAAACCCTTCTCTGTCAGTAAAAGGAACATCTTTCAAATGACACAGAAATCTCACCAAGAGCCACCATGGCTGTTTTTAAAAAACCCGGCTCTCAGGACCAGCATACCAGGACTTTTGATAGCTTTGTCGACTCTTGCTTATAAATTCATCCATAGTCAAACATGCCGCGGCATCTTTCATGTGTCCACAATCCCCTCTCATGTCAGGATTAGGGAGAGTAGAATTCAGCAAACAGAGGGTTGTGATGCAAAAGGCTGAAACACTTGTAAATTTAAGTCTGAATCTTGTGCCATGTGTGTTTTGTGTATCTGCTGGGAGTTTAGGTACAAAATCCTAAAGCTTTAGACATTCCTCCTTCACTGAATTCTATACATAACAACAGGGGATCACAGATCTCTACATCTTAAACTTTGACTTGAAATGTTAACTATCAGTTGAATTATTTAATTCACATACTCCATGAAAGGATCATCTTAGCAGTCTCGTATCAGTCAGTCTTCATGATGACATGTCATATTGATACTAGACATGGGGAAGTAAATAAGACTTCAATCATTTCAGCCATGCATTTATGGCCTAGAGAGCAGAGTTTTTAAAGTTCTGACATAATCTGCAGATGTTGGTTTACATTTTCATTATTCTTTCTGTCAGACACATCCAGCATGTAAAAATAGCCCACCTAAGATTGACATTTACACACTGGTGCAATTATTCTTTCAAGGAATTTTTAAAGACCTGAGGACCTATGAGCTTCATTATCTGCTCTGCTATTGCTTTTAGAGAAAAAAACAAAACATAAACACGGACCTTTCTCCATTTCTAATATAATGGCATTCAGAATTTTTGAGTTGAGCTTCTTGGTAAACTTTGTGACTAAACAGGGAAGTTCTATGTGCTTGACAACAACAGACATTTTGAATAGAATTTCTTAAGAAGGGTTAAGAAAGGTGCTTTAATGTTGGACGCCTTTACAGAAAACAGACCCTGTTATGTAATATGTTTCTATGGTTGACTTAACACATACAACTACAGTATCAGTATACTATCATCTTGTTTCTGTTTGCTGAGGTGCTAGGTTAATGGTAGTATGTTTACTCTGTTTTGATGATTTGATAACTCTCCTTCCAGCTCATTTCAGTGAGTTTCAGCTTTATATGTGCAGGCAGAACTTAAATGACAAGTTGTTCCCCTCCTTTAGAGACTTAATGCTTTATTTTGAAAGTCATAAAATTTAATGGCTAGTGTTTAAGGTGCGGCCAAGTGTACGTCTCTACTACAGCACAAGTCCTCTCAGTAGAGATGATTAATGCAGGCGGAATATAAAACGTGACACAGATGAAAGTAAAGGGGCATAAGTCTATCTTTCTCCGAAAACTATTGTTGGAGAAAAAAATTATGCTTTTATTGGAAAATACAGATTTTTTTCAAGAAAATAATGTGCATGAACTATAATAGTTTTGCCAGCTAAGCACAAAGCTTTGTGTATTAAAACATTGCTTCACAAGACAGCTCCAAATCTAACCGGGATTCAAGTGGTGTTATTTTTTTATTTTTTTTTACATTGTAAAGAATCGGACAACACTAGTTAAAATGTTACACATGACATGGCTATTGTCTTATCGCAGCAGATGACTTATGTGCTTTGATATTGACTATACATCCTGATTAGCTGAACCTAGAGGATGAATGAAACAGCATGTGTAAAGGTAACACCCTCTAGTTTTACCCAGAGCAGTCAGAATCACTGTAAGTATGACTGGTAAAACGTTATGCACTTTATAACTCACAGAAGAAGAAAAAAAATGTAATCCTCGCCTCAATTGTTTGTGAAAATATAAGTGCAGATAGCTACAATGGGTAGTTGGGAACTGAAACACACTATGTGGCAACAGAATAACTGGTTGACTACTCAAATTTCAAATTTGAAAAGTATATCTGTAAAAATAATTTCTTTACATCATTTTTTTTTGGGTATGTCCAGGCGCTTTAGAGGGTCCTATGGTTTATCCAAACCGATCCAAATTGGAAACATTTGGGAACTTATTGGAAAAGTGCAATTACTTTTTAATGTTTCAACCCATATACTGCAGTGTCTACCAGTCTAACTCTTATCTAATTTAGCTTTTATTAATATTTTATATTTACATTTATTTTAAATTTATAGCCTAATTTTACATTTTTATCTTAATTATCAGAATATCTAAATTATTTATTAAATTTCTGTCTATTTTTCATCTAAATTATATAAATATTACATTTTTTATCTGAATTTTATCTAAAATTACTATATGGACAGAATGGGACCCAACTTTCTAGGAATTATAGATGTTAGACATGCAGGAGCCCGTCACAGGTAGGAAAAATAAACACGACGTTTTTGCTTTTCTGTAAAAAATGCTTTAGAGTTAGTGCTGTGGTTGTTTAGTGTAAAAATAGTTTATATCATTGAAAAAACGAGGCTCCGAGCTTTGATTTGATTAATAGGTTGTTGGGGTGCATGACATAGGGGAATGCATGCATGGCTGTATTGCTGTGGAAACATACTTATGTTCCAGGACCGGCACGTAGGAGTCATAAGGGGTTAAGATTCTTCAGATGAAGCTCATTACAATGAAATTGTAATGAGCTAAGGTTGTTTGTAAACAAAAAAAAAAAAAACTCTAATTTGGATTTACATTAAATGAAGAGACCAATAGAAGTGTCTACTTTTGTTAACAAATTACAGTTCAAATACTTTCAACAGAGCTTCAATTTAAAAATTCTGAGCTATCCCTTTAAGACCTCCACTCATGGTGGAGCTTATCGTGGAACCAGTAGAAGTCAGTTCTGTATCTGTGACTGAATGGCAGGGGTAGTTCTGCTGTCACATGCTGCAGTACAGTGCAGCGATCTCTGGCAATGTCAGAGTAAACCAAATGCTACAGTGGTTACACTACACAAGCATCTATGCTGACAATGCTTAGTGCCACAAGTGTTTTGCCTGTGAGGCAAAGAAACAACAGCAGTAGAAACGTGGAGGGATTGACATTATGAGCCAGCAGGGACATTCACTGTTATATATATTTTTTCAGTTTTTTTTTGTTTTTTTTTGGTTGCCAGGTTTTTGGTCTAGCTCCTCTTTTCTTTCTTTCTTTCTTTCTTTCTTTCTTTCTTTCTTTCTTTCTTTCTTTCGCGCATGCGTGAGCGTTTGTTGGTGTTTTTTTATAACTGGGTTATTTTTTCAGTTTTTAGCGCTTATTGTACTGTTTGCTTGTGGGGATGGCATCTCAAGGGGCGCCGCCCCTCTCTTTTGGAAATGGAGTTCGGCTGCAGCCCGACCCATCTATGCCGGTAGAAAATGTTCTCCTGGCTGTGGGAGATTTAGTGGTCCATTACAATCTAGTTTATGCGCCCAGAATGAACAAGGGGGTGGTTGTGTTTCTTAAAAATGAGCAATTTGTGACTGACTTGATCGTGAGTGGAGAGTTACTTTGAATGGTGAATACCTACAGGTGTCACCGCTGGCTGGGCCCACGTCTCGGATCACGATCTCAGGTTTTCCCCCGTTCATACCCAACGGATCGTTGGAGCGAGAACTACAGTGATTCGGGAAAATATCGAGTTCTTTCCGCACAGTTGGGCTTGGATGCAAAAGTGAAAAGCTTAGACATGTGCAGTCTTTCAGGCAGCAGGTGTTTATGTTTTTAAATTCGCCATCGCAGATGCTCAAAGTTTCTTTCCGAGTAAAACATGAGGATGGTTATTATATGGTTTATGCAACCTCTGGCACTATTAAATGTTTTGAATGTGGTGACGTCAGGCATAAAAAGTAGAACATCCTCATAAGTCAACCGAGGAGTGGGTCGATGTGACAGCCGCAGCCGCTGGGGCTTCGGCCGCTGCGGAAGAGGAGACGCCCCTTCGGCAACGGTTCAGACCAACAGCGGATCCTAAAGATGTTAGAGAAGGGCCAAGTGTCCCTATTGAAACTGAAAACCCCGCAAATGTAACCAACGTTAATGATGTTACGCTTGAAAGGCAGGAGCGTTCCTCTGTGGATGCAGAGGCGGCCTCTGCAGCCGCAGGTGCTGCTGAGGCTCCTGCTGCTGCAGATGAGATGGAAAGTGAAACTGACTCCGACTGCACTTCTATTGCAGACACACAGTCTGGAGATCTTTATACTCTGGAAGAAATTAACTGCTTTCTTGATGAGACTTTTGGAAATCGGTGAGGATTACAGATTATTTTCCCGATGTTGATAAGTTTGTTAGAAGTGCGGTGACTTTACCTAAACTGGTTAACGTCGATCTGCTTGATGAGAAAAAACGGTTCTGCTTTAAAAACATATAACGAACTTCAGGAAAACTTTAAGGCCAAACAAAGGAAAGAAAAGATCAAAACTCCAAAAACTGAAATGATGATTTTAATTCACTGGGTGTTTTTTCTCTTACTGTCTGTCTTAACTGTATCTTCTCTCCAGCATATCCCTATGCATAAATTGAAGGTGGGCTCTTTGAATATGAACGGAGGGAGGGATCATCTGAAACGAGCAGTTACTGCTGACATGATTCATCAGAAGGGATTAGACATTATTTTTCTACAAGAAACTCACAGTGATAAAGAAAATAAGAGAGATTGGAATTTAGAATGGAAGGGCCAATCTTTATTTTCTCATGGAACCAACATGTCTGCTGCAGTGGCTATTCTGTTTGCACCAGGACTCAATGCCAACATATTTAATATCACAGAATTAGTTGTTGGCAGAGTTTTGGTAGTTAGAGTGGAAATAAAAAGCATAACATTTTGTTTCCTTAACATATATGCCTCTAACCAGGGTGCAGAAAGACTAATAATCTTTCAGGATATAGAGGACTTCTTAAAACAAGTTCATCATGATGATTGTGTTGTAATGGGTGGTGACTGGAATTATACAGTGAATTTTACATTATATAGAACAGGAGAGCAGCCTCATTTTCAATTATCCACAAAATTATCTCATATTTTTGTTGGTTTAGAATGGTGGATGCATGGAGGGATAAAAATCCTCTTTCTAGACAGTACACATGGGTTAAATGTACAGATGGGGATATTAGTGGCGGGAGACTGAACAGGTTTTACATTAAAGACACTTTCAGGAATAGAGTCTTTATTTCAGTTGTTAGCGCTGTAGGTTTCACTGATCATCACCTGGTTACTCTTGTTTTTCATATTGAAGATACTGCTAAGTGTAGATCTTACTGGCTTGATTTCTTACTGGTCTTACTGGCTAGATTTCTTACTGGTCTTCTTTTATCTATGGTCCATATTACACTGTGAAAAAGAAAGCTGTGGTTTCATTGTTGAATTTTATTTCAGGTACGGCTAAACTAGCCATATCGAAAACAAGCAAACATGTGATACAGGGATAAGGTTTACAGGATGTTCTAGAGTTGTTTAATAGACAAATAGGAAGGCTTAAGGTGGAATTTGAGTTTTATAAACTAACAAAGAAAATTGATGTTTTTGTCACTTTATGGGCTATAAAAGATGTTTTTTGTTCGGTTAATGATGGACATTTAGTTATTCATTTCTAGTGAACTCTTGTGGTTGTAATTTTGTAAAGTTAAAATGAATGCCATTTTAAACTTCTTTCTTTCTTTCTTTCTTTCTGACAGACACAGTATAATTAAAAGTTACTTAAACAAGCGCTGGTCAATAATTAAAAGCCTCATTTGTTAGTTGATTGTTTAACACTGTGTTCATTAATTCAGTCTGAACTGATAAGACAATTATGTTAGAGCTGTTGTTTCTGTGTGCTCTTAGCACATGAGGTTGTGGAGAAAATTTAGAGGTTTCAGTTGAATTCTTCCCATCTATATTTCTCCCACTTAAATATTCACTACTCATACTGTTTGGGCTTTGAGGTTGACCATTTAATAAAAAATAAGGTGTTCTCAAGAAAACAGTTTCATTTCGATTCTCAAAAAATGATAACATGTATACCGTACAGATGAAAGACTTCAGCGGTTGCTGTTCTGTTTTTAATTTGCTTTCTTTCCTTCTCAAAAATAACAGAAAATTCCATCAGGTATACAAATAAAACAGTTTGAACCTAACTATATCCTTATTCTGAATGAAATATGTTGTGCAGTAGTGATGTTTTTTATTGTGTTTCAAAACTGATTTTTTGTTATTCTCAGAAAAAGACATTTTAAAAGAACTAATGCCAAAAAATGCACTGCTGTGCCAGTGTCACAGGTGAGCTCTAAAGCTCTGCAGTCACTTTACTAATGACTTGACCTTGATAGTAATTAATTGCATTATTTATCAAAAAAAGTTATGATTCCTAAATTCATTACAGACACTGCTGGAGGGGAGTGATGTTTTCTAACATCTCATCTAAAACCAAGTTCATCATGTCATATTTCTAATTGGTTATCCACTAACATCCTGCTGATTCACAATGTTTTATGTGTTAAAATATAATTTATATATATCAAACACAATGTGCATTATGTTATGAAGCTTCAGGATCAAGAAAAAAATTGTATATTTACTGATGATGAAACCAGAAGTGCCTTTTTTATACAGTATATATACATATTAGGTTTCAACTGTGCATCTGTGTAGGGGTAAATACTGGTTGGACTCACTGTTTAATTGTGTGACAGATTATTTAAACATCCCACCAAAAAGCAGAACATAACATGATAATACAAGAAAAGATGCAACACTGACTCAGATTTCTCGAGGCAATGACAACAACCTTCTGAAATGACAGTTTCCTAGTCTCATGTTTTAGGCTTCCTGTTTATTTGTTTTCCTCGTTTAAATATCACATTTATTTCCTATTTTCTTCAATTTGATGGCAATTTCCTGTACTGTATGATAAACCATACATTACGCAACCCTTTCTGAATAGATGTTTGTAAAAACAGGTGTCTTGTTGTGTCATAGTGTCTTCCAAACATCAAGCATGTCTTCTACTTTTTGAGCTAAAAATTATTTAATACTTTTAGCAACACATTTGTTTTTCTTTCTCAAAAGGTCCTTTTTTTGCATTGTGATTTAATGCAATTATTTTTATTTAGGTTACTGCAGAGGAATACGAACAAAGTTGTAAATGAAGATGTTTTTTTATTAAAAGAATATTAAACATATACTGTATATTCATAGATTCGAAGGTAACCTTTTTCTTTTTAGTGGTTAAACATTTTTTTTTTTTACTCAAGCAGGCATTAAAACGATTTACTTTCAACCTCATAAAATGGCAGATTATTGGTGGCAATATAATATTAATTTAATATTAAAGTAAGGTGATTTTAATTCATACATATCACTAGGGTCATGTGGGCAAACATCTCACAGGTGCCTAAGAATCACAGGGTGGTGAGTTTGGTCAGTGACACAATGACTTTCACACCTCTTTAGGTGTGAATGTTCCAGGAACAAGTCCTGTCAAGCCAGGATGATAGAACTCCAGACTGAAAAAATAATAAAATTAAGGACAATAGCCTGAAATCGGCATACAGCATCTGTACAGATCATTATAACTTATGCATATATTGTTTAACATTTTTGGTTTTTAATGCCTTAACATATCAAAATATGTATTTTCTAGATTAACGGCCATCTATTTTAAATTTAGTTTGAGGATGTAAAAAATATATTTTATGTATGATTGTGCAGTAATTACCTTATTGGTATAAATGGTTAAAAAATAGAGGCAGTTCAGAGCTCTGTGTGTGTTCTTTCACAAGCCAACTTTGTGAAATTCAGTGTCTTGACGACAGTCCCCCTCCACAAAAGATTCCAACACCGATAAGCTTTCAAAGGCATAAACAGTCTATAGGAAGAACCCTGGATTATTTCAAACCTACTTGAGTTTCAAGACTGTTATGATGCTGCTGTGCTCGTAGAACTTGCCAAAACTTTGGTTATCCTTGCCATTTTCAACATCTATGAGATGCTGCCTTGTGCCCTCCCCATACTATAAATCAGCAGCACCTTGCCATGTTCACCCAGTCACGTCTTCTTCTGATCCAGACAGCTCTCGTTAATACATCAGTATGCGACACGGCTGCAAGATCGTGCCACTCCGCCATGTCCATTATCACAAATGGTATCAAGTCTGCACCCTAGTAATGTTCCATGACCTTGTCACAATCCTTCTTTATATTAATTTATCAATGTCCAAAGCACCAAACCTCCTACATGTAACATTTTTTGATTGGTGTATTTCACTTTAGATTTTTAGAAGCAAAACTGTTATTTCTCAGTCACTCAAAAAAGTCTTAGCCTGGGTTTTGACAGAAAAGGCAATTAAATTTAAGACTATCGTAAGTTTTCTTGGAAAAGTTGAAGCCCAACAAACATCATTTTTAATAGGTTTTGCATTTGGCCCATGATATGGGAGATGTTTGGATATCCAACCATAGAAGTGGCCTCATTTTATCGGCAACATAAGAGGGCTTAATGTGCAGATTACTGTAAACCCCCAAGTGTTTTGGTGGTTTACACTACCCCGTTTTTTAAAACTTAATTATATCCCTTTGTGATATTTTGGTGGGTATAATCTGTAGGAATCAAAATGCAATCAAATGCAATACATTGCATATTTGTTCAGTTCATTATTGTTCCACAAATGGATATGTGATGCCCAGCTAGCAAACAAAAAGTGAAGACATAATCCATGTATGTTTGACCAAAATTAATTCAGAGTTTTAATTTTGCTTTGGACATACCAGTTGTGGGCCATCAGGGCCTGCAAGGCTTACTCTGCAGGCCTAAACATATGCAGAAAAGTACATTTATTTATTTATTTTGTAAATATTTTTAAACTAAATTATTCTTCCTGGTCATTTTTCTTTATTTCATATAATATCTACTTGATAGTGATGCTTCCAGTGTTATATAGGCTTTTGGTAGAGTTTCTGTATTCAATCATATTTCAGATAGCTTATGTTGTTAGATTGTATGAAATCTGCCTCTGCCTTCAGAATCCACAAAGCAGGCTCGTGTGCACTTTAAGTAAACTAACACAGTTGCAATACCCTATCAGCTCTTGAGTCTGCAACAGCATGGCATGCTAGAAGGTGTCACGCTAAAGTTGGCATATACAGGTCCTCCGATCAGATAAGCACCCGTAAGAGTCCAAATTGTCTGCTGCCATATTCCGCAGAGTTAGATAAGTGAAAAAAATCCTTTTGTAATCAGCCCAGTCATTCTCTTGATCTGGCAGTGGTCCGTTTGCTGAATAGCTTAGCTTAACCTAAACCAGTAGAAGTGAATGGGATCTACTAGCATGTTGGTAGCTCCCATACAGACAGATTGCTGCCAGATCAGCAGATCAGCTGCCAGATCTATTTAATATTTTATTTTAAGGCTTGGCTCTTGTGATATTATACAAAGCTGTTTTTTTAGCCTTCACCTTTTCCTTACCTTCAAGTGAAACAGCAGTCTGTTAAAGCAATACTTCACCCCTGGAAAGATGAATGTTTATTTAAAGTGGGTCAGATATGTAGTAGAAATGTGATTTTTTTTTTTGAATTTGGAGCATTCTAGACTGAGAAAAGCCAGAAAATGTATTTTTTACTCATGTGGCTGAAATACAACAACTCCCAGAATGCACTTGCTTTGCTGCCCTGGGGCGACTCACAAACCAGGCCTGGTGTCTATAGTGTTCATTCTATTCTTCCACCAAATTTTCTGTCCACAGCGTTACTCTAATGGTAGTAACTTAAGCTGTGTTAAGATGAGTTTTTAAAGGCAAAAATAAGTATTGTATCATTCTCATTCTCTGAGGAACTGAGAAGGGGTAGAGCTATAGAGGTGCAAACGCTTTTAATTGAACCATGGCAGAAATCTTTTTTTTTTTCAATCTACTTGGTCAGAAACATACTGATAATAGTTAGCCATGGTCTTCAAACAGCAATGGGTGAAATAAACAAGAATAAAACAAGGTGCAGAGAGATGGATAGGAGATTTTGTGGAACTTAATAAATAGTGGTTGCAGCATTCATTGTATTGGCTTTTGGATGGATATATACCACAATCTCAAATGTCTACAGAAATTCCCCTTGGGAAATAAAAAGGTGGCAGGGAGACGGACAGCACGTCTATATTTTTGGTGCACACAGTCTCTGTTATGGTAATGTTATTGCACTCTTATTGATTGACACAGAGGGACACTCCTCTCTCTTGGGATTTCTCTGTGTGATTGCTTCTCTACTACAGCCTCACGGAAGTCCCAAATTCACTAAGGGTCAGCTTAGAGTCCAAATCAAAACGTTTTTGTCAAGTTTCAGGTTAGGCACTCAATCAAGTATCCCTAAACTTTTCCAAGTGAAATATGTTTACATCGATCTCATGCATCTTTTTGCTGAGTAAGCATTGTAGCATTGCACAGCTTAGGCATTTCAGCCTCCATCTGACCCCACCTCACTCTAGCACTGGTGTAAAAGTCCATAGAAAAACAAGAGATATCAGCTGTCATGCCATCTTCCATTCAGTTGAAAAATTATGAGTCTACTGCATTTTTCCTAAAAAAAATCCAGTGAATACTGGATCCTTACAGTGTGCAATTGGCTGGTGTGACAGTAGTCAAACAAAAATTGTGTCCCAGCCAACAGAGTCCATATCGTAGGTAAAAATAAGAGATCCATAACTTTTACCTGTCTCCTCTCATTTCTTTCCCCTCCTTATTCTATTTCTCAATCTGAGACACACAATCCACACAGACCGCTGCTGATTGTTGTGCGGCTCCATTTTGGTGCCTTGTCTGTTTTTGTTCATCAATCATTTCAAGTCAATCAGAGTGAGACTTTGAAGCTTCAAGTTGAAATCTTATGACTCTTGCTTAAACTGCCCCAAATTCACCTAATTGCGTGTAACAATGTTCTCCTCTTAGTTAGCTTGGTGAGACTCAGGAGTCCCCTATTTATGAATGATTGCAATGCCAAGGCTTTTCTTTGACAGACTAATAGATGTACACTGCAATGAAGCTAAAGCCTGAAAAACCGTACTCCTTTTGTCCTACATCAATCTGCTTAGACCAACCTGGGCACAATTTGGAGCTGTGTGCCGCTCTCAAAGGTTCTGAGCCTGACTCCATTAGCGAGTGTGGTTCATATTGCTTCCAAATTGCAAATGGTATGAGTGTGGGCATTTTCTTTTCAGTCGGCATAGATTGTTTGCAGCTGGATGTTGTAAATGTGGTGAGAGCATTGCATTATCATTGTGGTTGTAAGAAAACAAAAGACAAATCACAATTATCAAAGTGACCAGACTGCCATTAAAAGTTTCAATTACTCGTGCACAGCTGAAACACAATTGGGTCATACTGTAGGCATTGCCTAGACCAGTGTTTCCCAACTCTGGTCCTTAAGTCCTTAAGTGTCTTAGAAGTTTCCCTGCACACACCTGATCCAGATGACTGTAGCTCAGCAAAAGCCTGTTAATCAGCCACCCACTGAAATCCGCTGTGCTGAAGCACAGAAAAACCTAAAACATGTAGGGCAGTGTGCCTTGAGGACCAGGGTTCGGAAACACTGGCCTAGACATTCCCAAATTAAGATGTGTGTGCACTGGGCCCCATATAGTGTATTTGCTCTCGCTGCCTACATGCTCACTTACATTCCACCCAAACATGTTATAGTGCCATCACAATACTAAAACCACTGTGATCTTATCACAGAAGTATTGTCCTTAGAGAAGATAAAATTGGGGAACTTATTTTTTTTAATAAATTCCATGGAGAGCTACATTGAGGATCTCTCCTGCATCTTATGATGATCATCCATAGTGAGGGTAATTTATGACTGTTGAATTACAAAGGATCACTTTTCTAAATATATATATCTTAACACCTAGACACAAAAAAGTCATTTCAGGAATATTAGGCCCAGCATTACAGGTATACACATCAATCTCTCTACAAACACTGAAAAAAAGACAGTTTTTTTTGTTTGCATACATACACATTTGATAAGCAGCCTCAGACATCTTTCTTGGGAAACCTACAGAAAAGGCTCTATTCTACTGATAAGCCGTTATTCCTCCTGGACTGTCAAACTAGCAAAGCAGTGTGAAAACAGACTTCTGTGCCCCAGGTGTGGTGTCTGCCCAACAAGGCACTGCTCAAACAGATCAAATACGAAGTCTAAGCTGTCTCAGCATGAACTGTGAATTTTGTTCTGATGCAGTGACAAAACATTTGGACCAAAAGCAAACATTGCCGGTCACAGTGTGGCCCTGTCATGTGTTTTAATGCTTTTTGAAAAGATGGAAAACATGATAAAAAGTATGGCTCGTGGGCAGCTTTATCTTTCAATGCCACACTTTGCTTTATATCCTGGAACCGGGGTCATGCTAGGAGAAATTAGGTGAACTTCTATACCACTTGATAAAATTACACTGACATCAGTTTAGTGGTTAAACGCTGTAATCATGTGCTCAAGTAGCTAAGTGTGCTTGTCTTTTTGCAACTTTAGGCTTGCCATAGTGTTTGTGTTGCTTTCTAGATCAGTGCAGTAAGTTGCTTAGGGCTCTTTTTCCCTAGTGCAAATGATTCCCTCACATAAAAAAGTGAAACTCCCTCCAAACCCTTGAAAGAAAAAGAAATATACCCCAAAGTGTGTGCACTCCAAAAGAAAAATTCAATCTGTCTGCTTCACCCAATTCTGGCCTGTGGATTCTGTTCAGCTAGTAGTATCTGTTTTAGAGGCTCTACATAGTAACATGATAAAAACCACAGCGTCTACACTGTGAATGTGAAACATTTATAGCAAAACCTTTTCTATTTAATCTCAAATAAAGAATACATGTGTTCAGATATGGTGACAGTATCTCTTTCAGCTATAACTCACTACAAAAGAGGCTTGTCTGTTATGTTCACAGAGGGAATCCCCTCAACACATTTTTTATGACTGATGGGGATTATCAAAGATGTACTTTATTAATCCCCATGGGGTCTTCAGCTCCGGTTCACAGGCATTACCCCAGTCAAGGGCAATGAAAATTTAATCTCTAATACCTGCCATGCTCAAGAGATTTTTTAGTCCCCTCAGCTTTTCAGTTATGCATCACACATTATTGATGGTAAACATAATAAAATCTGTACTCTGAATAAATGACGCATTGCAAAGTACACCAAAAACCTTAATAAAATGCTAACAGTTAGTTAACATATGTTTCTTATGGTTTTACACAAATTATAATTACCATTATTTTGAGACCCATCCATTTTCTATGCTGCTTATCCTAATGTAGTGACAGGGGGGGCTGGTGCCTATCTCATGCAGTTAACAGTCAAAAGGCGGGGTACACTCAAGACAGGTTGCCTGTCCATCACAGATTTATTTTGATTATTTTGAGACATGTTATTAATATTTAAATGTTAATTTTGCTGTAGACATTTGTGTTGTACGCATTTGCAAGACCGGATAAAGAACAAGTAACGACAATAAAACCCTACTGTCCAACATATGGATGCTAATAATACAAACGGAATGAAAATAAATGTGATAGGTATGGTACATCTTAGCTGAAACCTTCTGAAACTTGTTTAGACATGTCTTCAGGAACTGACTATCTGCTGGTGAATACATTTACCTGATTCCTACCAAGAATAAAAGTGATTTTTCTGTTTTGTTTTCAGTTTAAGCTTAGCCTCATATTATAGCCTCATATCATTTGTTTTTTCTCTGTTTGACGGTGTTCAGTTTCTACCCTTCATACTTTATTATTTAAATGTCTGTCAACTGAAGAACCCTCCAAATGTACAGGATCTACAGCTACAAACACAATGGATGTGTCAATCTTTACAGACAATGACTTCCCTGTTGTAAATGTTCACTAGAATTGTCGTTAAATTTCCTGACTGCTTCCACAAAACTCACATTTAAATTAAAGCTGAACTAAAAAAAATCAAAAAACCTTTTGACTGGTTTATGCACACCTGATAGGCATACAACCCAATCCAAATTGGCCTTTTAGTGATAATCCTGCAGTGGATTTTAAAAACAAGCACAAGTTGGAATTAATAATGATTAATCAATAACTGATATTTTTCAAAAGGTTAATTTCCATGTTACACCTCAAAAATATCTTTTTTTGCAGTCACCAGCAATATTTTAGTATAATTCTGGCTGCACATTTCACCACTTTGCCGTAGTTATATGATTTATTTAATTAGTCAGTTTCTTGGTACAGCCCCAGCTTTTCACTTTAAGTGAATTAATTAGTAGTATATTATATCACTATATTAATAGTGCAAAGCAATATATATATATATTTAAAAAGTAGTCCATTATGTCTGATGTAGTTGAAGTCCAGGCTGTCCAAAATATCTTAATGTCATCCTGTTTTATCTGTTCTAAAAAAATAATTGATTAACACATTTCAGAGGTTTATCCATCTAAATGCCCAATTTTGCTAATGATTCATCCATCTGACTCAAACTTCCTATTGTAGGTGAGTTAAACTGGCTAGACTCTTCAGATACAGTCCAGGAACCCCCAAGGTTCAAGAGGGCCATATAATATCAAGATGCCACCACACTACAGTCACATTCTATATTGAACAATTTTTCACATCAACATTGCATTTAAAGGGTGCTAACCAAAAAAGGTTCCCCTCCTGCAAAAGCAACACCATCAAATCAAGTGACACTTTTTACTTAGGAACATGAAAAAGCCCATTTTCTTTGGCTAGACAAAACAAAGTCTAGCTTTTTGGCCAAAATTACTAGGAATATATCTGAACGAGTAAAGGTGGGGTTCTGAAACTCTGGAACAGCGTACAAGCTAATCATGGTGGTGATGTCATGCTGTGGGGCTGTATCCCGGCTAGTGGTTCTGATACATTGCACAAAAAGGGGTGAAAAATTAAAAAAGAAAAAGACAGACCATCTCCTTATGGTTGAGTTTTAAATCAACAACTATGTGGCTGAAACCTGGAAAAAGAACTGGGTGACCCGAAAAAGATATTCTGTTTTAAGATATATTAAAGAGACTAACAATAAGTTCTTGCTGATCTCAACTATGCTAGTCATTTTCAGATTATAATTTAAAGCCACATTGGCAGCTGTAAATTAACCAATTCAAATGAGCTATCAATTTTCTAATAATTAGTCAAAAATCTGAACAAGCAAAATTATACAGAAGTGTGCTGATTGCTACACAAAGTGCAAGTGAGGTGTAATTTGAAAATAACCTTTTTACCACGTGTCTTTGAGGTGTCTATGCTATTCACAAGCTTATATGTGTAATTTGGATCCTCTGTTGGTTAGAGCTCTCTACAATAAATTCAACTTAGGTTTTAAAATCAATTAAAGAAATTTGCTGTGTCATTATTATACATGAATAAATAAATAAATTCAACTACATCAATACAAGCCTGAAACGTTTACAGTGTCCACAGCCATGATGAGTGTGTGCATGTCCCAATGCTACTATAGGTGACTATATTTATGTTAAAAAACTATTCAAACTACACTTTTATTCAGCTCTGCTCCACTTTAGTATGTTTAATCTTTACCAGTATAAACTAATATGACTGTCACACCTTAACATGACCACAGGGTACATCACTATGTATAAACGACTAGACCCCAGTCAGTGTGGCAGATGCGTAGTCTTTGAAACTACATGGTGACATGTCCCCAAGCCCTACTCTGTTGAAGGCAGAAAAAAAAGTACAATTGTTATCACATCATAAGACAAGTGGATTCAAAACTGCACCCCTTATTAAAATGCAGAGTGCTGTCTCTGGCAGCAGACAATGGCAGCTAAATCCTCTGATGAGGAAAAAATGTCTGCCTTGCCTCCTCTCTGCTGCCTTTGTGCTTGGGTGTGTGCGTATATGAGTGTATAATGCTGGGTTTGGAACTGCTTAAAATGCCTTGCATGATGTACTTTCTGCACCCCAGTCATGGACTTGCATTAAAATCACCCTTTGTTTACAAAGCTATGAACCTGCATGCCAGAAGGCGTTCATGAAAATTATTTGCACCTGAAATGATTTTTAGTTTAGATAATTATGTTAATTTGCAGGCTTTATCAACAAAATTAACCTTATTTCATTTATTTGTTACTTGAATAAATGTAACTTTAACAATTCAGTATCTCCTAATTCAATTCAGTTTATATTTATATAGTGCCAAATTCACAACATATGTCATGTTACAAGAATCGTAATGTCAATAGAGCTATAAAAACAAATCAATTAGTTAAAAAAGTTTTCTCTTTAAAGAATCTTAGCTGATTGCATCAATTCATTGACTTGAGGTTGGTGGAAAGCTATTTTAATACTTGGTGAGATCTGAATCTAGGGCCTAGAACAATCACTTCATAAATATGAGTTTGTCTGGAGTATCAAAGAAGTGAACATTTTAGCTTTAGTCAACCCTATTATTAAACTAGTCTAGTACTGACATGATTCATCTAGTCAACTTTCTGTCAGTTTCAGATTTCCACAGCTGCCCACCTACACCAGATGGGCTTTGCATAATTAAGATGATAACCCACAGCAGAAATCTGAACCTGTCCCCACACTGAAAATAAAACTGACCAGCCCAGGGTCACACTTAATACAGATGCTCACTAGTTTCTTCTGTTCCGCTCTTTGACTCAGACTGTGGTTATTGACTGAGCGTTGGTTTTAGAAATAGGTTTAACTTAAATATGTTTTAAAATTCTTGTGAAACGGCTTTATGAAAATAACTTGGATGTCCTTCCTTGTTCTTTTCTAGATTACCCTTTTTTATTTTTCAATTCATAGAACCTGCAAATATATGTGAAAAAATAAACTAATCTGATCCCTGGTTATCTATGTTATGGTCGTGATATATATTTGATGAACTCGGGCATTGTATCCATGGTGTTTTATGCAGAATCTAGGCACTAACTAAAACTAATCTGTTGTATAACAATACAATCTAAAACAGCACCCCAAACTGTTTCTTACAGCGCCTATAAAAGTATCACCCCTTAAATGGGTTACCCTTTCTATTCCCTTAAAAAATAAAGTGTGATCAATATAATTTTGCTTTTTGCCAAAATAGTTTAACAATACATAAAATCCCTTTACATTCAGAAAACTGACTATTAAGTCAAAATACTTAACTTAAATATTATAATTACATAAATATTCATCTGCAGTTTTGGCTGCAGCCACAGCATCGAGTCTGTGTGGATAGGTCTCAAGCAGGCTTGCACATCTGGAACCTGCAAATTTACTCAAGGAAAAATCCTTGCAAAACTGTTCAATCTCTGTCAGGTTGCATGGGGATTGACTGTAAAGAGCCCTTTTCAAGTCCAAATGTTCTTCTGGACCTTGATTTGTGCACTCCAGTGCAGGCTGTCTCCACAGTTTCAAGATTACAGAGGTCCACCCATGAGCATAACCATCATCTCAAAAGTGAGGGTGACACATTTTTCAGAGATAAACTGAGTAATTTATCATCCTCTCACATTCTATTACACATTTCCTCAATGGCTAAATAAGCATTTAAGTCACTGTGGCACAATGATTTTTGCTAACTTAGTTATGTTGTGTATTTGGAGAAAATGCAGCTATTTGGCAACTAGTTGTTAAAGAAATGCTTATGGCAATCAATAAGATTAAGAATATAAGGACAATTATTATCAATGGGGCACCACCTGACAGGAGTCAGTGAGGTGAAAAAAAACAGATGAATAATTTAATTCTATTTGTCTGTTGAACATAAAACATTGCCACTCTGTGTATGTTGAAGAATTGACAAACGGTGACTTTCTAAAATACAAAAGCTTATTTACAAAAGAATACAAAGACAAACCTTTAATCACCCAAGCTAGAAATGGATTAATGACAGTTATTAATTTTCAAGATCACTGTAAATAAAATAAAATACTTACAAGGTGCCAACCTGTTCAGCAGAGACAAAACTTAGCTGAAATGTCTTAATTGACTCTGGTTGTCAGTCTGAAAAGATTTAACAACTACAGGTCAAAGAATGAAGGTTCAGACAGAGAGACAGAGACTGACTTTAGCAAATCACAATAAATAACATAACAATAAATAACATAAATTAGAAAAAAACTTTTTCTAATTTTTTTTATACAGGTTATCATACTCATTTATCTCAATCAAATTACCAGAACAAACACTATAATCTACATTTTTAAATTCACCATCTACAAAATATTTGATGTGATAAAATTTTAACTGGTGAAGAACCTGGGAAACAACTGTTGTTTGCTGAAGTTTCTAAAAAATATTAAACAAAAGACAGCTGATCCTGAAGTAACATCCAGGCTGATGGCTTCTGGTCTTATATCTTCTCCCTCACTCTGTGCTTTACTGTTGCGGCATTAAAGATTAATAAAAATGTAGAAAGCAAAAATTTGAAATGGAATTACGATGAAAAACAGTGATATTATGGTACTGTGGAAATGAACGTTGAACATGTTTTTTTCTCAACCACTTAAATTCTCTTTCCACATGAGCCATATTCCTTTCATTTCTTAATTATGGGTTTAGCTGAACTTCAGTGATTCTCAGTGCCTTAGAGATTTCTTGTAGTGTTGTTGTGTCTTCGTGTCGTAATATTAGCCATGTATACGAATTATTCAGTGCATGGACCTTTCAGACACGGGCGTTTTTATACGGGTCCTTGTAAAAAAATTAGCATATTGTGATAAAGTTCATTATTTTCTGTTATGTACTGATAAACATTAGACTTTCATATATTTTAGATTCATTACACACAACTGAAGTAGTTCAAGCATTTTATTGTTTTAAAATTGATGATTTTGGCATACAGCTCACGAAAACCCAAAATCCCTATCTAAAAAAATTAGCATATCATGAAAAGGTTCCCTAAACGAGCTATTAACCTAATCATCTGAATCAACTAATTAACTCTAAACACCTACAAAAGATTCCTGAGGCTTTTAAAAACTCCCAGCCTGGTTCATTACTCAAAACCGCAATCATAGGTAAGACTGCTGACGAGACTGCTGTCCAGATGGCCATCATTGACACCGTCAATCAAGAGGGTAAGACACAGAAAGAAATTTCGGAACAAATAGACTGTTCCCAGAGTGCTGTATCAAATACCAAGTATCAAGTGCACATCAGTGGGAAGTCTGTGGGAAGGAAAAAAGTGTGGCAGAAAACACTGCACAACAAGAAGAGGTGACCGGACCCTGAGGGAGATTGCGGAGAAGGACCGATTCAAGACCTTGGGGGACCTCGCGGAAGCAGTGGACTGAGTCTGGAGTAGAAACATCCAGAGCCACTGTGCACAGGCGTGTGCAGGAAATGGTAAACAGGTGCCGCATTAGTCGGATGAAATATGCAAATTTTTTGAGATAGGAATTATGTGTGTTCATGAGCTGTATGCCAAAATCATCAATATTAAAACAATAAAAGGCTTGAACTACTTCAGTTGTGTGTAATGAATCTAAAATATATTAAAGTCTAATGTTAATCAGTATATTACCGGAAGTAATGAACTTTATCACAATCTACTAATTTTTTGAGAAGGACCTGTACTATTAACCTTTGAGAGACAGTCGCTGCTAAGCAATTTTATATTTTCATTTGGCCAGTGTTAGGTTGAATGTTTCTTAAATGTAACATCTGAATATGAAATTCTCATTCTGAAAACTCTGATTATTTATACAAATATGTCATTTTTTATTCCTAGCTGAATTTATAATTGCTTAACACTGGAATTTATTGACATTTGCAAGGCTTCCATTTTGAAAGGTCAGGATTTCTCAGCCAATATAAATTAGGGTCTGTTAAATGTAAATAAGTTGCTCCTGCAGCTTGTCCTTGTTTCCACAGCTGAATCAATTCATCAGTTTGTGATCAAATCAGTGCTCGTTTAGACATTGTGCGACAGTTTAATAAATCACACGTTGAGAGCTTCATATGTCTTCCCAAGTGTTTGAATCTGCACCATTTCCAGGATGGTTTGATAAATGACAGCCAGTATTTTCAAGGGTGACATCTGCATGTCATTTTCTGAAAATACTGTTTGGGCTGTAACAGCTGTGCAGGAACACACTTTATAAGGCGGCTTTAGAAAGAGAATAGATATCCTTTGAAAAGACATAAATCCCCAAACACCCACCATGACACTAAGTCTCGTCCCCTGATCCATCCTCACACGGTGCACTCATGTCAAATTCAGAAATTCAGTGGCTTTACTATTTCTTATTCCTCACACCTAATAACAGCGACTGCTCTGTTAGTTAGTTCTGCTGCTTCCTGGCCGGTCTGACAAAGCCATAATCGAAGAACAGTGGGAGACATAGTTGTCTTACCAGTTCAGCCTTTGAAGTTATTCCTTCCTGGATCATTACAGCAAGGAAACACCCTGTAGCTTTAGACAGCATATGTATATAAATATATATATATATATATATATATATATATATATATATATATATATATATATACATACATATATGTATGCCATCATTGTAGTATTCCTGTAACTTTCCTAGTTTTGTGTCATCTACGTACAAAAGCAACAGATCAGAGGCATAGTCTGTGTCATCATTATTTAAATGTATGTAATTGTTGACAACCCTTTGCCAAATAAGTAGTAATAATAAGTCAGAATGCATACATCCTTCTTTGATTTGGGAGACGGAGAGGAACTAAAAAACATGTGTGTCTGGATCTTTGTCCACGTCAGATTATGTCACATCCATGTTAGATTTTTGACACTACCCTTTTGACCTGTGACTGTATTCTCTGGACATAAGATTGAAAAGTAATTTTGGCGGGTATGGCTGTTAAAGCAAGTTTGCAGGTGAACAATGCTTTAATAAGGTGTTTTTCACATATCTGACACTTTATTGCAAATGGATGGACAGACGGACGGACAAACAGACGGAGGGCAGACATATGAGTGTTACATGTATTAAACCCATCAGATGTGACAAAGATATGTGATGCATATGTAGCATCTCTATACTGTGCATGTATGAAACATTTTTTGTTTCTGCTATTTCAATACCGGTTAACTGGTCCTCTACCTATTGTCAGTAAATTAAAAAAAGTTCTTGAATTGAATCTAAGCCTGCAGTAGTATTTCAGGTGTACTAAACTTTCGTTGAGTATTTGACCAGTACGAAAGCTTCCATCTTTTCAGAAACCATTGCACATCTGCACAGTAAGCCATAGCTGCATGCATGTATAGAGGGGTGTGTGTGTTATAAATCGAGTTTTTTTTTTCTGCTCTGCAGTGAAACAAAAGTACATCAATGATACTCAAACCTTCCTCTCACCCCATTGACTCCCATTTTTTTTCTCTCTACGCCACAGCTCTGCTCTCACAGATATCGCACTGGTCTCTTATTTTCTCACCCTCTGTAACCTATTCCCAGCCTCTCTCCCTTCCTCACTTTTCTTTTCTCCTGGTGCCCTTGCTTCAGCCCATCCCTTGCAATACTACTTACTATTCAGTTCAGGGAGGCTGCAGGCAGAATTGCTCTACCTCCCCATCCTGCTGCTGCAGGACTTGGCCTTTTTATTTCTCTCTCTCTCTCTCTCTCTCTCTCTCTCTCTCTCTCTCTCTCTCTCTCTCTCACTCTCTGATAACCAGACATTTCCCTTCACCTTCTTCTCTAATTTTAGTTGTACTTTGCACCTAAAACCTCAGCTTAAAGTCCAACACGCTTAGTGTTTCACCCCTTTCATTCTTTAACTCCTTTAGTTTCAGAGCATTCCCTTTTGTTTTTCTAGGGATGCTTCACGTATTACAGCATCTAACCTACAACCATACAATTACCAGAGTACTGCTCCGCCATTGTTGTTTTGATTTTATAGTAATAATTCCCAAGGCTTTTTTTGACCTCTGCTAAGAATGCAATATATTTACTGCCTAGTTAGTCATGCTATATGTATTTCATTGATGTCAAGTACAATTTCTTGCTGGGAATGTGTCCGAGACATTACTTTTTCCCAGGTTGTTTTGGAACATCTTACTTAATTGGAAAGAAGGTAAAATATTAGATAACTTCAGTTTAACTCCACTGAGTTGGACTAACCAAAAACAAACAAAAACAAAGAGTCAAATGGTGTTTTAGCTCACTCATTCTAATAGGACATTGGATGGCCTGGTTTGTAGAAGCTAATGTCAGATAAATCAATTACACACTTCAGATACACTTTGAATATGCTTCGCTAACATCTGGCAGTCAAACAAAGGACACACTGAGGGGACTGACGAACAGATGGCCTCTCTGGTACTTTATTGTTTTCAATTTTTTTGTATCTTTGGCTGCTAACCCTGTCATTGTTTCATTTCTCTCTTTGATCTTGCAATACATTTGCGTGTTTTGATCCGGCTGTTGCATTACTTGAGTACTTTTTTTAAATGCTGCTCATTTCTAGTAGAACATGTCTCAATTTCTTAGAAGTTTATAATCTTTCATTATAATTTGTCTGATTCCTTTTGTGAACGACATAAACATATGTACAAAGAAATGCTTTTTGAAACATTTCATGTTGAAGTGGTCTAACTAGTTACCTTCTATTGATATTGATCAAAACAGGCTGTTGCTACTTTATTTCCTACGTACCAAACTAAGTCTTCCTTTAATACCATCTCGGGATGTATGAAAAGATCGATATGTCCATATATTGCAATATGTTATGAAAACATTGTATCAATATTCAAAAGCAATGCATTTTTTTCCAGAATTTGAATAGAAAAAACAATGAAGCAGTGGTAAGTGTGGATTGTGGCCAAAGGGCATCCTCTTGTATACATTATATGACTCTTCTCTTTGTGTCTCTATATATCTGTTGCAACCTGATGATAAATACCAATTGTGACAACTCGGAAATTTCTCGGTTGTTCAAAATCCACCAAAGCATGGAACAGTTAATAAATATATATGTGTGTTTGCGTTAGTTTTTGAAAACACCTTATGATAATAATAACATTTTGATATTTTGGTGATAATTATAAATACAGATAATTAGTTACACTTGAATTACAATCACAATTAATTTTACTTTTTCAGATAAATGAATAGAGAAAATGAGAAGTGTGAATGTAAACTTATTTGGTTCAGTCTTAATTAGATTATGCTGTTTGCATCTACTTTGTTATTGTGGTACAATGTTGTAACATATGAAACCAAAATTCTAATCTAATTAACTAGAGAAATCTCTACTTACTGCAGAAATTATGGTATGTTTTCTTTGTGGCTATCCCGTAATCGCAGAGCCTAGTAGCCACTGCTGCACCTCTTTAAGTTGCACTTAATGAGAACACCTCAAATCGGCCCATCTGTGGCACCACAGCACAGAGAGCACAACTTATCTTAATGAGCATCTAGCAACCCATTATCAGCTGGTTACCCAACCAAAATGTTACCACTGTTATTGTCACACACTCTGGAGCTTACATACACACAAACACTCTCTCACATTCTTGCTATCAGCTTGCCTTCCCCTTTAAGCCTGCCACAGACAGTGTAACCACATTGGGCAGTAATTGTACCTCTCACTCCTGCCTAATTGAATTGACATGGAGCCGGAATTGATATCATTTAACACATTGATCTTGGGAGACAATGAGACACAGTTCCTCCCCCACCACCTGACTTCTATTTTCTTCGCTCTGATTCATCTGCCCATTTCTTTTATTTGCCATGTTATTGCCTATAAATTACTAAACCCAGGTCCCATTTGTTCATCAGATATTGGATTCAGCACCTTGCGTTGTCAAACTGGCTTTAAGGAAGTTAAAGTGATACAGTGAATGATAAAAATAATTTAAATAAAATAATTTAATGCATGGTCTTGAATGTTATGAATGCAAACACATGTCTCATTAGGCTGAATGGAAAGATGACAATCAAACCAAATTTCCCACTTGACTTTTTTCAATCGGTATATACTAAAACAATTGCATTGCTTATCCCTTCTGTATTACATTAAAGGTTAAAAATGCAGAAGTAGTTAGCACTGTTTTGCATCTGCAAATTACGATACTTTTTGTTGGAGGGCCTTGAAGAGTAGACATGATCACAGCCTGTGTTTGGTGCACTAGCATACTCCAACCAGCAGGCATCTTCTTAATGGACAAAAGTAACTCCACTCCTCCTGCCTCTGTTACTCCTCTCACGAGATTCTCATTGTTAGTCGTCCTATTCTATCTGTCTGCCCCTTCAACAGAGATTGAATGAGAGCACAGCATGGGAGTGGAAAATAATAGATGAGGGAAAATTGGCAAACACTGTCTGTAAAGCAACACAGGGAACTGTGTTTATCAGGAAGCCCAATATGCACATTCCAATATACGTATCGAGAAGATGAGGAACAAAGCGAAACAATCAATGATGCTAATAATCAATGGATGATCCAGTAGAATATCATAAAAAAACATTTTTTATGTATTTCATTTCAGAAAATGAAAAACATGTATAGATTAACAACATAGATTAATATACTTATGTCTAATAATCTATAACCTGATCCCTTGTGAATCACAACAAAAGTCTTGAAGGGACTTTTTCACAATAACTCAAGGTTGTAGTTATGTCTGTTGCTTGTGTATTGTATTTAACCACACATTTTTTCTTCCACTAAATTTGCCATTAATATGTTTGGATAAGTACTACATGATCCACTAGCTTCCATAGTGATGACCTTTTCCATCTTACAGTACTGCTACACAACTGTCAAGCTAGCAGTCTTCACCACAGTTGTTTAGGCCATAACATACCCATACAATAACTTAGTGTAACATTTATTTAATAACAAAAAAACTTTATGGCTCTAATATAATATTCAGTTTTTCTGAGAATCAGATTTTTTGCTACAGATTTTGTTCACCTACAATTAAATCTTGAAATATATCATGCTGTCTATAAACATTCTAGAAACTCTGATTTAATTTCTGAATTAAATTACTGAAACAAATTAACTCTTTGATGATTTTGTAAACTTATTAAGATGCACCTGCATTTGCAACCTCAAACTAGCAATTGCAGTTTGTAAGGAGTTGAGTTTAATGTGTGCTTGACAGATTGACTAACCTATGAGTCATTACTGTGGACAGCTATTTATGTAAAATTTCTAATGGTGGATTCAGGCGTAGAAGGTTTAATTGGGTGTTTTATGTTTTGCATAAAAACCAGCATGAGCAATACATTATTCATACCATCAAGAATGTACAGGAAGTATAAAACCAAAAGTGTAAATATAGTTGTCTGAATGTATATTAGGTTTAATCACAATCTTCTCTATACTTTAACTGTAAAAAGAATGTTATTCTTGTTTCAAAGATAAAATATAAATAAAATATTAAGAATATTTGATAATAATACATCTTAGTGAAAGCACAAAAAAAGTAATGGGTCCAGGGTTTTGTCCTGTTATTCTGACATCTCAGATTAAAAAGCTGTTTGGAAGTAATGCAGATATTTTTAAATTCCCCTTCTAAATTTGGAATAAAATAAATACAAAAATAATATGAATTTCCTGAAATATTTTTTTTTAAGTTTGTATACCACATTGAAACTGCAATTGTTTGTCATTTCCATGAGCAAGACTTTAACCAATGTTTTATTTTCTTCTTTGTTGTAGTTTCCATGGTTCCGAAAATGCAGGAACTGTCCACAGAAAGCTTCCATTAAACACCCCACCCCCACCCACCACCCATTTACCTTTATTATAATTAATTTGGGCGAAGAGCATCTGTAATCCAGTTTGTCCCACTGGAGCCTTAATGACACATTAGGCTCTTAAGGCAACACAATGACTAATGTTGTTATGTCCTCTACTTTTCGTAGTAAAGCTACTCTGTATATGGACATCAGAGTGCGAGTGGGAAGGTAACAGAATGAAGGGTAACAGAATGCTTCATCCATTTCCTTTTCCTCACCATATGTCACTTTACAACTAGCTAAAAGCCTATGTTCTGATATGTCAGGATTACAATTGCAACTATGAGTGAAAACCTCTTGGAAATGTAGCAGATTGCTGGGAGCTGGGTGGGGTTTTTGTGTTGAATTTGGGCCTGAAGCTTGAAGCACATTGGTCAAGTTATGCGTGTCAGTTTCCTCCCTTCCAGCTTGCTGCATTTCCCCACAACAAATGGCATCATTGTGACATTGCTATTTAGCAGATAGGGTGACTAACTATAGTGTGAGCTGGGAGATAAATAACTCATTCTGACTGTAATGTTTAAAATCCATGTTAATAAAAATGCTATATGAGTCTTAGCCAAGGGCAATCTAGCAATACATTATAAGGAAACAGGAAGCTTATCCTTTTTTATGGCTTTATCTTTTCAAAAATCAGTACTTCACGGTCACAGACCTTGTAAGTTTGCATTCTCGCAGTGTTTCCATGCATCAAAATACTTGCTGACCTAGAAGTGAAAACAATTCAAAATGAGTAAAATGTCTGTTTGTCCTCAAACTAGTATATTTCCAAATAATTTTCAAAGGAGCTAGGAGCCTGTTTCTGTTAACTTCAAAAGCCCTGCATGTCAATTTTTGTCCCACCATAATTAGTGCATATAAAAATGAAGGTGCTTCCAGAGAAGGAAACTTTCCAGCGTCAGTGCAGAGTTCACAGTGGTGGTCCTCTCTTTTCCTCTATCTGTTTATGATGCCGTGGATATGAATAACTAATGAGAAAGTTGTTGCTTTCTACGAGCTGATAGCGACCAAGACATAAAAAGAAGCAGCTTTAACCTCAGGGGGGACTGGGGGAGGGTTTACCATGATGTGTCCATTTGATGTGAGCTCATTTAGTTGTCGGTGACACACGGATACGAGGCTTTCTGTTCCACTCAATTATCAAAAGGGCAGAACAATAGTGCAGTAACACAGAGATAAGTCAGCACATTTGGTGTCTCATTAAACATGATAGAGCCTAAATAGCTCTTTTACTCGTGTTCTGAGTGGTCAGTGTGTCCCAGGGTTTCGTCATTTGAGGCATATTTTGGAAAAAGGTAAAAAGTGTCGCCAGGTGTACGGTTCTCTTCAAAACCAGATAAGCAATTTGATCGCTTGCTTTTGTTCTAAACCAATGAAAAGAATCTGATAGTTGCCTGGCAACAATGCAAATACATTTGTATGCTGAAAATGTTGCAACAGAGGATGACTTTGCCTTATCTGTTAGTATACCTGCTGTATTTTCTTTTGTAATTTGATATTACTAAAAAAATTGTAGCCATGTCAAAAAATTTAGCTGCATCTTTTTTCTGTTATTGACATTTATATGTGCAGGGATTGAACCTTTACAAGAGGGACGAGCCACAGTTTTCCATTCGTCACTTGTCAAAATGAAAGTACAAAGCCATTAAGATGAGTTATTATTTATAGACTTTCAGTTTGAAATTTGGTGGCAGACTTGATACAGCAGTTTAGTAAGAGGACCAGAGGGACAGTTATCCAATGGAGCAATAAACAAAGATCATTCTTCACTTTTAAGGAACCGTCCCAATCTCTCACTTGCACCAGTGTAATGGAGACTCCTCATTAACTTTATTATATTTGGTGAATAGACTAAAGAAAAAAAAAAGATGTGAAGGTCATGCTTGCACATTTTTTTCTTTTGAGTTTTTTGTGGTAATATTTTTTTGTTTAATGAAGCAGAAAATTATTCCGGAGTGTGTTAAGGTGCTATGGTAAATGCACTGGAAATATAATTAAGTTTTTTGCCAGAGGCAACAGATGTAGTTAGATGCAAGTGTAAAAACAAACGGGGTGTTGTATTTGAACTATTTGTTTCAGCAAATGAGTCGACTACTATCTGCAGTCTATGGTTGTGCTGAACCTAAAGCAGACATACATGAACATAGCCTAGTTAATTATGCCTTTTTAGCACAAATAATGTCATCATTGCAACAGGCAACATTATTACATGTTACACTACAGTGTTGCATGTTGTTTTCTACACTGCAGCCCTATCTATCCTGATTTTTATTTATATAAAATGTTGAAAATTATCTATCCTTTTTTATGTAAAGTCACAGTTATCTCTTACACTGTGTTGGTCTAAGACATGAAATCCTAATAAAATACATCCTTGCTGTAATGTGAAATATGTGAACAATGTTGTGATGTGAATGAAGATGTTCTGAATAGTTTTGGGGATGCACTGTGATACAACTGTGTGTGATGTATCCTATGACTGGGTAAATATCATATTACAAACAGTACAAACTGTGTGAATTTTTTATCAACTTGCGCTGACTTGGAATACTTTGTCCTCTATTCAAGAGAATTGCATTTAGCAATGCATAATCTGCAATGAGATACCGACACCTTCTTAAGGTTAAGCTGTCATCCCGAGTAAGATATTAAAAGCAAAACTTTACTCTTCATGGTTTCTAAGCAGAAATTGTAAGTCTTGTGTGGGGTAATTAGATGAAAGGTAAACCTCCTGTTTGGCCAGACTTTGCTGTGAATGTGATTGGAAGTATTTTTATGTGACTCAGAAAAAAGATCCTGTCATAGTAACTCCTACCAGTAACCAACAGTGACTCCCACTGTTTTGGTTCCTGTGCTCGTTATCTCCAGAGGGGGCGTGGACGGTGGAAGTGGGGCTGCTCGCCCTGTAAAACTCCCCACTGTCAAGTGAAAAGAAGCAGCTTGCCGCTCTGTGTGTATCAGGTGAACCATGTGGTCGCCTGCACCGTCGTAAAGCCATCAGTGGGAGTTGGCTTTGACAGGAAGTGCAGCACAAAGGGGAATTGGAGACAACTAAATTGATACTTGCCAGATTGCCTAGTTGCTAGGTAACATTGATAACGGTTCAGTCAGGAATTCTCAGTCTAGAAAACACATTAAACGTCAGCACAGTCCCTTTAAAAAAGTAGTTTTTAAATGTTCAAAATCTGCTCTAAAATAAGCCCCAGGCGCACGTTAAAAAGTATCTTGACATACTGAATGTGAAGAATGGTAAGAGCATTAAAACTGTATTTTGTCTTTTTTTTCACAGACTGGTAGAAAAGAAAAAGGAGACCCACTGAACTCAGCCATTGACAAAATGACCAAAAAGACCAGGGACTTGCGTCGACAGGTGAGTTCAAAGTTTCATGGAAACACATTCCCATCTTCACTCTGTATTAGCATTAAGAGTAGCAATCAAAAATGTTTATAATGTTTTTCTATTCACCACATAGACAATCAAAACCTATATATGATAAATACCACTCAATGAATATTATGTGTTTGTGGTACATCGTCACAGTTATCATTTTGTTGCTGACCATTATTACCTAACTGGTGATGTGAGCTAAAGTGCATTTCAGTTGCCAATTTAGCAATTTGGTGCCTAATTTGGTTTTCTTCCAATACAAAACACCCCATTGGTCTCCATGACCCTTTGACATGGTTGAATAAAGGTTTCTGTAGCAATGTTTGTTTGTTTATTTATGTATTTTTTTCCTGTGAAGAATCCTCTCTCCCTCTCCCTCTCGCCACATTGTAATCAATAAGAAGTCAGTGAAAATGTGTTTCCCTGTTTTTGGTTTTTCATCATTCCTAAAAGTTTTAGATTATCCTACAATTAATCATATCAAAGATGACCTGAGTAAATCCATTCTGTGATTTTGAATAATAATTTAATTTCATAAATGAAAAAAAAAAAAAATCTGCGCCAAACTGACTGTATTTGAATTCTGTTAAACCTATTAACCGTTAGTCTTTTACAATGGTGTGGAGTAATTATGACCCACTCTTCTTAGAAGAATTGTTGTAGTTTAGCTATATTGGAGGTATTTCGAGTATGAACAGTTTGTACAAGATCATGCCACTAAATCTGAGTTGGATTTAGATTGTGACTTGACTAGACCACATCAGCACCTCCATTAGCAGTTTTGAATGATTTAGAGGTAGAGTGGCTGGTGTGTTTAACACAAATTTCCTGCTGCATAGCAAAAGCTCGCTTGGGCTTAAGCTCACAAACTGACTTGCCAGACATTCTCCTTCTGGATTTTATGAAAGATATCAGAATTAATGGTTCCATCAATAATTGCAAGCTGTTTAGGTCCTGATGCAGAAAAGCAGCCCAGGTCATCACCCTTCCAACACCATGTTGCCATATTAGTTTGTTTAACAGACATAACAGGACGTGCATTTTCCAGAAAATACCACATACATATATTAAGTCTCATTATATTTTTTGACAGGTCAGAGTGGCCTTAATGTGATTTTTGGTCAGATTTTTGCCATAGAATTCACTTGGCAGGGTGAAGACTGCAATAGACTCAGTGATTCCTCTGCAGATGCACAGGTTCCCCCGTCTGGTAAATTTGTCACTTGGGGAAGCTCTGCACCAGTTGCTTCTTTATTAATTTCGCACA
The DNA here is from genome assembly GCA_028564705.1 of Apricaphanius iberus. Taxonomy (NCBI): domain Eukaryota; kingdom Metazoa; phylum Chordata; class Actinopteri; order Cyprinodontiformes; family Aphaniidae; genus Apricaphanius; species Apricaphanius iberus. Next base: position 505,226 of record JAPXFQ010001927.1, read on the forward strand.
GAAAATCTGAAATAATACTAATCATAACATATACATAGAAAAACTGTGTGTGAGAGTTCCATATAATGAATTTTATTATAATTTTGTATATTTAAAACAGTGTGTTTACTCCTTACATTGTGCCCCCCTATATTTTTGCTCAGAGTGATTTTGTCTCTTTTAAACTCTGATGACGGTGAAGTCCTTTCAGGTGGGAAAGCTGCGATGGCTTTGCTGTTTGACTATTTGGAAGGGACTGTTTGATGGGATGGCAGGCGGTATTCACTCTGACAGGATGCTCTATTGACTCAGGGGTAGGCTTGACAGAATGGGTGTTGTGTTTAAGCTTTCAGTTAACATGGGAGGGTAAGCTCACAATGCACATGCAGGCATTACATTGGGTTGTGATACTGTAATTATGTCAACAAAACACGTGTTGAGTTTAGCGAGTCAGTGTAGAGACGCCAGCTCATCCTGGGGGGAGGAACGCAGTTGTTCTGAGAATTTACGATCCCATGATTTCCGCAACGAAAAGGAGACAGGCAACATTTGTGAAATGGGAGCAGGTAAGACCAAGCAAGGCTTGTGACAACACTGCTGGAGACGCGTCGTGTTGTTTTCTCTTTCATGCTGATGTGTACACACATGAGACGGTTCTAAGCTGTCTGTTATCCAGGACAAATTCAGTAGCTGTCAAGTGTACTGCTCGATCATGCCTCCCTTCTTTTTCGCTGGAAAACTTGCTGAGCCATTATGTCTGGGGAAAGTGATGCATGGCAATATTACATTACCTAAATGTTATGGGAATCTTTTAATTTTTAACATGATTTCACTTGTATATTTTGTACCTCAAGATGAAAGCTCAAATGTTTAACCAAACTCTTCTGGCTTCCAGCTTGGCACTCTTGTTGTAATGTTTGCATTATTAAAATACCTTCATTTATTCATGATAGATACTTTAATGTATTTTTTCTTTAAAAAGCTGGAGAACATATACTGGACTAGGCAAAAGTATTCTAGGATTAAATGTAGCACATAATTATGAATTGCAATGGACACATGGTCCTCAAATTTTCTTTACTCCAAAAGGTCTGACAAGTGTAGCATACATTTTCACTCACCTTCTAATGTGGTTTGTAGAACCACCATGAAAACAGAACCATAGAACTTTGGTGGTTGTTTCTAACCAGGTTTACTCATCCATGAAGTGACAATTTTCATCTTTGCAAGCAAGCTCACATTTAGTCAGAATCTAAGACATTGATTTTTTTTTTTTTCGAAATCAGGTTTTTACTTATACAAGAAAATTTGACTTCAGGTAGGTTTTAGCTCTCTAAAATCATACAATAAATAAAACGAATGCCAAATCTGTGGTCAAGGAAGTATTAAAGGTGGATACCATACAACAAGAAAACAGACAATAAAATGTGGTAGAGCTTGTGGGCATATGGTGGTGATCAACGTATCTACAGTTCAGGAGAGGATTGGCAATGGGAAATATATGCCTTTGTTTTCAGCTGTTCATCCCCACTCAGTTCTTTTCCTTCCATTGCCCCTGCTGATAACAGCGTACACACAGCATGGTGCTGCAGCCACCATGTTTCACAGTGGGGACTATAATGTGATACTGAGCAGTACATTTTTTTTTTAAACTACATACAGTGGATGTACACAAGCTGTCTCATCAGAGACAAGTAATAAGTTAAACATAGACATTTACAAATTAGGTAACATCTGAAGACATCTGTTTGCATTGAATTTTATTTAAGGAATTAAAACTATTTTGACACACATGAAAGACACTTTTTGAGGTCTGCATTTTTAAATGGTTTAGAAACAATCTATTTTGTTCATTCCACTGCATACCTTTGTGTTCTGCTAGTGTCGAATAAAAACCTAATAAAATAGAGGAATTTTTTTCCAAGTGTAACATTAAAAAAGTGAAATGGTTGAATGACATGAATGCTTTTGCAAGGCAATAAATGTTGTGAAAACAATTAAATAAAATGTAATTCTTGAAGGAATTGTGTTGCTGTCTTCTTTAGAGTTACATAATAGCGATGACTGCTCGACTGTGCCCCTCAATAGAGCAGCATATTGAAATTTTCATATGCTCACAGCAACCTCTCAAGTGCAAAAAAACTCAACACTGTCTGACTGAAAGAAAAATAAGACCCCAAATCCATCTCTAGAGTCTAAATACCACACAAGATTACATCTAAACAAAAAGCTTTCTTAGAATATGCTTTCCAAAGGTCTCTTCGCCTGATGCCTCACCAGTCTTTTAGCAGCAGGTGACCCGAGCTGCCCAGTTGTGCATCTGCTGGTGGCAGCACATGAATTTCCTTCATGATAGTGTCTGACACATTAGGGACATCTACAACATAAATTTAACATTTTTAAGTAATGACATAAGAATAGTGACAAAATATAGTAACATTTTAGGAAAATTGTTCAAAAATAGAAGCATGTGTTCCATTGAAAAAAAGAAAAGGGGATTTTGAGAAGAATTGCAGATAAAGAAATGGAAGGCAATTAAAATATATATGAAGGCAGCAATAGTTGAAGTGTGAAAGCACAGTCACTTGTCTCGAGAATGGTTCTCTTTATTTTTCATGCTGTTCCAACTCCCCCATTCATTCACACACGCACACACACAGACCTACAACCACACCCACATGCACACACACACACACATATATATAAATATATATATATATATATATATGCACCCATTACTGCATTACATGAAATCAATAAATTAAATCTTTCCATTCTCCAGTTTGTATTACTTTAGTTTGATATCCTCCAGATAGTTTTTACTCGGAAACTGATCAAAATATTTTTTTGTTTTTATTCCAGGGCTAGGATAAACCACAGAATATAAGATTTGTAAATGTCACATTTTCATATTAGCCTTTATAAAAAACAAACTTTATAGTTTATCACAACAAAGACTAAACAGATAGCGGCTGGGGGTTTACTAATGCATTAAATAACCAAAATAGTGACAATATATTTCATTAGAAGAGTCCAACTCTTTTAATTTCTTCCTTTTGTATAAATATGATGTGTAATAGTGCTATCGATGTGCACCTATTTTTAAATTACATTTCTTTCCTTTAGCTAACAATTTACTCAAAACTATAAACTGTAAAAACTGTTCAGAACACAAGGTAAGCAAAAACAGTGCATCACAGAAAATAAAAACCCACTTGTTAGATTGGCAAAAAAAATATGCTCCCACTTAATTTCTTTGGAATAATATCATTATCTCATTGGCGACAGAGGCGTCAAGGGACGGTTCTAGTGGTCCTTCAATCTGGTTCTGTTAAGATCTGTCAATGCTTTTGAAAAAACTGCTACTCCTAAAACTGCTAAAGTCAGGTAATGAAAGCTTTCTGGGTGCACTTCTGCAGGATGCCTCCAATATGTATTAATAATGTCTAACTGATTTACCAACAGTTTCTTCCTCAGCACATCTTTATTGGGTAAAAAGTGCAATGCTGATGTTCTGCCATGCTATTGGGTCGCTAATAGTCAGCTTTGGCATCTAGCTTCTACTTGCAGAGACGTGTTCCGCCCTCTGCTGGCTGCAAAATCCACCTTTTCAGAATCAGCTTTAATGGCCAAGTATGACACACACAAGGAATTTGACTCCGGCAACTTTTCTCTCCAGTACAGAACTTAAATAAGTGAAATTAAAAAACGGAAAGAAAAAAAGAAAAAAATAAATACATAAATAGAGGGCTGCACGGTGGGGCAGTGGTTAGCACTGTTGCCTTGCAGCAAGAAGGTTGTGGGTTTATTTATAAATAAATAAATATAAATAAAAATAAAGGATAATATATACACCAAACCAGGGTTATTGTACAGTAAGTATATACAGCAGTGCAGTGTTATAGTTTATTGTTCATGTGAATGGACTCACACTCTGTGACTACTCAGAGTTCATCAGAGCGACAGCCTGGGGGAAGAAACTGTTCTTGTGTCGGGTGGTTTTGGCGTACAGCGCTCTGTAACGCCGGCCTGAGGGGAGGAGCCTAAACAGATTGTGGCCAGGGTGTGAGGGGTCAGTGGTGATTTTTCTGGCCCGCTTCCTGACCCTGGCCTAGAATAGGTCCTGAATGGAGGGAAGATCAGAACCTATGATCCTCTCTGAGGACCTGACTGTTCTCTGCAGTCTGTCCCTGTCTTGCCTTGTGGCGGAGCCGAACCAGACAGAGATGGATGAGGTAAGGACAGACTGGACTATTGCTGTGTAGAATATGGTCAGCAGTTCCTGAGGCAGGTTGAACTTTCTGAGCTGACGCAGAAAGTACAGCCTTTGCTGGGCCTTCTTCCTTATAGAGTCAATGTGGGAGGTCCACTTCAGGTCCCGTGTGATGGTGGATCCTAGGAACCTGAAAGACTCTACTGTGGGGACTGGCCTGTTGGTGATTATGAGAGGAGATGTTGATGGGGGTCTCTTCCTGAAGTCGACTGTCATCTCCACAGTTTTGAGCGGGTTTAGCTCCAGGTGGTTCTGACTGCACCAGAGGACCAGCTGTTCCACCTCCCTTCTGTATGCAGACTCGTCGCCGTCACGGATGAGTCCAATGACGGTGGTGTCATCTGCAAACTTCAGGAGTTTCACAGAAGGGTCTCTTGACGTGCAATCAGTGGTGTAAAGGGAGAAAAGCAGTGGGGAGAGAACACATCCCTGGGGGGCGCCGATGCTGAGGGACCGGGTGCTGGATATGAAGTTACCCAGTTTCACCTGCTGCCTCCTGTCAGTCAGGAAACTGGTAATCCACTGACAGGTGGAGGGAGGCACGGTGAGCTGGGACAGTTTTTGGTGGAGGAGCTCTGGGACGATGGTGTTAAATGCAGAGCTGAAGTCCACAAACAGGATCCGAGCGTAGGTACCTGCAGACTCTAGGTGTTGCAGGATGTAGTGGAGAGCCATGTTGACTGCATCATCCACTGACCTGTTTGCTCTATAGGCGAACTGCAGGGGATCTAGCAGGGGATCCGTGATTTCCTTTCATAGGCGGTCACTAGACAAGGCAGGCAAGACCATGACTAATAATTTTCCCTGCAACGTAGAAGAAACTGGCTTTTTCTGACTCGTGTGGTTTTCTTCTCTTTTTTTCTGTGACTAATGCAGAGAATGTGGGTTGGAGAAAACTTTCACATGTAACCTGTTTTTCACCATTTTCAGTGAAGGAGACCTTTAAAGTAATGTGTCATGGCTTTTCCAATGTGCTTCCACTTAACCGTCCTTAAGTGATGTCTGTATTTTAATCTTGATAATATGTAGGTAAAAAACTTATAAACCATAATTTACAACCAAAATGATAGTGTGAAAGCTACAAGTTTTTTTGTTTGTTTTATCAAATTTGTTAGATATACTAAAACATACCTCATAATGATAATTCATTTTCAGCACAAGACAGCGATATCTTACATTTAATAGAAGGGATCAAAACTTATTGTACATTTTTTCAGTTGATAATTGAAAAAAGAACATCCCTCCTGAGAGAAAATAAAACACATTCAGAATTTAACATAACATCAATGTGCATTGACTTTGAGCTGTCATAACAGATTAGAGACATTAAATGTCAAAGCAAGCTAATGAGTAAACCTAACATTATTTAACACATTAATTAGCCCATCAACTGAAGCTTGAAGATTAGCAATCCAAACTGGCACTTGTCCAGAACATTTTTTACAGACCAGATAATTTATGAACAAAACAAGCCTAAATTATTGTATGCTAATTCTCTAAATGTATCTATTTTATTAATGGCTAAAAATAACCACACATAAAGTGAAATTTGCATGTGGAGTATAAAATTCTAAACTCTGCAGTTTGCAAAAACTACTTTAACATAAATGTATTTGTAAGTTAATGCACTTTAATTAAGACTCTCTCTAAATAATGCTTGAATAGACAAGATAGGGTCGTAAAATAGAATAGTGTTTAGTCAAGGATTAATTAGATTCTACAAGAGAATGGGGAATAAGCATAAGAGTTGCATTGCTGTTAGCCAATCATAGGTGAGACGTTTAAATATCATGAATATTAATGAGTAAAACTTGTAATCCTGTTGTTTTTCCACCACCCACTCCTCAAACAAATGTCAACCCCCTGAAAAAGGAGCACAAGAGTATTTATTTCACATAAAAGGACTCACAAGGCATTGATACATTAGGACACATCACATTTATTGAGGAAAAACAAAAACAGCTAATGGATGAGACATTTTAATTATGTGTCCAAAAGCAATAGATCACCATCAACCGAAGAAATGGAAAAAAAATGTATTCATGTTTTCTCTCAGTTTGCTTCAGAATTTTTTTAAACATTTTTATTATATTAATTTTTCAAATGCAAAACCAGTGCACAATATTTGGCAAAGGGGAATTTGGTATTAGCATAGTCAGATCTCAGAACATAGCTTCTCTTATTTGAATGCACTGGTTCCCTCCTGTTGTTTTAGTTTGCTATCACAGTCTAGAGATACAGTATGTATGTTAGTTTAATTGGCCATTCTAAATTGACTATACGTGTGATTGTGAATTTGCATTATTGTGTTTCTCTGTGTAAGCTCAGTAATGGACTACATGATGTTACCGGGAGAGGAGACAGACCCCTGCAACCCCATTAAAATATAATAAAGCAGGCATTGAAAATTGATGGATTTTAGTATGCCTGTAGGCAACAATACAGGTATCAGAAATATGAAGCCACATTTTCTACAAGTAAGAAACGAGCTTGACTATAGACTCAATGCGGATGTACAAAGAGAGCAGAAAGAATATATATAGCATAATCCTGTTCTACAACATTACCCTGTTGTGCATAAATATGTATTTTTTGTTGTTGTCTTTAATTAGTATTCACCAGAACTCCTGTCCAACAAAGCTCTCTGAAATGAGCCATGTGTTGTACCCCCTGTCATCTTGTCTGTAATGAATATGTCTGTCAAGTGATCTCTTTGGGCCATGTTCTGACTGATGGCTGATTCCTAGATTCCCTATGGCATAACTGCCTCACAAACCCTGGCACATATGTTACTTTTGTCTCTGTGTCACTCTCTATCTTTGTGCTTAAAGATCCTGGAATCATTTCAGTTTCTGCCGTTAGTTTGTTGATTAGTGCAGCTGTTTTAATTCTTGAGGGTTTTCTGTTAAGGAGAACCGGCTGTCCCAAATCTTCTGAGCTGGAACTATTTCATGCAGACGAAATCTACCCTTTTTTCAAACAAAACTGCTTTGCAGCAGATAAAATTATGCTTCCTTTAAGAAAAAAACCCAAACAGGCAAAAAAAGAATCTTTAATTAACGGTTTTAACATTAGTTAGTGGTGTGGACACAGTTGCATGATTTGATATTTTCATTTTTAAGCATACTTTAATGCAGATTAAATTTTTGGGGCAAAATTGTTTTTGCTAGTACATAAATAATTTATTTGCTCTTATTCAAATGATACAACACTGACGGACTCACTCTCAGAGCCCAATGCTGTCGGAGGTCTTTTTGTGGTAAAAATATATTTTTTCTCTTTACTTTCAACATAGTCTTACACAAAGCTATTTTTATATTTCTTTTGTTGTTGTTATTATTTGTTTTGTTTTTTCTAAATAAACTAATCCTGGGATTTTTGAGTCATGGAGGTTTGATGAATACATTGAGTTAACCCAGTGATTATTATTAGTTAAAGAACCTACAAGTGCATCATAGGTTTCTACTGGTGTTTATACACCAACAAGGCGTAACATTATGACCACTGAGATGTGAGACAAAACTGTTCTACAATCATTACACCTGTGAGTGAATGGCATATTTTAGACAGGAAGTAAAACTTATTTGTTGAAAGGCAGCTATAATGACAAGTATTCTACTATAAATATAATGGTAATTGTTATGGTTAAGGAATTTAGGAGTGCTCTGTAGAAACCCTGCTCAAAAAAGCTTTAATAAACCAAACATCTTATTTACCATGGAACTGTTAACTTTGGGATTATTCCTCTATGTAGACTACTTTAGGCATATACTTTATAGTTTTGCAAAATGAAAACGAAAAAAAGAAAAACTTTTGCTCCCAGAATCATTAAAATTTGGCTGCACTTTGGGGTGAAATGTCAGCCTGTTCATCTTTGGTTAAGAGTTTTTTTTTAAGGTTTAACACTTAGAGGCGCTGGGGTAAGTTATACCAGGGATTTTTTATGTTCTTAGTCATTCAGTCCCTTTTTCCTTCTTGCCTTTTCCCTTTCACACATTGTCCTATGCTCCTTGATAAATATCGTATATGAGAGCTATTACTTAATTTTTGATTTGCACAGGCTGTTTCCCCTCAGCCATGAGTCCAGCCACTTACATTGTGATTGCTCTTGACATTTTAATAAGAAACTTTCCCAAGCTGACCCCAAAGTACCCACCGCAAAGTGATCTGAATCTCAAGTGAAACCTAACAGATTCTGAAGTGCAACAGTAAACACCAAATCCTTTCTTTTTGCATTTGGAAGAGCTCTGCCGAACTCCAAGTCGAGATGGTGTAGTATATGAATCCATGTTTCTACTCATGATAATTCAGACTAAATTTCTGAGAATCTTTTGAACACAAATGCATTTCTTGTTTAATAGTCACACGCGGATCATAGTGGATTCTGGCTACAGTCTATTTTATTCTTCCACATTCACTAGAGAGCAGATTCCTACAAAATCCAAACAATCCCCCATTGAAAGCTAAATGTGCAACATTTATGTTCATCTTATCTGTAAAGATTACATGTATTACCAGTGTATCAGTGAGCCACACAGACTATCCTCCATGTGTTAACAATATGTCTTCCTTCAGAAGTTTTGAATAGCTGTTAAATGTTTTTTATTGGGTTTTTATGGCACTTTCGTTGTTTAAATGTCCATAGTAAATAGACTGATGACAGTTTTAACAATTATTATTATTATTTAGTGTTATGTGTTTATTAAATATAACAGAGTGTATTAAAGAAATATTAATGTATTAATTATCTTCTGCTTAGAGGTCAACTACAAATAAAGTGCAAAGAAAACTATAGTTATATCTAAAACTGTATATTTTCTTAGAACATGAATATCATAGTTGCAGACAGCAATGAAGGATATAAAGCATATACTTTTTCTTCTTTTTTGGGTTTTTAAGGGCATACCAATTGACCAGTCAGACACAATCTAAATAGCAGGCAGACTTTGCTTATCAATGTTGAACGCACATTGTAGAAAACAAACTCAACAGTTTAATTCTTGTTCTTTTTGTAACATGTTCACTGCAGTTTTACTGACATAATACCACAAGATCCTCAAAATACATATCAGCAAACACAGAGTGTAGCTCAGAGTTTATAAATCTTAGAGCAGTTATGTTCATACATTGCCTTGCAAAAGTATTGATACCCCTGGAGCTTTTCATATTTTGTTATGATAAAACCAAAATGTTCAATGTATCTTCTGGAGAATTTTATGTGACATACCAAAATAAATTACTGCTTACTTGTTCAGTGGAAAGACAATGATACTGTAAAAACGTTATTTATGACAAATGCACACAGTATGTATTCAGTACCCCGTCAGTCAATGAATTGCACAACCATCTTTTGTATCAAGTTACAGGGTTTTGGGATATCTCTATATTTTCCCCAATCTCTTTTGCAAAATAGCCCAGACTCAGTCACATTGGATTCAAAATATTTGTGTGGCAAGTCTTACCAAAGTCTGAGTTTGAGTTGGAAGAAGCTTTTTTCCTCGGTCTTCAAGATGCTGTTTGTTCACTACTCTTCTCTTACTAACTTCTTAGGCCTCCAGATTTAAATTTTGAAAAGAATGGGGTGGGGGGAAATCAATGAACACAGACACTTTTGCAATGTAACACGTGTTGAGTTCATATCAGTGAGTTTCAACTATTCTCAAATGACATCTTAGAGGTAAATAGTAGGAATAATGACAAGTGAATACATGATGTGGAACAAAGATTTGAGAAAATGAAAAGGTCAGACAGAAGTTGAATGCAGACTTTCTGAAAAGGTATTTACTTGTTGTTTAGTCCCCCTTTAAAGTCAGAGTTCATATACTTCCACATCAAAAAAATAACTCCATCTAACACATGCTATTGGCTTGACATATTCAGCAACATTTAACTCCCTCCACAGAGGTTGACAAGTCAAAAGACCTTGAAGTCTGTTAGAAAAAAAAAATCAGAGGGATGTTGTAACACTGAATTTTAGATTTAGACTGTAAATTCTATGTAGAAAATATTTTCAAATGTTCTTTGTGAGATTATTTCGGTAAAACAGACTTGTCAGCACAGTTGAAATTTCCCATCATGACTATTTAAAAGGAGTTTGGGGTAAATTATACATTAAAATATAAAAAGGCTTTTACCAAGTTTAACTTTACTATTACTTTTAATGGTATCTGAATGGTAAATTTCAAAAGCACTTTCCTACATGGGTTTTAAATTGTATGCCATTTTATATTACCATCATCTGCAAAATTTCACTGTCAAAATATTTCTACAAAACAAAAAAGCAAAACTAAAACCTTGAGTGTTTGTGGCATTGCTTGGCTATGGAGACAAATAGCTTCCTCACAAACCTATAATGAGCAGAGCCTGTGCTATATATTGGAATTCCAGTTCTATTTCCTTTAAGTGTTAGTGAAATACAGAGGGAGTGTTAGAGGACAGACAGTGGGAGGGGAGTATTGAGGGAGGTGAGATCTGAAATATTGAAGATGGATTTCTGTGGGAGTGCTGTGTGGGCATTAGAATGCTGATGGTGCAGGAGACTGCAACTCTGGAAATCACTTGTCTGTATCATTCCTCCACTCAAATGCAGGACTTGAATCTGTTTTACTTTTGGGTACTCATGACTATGCAGGGAATGGTGTCATTTTATTACTTTAGAACGTGTACTTGCACTTTGTGTGCAATGTCTTGAAAATTTGCAGAAATGTGCAACAGTGCAGTCTGTTTTTCTTTTCAGCATCGGTTTTATAATTTTTCAAAATGTTCATGATACACAGAATTTAAAAAGAAACGGGACGAATAATATTTCTGACCATGCTAGCTTTCTCTGCTAGTGGTGCACTGGTAACTAATACGAGTTAGGTAACGTTTCTCAGCTAGCTACCAATTTATTTCCTGTCCACATTAATGCAGAATAACTGAGATTACACAGAAAGCCCTGGGGTTTTGAGAAATGTGTAATCTGTTGCTTTTGTAGCTTGTGAAAATACTGAGATGCATATTGGCCCCTTTGAGTCTGAATATTTTTAAAACTTTAGCATATGGTTCATGTGTGTACCTTAGATATATGAAAATAATTAAAAACAATTATGTTGAGGTGCTCTTTACACAGACACGAAGAGACTAAATGCTGTAGAAACACAACAGTAATGGAGCTGTTATTTTGTTGTTTTTGGGGATGTGGGGTTTCACATCTGTCCAGTCTTGTCCTTCTGCTATTTTAAACAGTTTGTATAAAACACAAGTGACATTTGTTTTTGGACTATCTTCAGTCTAGCATTAATATGTAATGTGTTCTCTTTGAATTCAGAAGTCAGATTTTCCAAGACATAAGTTAGAGGATAACTCAGATGATGTATTTGCATCCTAAATAACTTGTATGCAGGGTTCATTTCCTTGTATTGGTTTTCCTTCTCACTCATTGGATTAGCAAAGAAAAAGCTTGTGTGTGCATCCATGTGAAAAACGCACAAAAAAACTACTCGCAACTGCAAAACATTTCCTGTTTTAAAGCCGATTAACCTTATTTGTAAAGATATCAAACTCTGCTTCTAGTAATTAACACCAAAACAATGAGGAAATCCCACTGGTTTTATGAATTGCAACTATCATCTGTAATGATATTTATATTGCAATTGTTGACATTATCACTAGCTTAAATGTCATACATGATTTTGATTGAATCCCGCATACCTTGTAGAGACAGATTATATCACAAACTGAGGAAAAGATATTTAAAAAGTATCTTAGGACCTAAAGATAAATTGTAATTTACTTATTTACTATATATTTAAACATTATCCATGTTATTATTAAAATAAGTAATGGAAAATGTTGGAATTGTCATTTTTTATTTTCAGTTTCACTTCCAGTGTTTGTAGTTACTAAAGTAAATGCATTTTTATTCCCCTGCTTGTTTTTAATGTTCAATCAGAGCTGCCAATCCTCCTACATTCTGCCTTCGTGAAACACTTAGAACAAATAAACCTCTTAATAACAATAGACTACAACTACTAAAGGGATAGCAGCTTAATCCACCAAGGGATAGAAAAATAGTGTATTTTTTCATAAATTAACTCCACCTAGGGTGGCATTCATTTTCTAATTTTTATTATGTTAAAAGAGTCAGATCCTAAAAACTGTGCATTATGTTTTCTAAACCGTTTTTTAACCATCCATTGTAATATTATGGCTATATCACATGTTATACCGCCCCTCTCCCTCTATTATTTAGGCCTATCCCAAAATGATACGTCCTTCAGTTACATACTACGATATCTGCATTATCATTAACAGAGTACACAGATAACGCCAGTAATGCAAGATTTCTGTCTGTTCCAATTCTTCACTCCTCTTATTTAGTTTGAGGATTGCAAGATTACACTGCTGCACTGATGTACATCCCAATTTTAATCTGTTAAAAGGGATGCCATATTAATATCTCAAAAACTCCAGTTATTTGCCCTTTTCTGCGAGTACATTTTTATGATCTTTCATTGCATCTGAAATATATCTCTTTAAATCAGTTATCTAAAAGTGTACAGGGAGTGCTTAAAAAGTGTGTGGTTACAGAATGTTAACATGTATTGGCAGACCTGTCTTGCCCACTAATTGCATGAATGCCAGAATGATAAATTGGTGTCACATATCATCAGTAGAAGTCAAGTTAGGAGTTCAGCTTGTAATCGGATGGTTGCCAGTTCGAGGCCCAACTGTCCCGCTCGTTGGGCTTCACCCGTTGCTTACTGGTGGTGCCAGTGTCTGGCAGCCTTGCCTCTGTCAGTGTGCCCCAGGGCAGCTGTGGCTACAATGTAGCTTGCCATCACCAGTGTGTGAATGAGTGAATGTGTCGTGAAGCGTTTTTGGGTCTGTAGAGTCTAAATAAAACACAAGTACAGGCTATTTACTTGTATAGTATTTGTTTCTCTGGACGTTAGTTTTGTTTAATATGAAATAATCAGCTGCATAAAATAATAGATGCAGTTGAAATTAAAAACCTGGAAACTAGTATCACTATTGCTGCTGATGGCAATAATAGTAGGAGTAGTATTATTACATTTAGCATTTCAAGTCTTATTTCAGAACTGGAACAGTGTGTTGCGTTTTAAATCTTTGCAATAATATAAACCATAGATCAGTGTCTTTCAATTTATGGTAAAGCAATGTATGTGCAAGCTTCAGACTCAAAGAGTGTCAGTAATCTAAAAATAAATTTGTTAAATCTGTAGAATTTCCTTCCTTTTTGTTAGACGAGGTCTCACATGAATAAATCAAACTTTCAGTAGTGATTTCTGTACAGCTATTGTGGCATTTCATCAGATACCTCACCTAGTGAGACCAAGGATGATTTACCACCTAATAAAACAAGCAGTCCCTGGCCAGTTTGAGACAAAATTATTCCATAAACAAAGATGTTAGCAGCCACTTTAAAAGTCTTTATGGGAGAAAACATCACCTTAAAGCATTTAAATCTCTAGCTTTTGACATTCTGTCCTTTTTTCACACACTCTTCCCTTCTGCTGTGCCCATTACTCTCTCCATTTCACCTAACATTACATCAAATTGTTTACAGTATTTAGTGATAAATACCCAGCGCCATATTTAATACACTAATGTAGACTATTTGTCTTGTCCTTTCCTCTGTCTCTTTTTCGTAGCTGAGGAAGGCAGTGATGGACCACATCTCAGACTCTTTCTTGGAGACCAATGTTCCCCTTCTGGTGCTCATCGAAGCGGCTAAGAGTGGAAATGAGAAAGAGGTCAAGGAGTATGCCCAGGTGTTCCGTGAACATGCCAACAAGCTGGTGGAGGTCAGTTATGAATTAAACTATTTAATACATTCATCTTTACTTGTAGCATGGTTAAAGGTTCATTTTTCATTTTATTTTCAATATCAGCATCACATCTTACACACGTTCACCACACAAGAGTTATGAGTAACTTAAATGCATGATTGTATGATTTTTAGATACCAAAGTCTATGCAGCTGTCTCATAAGAAGTTCAAACATAATAGTCCACTTTTGCAAAGTCACCTTGAAAGCATGGCTTAAAAAATAACATAAAAAAAAAATTTACTCACATATTCACTTTTGACATTTAAAAGGGGATAAGAAAAGGCCTTCGTATCATTTCTGAAAAGAATTGTAACAGGAGAATGTCAGTAATGTCACAAGAAATCTTTTTGTTCACAAGCTTTTTGTGCTTTTTTAAAGTTATACTTTCATAATTTTCAAAATATTTGCCCATTCTCTTATTTTAGTATTATCTTTTACAAAATAAATCTAGGTAATTTCATGAAATGTTTTCATTTTTAAATCTGATGTAGTTAGAAGACTGTCACAAATTTGTCATCACGTCAGTATGAACTATTAATATGGCAAAAAAACTGGTTTTGCCTAGAATAAATTATTATTCTAGTAAGATAACTGATCCATGACCCTTTTCTTTCTCCAAAGGGTTATGTAGATTTTGCTGCTCAAGGCAAAATGGATTTAGGAAGAAGATTGTAAAGGTTTCATAGCACTGATCTAAACCATTACACAGCAGCTCATGTTTGGGATAGTTTTCCTGCTGGAAGATGAAACTCTTCACAGTCTCAAGTATATATATATATATATATATATATATATATATATATATATATATATATATATATATAGTATCTAACATATTTTCTTCTACAATTGTCTTGTGTTTAGCTGAATCAATCTTCCCATCAGACTTATCGTCGTTGCCTACTGCCATGTTTCAGCTTGTTTTTTTTTTTTTTTGTTCATAATGATATAATGTAGTATTTCCCTTACATATAGTTTTTTGAATGTAGACCAATAAGTTCAGTATTCTCTCGTCCTCAACAGAACGCCTCCTTCCTCATGTTTGTTGTCACCCTACATGATTGTGGCTGCCTTTTAACAGCAACAGTTTTTGACTCTCTAATGTATATAGAACATACCTGAGAAGTAGACAACTGACAAAGTCTTGTCCACAAATATCCCCACCTGAGCTGTGAATCTCTGCAGCACCTGCAGTGTTTCCGTTAGCCTTTTGGCTGCTTCTCTGATTAATGTTCTCCTTGCCTAAGCTGTCACTTTCTGTGGATGATGATGTCTTTGTGTGTAGTCGTCTTATAGCCTTTCCCATTCTTCATGTTATTTCTCCTTAATTCTACAGTTACATTCCACAAAGGATGATACTGTTTAATTATTTTACTTTTTGAGACAATTGGTTTTAATGGATTTTATTTATATCAAAGAAAAAGTAGCTAAATACAAATGAAGGAATTCTACCTCTGCTAATATTACTATTTGGCTCTGCAGATACCTGCCAAGCTCACTGATCAGTATTGCAAACTGCAAAGCAGTTCAGAAAGATGGTTTTGAAAGATATTATTTTACCCAGCTAATAAACATTTTATAACCCTGCTTTAATTTTTGGATTCCCTGGTCTTTACCAAGCAGTTGAACATCTACAGCTTATCATGGAAATAGCACCTTAGAATGATTGACCTAAAATAAGACACTGAAGAATGATCTACTGTATTGGTCTAAAACTGGCGATCCACTATTTTATGATGACAGCCGTCAGGTCTTGCTGGACACAGAGGTAGATAGTTGCACAGTGGGAGTACTCAATGTTGCCACTACTGATGTGATAAAGATGCTATAAAGTCAGTGCTCTCAGTTTTTCTTTTCATCATCCACTTGATTACGGATTCTTTACATTTTTAATTTTGATGTTATGCTAGAATGCTTGGTACCAGGACCCGCTTAAAAATGGTTATGGGAATCTTTGTTACAGTCCTTTTTAACACAATGTCGTTTAAAACAAAACGTCTGCTTCCTGTGACATCAGCTTAGAGTAGTGATGTGTGTGTCCTTTTGGTCTCCCTAGGCTGTTTACTGATGAGATTGATGCTACGCTCTGAGTTGGTTCTCTGAATTTCCAATGTTAAAGCTTTGTTTAGTCCAAGGACATTTGAGATACTTGTTCTCTGATAAGGTAAAAGATAATGGAAATTGTTATTTGGTTTTCCCCATTAGTTGATTCAATTTAATGAAGTTATTTGAATCCACAAACAGATATGTAGAACATTTATCTTACACTCCACAGTCTAATCTTATTGCTTGGAAGAAGCCATAAACATTTGTGTCTACTGCAGTTGATGCCAATTTTTTTTTTTTTTTTTTTTTTGGGGGGGGGTATACTGTTCTGAGCTGCACGGTGGCGCAGTGGTTAGCACTGTTGCCTTGCAGCAAGAAGGTTGTGGGTTCATATCCTGGCCCAGGGCCTTTCTGCATGGAGTTTGCATGTTCTCCCCATGCATGCGTGGGTTCCCTCCGGGTACTCCAGCTTCCTCCCACAGTCCAAAAACATGAATGTCAGGTTAATTGATGTCACCAAATTGTCCTTAGGTGTGAGTGTGTGCATGGTTGTTTGTCCTGTTTGTCCTGCCCTGTGATGGACTGGCAACCTGTCCAGGGTGTACCCCGCCTCTCGCCCATTGACAGCTGGAGATAGGCACCAGCACCCCCCGTGACCCATTAAGGATTAAGCGGTAAAGAAAATGGATGGATGGATGGGTATACTGTTCTATTATAATTAAACATGTGTAATAAACTGATGCGTTGCATGCTGTAAAGACAAACAGTACCTAGAGTTATAGAATACACAGGCAGCAACATCCTTTTGGCCTGATGTGTGGAATCCTTTTGCAATTTTGTGCTAACATTTAAAAAATATAATTAATACACATGTTGTGTCGCCTGAAAATGCAAAGAAAACTGTTAAATAGAAAGGAGCAGTTTCTTATTTGAGATAGATTCAGCATTTTATAGAAAGGAGGTGGTTGGGGCCATCTAGCAGTTTTTTTTCTACCAATCCAGCAAGCAAAGTTAATGCTTTTTCAAAACTGGAGTATGCAGCTAAAATTTGAGAAATTAACTCATGCAATGCTTAAATTTGACTATCTGATATAAAGAATTTATACGTCCCTTAAGTTCCTGTCCTTGCCTCTAGTGCAACAGATCATTCATGCGTTGACCCATAGATTTGTATGTCCACAAGAGAGAGCTGACAATCAACGTGAATGTGCCCCTATCCCCATCATGGACTGTAGGATGAGGCACCAAAGTCAGCTTAGTGTATTGCTTATAAAAAAACATCTTTACCCCAGAAAACTCCTTTGTAAAAAGTAAAGGTCTATGTAATAATGCTTTCTCTGTTGACTGCTATTCCTGAGTAGCTTTCAGCTCTCTTTCTCTCTCTCTCTCTCTCTCTCTCTCTCTCTCTCTCTCTCTCTCTGTATGACATCACACCACAGTTCGTAGCTTTAAATATAGTCAAAACATTTCGCTCAGTTTAGTCTGTGCTTGCTGAACAGTAATGGTGTGTTGTTGTATCGAGAACATTTTCCAACGAGCTGTGCAGCTATGTTCTGAATAGGCAGATATGATCATTATAAGTCCAATGTAGAACTACCTCATTCTTTCAGGATTTTTGTGACTAAATAGTATCGTATTGAGCATACAGTTTTTGCCACATGTTTTGACACTGCTAGTAAAAATGTATAAACACTTTAAAAGAAAATTTGATAATTAATGTTCTTATTTTCTTATTATTTTAGTTTCAAAATTCCAAACTGTCAATTTGTTTTAAAAATCTAACCTTTAAATTAAACTATTTATTTATTTATTTATTTAATAGTTTCCTAAACAATCCTTTTGAAACTGAACATAAACTTAAAAGTGTTTTAACGCAACTAAATTTACTGATTTGCAAAAGAGATAGCCATCAAATAGGAAGTATTTAGATAATGTATGGTCTTTCCAGTTACAGCTTGTTAGAAACATTTCCTGAAATGTAGGGAATTATATGTACTTTTTGTTTTACCCATAACATACTAAACTTAATTGAATACCTTATTTCTGATTCTTTCAGTGATGCTTTTACTACAGCTGATGCAGACATTTTTAAGATTAAAATAAATTTCAGGTCAATAAAGACCTATTGAAAAGACATGTAAGTTTCTCAGAGATCTAAAGAGTAATACGGATTTTCCAAGTAAAATTGTAAAACAGCACATGTATATTGATTTATTTTTCATAAGACTGGAGAGGATTTTTTGTCAGCATATACACTCTGAGCTGTAGATCATATTCACTTCTAGACCTTCACTTTTAGTGCATATTCATCTGAGTGATATTGAGCAATAGTTGGCATAATAATATCAATTTTGCTATCAGCAATTTTTTTTTAAAGTTAATGATTCTAATGGAATATGTCAAAGCAGACTTAGAAATAAAGGACACTATGTTGTAAAATAATAACAAATTGATGCTGAAAGAACAATGCCATTCAGGATTTGTTGTTATAGGCATTGATTTTATATTGAGTAAAATGTCGTTTTTAATACCTTGTAGGTATATGTTTTATCTGCCAAAAGGCAAATAATGAACATTTTATATGTTAAAGGTCAAAATTTACAACATTACATGCAAATATATGTCATTATTTCAGTATAATAAAAATCACAGACATCACGGAGCAATGGAAGAAAATCAGCATGCAAACTACTCAAGCTACCTAAAAAAACTAATATATATATATATATATATATTTAGCAGGCTAAGTAAACATTTGCAGGCTATCCTATGGATTTAGGCAATATCACTTTCGTTGTCATCATTATGTCATAATCATTTTTAGTTCAGTCAAAGATACATCCATTAAAGCATACATCATCACACTCTTTTAGTTCATTAGGGTAATTAACATCCCAATCGATTTGTCTGCAGTCATCTTTCTGATGTAGGAGAGCCATTTGCTTGAAGTTGGGACATAATCAATGGTACCAAGTAGCCATCTTTCATCTTACCTGCTATATGTCAGTTTACTACTGTGTCATTCGATAATTATTTGATTAATTTCCTTTATCTTATTCTTTAATGTATGTGTCACCATTGGAAGGTTATAGTTACCTCAATTTTTTTAGCTCTCTGAGCTGCCAAGAGGGTAATTACAGTGGGGCAAAAAAGTATTTAGTCAGCCACCGATTGTGCAAGTTCTCCCACTTAAAATGATGACAGAGGTCAGTAATTTTCATCATAGGTACACTTCAACTGTGAGAGACAGAATGTGAAAAAAAAATACAGGGATTCACATTGTAGGATTTTTAAAGAATTTATTTGTAAATTATGGTGGAAAATAAGTATTTGGTCACTTCAAACAAGGAATATCTCTGGCTCTCACAGACCTGTAACTTCTCCTTTAAGAAGCTCTTCTGTCCTCCACTCGTTACCTGTATTAATGGCACCTGTTTGAACTCGTTATTATGGCAACCTATGGTGTATCATCAATGAATACACCAAGAATCTCTGATGTAAAAAAATTTTTTTCCGCATGCCAATATTTTAGTTTCTTAAAAAAATATATATTTTTTGGTCATTTGACATGTTGAAATATCTAGCTTTTTAATTGAACTCCATACATAGAGTTAGCAGTCATGGCTATTTTTTAGTTAAGTACAAAAAAAAATCTGTTACAGTTTTACAGTGTTACTACCTTTGTTAAAAAAGAGACAAATGTCTGCCCAGTGTTTACGTCTAGTAAAAGGTGCCTACATACCTACATACATGCATTTAATTTCTTTACAGCTTTCCTGACTCATTCAACATCATCCTTTACATGTTAATAATTATCATTTATCAATATACCTGCCACTTTCATTGCCACTGAAAACTGAGCTCATCATTAAATTAGTGCTGCCCACCGCAGTGTGGATGGGATGAATGTCTAATCTTTTAAAGTTACCAAGGCTTTTTTTTATTGCCACTGCAAGCATAATACATTTGTGCCAGCGATTCTTGGTCATCTAAAGGATGTTATGCTCCATCACTATTTTAATGTCAGGCTAACATTTTTCTCTGACCTTGACTTAGTGTGAGACTTTTGTCTTGCAGAAGACACACAGTTTTTGCACATTTAACATGTCTCCAAAACATTTTGTCAATGACTATATAACCATGTGGAGAATTTATCATTGACTGGACAAATGCATACTGTATGTGCAAGGTGTCCAGTTTAAAGAGGGGACATGACTCGAACAGTATATTTGCCCTTTCCCTGGCGTCTTTAACATTGTCTTGCAGTTTAGATTATGATTAACCCTTAATACCTTTGTATAATTTCCAGCAATGATTTCTCTGTAGACTACCCAATATTTTGTTTTATATACATTTATATTTAATATTAAATGAAAAGTTCTGCTCTAATTCTCTAGATGAAATGTATTGCTTACATGTGATGTAAATAGTCTTCGAGTTTTGTTTTTTTCTCATTCGTATCTTTACTTTATATTTACAACAGTGACCTTACTTTGGACATCAATAAAACAAGGTGAGGCGATTATGATCATGCATAATCGATATAAAAGCGAATATAACAAATACTGTGTTGGCCTTCAGGGTTCAGTGAAATGAGACAAACTGCAGCAGTAAATGTTCTGAGGCTCCTAAATTAATCACCTCTCTGAATATTTAACACGATTAATGTGGATCACTTTTGTAGTGTATTTGAACTTCTAGGACTGTGTTCCCCAACTCTATTCCTATTGAACCAATGTCCTGCAACTTTAATGTTTTAGTTTTTCAACACATATCTTACTGACATCATTCCTCTTCTTTTGTTCCTACCTCAGCTAATATTACAATTTGGCTCTGCAGATACCCACCAAGAAAGATGGTTTTGAAAGATATTATTTTACCCAGCTAATAAACATTTATTAACCCTGCTTTAAATTTTTGGATTCCCTTGTCCTTACCAAGCAGATGAACATGCATGATTGAACATGACAAATACTGTGTTGGCCTTCAGGGTTTAGTGAAATTAGACAAACTGCAGCAGTAAATATAAACTTTTATGATTTAGTTTTTCAGCACGTCTCGGTGAGAGGTGCACTTTCTTGACATTTTTCTAAAATTTCCTAGAACCTGTTGGCTGTATTTTTTTAATCCAATGTGTTAAAGCAGTGAATGATCTAAACCCTCCAGGATCACCACTCAATCCCAATCTGAATTATTTCATTAAATGCTACAGAAATATGAGATCACATAATGTTTCCAAAGCAAATGATAAGTAAGGTATTTTTTTCATTGTAGTCATTTAAACCGAGTAAAGCTGTGATTACTCTTCATGACATTAAAGATATTTGTTGAGATGAAACCATATTATCTGTTAAATTGTAGTCACAGTCATGGGAAAAAGACAGCATACTGCATAATTAAATTGGTTGGTATAACACCTATAGCAACAGTATCCACATGCGGTTATCATCTATTTGTTGTCAGTCACTCACTTTGGTGTGAAGGAATTATAGCACAGACCTACAGCATTTACATGGCTACCACACAGTTCTCAATAAGTATATGAAAAGTTTTGAAATATATATATATACTATTAAAGCACCTTGACTCCACTGCTGTGTGTGGTATCATTGCCGCGATAATGACCCAGTTTTTGCCGAACCTCCACATCTGCTGCTGGAATAGTTAGGTGTACACGGTTCAAGATTAATTTATGAAACAGTTTATATTGGTTAATAACAAGCCTAGATCATTACATCTCCCAGACTATGTTTAAAAGCTTGTTCACATATTTGATTTCCTTCAGTACATTATGAAAAAATATTTCCTCTTTCTGCTCATCTTTCCAAAGGATTTTGTTTCAAAGGTTTTGCGGATCGTTTAGAAGCAAATTTTTTCAAAGTCTCTTGTCAATAACTATACCATTTAACATGCTACTAAGTTCTCTGGAGTCTGACATTTCTTGTTCGTTTATAATGTCTTTTGTCTGATCTTTCCAAACCTACGAAGAGGCAGATGTTTTACTTTTCCAAAGGTGACCATCTTGCTCATACTAGAACAGCTGCTAAACTTTCTTGTCTTTGCTCTTTGGCTAACACACATATGTATGCTCCACCACAGCCAGGCATAATTACTAAGCTATATACAGGCAACAAACTTCCACTTGGCTACTAATTTTACTTCTTAAACAAATGGAAGCAATACTGTTTGCTTAACGTCACCACCCATGACTTAATTCCAAACCAAGATAGACTTCTTTTTCCCAAGTATCAGATTTTGAGGTTGGCCAGACTCAGGTGCAGAGACAGGCTTGGAGAAATTTTTCCCCATTTTATTGTAAAACCAAAAATAATCACGTTGGGCACAAGATGAGGGACCACACAGGGGTATGTTAGACGAGGATCCAGCGAGGACAGACAGGCCCAAGGAGGTATATATATACACACACACGCACACACACACGCGGGGGGGGGGGGGGGAATAATCAGGGTAAATGAAAACACCTGGGAGCAAGAGGAAAGACAAAGGGAGGTTAACGGGTGAGACAAATTAGGGATAATTAACACAGACAGACGGGCAAGAAACAAACAGAAAGGAAAAAAACGACGCAGACAGGGACGGATCATGACACCCAGACCCACATTCAGAAAGCTTATTTTCTGTATATGACTATATAATATAAGGGGTGTTTGAGATGTATTTAGGTTTTTGTGTTGATATAGTTAACATTTTTAAAGTATACATTTAATTTTTTTCCATTTAAAAAAAAACAGAATTCAACATTTTGCTTTAAATGTATCCCACTTTCGTTTGTTTTTTCATATATTTTTTTCTTTCACTTCTTTAACACATTTACAAAGAGATGACAGTTAAAGTCAGCCTGTACCAAAAAATATGTTTTTACACTGTGACTCACAGAGCAAAGACATTCAACATACTTTAGAATGCACACCAGGTGGACTCTTCAATCATATTCTTTCTTTTTCATTTGGTGGTACTATAAAGAAATAGAGGCACCAAACAGACACCTAGCAAAGACTTTACTCCTTACCTTTGAAGATTTTCTTGTTGATTATTTTTGTTTTGATTTCCATATTCTTTTTCTCTTTTCACCATTTTTAAATCCATCACAGTCATCTAAAAGCCAGACATCTAAGGTTCCCATTAGCTGTCTGTTATTATAGTATACTGCCATTTTGGTCCATTAGCGATCCAGTGACAGGAGAAAAAATGTAAGAAGATATCCTTGTGTCACTCTCCAACCACAGGCGTTATTGTGTGTTATTGGAATTTTATGCAAACACTTGTGTGTCATTTTTTTCATATTATTAATAGTTTTCAGTGATATGCCCCCTAAAAAATATTTTAAATCAATTTGGTTTGGAAACCACATGATTAGTAAATTAGAGTCCCATGTGTGTAATTGAATCTCAGTATAAATACAGTTGCTCTGAAAAGGGCTTAGAGATTTGTTTGAGAACATTAGTGAACGAAGACCTCATGTAGCTCAAAGAACCTAATGCACAGGTCAGTGAATGGCCATTGCATTATGTATTATACTTAATCTTATACTTAAAAAAGATGAAGTCTATTGCTCAATTTCTTATTTTAGGAAAAGGTTAAGAATTGTATGTTTAGTGAACCTGAAGATGACAGGAAAACAGGAGAGAAAAAGGCCTAAAGTTTCACTTTGAGTTCAGGAGAAAGGTGTACATTTGTCAGATTACATCTTGAATCAGTTCAGGGATTTCAAACTAAGCAGGAGATGGGACAACTTTCTATTACATAACACACAAAAATTGATAAAGTATGCAAAACTTTCAAAAGTTATTCAAGACCGTGTGTACAAAGCTCTTACATTTTGAAACTGCCTGCATCTTTAGTAAAGTGATCACTATGGTGTGCAAGAATAAATTATAATGAATTAACTGTCAGCGAAGAGTTTTATTACTTAGTTATGTAATACAAATAATAAATCTGCTTCACCTTGGTTTTCAAAAGCAGAATCAAAATTTTTGCTTAAGCCTATTTCACATTAATTACATATAACATTATGCATTGATTTCATTCAAAGAATGCAGAAAGAAGGTCACTTGTTAAAAAAGAAAAAAATCCATCCATGGTGGTTTCTAATGTGTAATTTATTTCCCTTGAGTTTTCCTTTTCTTACCGTTGTGCATTATGGGTGTACCTAACATGATCTAGCCTTGATGTAAGGTAATCAGATCAATACTGACACAGACCAAAACAGGCTCCCAATCACTTAGAAGCTCCCTTTGGAAATCCAAAGGATAATCTTGTATCAGCCATTGGTTTGCTGTTCTGCAGTATGGCTGCTAGGGCAGAGTATCTCAGTCTTTTTACTCAAAGCAAAACTAATGTACATTTTTTATATTTGCAATTACTTTAGTTGTGCATTGTTGTGGATGTTGCTCTCATATAACTAAACATGAAAAAGTTTTGAACTCATCATACGAAAGGCAAGTACTTTTACCTGCAAACCTATTTTTGCAAAAATAGAGATGAGCTGCTAAGAAATCCATCTCATAAAACAAGTAGATACACGATATTGGAACAAACCAAGATTTTAGAAGCATCATTGAAAAAACTTATTGTTCCTATTTTTTTTTTTTTTTCACGGTTTGGAAATAAGGCTTGGCAAATCATAGACTATGTTTGCTTTATTTGAATGTTAAATTCACAAAACAAATTGCACTAAATACTAGCAAGAATGTACCTTCCCATTATGTACAGCAGATTGGATCAATTAGTTAAAGTTTCAAAATTTCAGTTATTTCATTAAAAAGGTTATTTGGCTGAGCTCTCAGTGAGTCTCATAGAGGGTATGTCAGAAGCAAGAAATATACTTTTCTCAAAAAAATTATAAAACAAAGTGAAAAGTATACCTAAAAAAATTGTTGATCTGTTTTAGGAAACATTTAATACAAAATACATTTGAATAAAAAGGTAAATCCAACATTACATATACCCTTCTCAAAAATGAATTCCAAAAATATTTAGTTAGTTACAAGTATACAACCCCTAATAAAATTGTTGACCACCAGACCTCCGCGTCTCCTTGAAGGGTCGTGGGGGGTCTGGTGCATATCTCCACTGGTTATCGGTACACCTTGGTCAGGTCGCCAGTCCATCAATCCCAGTGCGGCTGGTTATACCCGCTCCATAGGGTCCGATGTGCGCCAAAGACAGCGCTTTACTCTGGTAGTTTACGGGTCAGGAAATGGCTCATTCTGAGTCTTTGATTTATGGTCGCTAATTTGGGAGAAAGGTTTTTTGTCTGAAGTGAATAACATAATTGCAGTCTCCAGTAGGGATGGACATTATTTAGGTTTTATCTGAGACCGTTTCCAAACCAGTGCTATTGAAATGGTGCCGGTGCTAAAACGGTGCTTGAAACGGTGCCTAAAGAATGTAAAACATACAAAGTTCGTCCAAATACCCTCTTATTTTCTTATTTTTAGTAGGGCTATCAAACAATAAAAAATTGTGATCTATTTAATCACTGGGTAGCTGTGAATTAATCACCATTGCTAAATATGACCAATAAAACTACAATTTACTGTGTAAATAAAGGGACAAATCTAGATGCAGTTGCTCTTTTTTGAAAATTCAATATAAGAGAAATCAGTTAAGTTTTTGTTTTGAACTCCACAACCACATTCACAATGTATGTGTGGTCCCAAATGAAAAATAATAACAGAGGTAGAACTAAACTTAAACTTAACTTTGGGATATCAGTAGTCTGTGTTAAATATCACATAAATCAAATGTCCTACAGACTTAGTAATCAAATGTCACAATTTATAATTTTCCAAAAATTAACAGCAGATTATCCAGTTCACCACAACAGGAAATAAACACTCTTATTGTGAAGATGGACACAGCTACTTCCACTAATATATAGCACTAATTTAAGTCAGAAAATACCTGAACTGAATAATTTTGTATTTTTACACAGTGGTATCTCACTATGAAATGTACTGAAGCTATATGGTGAACCAACAGGCAAAAATCAACTTAAATACGGAGCATTTAAACTCTGCACGGCACACAGCAAACACTGCCACGCACACACCAGAGCTGACATCTGAAGCGAATGGATAATTCTCACAGAAAACTTATGAGCTTATCATATCACCACAAAGCTAATACGCCATTAATACTATACTCACCTGTAATTAAGGACCACAAACACATGCTGCTGCACAACAATCCGTAGTTTGGCTGGTTAGGAAGAAGAGCTGAAGTGGTACGGGTTGAATTATAAACAGGGCACTGTTTTTTGTATGCATTCATGGCGTAAAAAAGAAAAAAACAAACGGTTAATTCTAGGAATTAATCCACCCGTGTTGGTTTGTTAATTTCTACAACCTTTACTTTTAGCAGTTTTTTGCACAAAGATAGCCATGTTTACCTTTTCTGGAGTTATAGGAAGTCACTCTTGACTGATGGTAGGACCATAATCCATATTGCTTGACATCTCCGGGGGGGAAAAGACCGAAATAAAGCACTGAAATGTGTGCTACTTTTCGGTCTGGTTAGTACCGTTTATGTCAGGATATCGGTACCCATCCCTAGTCTCCAGTGGAGCGAACCGCGGACTCTGCCTGCAGATCAATGGATATGATTACCCATGGGGATAATCCATTTTTTCCGTGGAAAAAAATTCAAAACCTCATGTCAATAACTTCTGCAACAATGATTAGATATTATTAGAGTATTAGATTAATAAAAAGAAAAGAGAAAAATTTGCATTCTTGTTACATGGCATGCAGGAACTGTATCAGGTATTCTAATAATAGCGCTAGCATAACATTTAATTTTAATTGTGTTGTTCTCTGGTCAGGTTGTTTTGATTGAATACTACTTAACAGATAGTTTTAAATAGGTATTAACTCGTCAGACGATTGCTGGAGATAGCATTAAAATTAGACGCATAAAAATCGATTGTGACTAGATTTCTTTGACCCTGCCGGTCAAAATGACGGATGAAAAAAAAATGTTGAGCGCAACCTCTGTGTTGATATATAGATGTTTTTAATATTTTCCAATTTCAAGGTGGTCCTAATGTAAAAAACAAACAGGCAAATAAACAACAAAAAACACATTATTTCCAGGAATAGAACAAGCTTTTTGTTAATCCCAAAACATGATTTAAAGAATCTCTACTCAGTTTAGAATTTTCCTGATCAGCTTTGATCAAACATTTTTAGATTTAGAAACCTTACGATTCAGGTCTGTTTATTTAAAGATTTTTTTTTTAAAGATTACCGGTTATTCTCACCGTGCTTACAAACTACTCTATTCCCTTGTCATTCACGATGTCACGTATATATTTTTTTTCTACCCATTAACCAAAATCCTGGCACTCAAACTATTTAACTTGGTGGACACTTCTTCAATACTCTTGTAACTAAGTGTTGTTGACCACAAGAGCAGTGTTTGGTCAGGCTCTCGAAACTGCAGGGCAATTCTGGAAGTACTTACTTTCTTACGTCAGCAGCCCCCACCATAGATAAAATGACGTTTGAAGTTTAGGCGCTTATGCTAATATCTCAGGGGTAAAAAAAAAAAATTCTTCATCCTATCAAGTCATATGCTGACTGTAGCTGGATAGCACTTTGTGAGACAGGTTGCACTTTGACAAGAAACATTGGGGCATTTCGACATCACAAGATCTCATGCCACCTATAAAATATACACTTTTTTACTACTGCAATAAATCTGACATCTTAAGAAACATCCCTCTTGTTGTTTATTAGAATACTTATGACTTAGAGCACATGTGTGAGAGAACATTTGTCTTCTGCCCTGTGAAGAATTACTGCCACACCCTTTGATGGAATCAGCCAATCTTTCATTGTTAGGCTGACATTTATAGTCTTAGTGTTACATCTCTACTGTTCCTAAAATAGCAACAGCAGAAAACAAATGGAAATTACATTGGGATTAACATAGTATTCACAAACGATTGCCCCGGGGCTCTCCTGCAGGTGGGAAGGAGCAATACATGGATCTGTTATCTATCTCAGAATGTGTTAATAGGTGGTAATGTCTCTGTGTGACACATTTCACAAAATTTTGTCCAAGCAAATAGCCATGAAGATAAGCATTTTACCTGACACAACAACCTCAGTGTTCACACTAAGAGCCGCATTGGCTTTTGTAAGGGTGCTATAACACAGAGTGGTGGTATTCCTGTCATGTTTTCCACTTATGACACTAAGTGGATTACATGAGATTAAGTGTGACAAAAGAGAAAGCAACAGAGGAGTAAGACTTGGCATTGCGTCGTGGTTCATGGTTCCATTACTAAAGAAGGTCTTAAAGAAAGACCTTCTTCAGTAATATGATATATAGCACAGCATAAATCCTTAATTTAGTCATGTGCCCAGCGGGGCTTAGTCATATCACTTTAGATGTCCTGTAATGCATTTTTACATGTGAATCATTCAAGCTTTTTCTTTTTTAGTTTGAAAAAAAAAAACAGATTTCAGTAAAAGAACGACAAAGCAATAGATTTTTTTTTCTATCTTCACAGTCATACAATGTTTTTAGTGTTTTGTCTAAAAGTAAAATAAATTAAAATATACTCAACAAAGTCACTTTTTCTGTTCTGCCATATTATATCATGATGCACAAGTATTGGTTGAAAGAGCAATACATGAGAGAGAACTTTCAATTGTTGTATCCCTGGATCTTAGTGTTTCATCTCAGATAGTCAGTTTCCGTTTTCTGCTCCAAAAGCTGGGGTGGCATTAAATACTAGCTCTATATTTGTGGTGAATTTTAATCATGGTAGCACGGCGTTGTTTGGAATACAAATACAAAGGCGAGGATGGCAGGAGCATAGTGAAAAGGATGATTGAATAAATAGGAAAAAGACCATTAGGACAACAGAGAATCTGACTTGGAGTAACTAAAGGAGAGAGCATTTATTCTGCAGCTTGTGATTACTGGATGTTACACAGGTATGTAACTGAGCTGATTTAAAACATTTGTTTGAAGAAGAAGAGCATGAGTTGTCACACTGCACAACTCAAATGCTGGCTGATTTATTGTATAAAACTGTAACGCTGATGCCACTGTATTCTGCAATAAATAAGTCTTTCATTTCAAAAATGAAAAACAATGAATAGCTAAACTGTACATTTGAAGCACAAACAGACATGGACTCTATGTAATATTTGTTCACAACCGAGGTATGTGCAATACCAAACAGGTTCCAGATAACGTTTACACAGACAAGATATAATTTTGTAATCCATCTCATCACTTTTACAGTTGTTAGGAGAGCTTCAGTAGTGATCCTTTGTCTAGTTAATTTCATCATCCATCAAACTGATGGTGAAGAGACCACAGGAGATTTTTAAGCATCTTATTCCAAAAATCGATTCTTGGTAGATGCTGATGGATAAATATAAAATATACATATAATATTAAAATCATTTGTGAGAATGTAAAGCCTGAAAACACAAAAATGAAACCACTCACCAACAAAATGGAGATCAGAAGGAGTAATTATTTTGCCCACTTTTCAGCACAGACATCCATTCTCAATTTCTTTCTTTCTTTTTTCTACTTCTTTCGTAAAGCAAACAAGTGTTTTTGGCAAGATTGCAAAGGATTTCCTCAAATTGGAGAATACATGCCAAAGATATATGCAAAGATCAATATTATTAGTTTTAGTGATTTGTTTCTAAATGTACCAGTGATTCTCTTATTGACTGGGCATATTGAATGCTTTTCCAATTTCTTGCTCAACTTCTTCACCAATATGTCAAACCGGGGTTGTAACTCTTTTTTTGTAGATTATAAATCCAATGACTTCTTTATAAAATTGCTAAATTAAACCATGTCGCACAGCCATCTTACCTTACTAGCAGCAGCTTAATGACTCATCAAGAGTCTGTTCTCTACTTCCTAAAAACTGATCTCTTTATTGTCACAATTGCTTGTCTTTACCCCGCTTTATTGATGATTTTTTTTGCACTGAGTTCGCACAAGATTTATCACTGCTGTGTATATCACCATCTTTGCTCTTGTATAAAACTTGGTGTACGGTCAAAGGCACAAAATAAAAGAGATACTTTACAGAGAAGTGAGCCACAGACAGACAACTTACATCATAATGAGGCTGTGAAGTTCAGCAGTGGAATTATTAAAGTTCCATGTAGAAATCTTAACAACTATCAGCAGATAGAGTTTTAAAAGAAACAAATGATAAATAATATCAAATAGAACACCACAGACAGGATTAGTGTTCATTAGATTAAATATACTTTAGGTAGTTTTTGCTCTTTGAAGAATAATGGTAGCTTTCTCATCATTATATATATATATATATATATATATATATATATATATATATATATATATATATTAAAAAAACAAATTTGAAAACCAAATTTCTCAGCATATAAAATGCGAACACAGCTTAGCCGAACTATTAGCACCCTGGGTACTCCCTTCTTGGGAAGGGACACCGGAAAGAGGGGCAACAACAAGTTTAACTCAGTCAACCACTACAGTACTTAAATAATATTCAGTACTGCAGTGTTGTTGCATTTTTTTCCCATTATTTTTAGCTCAATGTGTATATCCTGCTTTTACTTCACCTGCTGCACTGCTGCCAGCATTTCTTTCCCTATCTGTGACCCTACATGCCAATCAGACATGAAAGGGCACATATCTCCACCCAGCGTTGCGGTGGAGAACACATTTCATTCAATAATTCAATTTTCTGAGTGACATGTAAACTTGGATGGAGGCTCTTACACTGCTTACTACTTACTGATTCTTACACCGGTGTACTACTATTAGAGTACACAGCAATACCATTTTTTAATCAAAATGTTTAAACTCTCTACCAAGTTTACAAAGATGTACCATCTACAGATAATTAAAAAACATATATATTTTAAGACTATAAGAAATCTCTGTGTTTGTGGGGTGGGGGGGGGGTTACATTAGTACTTTTATTTACATGTAAACAATAATGATAGCTACTAATTGTTAATTGAATTTGTTAAATGTTTTAAGTGTTAAACCTTTAAAGACTCTCCCAGCAACTGAAAAGAGGTTACTTTCAAAACAATTTATTTTCTGTGCACTTTAAGCCATCACAGTGATCAAAATAATATAGTTTGAAACCGATTGTGTACTTTTGAGTGGATATCTCTGTATTTGGTTTTGTTTTCACCATGAAACACATAAAGAAAAAAACCTGTATAGTCACAAGTTGACTGCATCTTCTCAGTTGCAGCAATTAATGCAATGAAATATGAGAACTTGTTACTTTACTGTTTTTTTTTTTTCAGAAATTGAAACAGTCCTACTCTGCAAAAAAAGAACAAAAATAAAAAAATAAACAGCTCATATTTTACCAAGCTGGATTTCAAATGCAAAAGTTAAATAAATCTCGAAGGAGCTGCTCCACAGCCTCATCTTGCCTTCCCTGAGGTGGAAAGCCCTAGTTTGAGTGTTCACTTACATCATCAAAGGGCTGTTCTGTCTCATGTAATATTAACATGTGCTAAATCTGTGGCAAACAGCAGCAGCGATGTTTACACAGTATTAGCACAGGCTTGCAAAGCTTCATGCAGAGTGACTGCCTTTGTGTTCAAAGAGGCCACGACATGAAGAGGTGAAGACACCAGATTATAGCCTATACAGATTTATCATCTCAGAGGACAATGGCTGAATTGGGCTTCACATGTGCAGTCAGGCCTACATAAGAGAGGGTTTCTGTATCAAGAAGAAAGGCTAATTTTAAAAAAGTCTATGAAGTTAAAACTGTTGGAAATTCACCTAATTTATTACATTTCATTAAGTTTTTGTTTTTGAGGCACCAGTCACATGTGGCTAAAGCGAGAGGGATCCATTTGAGTGGACTGAAGCCTTAATTTGGGAGGAATGACAAAAAGAGAAAAAATGTTTGGTGAGCCAAAAGAAAAGCCATCAATTTTCATTACAAATAAAAGATCACCTTTTCAAATTATACCTACAGGTGTCAGGATCTGTCCTTGTGTTCCCAGTGATTGTTTGTCTCTGTGTTGTGATTGATCCCAGGTGTGTCAAATCCCTTGATTGTTCCCCGGTGTGTATTTACGTTTCCCTGTGCCCTTAAATCTCCGCTGGGTCGTTGTTGTCTTTCTGCGTATTGTCTGCTCAACATCTGCTTCGTCTTCCTTGTTGTCTTCTTGTGCTGTCCTGACCCTATGTTTGGACAATTAATAAAAATGAGCCATAAGCGCTCTAAGTTTTAATAGTTGCAGCTCTACCGATTTTTCTTAAGGCAAGGTCAAAAGTTTTAAAAGTTTTATATTTAGGTAAATTGAATCACTCTGATTAATTGATGAATGAATGGATAAAGTTATACAAACTGACATGTCTTAAATAGTTAGAGGAAAATAGACAGAGTGGAATATTTCTTGTCATATCTGAGTTATGGCTTTAGGAAGGGAGAGCATTTTGGCACTAAAAGAAATACAATGGTAAAGTAAGGACCACTATAGGTAATTGGGATCTTTCTTTTAGATGATTGAAAATACTTTCAAAATTTTAAAAAGCCACAGGTTAGTAGGGGCTTCATTAAGGTAAAATATATTTTTCCTTATCCTTTTTGTGCCATGCTGAACTTACACAGGCAGGGCCTTTGCTATTTTATTCCATCTATTATGTGTAAAATATAAGGATTCTGAGGTTGGCAGGTGTTTTATTAAAGGTGGTGTGAGTAGGACCTAGATGGAAACCAGTTAGCAGTATTGTAGTTCAATATGATTACATTTAGTTTGTTTACAAAGTGCCAGTTCAAACATTTCAAACACATCTTTTTCATTTCCATCTTGGGCCAGTTAAGTGAAATTACAGTCAAACCCATGGTATAATACAAGGCAGTCAAAATCAGGTGATCATAAATTGCCAGTTGGTTAAATGTTTAATTAGTTAATGCATGATGTTGTGTCATTAGCTTTGCATCAACTCTCCTCCTGATGCATGTGGTGACAGGGAAGAGACACCAATGCTAGTTTAAAGACTACCCTCACACACAAAAAACTGGTTTTACTGTTTTATTATCTGGTGGTTTCCACCAAAAGACAAGACATTTATCTCTCTCAACCGCATATTTTGGGCGATTGTGGCTCAGTAGGTAGAATTTTAATCTTGCAATTGGAGCGTTGTAGGTTCAATTCCAGTTTCTCTTGTCAAATATCAATGTGCCCCTGGGAAAGGCACTTAACCCCAAGTTTCCTACCAAGCACTGTATCAGTGTGTGAATGTGTATGCATTTTTTACAGCAAATGGGTGAATGTGGCTCTGTGTAAAACAGTTTGAGTGGTCAGTAAGACTAGAAAAGCATTCTGTTTACCATATTTATAAGATACCCTTTTCCACTGAATTTGAAAAAAAAAGAAAATATGAACAATAAGTTATGTGTATGCATGTCTTTTGTGTTATAATCAAACAATTAACATGACCCAGTAGATTAACAATTTTCCAAAAAGACACACAAAAAAAACAATTTGCACCTTTTCTTGTAGATGTCCCTAAATATCATCCACTACTTTAACTCGGTGCTAGAACACTTTATAGTCCAAATCAAAACACTGTTTCTTACAGCACCTTCAAACACAACTGACTGAATGCATATGGATGACTCTACTCTAACCAACAGTTTAATGTCTTCTTCATGCATGTAAGCAGACATTCTCATAAGATAGACTGGTTAGAGTGGTTCAAGTGGGAAGAAACCAAAGGTAACTCAGAGACTCGTCTATGCACCCATACAACAGAATAATGGTGTGAAAAAAGCTTTTGTGTGTCTAAATATTACATTTAACATGGCAATACAGTTCAGGATAACTTTTCGCAGCTTGTAAAAGGTCTAAAATGTTCAAATTGCTCATATATAATAAAAAGGTCTATGTGGATACTGTGAATGTGAAAATTCTCTAGAAAATCATAGTGGGCATGAGTAATTGAGGTTGAAAGAATGAAAATATGAATTCCGCCTGAAAAAAAAATACACATTATAGATACCTGAGCAGCTTTTTTTTCATTGTAAAGAAGCAAATAAAAATCATAAATAATAACTGCTCCCTCTTTTTGACTCAAGACCAAATGTTGGTGTCTGTAATAACAAATAATTAAAGGTTATTGAGGTTTTGATTGAAAAAAGTCTATGCGGAATCCAGCTATGCCAAATTTGGATCGAGTATAGAATATCTCAATGAAATTGGAAACTTTGGATCCTATTTTATATTTGGTCATTAAAATGCTCTTTAAAAAAAACATCACAAAACTTTGTTTTGAACAATTTAATTTGTCAAGTAAAATAGGATAAAAAATAAATTACGGAAGAATCTCGATTCTCTGTCCCTCTTAACTTTGCACATTTAAAATCAGCTTCACTACCCTTATCCCATGTGACATGCCATACCTCAATGAAAACAGAAACCAATGATAAAACCCGTTCTAAGATGGCCAGAATCCCTAACCAATGACAAAGAAGAATACTGAGGGACTAGGGCTGTGACGCACAGACAGGTTTTTCCGCATCGAGCTATTCCATGCTTCCATGTTTTTGGAGATCCGAAACTAAACTTTACATGGATGGATTCAGCTAGTTCTTAGCTTTCTTCTGATGCTAATGTGTGGGCACTGGCTTTTTCATTATGAAAAAAAACCCACCGAAAACAATTTTTGTGACAGATGTAGTTATATGGTATAGTTGTTTCTTTTGGCTGCTGTTTGAGCTGTGTCTGGTTGATATAACACTGAAGTGGATAGTTTAGTTGAGGAGTCTCTGCTTGACAATTTGATGTATGATAAGTGTGTTTTGGCCGAAGCGGTAGCCAGATACTGGCGTTGTATTTATTTACATCACTGCATGCCCATGGTACCGGGGGCACTGAGTTCAAGAGGTTAAAAATCATAACCAGTTTTCCTGTTCTTGTCTTACAAAACTATGTATAATGCCTTTGAGCTATAGGCAGTTTTTTCCAGCCTTTACATCGACATTCACTATTAAAGAGACTGTACTGTATGCTGTAGCCATAATACGGAGACAACACGTGTATCATGTCACCTCTCTGCATGTTGTACTGTGTGAAGGAAAGAGTTAATAAGTACCTTTAAAAAAATTAAAACAGAAACTGAGCTTTGTAGCCCATTGTTTGTTTTTGTTCTGATATGGAATAATTCCATAGAGATGGAGATAAGGATAAAGCTGATTCAGTCTTAGTTAGGTCCTGAACAGAAACCCATCTATTGGGTAATTTCTCTCTCCCCATCTAATCATGAGTATAAGCTCTCTGAACTTATATCACAGTAAGCTACTCTACAGACATAACAATGATAGAAGAGTCATTCAGTTGCGCCAGAGTAGGTGAAATGTCAATAGGTCTCTTCCAACTTCAGTCTCTAAATCCCAAGTATTATGCCATATTCCAGTTACTAATCACTAAACAGAACAAATCTTCAAATAATTTTACCACTACAGTTCATACACCAGTGTGCTAGTTTTTAAAGTCCATGCTTAATATTGTTTT
Organism: Apricaphanius iberus; assembly: GCA_028564705.1. NCBI lineage: Eukaryota > Metazoa > Chordata > Actinopteri > Cyprinodontiformes > Aphaniidae > Apricaphanius > Apricaphanius iberus. Next base: position 540,912 of record JAPXFQ010001927.1, read on the forward strand.
GTTTTTTATGAGTTAAAGTCTTTACTATTGGTTTTGCAATATCAAAATGTTTGCAAATGCTAAAGCTCTTTTTTCCTAAAGAAACCAAAGGAGGAACATCAATCCAGTCAGGCAGAAGCAGGACATACACCTAATTTAATTTCCTTTCTTCTTTGACCTAGTGTAGTCTTATCTCTTTCCTCAGCACATTTTCTGCTTTTTTTATTTATTTTCTCCCTTTCCTTTTCCCTTTTGCTTTAAGGCTGATATGTTGTGCTTTGTTTTGCAAAGGTCACAAGTTGGGAGAATACCTTGAAAAAAGTTCAAAATGCAACCATGCATCTCAATAGTAGATGGACTCATAATGAACATAGAACATTGCTTCATGCATATTCATGAAGCAGGTAATCCTCATCCCGCTATCTTTGATCTGTATCAATAGTAGAGGTTGCAGTATGCACTGCAACATCCACACAAGGGACACAAGCCTTTCTTACCCTCCCGCTAGCTTCTCACATCATTAGAATAAACCACCTAGTGTCTGCCACATTAACTCGCGCACCCTGGAATTTGTATAGTAAACATAGTTTATTGGACCGTCTCATACTGTTAGTTAAACTGTAAAAGCTTATGAACTCCACACATGCTCAAATGTGTATTGGGGAGCACACATAATAGGATATATAATGTTGTTATTGAAGCTTGTGTTATTTTAGGTTCATTTGATCCATTATGTATTCATTGGGTTGATCTTATTGCATTACAGGGAGCCACAGGGAGAGAATGTGTCACATGTTGCTCACGGCTGAAATGCCCTTCTAGAGGAAAATAAAACAACTTGAAGATCTAATGGGTCATGTGAGTTTTTAAACTTGGGCGTCACAAAATTGTTTCAGGCAGACACAATGCTAAGTTTGAACTGAGAGGATACTCCAGAATTAAATTTTAACACACACCAATGAAACAGCACACAGACAAGTAAAATGGTTTCCTTAGACACTAGTTTAGTCCTGTGTTTGGTTTTGACTTGAAGTGATTTAAGGCTCTATGTTTTGCTGTAAAATTACTCTGTGGAAGCATTCAACTCCCTCTTGGCACACAGGAAGCACAAGTTTGTAAGGTGCAAAGTAATGTTTATTTTTTTACACAAAGTAAAAAAAGAGAACCCCTTCATCCAATCAAAAGCTTTTCCAAAAAAAGTTCTGACAGATGCAAAACCTGATTAAAAATTGGCTGTAACAACATGCAGCACCTCACTTGTCACTTGTGTTCAGTTATTCAACACTATAGCGACTCAGGTAAAAAACGCATCGGAAAGTAATGTAAGAAATCTGTTTTTCACCAAGGTTATCTCACTATGGGTGCATATTGAGTGTTTTTTTTCTCATTGGAATTTGGAAATGAATGGTCAACAATACAAAAAAGTTATCTTCATTAATAAAGTGGATTTAGCCTCTGCCTCAAATGGGTAAAGGCAAACATTTATCGTAATATCAGCAATCATAGAACGACGAACACGAAACAAAAGCTGTATGGTTAAAACAAGTTGATCAAGGTTCATATGGTCAGGCAAAACATCTGTAATGGATCTTCTGTATTTAAAACTCTTTTGAGCCATCATTAGAAAGCTCAAAGAAGTTGTCCATTCTGACGTCAACATTGGCTGATCTGCCCTGCAGGGCAAGAGTTGGAAAACGTGACTGTTGTTTCTCCATTCAAAAGATGTCTCCATTCAAAAGAGATCATCCAAATTAAAAGGTGTAGCTACTCTGAAAACATTAATGAATCAAAGGTTTGTTCTTATCTTGCGCTATAATTATATTTCAAATTCAAATATTTCAGATTTATTCTTTTTTAAAGTAGCACAAAGTAATTAATGAACAAGTGGGACAAGGCAGTAGCTGACCTTCTAAAGTTATGTCACTGTAAAGTCTCCCACACGTATCCAATGTGCCTTTTATATAATTGTTCTTTACAATAGTTACTCAGTTTACCATGACATTGCAAGACATTTGTCCAGGGTGGTTTTTCAGAAGACTTTAGAAAAAAAACCCTCAATTTTTGCTTTGCTCATTTGAGAACTAGTACAAACCTACAGTATGTGCAGGAGTATTCTTCAGCTGCCTGTATTGTTGCCACTTGTATGAGCAGAAACCGTTACAACTTAGATGCTAAACTAGGCTTTTATGACCTCTGCTTTGTGCCAGCAAAGTTACATCACAGTCAAATGGCAGCAATGAGGACATACAGATCAAAAACTGATCTTTGTTTAAATTGATTGATATTGCAAGCTGTTCTGAGTATTTACGTTTCGTCAAACCCTAAAATGGAGTAAAAAATAATATAATATCCTTAATGCATAACAGCCCCCACCAAATTAGCTGTTTTCACATTTCTTTTGCTTCCTTCAAAGAAATATTAAAGGTAATTAAGTGTTAAATAAATCAATCACATTTACTAGATAAGATGATGCAGCACATAACAACGGCCAAAACATCATACTTTGATTGCTGTATTATTATTACTGGTATAGAAGTAGGTTATAAATGTTTTCATGTTTTGCACTGAGGTGTTAAAAATCCATCTTTTTGTGGATGATTTTTAATTTGAAGAAAAGAGATGCATGAAATCAGCAATGCAGTGTTCCTGTAAATAACTGTGAAGAAGATGTGGCACGCTGAAATGGCTTTTAAAAAGATAGTGGACGTTTTTGGAGAAAGAAATGACATAGCAATGTGAAAGGTTTTAATCCTTGACTGTCTTTCAGGGTGGTAAATAATGTTTTATATTGGTTTTTGTTCAGTCAGTAATGAAAAACTCTAACGGTCCCTGCTGTCTCTGTTACCATGGCAACAACCATCCTCCTTGATTACAAGTCAGAAGAGCACTCAGTGAAGCAATTCATTAGGGTTATGACATTTTTACCCCAAAATAATCTAGGAAAAAAATGTATTTTTATAGTTAAAAAGGAGAATATGCGTGATATAGCTTAACTACATATAAAAAAAAAAAATTCTATAATTTTTTTTCTACCTAATAATTTGGTATCTGTATTATTAAAGGTAATGGCTTTCACTTTATTTCATTGTGGAAAAATATAAGTAAAACCCCAAAAAATAATAGAATCAAGCATTGTCAAGTGTTTATGGAGCTGTGGCGATCCCAAACGTATCTACTGCATTAACTCTCAATGTGACTTAGAATGCTCAATAGTTAGCTTGAATTATATGTCACACATTTAGCATTGAAAGTCATGTGTGGTCATGTTGTGTGGGAGGCCTATTTTTCCAAGCTGACCCTGTGCTATTCTGAGTAACCAGCTCTGCTGTTTGACAGCCAACTTGTGGTCCCTATTTCCCCAGAGGTTTGAGTGAAGCTGACATCTCTTCATTTCGATGCTAGGCTAATATACACAGTCTGTACTTCTTCTGGACATCAGCACGCAATACATACACCAGAGCAGTAGCATTCCCAGAGGTGTCAGATGGACGGGGATATTTCTACTACTCACCACTCAGAGCTGAAATAAAAGCACATCACAGTCATCTGAAGCATGTATTACAGTTCAAGAGACATCATAAGTGAGCTGTAACATAAGGAGCCATGATTTTATGGTTTTGTGCAAAAATAAAACATCTACTTACTATTCACAAGTCTTAGCGGTGAAAATAGATTTTAGTTTTGTACACTCATTGTCTGAGGAAGACAATCACTATTTGAATATTCTCACAGTTCACATTGTTTGATACACTAGCTGCAAAGAGAGAATTTACACTGAAACTGCAAGAAGATGAATGACTGTCTATTTTCTGAAACACAACATCATGACCTGTGGAGAGCCAAGTTCACCAATGATTGGATATCTTTGTAGAATGTATAAGTCCAGACCAGGACTGGCTAATTGGGAGGACCAGGACGATTCCCACTGAGCCGGTCTGTTGTTTTGGCTGGTGTTGTCTTGCTCTATTTTTTTTTTTTGGGTTTACACAAGCGGAATGTCATACTCTGGTTTGACCAGCTGCTCTCACTGTCAGCTGCCTCCACCTCCACTCATAGATCTCGTTTTTTTTTTTTTAGCTTTCTCTGCCTGCATCACACCCAGACCTGACCTGACATGTTTGTGCATTAATTCAATAGAGTTTAAAAGATTGAAAGTAGAACGTGTAAGGGTGGTGCAGGGTACTTTTCTAAAACAAGCTCGTAATTTGAAAGGTCAAATGAGGATAAAAAAACAGGTAAGAAAAGAGGGTGAACTTTCCCCATAAACCACAGTAATTATCATTTCAATAACTTGTGCCACGTGATAGTGTTATATAGTTTAACTAATATGATATTACAATACTACATAACTGAGAAACTCTCTTGTAGTGCCTCAAGCAAGATCCAAGGCCAAGCACCAGCCATCAGCCCAAAAGTCCAGTTTATGCATGTAGTACTTTTCATTGTTTAAACGTTATGAGTGTTAATATAATGAAGAATATGGATTAGAATATGGAGTAGACCTGCTGAACTGCCAGATGATTTAGTACCACATTACCTGACCTGCATTGATTTAGTAGGCTTTGTGAACAGGTGAGCTCTTGTTAACAAGCATACATTGTTCCAATATAATTACTCAATATGCCCAAAATCAGGTTGTAGAGTTTCTTTGAAACTTATGTTATACAGAGGAAAAACAAGATAATGTTGTCATAGTTATGTCATACATTAAATAATACATACTATATTCATAATAATTATAAAATGTCTAATATTTGATGCTGTAGAAAAGGACATGATGTGGCAAAAATAACGTTGGAGATTTGCTCTTTAACTCATATCATATTTGTGAAATTGAATTTGGAACAAAATTGTTGCCTTTGGAAAAAAATTTATTAGTAACTGCAATACTTTCAATTGTACTTTCATTCTTTAATTTAAAGTCTTAAAATTCTATTTATTGTTTCATTTAATTCTTATGGCTTTAGATATCTATAAGCATAACATTTATTTAGTTGGTTTTTTTGGGCCACAGTGGCCTCTATTTGACAGTGGACAGAATTGTGAGGTGGGAGAGACGTGAGGGAGGACATGAGGTTGTAGGAGTCACCCGGGATGGGACTTTAACCGGGGACAGCCGTGCTGTGGATTGAGGCCTCCGCACATGGTGTGCCCACACTAACCACTACGTCATGCAACTCTCCTTAAAAACAAATGTTAATAGAACTTAAATTCCTATATTGTTAAAAAAGGATGGTTTGTAAAGAACATTGTTGAAATAAATCCGTATTGTGAAGCAAGCTTATTTGCCTAGCTTTGGATACATTTTAGAAAAAATTACTCAAATAAGGCTTTACAGAACAGTGTGATATTACCTGCATGCTACATCTCTATTTGGCGCTATACAAAATCCATGCTGTATCCACAGATTTCTGCATCAACCCATTATGTGCATCCTCACCCAGTCAGCTGGCGGTTGTCCTCAGCAATTGGCCAAGCAACTGCTTTACATTAACAAGATATTTCCAAACTTATGTTCACCATCAATGATTGTGTTTAGTAACCATTTAAAAGTCAAATTTTGTTGCCATAGCATGTGAAGCTAATAATAATAATAATAATAATAATAATAATAATAATAATAATAATAATAAACAAATAAAACTTTTTTTCAGGAGTAACTATAGCTGTGGCACACGCCCATGATCAGTTAAGTTTATTAAATTGTTAAAGTGATAAATTAAGAAGTTGCCAAGCAATTACAAAAAAGCTACCGAACTGTTGTTTGCCTGTTTTGTTTTGATTTTTATTGTCGTCTACATCGTTGGCACACTCATTTGTGAATCCAAATTAAAAATCATAAATAATCCAGTGTAGAAAAAAATGTATCCAAACAGAACCCAACCTATAACATTATATAGCTTAACGTTTTACTACCTACAAAAGGGCAAATTTTGTCAGTCAAACGTGAGACCAACGCAGAAGTGAAAAAAAATGCAGTTCTCCTCATTGGCTAAAATTGGGGGAAATTGCCATGGACTTATTTAAGAAAAAAAACAACTTCACAAAAGAAATAAACAGTTTGATGGGTGTCGATCATCTGGTGCCATCCTCACAGTTTCACACTCAGCTCCACATCCTTGCCCATTTTTTGCATTTTCCGTGAGTGACCAGATGCATGACAAGACCAAGATTGTGTTAGTGGGAATCGCCCATTGGGCCTCAATTTAACTCTTCAAAAACCTACAGGGGACATAATGGATGCTTCCTCCATCTTATATTTAAAGTCTATGCTATCTGCTACTGTTTATCCCATATTTTAATAAGTCACTAAATTGCAATTAAATAATTGCGAAGACCTTACCAATCTGGTCTGTCCCTTCCAAGTCGTCCCACTGTGTCTATTGGCATCTCAGCAATGGGTTCTTGTTCCCCAAGTTGTGACTCATATATAGATCCCTGCAACCCCTGCTGTGAACAACTGAATTAAAATTCTCCTTACTCCCAATTGTCAAATTTCTGAATGAATATTAATGTTATTCTACATTACGGTGACTGCAGGCCAGTACCTCATTGTTTTAGTTTTGGAAAGCGATGAGGGATTTATGTTTAGCTGAAAACAGGTCTACCTGATTCTATGTCATCACCTTTGAAAACCTTTGGTTCAGGTTCAGTTATCTCTGCATCAGTTTCCTTTTGTTCAACAAAATCAGTGCAATGATTCCACAGGATTCATATTTTTTTTCTATCGGCAAAATACTCTGTAAATAATACACAGTAGTTTTTTTAATCTGGGCCATAGCCATCTCCAACTGTTATTTAGATTCTGTTCATCACTTGCTGTATTAGAACATCCCTGGATATCCTTTGGTAACCATAGACACCATTTTAATAATACTTGGCCACTATTTGTCTTTACCCTGCCTCGCTTTATTTTCTGTCTCGCCCTCCTTTGCTGTCATTGCCCCTGTTGCATTCATAGAAAGATGGCATGATAAGTGAAAAAGAAGCCAGTGGGGATGAGCAATGCCTGCTAAGCTGGTCTTAGTCATGGGGCATTGTCATTAGATTAATGGAGCAGAAGGAGCCATCCGTCTTCTCTCCAGAGGTTAGCTACACTTTTGGTTGGATAGGGAGAGGAGAAGATGAGGTAGAAGATGCAGTTCTCTTTCAAATGAAGGATGAGGTAGCAGTTAACACTATCACCTTTATGCCTTTGCCTCTTGTTGTTCCTTTATAAAGAGTAAGGCATTTTGGTATGGCCCTCTGCCACTTTTAAAGGCACAATATGTAATTTTTGTGAATTAATCACACAACAGTCTCACAATATCCCAAGCATGTTGGAATGAATGTTACATTGAAACAGCTTTCAAATGCAGTCAGCTGGGTGGTTTTAAGGTTTTGTAATTCTAAAAATGCTTTATTGGGACGTAGTCATTGTTTAGAATACCTGTCCCACTAACATATTTACTGGTTCCAGGGCAAATTACATGTGAGCCTGCAAGGATGCCAAGTCTTCAACGCTAAACAGTGTGCCACCACTTGTAATCACCAACACCAACAGGGCTAAAGGCTAGCGTTGAGATAACAATGCTAACAATGCTAGCTGTAAAATATTCGGCTCTAAAAATATGTCAAGCTACTTTTTCCATTACCACCAACTCGATATTGTGGTGAAATTAATTTATCTACTTATCAATTTACTGTGTATAACTTGTCTTCACTCATCATTGTCGATCTTCTGGCTGATCCGTACCAGGCAAATCTCCATGAAATTCGTAGAGGGGAAGGGGTGAGTGACTGAGAGCGGACTGCCTTGTTTTTCTACATGAACTGCAGTACTTCAGTTTGACCTAAAGATGCCAGTATTGCATACTGTACCTTTAAGTTTAATTTTTGCATGGTTACTAGTGACACTTTGCATTTCACATTATTCCGTTTAAAACAATTTTGTTGTTTGTTTTTTGTGGCAAATATATGTCATCTTAAAATTATTATTTTTACTGGCAGTTTTTAGGCTCAATCATTGAATTTCAAACCTGATATTGCACCTACACTTGCTGGCAAAAGGGTCCTTCTAATTTTTATATTTTTCTAATTTTGCAATTTTACAAGTATAAAGGTTACAGTATTCTATAAAGTTATTTGATAGACCAACACAAAGAAAGGCTTAAAGGGAAAATAGAAAAGATGCATAATAATTTTTGTAAACAAAGTTCAGTTGTGTATAATTGAATTGTTGTGAAAGGATAATGTAGCAAGATGGGTAGAAGTCTCAGAGAGCAAGATACTGACAGGCCAGTGTCAGCTGAGCGGGCAAGCTGGCTTCAGAGGTTGAGGGAATATTGTGGCACAAACATAAACAAGACTCAGGAATCGTGCAGAATGAGAAAATAAATAATGAAAGTTATATAATTTTAATTTTAAGGCTTTGTTTTCCCAGCAATAGAATACTTTGACTAAGTTCCCCCACGATTGTTATTTTGTTAACAATAGCATTCGGAAATTTATGAAGGAGCTTTTATGCTTGTTCCTGACATTGATGCTGTATAACTACTTCTGTAGCTCTACACTGTCGACTATAATTTTTGTAATGTACAGCTATGCGGAAGTTATTTATGAATGTCCAGAGGGTGCTCAGAGATGGCTTGTCTTTACAGTTTTATGATGCTTCCATAGCCTCTATGTTTGTAAATAGGCTAAAGACACAGCCAAAAACAGATATTGCAGATAATGCAGATCTTTCTTCCTTGCAAACTTTACAATAGCCATTTAATTTTTCTCCCTTTAAATATATAATGATTTTTAAAAGTCCCTTAATAATGTTTAAATCTACTGGCTTACTGCGTCCAAAATGTTTATACTCCAATTTGTGTTCAAGAAGCAAGATGCTAGATGCATAGATTTAATCAAAAAATCTACTTTATTGCTTTTCTTTGTCTTGGTGGCTACAAAGGATAATCAACATTAGATGGCTTTTCAGGTGACATTTGTGACCTATGGTGATAGGTCAACACAGAGAAATGCCACAGCTCCAAGCTGTGGCATTAGTGACCTACGGCTGTCTACTGAGCAGACGTTGAGGATGCGCACTGTGATTTAGGATGTTCGATATTTATTTAAATAAATGTGTATGGGCTGTCCCCAATCTCCAGTAACTCAAGAGTATTTAACCTACTTTAGTTGTCAGTATTCTGTCAGTCTTTATATACTACTCTATAGGCATTTTTAAAAGACACACCGTGGTGGTATATTAGGGTAATATTGCCACCACATTGTGTCTTATGAATGCAAAGTGGTGTCATGGCAAAGCACAAATATTTCGACATTCCTGCCAGCAAGCTTGATAGTAATGTTATTGCAATATTATCACATCGCTGGTCTTATGAATGAATATCACCTTGCCACAAAAGAGTTTGATGTCATGATAAGGTGTGGAATGTGCGTTGAGCCTGGGCCAGATACAGTACTTAAAATACAAGTAAACAGAGTAAATTTGTTTAGCCTTCGTAAACTGTATCAGCTGAAATGGAAAACTGGAGTGATGAAAACCTCCGGGGGCTTCTGGCCTTTAGAGCTGAAGACCGGATTGCCAGACAGTTAACAGGGACTGTGGAGGACAGCTACTTTTTGGAGTGGCTCGCAAAAACACTTGAGGAATGGGGCTTCTCACCCCCACATATATATTCACAATGCCTGCTGGAGATATTCAGCAGACCCTCTGTGACCCTACATGGATAAATGTTTAGCATTGATTAATTAATGTTTCCTGTTCTTTTCCTATGGCCTACATTTGTATAGCACTTTTTGAGTCAGAGGACCACAAAGTATTTTACACTACATTCAGGTATTTACCCTTTCACGCTCACATTCACATGCTGATAATGGCAAGCTACTACAGTGTAGCCACAGTTGCCCTGGGGCATGCTGACAGAGGCAAGGCTGCTGGACACAGACACCACCGGGCCCTCTGACCACAGGCAGCAGGCAACCGGGTGAAGTGTTTTGCCCAAGGACATAACAACTGAGACAGATGGAGCCAATAAAGCACTATATTGTTTTTATATTGTAACAAATTCACTAAATACAGTGAATTATGTGTTAAACAAATTGTGAAATTTCAAGGAGAATGAAGCTGAATTCAATGGACTTTATGAAAGGATTTCCTGGTCTAGGATGTTTAATACTATTAGGGTATATTTAAGCTGATTAGTATAATAATATAAAAACTTTTACAAGATTTGAAATCATGTTGGAAGAGGATATGATGCTGGATTATGTTATATTTATTGCTTTATTCTCTCTAGATCACTCTCACAGTTTAATAATTTATCTATACATGCATTTGCAAAAAGTGAAAAGGGGATTTTTTTATTTTTTGCTTGATGGAGTGTTGGATATAGACAGAGAAACAACTAAATGGATTTTGTGATGCATAGCAAAGCATAAACGTTTTAAAGTCTTTAGGCAAGTTGGTATGCAATGTATAATGTAACCTAATTGCTCTTCACACCACTGTTAAAATTGGGTCATTAAAATTTTGTGAGCACACTGAAAACATATATAGTTTTTTCGTGCAGATGCAATGTTTTTTTTCTTCTTTCAATAATAAGGAAACTCTTCATTAACCAGAAAAGAAATATACAAAATGTTCTCAACATTCTGCTACCCATAGCATAAAAAATTGTATCAACACACTTAGTTTGAGATGAAATTCTTGTTCTACTGAATTAATTTCAAAAAGTGAGAAAAGCAATGAAACGTAAACCTGCAGCGAGTTCAACAACAGCATTAGCTAAAGAACAGAGACAATGGTTGCCATGGCAAATAATTCTAAACTCCTTTGCCGTACCATTTCCAGCCAATTATGCCAAAAGTCTGTGTCATTTAGTTGGCAAAGGTTTTCCGTTCCTGATGAATTGGTAGCGCTGATGAGTGCTCTGCAAAACCTAGACAGTTTTTTTTTTTTTTTGTGAGCTTACATGCACATTTAAAACATATACAACTTGGTGCTGTCAGCTGAGTAAACAACCCCATATGTATTCACAGAACTGCTGAAATGATATGATTATCTGCCTGGTTGCTTGGCACCTCTATGTGCCACATTGTTGCTCATACATTTTTCAGTGACTGATTTTTAAGTGTTAACACTGCAGCTGTTATTTTCTGCGGGGGTAACACTGGAGTGTTTGTCCAACAATGTAAATCAGAAAATGCAGACCTTGTGGTACTAATCCTGGTTGAGGTCCTGCTTGTATTTCTTTATCAAAAATCAAGGCCTCGTTTTCTCTGGCACTACTTCCTTAAGGAAAAGAATACAGTAGTAAAGAACAGATAACTCCCCAAAGACACTAACACACAGCTATATACACTGTAAATATGATTACATATGATGAGGTATACTAGTAGAAGACTCAATCAGTTATTGTGTGCAGCCACAGACACATTTAGAGTTTAAATGCCTTTTTCAAGAGACTCAAGTCTTAAGACCTTAGTCCCTTCTCTATATCATGTGAGTATATTGACTGACTAGCAGTGTTCAGAAGATTGAACCTTTTGATGATAGGTCATAGCTGAAATTCGATCTGAGCCGTGGGATGAAAACTGAGGTTATGATATCTCCGGTCATCTAATAATAAGTGTGGGAACTGAAACACACTATTAGTAGAAAGAATTTATTTAGGAACATAAAAAAACGGGGATTTAGTAATGAATTAACTGCTAGTTTACATTTATCTGGTTACTCTCATTTTAGTGTAAGTATGAAAAAACAAACAAATGGGCAATAAATACTTATGAGCGTGTTTACTAAACTCCAAATCAAACTTAGTACTTAACCCATAATAATGTAAGGATTTATTATGGTAAATCATCAGTGAAGAGTAAACTCCTGACTACTTTGCACCATATTAGGTATTGCCAGGCAAACACTTAAAATATAAGTGGTTTCAGCTCATTTTAATAATCTGTTTTGATAATAAGGTGATTATATGCAGAATGCTGGTGCCAGTGGTTTGGAGAGATAAGCAATTAAACATTATCAGATTCTCAATGTGAAAAAAATGATGTTCCCTAAGTTGGGCACGAAAGAAAATATTTAAGAACCACTGTTATAATAAATCCATGTCTGCATATTTTGCACGTTTAGACTGAACATACAAAGTTGTTCCCTTTTTTTATTTAATTTTTTTTTGGGGGGTTAGCATCATCCTTCCAAAGAAACCTGAAGTACTTGGAAATGCCGATATAAAATCTTAGAGTTAAGCTAATGAACTGTGTTATTTTGAAAATTTTAATGTTGGTAATCACACTAATCTCAAAAAAAATTAAAATGTGGTTTCTGTAAAAATGCTTTCTTTGTTTTAGAGGATCAAAATTATGTTTGACAGTCATTTAAATTACTGTTAAAGATTTCCCAGAGCTGCAGGGCTAGAAATAGCAAAATTTAAATGCACATTATGTATTGTACTTTTTTTTCGTGGTCTTAAACACACATTAATATGGGCTAAAATCAACTCTTGCAGATCAAAGTTATACATAGCAGGTGTTTTCCAATTCTTTGTGCCAAAAGAAATAGTGTTCAAGTCTTTCCTCCCATAACGTCCTGAATGCAAGAAAAATTGGAATTGCCCTCGGTGTAAGGTTTTTGTTGGTAAAACATACAGAATTGTTACTGCCACCTAAATGTCAATGTCCATGATTTAGACTGCTTGACAACAGAGCTGTTCAGAACATGTTCACATGATTCAGAGATGGCTGAGGGAGGCTTATTTTATTTTATTTCATTTTTATGTATGCAGACAAAGAAAACTGATTTAATTCTCAGGTATCAGGTAAACAACTAATTACAGTGTGAAGAAACAACACCCATATAGACAACAGCATTGAGACTAAATGATGACTCCGTGTGCCTGTATTCAGTGTGGAAATAACACAAAATGTTACAGAACTAATCAAAGATTACGAGCTAAATTGAACATGATGAATGTTCAGACACTATTCTCCAATAAATAATAGTCACACCATGTTCTTAGGAAAGCCTAATTACATAATTGTTACTTTTTCAACACATAATAAAAAAATGACAAAAATTTAGACCAGTTAGTTTCCAAGGCTAAAAAGTTCTAGTTATTTAATTACATATTCTACACATTGAGTAGCCATTACTTTTTATTTATTTTTTGTTTTGTTCATGTATGAATTAGTTTGGTGACTAATATATACCATTTCATTACATTCATAGTTTTAAATAAATACAATCCAAATATTTATCTTCACTGTGACAATAAATTGGATATTTTGAATTTTTTTTGTGGTTTTGTACATGAAGTGACCAGATCTCTGTTTGTATGAAGCTATTGATTAAAAACACATAGTTTTACTATTAAATGTCCTGATATATTTTAACTGTTTACTATTATTGATTTTTTTATTTACCATGTTTTAGGATTGTATTATTTAATAATAACTGCACTTGAGATAGTAATTATTGACCAATAATGGATGGTAGCTGATTTTGATTATCCTTACTCTGGTCTTCACTCTGCAAACAGCCATTACCATGATGCCCTTTAATGTGTTCACACCTCTATTTTCACTTGAAAGACAATTACATGATCCTTTATTTAAAAGCCCCAGAACCACGCTGACATTTTCACATGCAAATTTGGATAAAACTTTAACCCAGAAAGTAAATTGCTCCATTTGATGCATTTTATTTTATCTTATTTCATCTGATATTGGAAACATTGAATATTGTGCCATAACATTAAAAACTTTATTCATATTCATTTATTTATTTATTTTTTTTTAAGTATGAGTTAAACAATATGAAAGGACATTAGGAGTTTTTTGACCCCTGAGCTGATTTCTTTTTCTTTTTCTTGAACACATTTCATGAGCATGATATATAATGAGTAATCATTGATTATTATGAATCATAATCTGTTTTCTGCCATCCCCCAATATAAAGGTTGAGGCATTAAGGAATGACAACCGCTGACCTTTACCATTGCGTGCATCTATTATCCAGCAGGACTAATCATGCTTTTCTTGTGCCTAAGATAGATGTGAGAAGGCCGAGGGATGTGATGTGGAGAAATGTCAAGGTCTTGCTGTGTTCACATTTTGCATGAGCTAAGACCTTGCTCTTTTAGATCCTTTGGATCAACTTAAAATCTAGTCTCCTTTGAAATAAGATGCTATACTTTTGCTCCAGTGAGTGAAAGGTAACATGAACATGATCAGTCACTAAAGTCAAAAATAATAACTTTTGTGATGGCTGGTGACCAGCCTCATCACTGTTCAGCCACTCTAGAGGGGCAATGAAAAACAGAATGTTTCCATATGGATTCTTAGCTGAAGCTGGCTAGATAAGCCATTTTAAAATTTTTGTCACATTACAAAGTTTATTATTGTGGCATGATTTTAGCAGTGTAATTTAGATATTACAGGCCAAAGAGAAAACAGCAGCTTCTGTCTGTATATACCTTCTTTAGCATGGAATTTAGTGTATGGTGGAAACTGGCACACATTTAAATGTCATTTTGATACTTAGACGACAATATGTATGGTAACTGTAGAAAAAGTTAGTACAATATGGCTTTCCAACAATTTGTTCCAAAGAGGATGACATGTACAGGTGCATCTCAGTAAATTAGAAAAAAAAAAATTCAGAATAATACATTTTTCTCAATCAGTTCAAAAAGTGAAACTTTATTACACGGATTGATCTATTTCAGTTTTTTATTTCAAATAAGTAAAACATGCACAAGTAATCTGAACAAGACTTATGGTAATCAAAACCCAACAATCCTCACAAAATTTGAATATTGAATAACAGCAGCAAAAGAAATTGTATATATATATAGGTTGTGAGTTCATATCCCGGCCCAGGGCCTTTCTCCATGGAGTTTTCATGTTCTCCCCATGCATGCGTGGGTTTCCTCCGGGTACTCCGCCTTCCTCCCACAGTCCAAAAACATGATGGTTCATTCACACCGCAGGCTTTGTCAGCGTCAGGCAAAGCTCCCAAAGCATCTAATTTGACGCTTCTATGTTTAAGCTTGCAAACTCTGCCACTTCTGAGCAAAAAAGAGCGCATGGGCGGGGCTTCTTCTGTTGCCGGACATTCTGAACTATGGCAGATAGTATTGAGAGTGTGGCTTGGCTTTATCTGCTAAATAAAGCTAGACAATGTCGACTTCTGCAACATCAGTGCCGTTTGTGAATATACCCTATTCTACGGATGCATTCTGAGTTCGGGGAGTTTAACCATTTGCTCCAGGAGCTACATATGGATGAGGTTCGCTTTCAGCGGTACTTCTGTCTGTCCCGCACCTAATTTTACAACCTCCTGGGCCGCATCGGAGCTCAAATCTCCTACCAGGACAACAACTACAGGCGCTCTATTCCTCCCGAAGAGCACCTGTCAATCTGTCTTCGGTAAGTGTTATTTATGATTTTTTTAAATCTGCGTTTCCTAGTCTTAAAATGTAGTTTTTTCCTGCTCCCGCTACATTCAAAATACGTGTAGTGACATCGCTACAATTATAAGCTCTGATTGGTTAACGTGCTGCTTCAGGGCCATCAGCTCCGTCAAAAGTTCAACTAGCTGAACTTCTACGCTGCTGGCTTTATGAGCATTGAAGCATGAAAAGCAGGAAAAGGTTGAAAAGTTGACGGAGCCAAAGCTCACAAAGTGCCGCAGAGACCGTGACGCTCCTCCAACGGCCTCCGCCATAGACTTAACATGTAATCTTGATGTCGCTGACGCTGACAAAGCCTGCTGTGTGAATGAACCATGACTGTCCCCGCCTCTCGCACGTGTACAGCTGGAGATAGGCACCAGCCCCCCCGCGACCCCTGGAGGACTAAGCGGTTCAGAAAACGGATGGATGGAGATATAGATGTATATTGCTTTTTTTAATACAGAGTCTTGATAGTATGGCCAGGTTTAAGACTGGTGTCTCAAAGACAGTGAAGGTCAAGGCACAAAATGCCTTTGCTCAAAAAACTGAATGTTCACAGAGTTATATATCCAAGCATGTTAATGGAAAGTTTAGTGGAAGTAATCAGGGTGAAATAAATTTTAAAAAAGCGGATGAGCATCAAGAATACCTGCTGCCTTGAGAGACAAAGTATGTTGAAGAAATTAGGAAAGAGTCAGAATGCTTAGACAGTGGCTCGAGTCAGTGGGTCATGAACCACCACACATAGATATATCCAAGACATGGGCTACAGTGGTCCAAACTCCATTTTCAGTTGAAAGTAAACTCAACGAAGAGTGAAATTGCACAATATCCAAGTTGTTTGAGATCTAGTGTTTTTCGAAGTTTCCAAAATCAGTGAGGATCTGGGGAGTCATATCATATGCTGTTGTTCGTTTGCAGTGTTTTATCAAATGTAAATTATGTGCAGCTGTCCACTATACTCTTAAAAAGATTGGGTTGAAAACAACCCAGCTTTAAGCCAGACACTGGGTACATAGTGGTTGCACCCAACACTTCGTTATTTTAACCTAGTTGTTGGGTGGAGATAATCAACATTGGAAACACCATAGATAGATAGATAGATAGATAGATAGACAGACAGACAGACAGACAGACAGACAGATAGATATGCATGTTTGTGATTTTGACTGTAACTGATCTTGTAACACCAATAAGTAAACTATCCTTTACAGTAAAGTGTGTTAAACATTTCAATTCCCCTGAAACAATTTCAAATAACTTCTGTTACAAAGGGACAGATAGATTAAAAGAAACAACCCGGAGGTCCATTTTCAGAATTATGTTTTGGTGCCAAGCTCGACTGCTTGGCCAGCACTCCTGGGAGATGAGGGTGGGTGGAAGAGAACGAGGGCAAAGCAGAGAAAAATCAATATTTCAGTTGGGGGAAAAAAAGCTTAGCTGTTTTTTGGGTGGGCGTGGAAAAGACCTGTGAGAGAGGCTGTTTGTCCCCTCCAACTACAGTCCAACTTCACCAAAATACCAAAAAGGATTGTAACATTAATAAACCTTAGTATTACGAAGTTGTCTACATATTTGTTACGGTAACTCCCACCCCCACCTAACATTAAGTGCCCATACTAAAGTGAGCCAAGCCTAGTCTCCTTTTTCTTTGCTGCTTAAGATGTATAGAAAAGCTACAAGACCCCAAAGCCGGTACAAAGTGTGAAGACTATAGTTGTGCTGTGCCTTAGGCATAGTGAGTCAGCCATTTGTTCTCCTCTTGTTTCTCTCTTTAATGCACGGTCATTCAGAACCAAGTGAACAAGATAATCCAATATCCAGGACTTTAAACTAAAGCAGAACAGCGAGGCACTCCTCGACACCATGTCCTGGCACATTATTTGATTTGTTTATATTGCTTTCAATTACTGATCTCTGTCCCTTGTTGAGCTCAATAAAATTTTATATTGTGGATATTTATCTCTAGGTTCCCATTCTCTCTGTCCAGGGCCTTCATATAGGCATTCAAATTTCAGTGTAAATATGAATCACATTTTCAGGTCTCTGCATATGTGGTCGCATAAAAATCCTATGCTCCTTGACATTTATAAGCCTCCCACAAAACAGATTGCCACTGTCCATTTTTGTATTACATCAGTTGCCTGTACTCTTTCTCTTTGAAGCGTGTATCGACATCTGCAGCCATGTGCACGGTTGCATGTACTTGTCTTAGCTGCAGTGTCATCCACCCTCAGTGCTTGTTTTTAACCGTACCTAGCTAGCACCACTGATTCAAGTCCCCAGGAGTTAACAGTGAATTATCATATTTATCGAGAAGCCAGCCATGGTTTTAGCTGGAGTAGTCAAACCTAAGCCGTGGCTCCAGAGAAACGACTAGTGTAAATCACACTGTCAGAGTTTTATGCAAGCTCAGTCATGGTTGTCAAGGAGACTGTGATGTAATTTTGGTGGCTGTTTTCTGCTGCAGTCAACCCCAGCTTTTGAATGAACATCATGTAGCCTTTAAAAAAAAGGAAAGTTAATATGTGATACATGACATTGTGATGAAAAATATTCCTCTTACATGTTTTCAGCTTTCTGGCAAGTAAAAAAAAATCCTACTATTGATACATTCCCTCCTTTTCTTTACAAGGCAAACTACGAAAATTCAATCCATAGCTGTTATTATCTTTTTTCAAGGTGAATTACTTTACTGGCTATACCAGTGCTTCTCAATTAATTTCCACAATTCCCCCTAGAGAACAGATTTTTTTTATGCCACCCCAACCCCTAGATTGATATCTGAAAATATTAAATTATTTATTGATACAAACCACTGGCACCAGCATACTGCATATAATGTAATGAAGTAACAATTTCCAACAGAGAACTCTGGAATATACATGGATTTCTATTTAATCAGTACCTCAAGCCGAAATCATTGAGAAACCATAATGAATATAGAGACATTGTCAGTTAGCATTAGCGAGCACTCATCCATATCTTACTTAGGCAAACATCCTCAGCTGCAGCAAGATGTACCTTTATTGAAAACTATGTAGTGGTATGTATGTGTTAAGTCAGATCATCCTTTAGGGGTGAGATATATATCTGGCAATATGGTTTAGATGATGGTAGTTACACCATGATGATGCAAAGACTGCTGTCCTGCAGAAACATTGAGGGAAAATATTTGCACTTGAAAGAAAAAAAAAGTTAGGGAGCTTTCTTCTGAGCATTTTCATGCAATTTAATTGGCACAATGACAGTTGAATTGGGGCCATGCTATGTGGCGAACATTTTTTTTGTAATTTCATATGTAAAGTTTAGGTGTTGTATTTTACACAATCACTATCTTTAATGTCAAATAAAATATTTATAATATTGCTTTTATGCATATTTATTAATAACAAGTAGATTTTAAAAAGCTTTACAAACTCAATCCAAAACATTTAGGTGTAGTCCTAATTACTTTAAAATCTTCTGCATCATCTATACAAATATGCAATTTTCAGGAAAAGGAATGTATTTTGTAAAAATGTCTAGAAAAAAAAGTTTTAAATCAATTTGGAATAAATCACGATGGATTTTAGAAAAAACAAACCAACCTTAATTTGTGATGCATTTAGATTCTAATGAGCAATTAATATTCAAGAGTTCACTTTTTATTAGTTGTCCTCCTAAAAGGCCTCTCTTGAACAATATTCAGTATACAGTATAAAATGCATATGTGAAATAAACCCTGATCTTTGTATATAATCGTGTTTTTATTTCTTTTTAAATGTCATATTAGCTTTTTCATCATCTTTGCTTGGTTTGCCTGTTCATATAGTTTTGTGTAGTCTTAAGTTTAGCTTCATTAGTACAGTGGAATATAAGAGAAGATCAAAGAGAATTTCTACATGTCTGTTTCTACAGAAAACCTTGAATAATACTGTATCTATGCACACTTTCGACTCAATTGATCATAAAATGAAAAGCCTAAAACTTTATTTTGAGATCTGAAGTCCATGTCTTTGTTTCTGTGATCACAAACAGGACGGAAGCTGAACACTTTAGCGTCCTGTTAAAAGCAGTGCTGTCAAAAGATGACTTAAATCATCTAATGCACTGAGAAATAACTGTGAACACATTGCATGGTAATTAACATGTAAGTCATCTTTGTGTGAATGTTATAGCATGTAACTGTCGGTTGTATGGAAAAGAGAAGGCTGTTTAATTTCCATAACTGCTAGTGTGCTCCTATTGTGTATCTCCACCTCAGTTAAATGGTCCTGTTATAAAGGGTTAGTCACAGGGGACCTGTACAATCACTTGTGCTGACCTAGTAGGAGCTTTGTTAAGGAGTCATTGACCGTATAGAATCGGGTCATTGAACTACTATGTTTCCATCAAGGGGTCATTGTGAGAGTCTTAACCTTGGGTCATTGTGTTTGCATCAGAGAATGAAGCACTATGGGAGACTTTTCCTGCAATAACAAATAGAATTTAGTGTTACCCTACTGTACTTCATTCCTATTTTTGCTCATGGCAGTACCACGATGCTGCTCTGTTTAAACTTTATTTATTTTTTATATTTATTTAGTTACCATAATTTTTTGACTATTGAGTACACCTGAATATAAGACGCACCAGCTAGATTTTAAAAGAAAACAATTTTTGTACATACATATGCCGCAGCTGAATAAACACCATGCACTTTCATGTTGTAAGATGAGATATTGACACAGAAAGATTGTACACTGAAGTCATTTTTTTCTCTTTTAATTTGAGATTTGCTTTGTTTTTTTCAAGCTCTGCCTGAAAATCGGCAGTACAGCATCAACACAGCATGACATTAACATGCCTGGTTAGAAAAAAACAAACATGCTTTAGCATACCAGAAAAGTATGTTCTTCCTCTTACATATCAAAGCGTCTAAAGTGAGTTTGTTCTTAAATGGGAAGGTTTTTTTTCAACCTGGACATTATTTATAGCATGCATTACGTTCATTCACTTACCCAGACAAGTTTGGAGCCACTTGGAGTCCTTCAGAAGTACTTTATATCCAGTCCCGAACAGCATATATCCATATAATGGAAGCCAATGGGACATATAAAGTTCTGCCTCTAAATAAGGCATTATCTGCCCCAAAACTCTTTCATTTAACCAATGTTTTGTTATTCATAGCTACTATTATTCCCCTCGGAGTTCGGGGCATCTCAGAGGTGTTTATTTGTGTTCTTCTGGTTTTATTTACTGGCTTTTAATACAATTGTCAACCAACTGCCATTTCAGTGACGTTACTGCAATGCCCCATGGCAGTTTTAGTATGAGCAGAACTTTTACTCTGTGCTATATGACAGTCTCAGTCCACTTGGTCATTTTGTGTTTGCAATTTGGAAATATGCAAGTACGAACCAGGTTAATGTTTGCAGTAGTCTAACAGAATGCTGTACTAGAGCGCAGATTGAAAGTCCTGCTCATATTACAACTGTCATGGCTGACGGCAGCAACATAATTGAGATCACGTGTTGGTGTAGTTGGATTCAAAGCCTGCGAAAATACCCAGGCAGGCAACGAGAACAACTTTTGAGACACCCTGAACTCCGAGGGGAATAGTAGTAGCTATGGATAACAAAATACTGGTGAAAAAAAGGAGTAATGTGGCAGAAAAAGCCTTATTTTGAGGTGGCATTTTGCGTGCCCAATTGAGTCCCATTATAAGAATATACGCTCTTTGCAACTGGATATAAACTTTTTCCGAAGGACTATAAGTGGTTCTAAACTTGTCTGGGTGAGTAGGCATAAGTAATGCATGCTATATATAAGGTCCAGGTTATAAAACAAAATTAACTTCCCTTTTTAAGTGTCTTTATGTCTTTTGAAACCGTCTGTTATCTTTTTATACTGATTTAGTTCTTCCCTTTGCCTCCTCCAACAGTTCACCATCGATTGACTGATGTCAACCTTATGCGCAGGAGCTCTATATTCTTTGAAGGCCAACGTCATTGCCTTTAACTTAAAAGCTGCATATCTTCATGGGTTATCTGTGATCAGGCTGTCCATGAAAAGTAGTGTCTCCTTCAGCGCATAATCTTTCCCTACATGTCTTTCTCATTATTGTGTTTACTGCTATAGTGCCCCCAGGGGCTGTTAGCCAAAATAAATCTATAAATGTGCCACATCATTGTATAGGACGCAGGTTCCAAAGCGTGTGGAAAAAGTAATGGTTTATAGTCCAAAAATTACAGTATGTCAAATATATTGCTGTCATGAGATTAAAAGAACATTGAAAATAATTAATTAGGACCTATTATTGATTAATCTTATTCATCTAATTTTAATCTCACCTAATAATTGCTGAGAAAACCACTCATCTTGAGGTATTTTCATTTAAGTTCTTTACACCTCTATGGGCTAACAAAGGTTTGATATACATATTTAATTTAAAAAGTGGTTTAAGTAACTAATTTACTGTATTTAACAGATTTGAAGAGCTGCAGCCACAGCATTTACATTCTGTGTTTTTTGTGACTAGTGCTAAGTGGCTACTACAACCTTCTACTTTGAGGATGCCCAGTTCATTAGCATTCTGGTCTCAGTGGGGTAAATATCTGCTCTGAGTCCAGCTGTATTACGGGTTAAAACAACATGTTATACACGCCTTATTTTTTTAAAACAATGACTTACAATACAACTGGACCAGCTTGCGGTGCAGACAGGCGGCCTTCTGTCCGTAAGCAGAATAAGAAGGGGGAGTTCCCTGCTGCTTGATGAGAAGAGGAATGTTACATGCTTCACCCAAAAGTCTTCAATAACCCCATAACAAGTTGCTAGATTTGTCGCTTCGATTCGATTTTTGATTTTATTTTTTGATTTTATTTTTGAAAGAGAATCGCTAGAGGGGTCTAAAAACTTGCTAAATATAGCTACGTTAAGTAGACTCTGCAACTCACCGCTCCTTCTAACCTCGCCCTCCCCACTAAAATAGACTTATAATAAGTTTGCAGCCTTTGATCTCCACTTCAGAGAGTGGTTAACCCCTAACACCTCGAGCACAAGAAGCCCAAAGCATAAAAAACGGATTTCGTTTAAAGACAACTAGCATACAGAAACAATAAAATTAAATATAAAAAAATTGATTAACACGATAAAAAAACAAAACATAAAATGGCTGTAATTAATTGTCGCAATTAACGTGATAATTTGACACCCATAGTCAAATATAAAGTGAATAAATGGCTTCATACTCAACTCAAAATGCCAGATTATTCTGATGTAAACAACAACAACAACAACAACAATGATCAGAACTCCTTCCACCTTTGTCCTTTTTTTAAATTAATTTAGTAATTTGACCGGTTGCAAGGGACATTTCCTGTGCCCTGCCCTGGTCAGACCCTAAGGCTTCCACCTTGCAACCTTACCTTTTAGTGAGATATATGAATAATATGGAAGATTGTTGTCACATGTACTAAATTGCAATATTAAATACTAAATACTAAATTGCTTTTTGACCAGTTTTCTTACCAAATTTTCATCAGTTGTTGTAGGGCTACTGTAGTTCTTGGTAAAGTTTATCTAAAGTCCATTATGATATGCACTGTGGTATATCTAATGTCTTGGAATTTCTTTTGTGCCTTTCTCCTGACTGGTACCTTTTGTCATTTAGATCCCTTTGGTACTTTAGAAGCTGTCTGCAGACCATAGATGTGCCAAAGGAAATGTCAGCAAGAACCTATTATTACAATAGAACTTAATCAGAGCCACTGTAAATCATGGCAGTTGTGTCCTGACTGCTATTTAACATGACTTTTAATGTGATGCTTTATTCTGAAAACACCTAGAAACACAGTCATAAGAGAGTGTGCACACTTTTATTTCCTCCTAAATGGTTTTGATACAATTGTAAAGGTTATATGTAATATAACCTTACAACAGTGGAAAATTACACAAATTATTTATCTTTATTAATAATTTAGGTAGATTTTTTTATTAAAATACTTGGCATTTTAAGTGGACTGTGCAGGATGTTTATGTACTGTTTAATAACTTTTCTTTTTTTTTGCTTAGGATTAGGAAGAAAAATAAAGATTTTTCAAGAAAAAAGGCATTAGAGATTGCTCCAACAATCTGTAGTGGTATGCATCTGTTTTCTGTTTTTCTGCCGTCTGCTTTATAAGCGGAACCAGGGAGGAAGCTACAGAGACTGTTCACGAAGGAGGGTCGGGCAGTACCATGAACCTGTCACTTTGTAAACAGTCAGTTCGTAAACAGCGACTTAAACTGATTTCCATGCCTTCTTAGGAACCGCTAAGTGCATTAGAGTCACTTGCAATTGTTGTTGAATTAAATAATTATCATAAGTAATTCAATGCATGTTCAAGCAGAGACAAAATGGAGCCAATTTCCAGTTTAACATTTATTTTGAACAGATTAACAAATTGCAGTTTACAGAGAAAGTTGCCCTAGTTTCTCTGTGGTCCAGACTTAAAGAAATCTGAACAATTAACTGATCTTCATTTCACAACTTTATAGAAACCGGCCCTCGCCAGGACTTTAGGCGTTTCTAACTCCGTCCAATCAGAACATTTCCAAACAGTGTCTTAGCGATGATTTGCTGTCAGAGAATCCTGGAGTCCAAGGTTCATTATAAAAATTTATGGTTAAATGGCTATCTGCTTCTCTAAAACTTTTCTCCCAGTTTCTTATCTAAACATCCTGCTTTTACAGCTTTGCAATTTAAACTCACCCCAGAGTTTTATGACTTAAAAGCTTTCCTGCATAAACAATGCTTGACAAAACATTTCTTTACTATCATGCAAGCTAATTAAACCAGACTTTTACTTTCTGAATGATAAAAGTTTACAGAATTACCACAATTATTCCCTCTTTTCAATCCATTTTTAAAAATGGATTGATTAAAGATCAAAACCTGTAAAGCTTTTTGAGAATGCAAAAAATCAAATCCAAGAAATTTCATCAGTTTAAAAACATGAAGTATTCCAGACTAAAATTCAAAAGACAAACTATTAAAGTACCTTTTTTAACCTTAACTCCCATTAAAAATGTAAATCTGTTAATCATAGATTCACCCTCTTTTGGCATTAACCAAAAAATTTATTTTAACAATTCCCACAAACTAATTCAAAACCCACAATGTATAGGAATGTCTTACATGTGAAGAAATAATTAAATCTGACTTGATACATGTTAATTAGTGTGGAAGAAGCTCAGAAAATCCATGAACATAGACATTACTACTATATTATATTCTGAAAGAAATCAAACTTAAAATGTTTAGAAACCTGTGAAATAGAAGGTATTAAGAACCCTTTTAGGCAGTGTTATCACTCTTCACTTGTGAATAAAATAGTTAATCAAATAGTTAAACAACCTGTAAAATGCAAAAAATTATTAATAAATGTTCAGTCTTTATTTGTATTCTGATCCTCTTTCTTCACTCTCATTTTATCCCCCTCAATGGCTCCTGGCAGCTGGAGAGCGATATACAGAGCTGATCAGTGTGGAGGGCTCCTATTTTTTAGTGTTCCAGTTTTTACTCCCAAATTTGCAAATAACCACTCTCTGAAATGCCAATTACTTCATTAATTGAGCATTTCCCCCAATATACACAAATGCACAGACAGGCCCCGCTTCCTATAGCTTAGCCCACCGTTGTGGGCTGGTCAAAACCTGCTGTGCAGCTGATTGGTGAGTTGTGATCTTCTTCTGTAGATCCCTCTTTGAGATGGCAATTTCAAATTGCCCATCTCATTCATTGGCACATAGATCACACTGGATGAGTAATATCACCACCCAAACAACCTTCTGGGTGAGCTAGGCCCCGCCGCCTGTGGCCCCAGCTTCCGATTCAGCTTGGTCAAACCCTTCACGACCCTCCTTAGGCAGAATCCGACCAGGTTCGTCGTTGGCGTGGAGCTGCACTTTGTGTATGTTCCCAGCTGTCATCTGGAACTTTGCTGAACCACTGGACTCCTCACGCCTTCGACCTGGAGCTGTACCTTGGACCCCTTCAGCAGCTGTAGTCAGCTGTGACCAGAGGAGACTGTGTGCTCCTCACGTGCTGCTGAATCCTGGAGATAATCCTGGGGGCATAAGCTTGTAAACATCTAAAAAAGACAGTTTTTTTTTGATCCGGTCTTGTGATCACTCCTTTTCAATCTAATTCAACTGCATTGTGCCAAGAAATTATTTCACCCACCTAATTAAAAATAATCCCTGGGGAAAGAGCAAATCCACATTATTTTGACACACCGTTGTTTTTCCTAAAAACTAAACCAAAAAACACCTCCCTCATTAATGGATTTAAAAACAAGAGCAGGCTCAAGAATTTACTTTTTGTGTACAGTTCAACTGATTACTACCCATTTGCTTGTTCACCCAAATTGATTCTTAAATTTACTTATTTTATTTATCCAGTTTAAGACACTTATGTCTGTTCCATTAAAATATATCCTTTCTTAAATTCAGTACATCCCTGTGGATGAAAACGTAAAAGAAAAAAAAATGTTTTTTCTCTCTCACCAGCCAGCAACCCCCTGCTATCGGCCCAATTTTTTCTGCCAAATTTTGTTCCCGGTAAATGGTGGTATTTTACCCGGAGATAATCCTGGGGAAGACATGGGGTTATCAAAATACGTAGAACCGCGGCCACCTTCGATCAGACAAACAGAAACTCTTGTGGTTAATTCAGCAACAGTGACATTGAATCAACAGTCTTTGATCATCACTTCTTCAGCAGAAACTGTCCATCTCACGCCAGCCAAGTGAATTCACACATATTGTCCTTGAAAGTTCAGCTCAGCATGAGGAAACGTGCTCCCCCCTAGGGTGGCCTCCAGTTCACCTGTGCCTCCCTGTGTGGGAGCAGAGCACAAGAGAGTGGTAATTCTGCGCTGGTCGTAAAGATGTTTCTCTCTGTGGCCGTTACGGCGGGCGCCTGGCACTATCCGTCATCAGCCCACGCACCCCCACCCATCTCATCCCCCAGGATCATAAATTCCATCTCAAGAATGTTTATCTGAGGGGTATTTCTGCTGCAGGATGAGAAAAAGAGAAAAAATATATAATTAGAGTAAGAAAAAAAAAAACAGACAGTCCCTCCTTTCAGCTCATTCAAATCAAGTTACATTCAAACATTTTACTTTCATATTCATTAGTCTCCTCCCTTGAATGCTGAATTTAAATATCTTCCACACTCAGACTGCCTATGTGGGCTCTACTTTAATTTTACTTCAATCAGTTATACTAGTAATAATTTCTTCAATTTCAATTCTGGTAAAAATATACCAATCAACAGGTTTGCTCTCTCCACCAGGAATAATAATCAATCCTTATACGTCTAATTAAACTGTTGTTCTAATACTTCCCCTGCGTATTTTAATTAATGATTCCTTCATTTTTCATCCAATTTATATTCTATATTTCATCAATGCAATGCCTTCCTCAATTTTTCAATTTGATAAATGTCTCTTTCATCTCATGTGTAAATTAAACATTTATAAAGATGGAGCATCGCAATATCTCATCAACACACTTAGTTCTTAGAAAAACAAAATTAAATCAAAAAAGAAACAAACAAAAAGGCTGGATTTTTCTGTTAGATATTGCTAATACACCACTAAAACATTGCAATAACAAAAATAAAGGCAATAACCATCTGCAAAGGTTCTATCCCTTTTTTTTTTTCTGTCCCTATTATAAACAGTCTCTATGGAAAAGTGGCTCTCCTGGTTCCGCTTCACTGAAATTGAGACGAATAGCTCATATTGAACTAAACCCCTTTGTAATTCAGACTTCACACCACTTTTCCCAGACTCTGTCCCTTCAATCAATTAATAATTTCTGCTAATATAAGTATGCTACTTACATTGAGATAACTGTTGTTGATGTTGAAAAAGGTTAAAAACATCAAATGTTTAAAACAAAACCAGAGAAGAGTACTCACTGATAACACAACATAGTTTACAAAAAACAGTCTTCAGTTTGCTATACTTCAAAGTCTATCTATATTTCTAAAGAAAAATCCAAGATTTAAATCACTGACAAAACAACTTCCCTATAAATATTTGCCAAACCTAAAGTATATATTTTTTTTTAACACAATCCAATATCCATTCAAAGTACTTTTGCTTATATGATTCCTCTTTAAACAAACCCAAATGTGCTCAGTTGCCCAAATACTCTTGATTGTAAACAATGAAAACTTTTCATACTTCAAAAACATCTGTCCGATTCTGTGAAAGAACTGAACATAGTCAAAATGATTTTTGCAACTAAAACTCCTCTTCAATTTTCGTAGGATGCACAATAGTCTAATTCCCCTCAGCAGTCAAACAACACAAAACAAAAAAGTCAATAAAAGAGGGTAAAAAATAAAATAAAATAATAACAGACTAAAAATAAAAACCAGCATTTTTCTTTTCAGTATCCCTCTTTTCCTCTCAGGCTTCTTTTTTATTGTATTTTCTCCAATGATAAACACCAAATTAAATTGAAGCTTCTAGAGACGTCAAATATATTACCACTGAATCACGCTTTCTTTAATCCAGCTTCCCAAATTAACATTTTCCAAAGTTCTAATTAATAAACAGACCGCAGTTCAAAAATCTGGGTCATAATCCAAATCGAACCAAATATATAAATTTTGAGAGAGAAAGAGGAAAAAACAAAAAAATAAAAATAAGAAAAAATAAAGAAAATAAAATCAAAAATCTAAATAAATTGTCAGTTACAGAGTCCCCACTAATCAAATGATATATTATGTCATTATTCTAGGATCAGATCTATTCCAAAATGTTTTAGGACCTGTAAATTTACTCTCAGCATCAAATAAACTAGCTTAAGAACATCTGAAAGATTAATCTTAAATTTCAAACCCAAAACCGATTCTTATTTGTCAAAACAAAATGTGCATTCAAATATATGGTAAAAATTATTTCAATGTAGCTGGTCCAATCACATTTTGCTTCTACACGATCAGAATAAATGAATTTAGAATTTACTTCTTACTTTCAAATTAAACCATCATTTCGGTCACATTCATTATTTGTTCTTAAATAAATCTACCTAAGACTTTAATTGTTACTTTCAATCCTTAGACCAATTCCAAATTTATCCCCAGTCTGTTAAAAAACAAACTGATTACTTAAAGATGACTCTGTGTTTTAATGTTTTCTGTTGTCTTCAAACTCAAACATTCAAATCCCACTAGTTAGAAAATATCACTATGATAAGTATTGTTTTGCATGGTATAAACATTCAATTTATAACGGAATTAAAATATGCTGGGTTACTCTTTGAGCCCCAGTTGAAATTTGATAACTCCAATAAGCATTTTGTGTCCAGAAAATCCTTAAGAATGTTCAATTGTGTAAATAATTTAACACCAGTCTCCTTTAGGTCATTCATTCAGAGACCAAGCTATATTTCTAAAGTCTATAGAGCCATCAGAAATAAGCCAAACATAATTTTAGCATAAATGATACTTATTTAAATCACAGACTCATTTTCTGTACCATTCAACACGGTGCTTATTAAAATAATTTAAACCAGTTTGTTGCTTTCCAATTAACACCGTTTGCTTTTTGTTAAATGCTTATAATTACTACTTATAGCTTTATCTTTATTTAGGCCAGCTTAACAACTCCTGCTTAGATCAATCAAAAAAGCAAAAAATCCACCTATTTAAAGATTCAAAAAATGCATCTTTTATTTTGACTATAAACTCCCTCTTTTTAATTTTAAAGATGAAATCAAAAATTAAAACTACACCAAGTCAGAATCGACTCATGAGTAACTGTTCTTAATCATTTTCGTTTAATTGTAACATGCATAATTATCCCAAATAAATTTGGCCGTGTTACATCCTAATTAACCAGAAAAATTTAACAAAATCCAAATTCGTTTAAGTCTTAACAAGACAATCGTCTGCAGGAGTCTGTAATCACTTTCTATCCAAAATCAACTTTCAGCTTGCAACAAATAGAACATGCAGTTAGCCACCACCTCTAGCTTAGCACAACAGCCTATAGCAACGTGCTACCGTTAGCGTTCTCTGTGAAACGAAAGGCAAAACAGTACAAAAACGTACGGCGAAAAACTCCAAAAAATCACAACAAACACTTTAGAAGATGACTTACCGCAATACCAGGACTTAATCCGCACAATTTATACCACTGTACCAAACTTTAATTCGGCACGAACAAAAACAATCTCCTGTTCGTCCACGCGGACTGAAACATTTTTTTCCAATTTCAGCCGTCCCGCACAGCAAACACCGATTCAACTACGTCCGTTACAGCCCAAAACCATTAACAAAAAAAACACAACATTATAAGCGGTGGCTTTTAGACCTAATTAATTATTTTATCGCGGAGGTGTCAGACCAGTCTGTTACAAGTTTCGTAGTCCGCTTTGAGAAATTTCCTGGCGCCGGCTTCCAGAAAACCCCTCAAAAGACTCGAACAGATGGCAGAAAACCGCCTATAACCACTAATTTATTTATCAAAACATATAGGCACAGCTATCGTATGTTAGCCGTGCTATCAAGCAAACCACTCCGACAGAATTAGCTCCTAGCTTAGGGCGGCCGCTCTGATGGCCTGTCGTAAATGTTCACAACTAATTCTCATAGATATTTAATTTCAGTTATCCATCATATGCAGTTATATATTTATTTATCTATGTTAATTTATTTATTATACTCGAGTTCATTATTTATACTATAACATTTTAACCCAGAACGCAACATCACCAGCACTTCTCGCCAAGCGCCTGCGTAAAAAAAACATCTCACACACACACATACAGACACACACTTGTACAAGCAGAATTTAAAACACTAACCTCATCGGACCTCACCAAAAATGTCGGATCATTTTCCCATTTCAATTTGCGGTGCTGACGCGCACGTTTGAAAGAAACGCAAGCAGTTCAAAGTAATCCGTTCAGATTAACAGAGGGCAACCCAGGCGCTCCGTAATCTATTTTCCGTTTGCCAGCCTCGAACAACCTTACGAAAGCGTCCTTCCGTAATTGAGATCGCCACTTCTCCAGCCCCGATCCGCACGTTGGTTCCGATTTTGAGTCGTTGAAGGTATCGGTCCGTCTGCTCCATTGTCCTCTCCGTCCTCCCCGGAGAAAGGAGTAAGAAACTCCATCTCCCAGCAGGCACCGGTGTCTCTCTGCGGAGTGCAAAGCAGGTCGCAATCCTGCTCAGAAGAGAGACACATACAATGGAGCCGCTTCAACCACGGGCTTGCAACAGTCAATCTGCCCAAAACAAAAACAAAAAACATATTTAACTTGCATGACAACATTACCCAATGTTAGATTAACCAATCAATAGAATTAAAAAAACTACGCAACTCTGCGCAAATTGTCAATAGAGCAAATACATGTCCGTTAATTAACTTAAAAAATAACTGGAGTCCGGTCCAAAAACCCTGCACACGTCGAGGTCACCAAATTGTTGTTGAATTAAATAATTATCATAAGTAATTCAATGCATGTTCAAGCAGGGACAAAAATGGAGCCAATTTCCAGTTTAACATTTATTTTGAACAGATTAACAAATTGCAGTTTACAGAGAAAGTTGCCCTAGTTTCTCTGTGGTCCAGACTTAAAGAAATCTGAACAATCAACTGATCTTCATTTCACAACTTTATAGAAACCGGCCCTCGCCAGGACTTTAGGCGTTTCTAACTCCGTCCAATCAGAACATTTCCAAACCGTGTCTTAGCCATGATTTGCTGTCAGAGAATCCTGGAGTCCGAAGATGGGTGTCTGTGTTCTGGGTCAAAGGTTCATTATAAAAATTTATGGTTAAATGGCTATCTGCTTCTCTAAAACTTTTCTCCCAGTTTCTTATCTAAACATCCTGCTTTTACAGCTTTGCAATTTAAACTCACCCCAGAGTTTTATGACTTAAAAGCTTTCCTGCATAAACAATGCTTGACAAAACATTTCTTTACTATCATGCAAGCTAATTAAAACAGACTTTTACTTTCTGAATGATAAAAGTTTACAGAATTACCACACAATTTAGGTCCACTTTGTCTTTTAGTTGGTTATGCGTGGGTTGACAAAACAAGGTAGCAAAGGGAGAATTTAAACAGAAGTCTCTAATCATAGTGGCACACGCTTCATGTTCTAACCTCACAACTTAGATTTAGGTGAAACAGTTATGCTGTTTTGAATAATACGACTCAGAATCATCTATGTAACATTAGTTCACATGTTATTTTGACACATTACTATAAATTGAATTTTGCTCAAAGGTTTGTCCTTTCTTTAAACAGGGGTATGTTTTTGTTTTGTTTTTCAGGGTAAAACTTAAAATTAAAAGGCGTAATGTTGATCAGAACACGTTTTAAGGGTAGAGTGAGCCCTTCAGCCATTATCAGGCCAAACTGGTTGGGATTCCATTGCCTTTGTTCTTGTTATTTCACACTTTCTCTTTTTAATATGCCACAAGGTTTGGCAGTGCTTTGATGTCGTAGCAAGCCCAGTAGGCATTGCTCCCAAGGCTATAAGCATTTCACTCTTTAATGGTGATTGATTTTCAAAGTTGTGGTTCACAGTCATTCGCAGCAGGTCATGTGCTCCTGCTGCCTGGAATTCCCAATGGACTCGAACCTTATACAACCGTGACTACATGTGTTACCTAATGCTGTGCATCTCCACCACCTGCGGTCCGTACAGTGAATGTACAGTTGTAGCCATTTGAAGCCAACAGCATGTGACTGCAACAAATGTTAGTGCTGCTGCAAGCCCTTGAGCTACATACTAGGAATGTACAATTAATCTCACATTTTATCTTTCTCATTTTAGCATATTATAGCCACCAAGTTCAATGCATTTTATTAGTAGACAAACACAAAGGGCTGCATAATTGTAGTTAGAGAGGATACACAGTTTTCACATTTTTTTATATACAAAACTCTTAAAAGTCTGCATTCTTTGTGTTCAGCCCCCACTTAGACAATATACTTTATCAAGTCACTTTTCTTTAATCCACTTGCTGGGACAATTATTTTGTGTAATGTCTTTTCCAACTTTGCTCATGTATATTTTCCTAAATTTGCCTATTCCACAAGAGACACAAAAGGAACGAAGGAACTGATGTTAGTGTACTTTCTATGTCATCCGAATTGATGCTCCCCATCCAGCAGGGTGTTGTGGCTGAGCAGAATACCAGACAAGGTGGCGTTTCTATGGAGAGAAAAACACTAAGAGAAAACAAGGTTAACAATGGCAATAAAAACAGAAAAAAATAGATCTGGAGAGTAGTAGAAGAGAAAAGTAGAAGAGTGAAGAACAAGTTTTCAGTCTGTCCCCCAACAGTCTAATCCTGTAGCAGCGTAAATACAAAAATATATCAGGATAACCTAAGCCATTCTAACTATAAGCTTTATCAAAAAGGAGGGTTTTAGTGTCTGTCTGCCTGACAGACTAAAACTGGGAGCTGGTTCCACAGGAGGGGAGCCTGATAACTGCCTCCCATTTCAGTTTTTGAAATCCTAGGAACTACCTGCAGTCTGAGGACAAAGTGCTCTGTCAGGAACATATGGAACAATCAGATATCAGATGTATGATGGGGCTTGATTATAAAGGGCTTTATACGTAAGGAGGGGTATCTTAAACTCTATTTTGGACTGAACAGGGAGCCAATGGAGAGAAGCAAAAACAGGATAAAATGTGATCTTAGTTTTTAATATTCATCAAAACTTAGTAGTCAGCTGATTGTGAAGTTTGCATCCTCAGAATAGAGAGCAAGACAGTCCACTTTAAGATGTTACTTAACGTCTTATCGTCTTAACGTCATCATCTTTTCTTCCAGATGACACATAAGATGTCCAATTTAACCACGCCCAAGCTAGAGTAATAAAAGAAAAGCCGACACTGTCTGAGCGTCTTCCAGTTAATCGGCTCCATTTCAGTGATTTAAATGGCTAACATAAGAATACCCATCTCTCCATGTGCAATGGAAACCTTCATCAAATTAGAATTGAAGTGATTATCCACTGCAGAGCAAAAGGACAGAATCGATAGTTCTTTGTTCTAGGCTAAAATGAAGAATGGCCATTCAGCAGGGATCTCTCTCTGTTCCTCCTTTTCTCACACTCACTCTCACACACACACACACACACACAGACACATCCATCTGCCTCTTGAATTCCTTATTCTGCTCCAGTGTCTTTGACCAGTTCAGCATTAGTCTTGCAGGGTGTACTGTCAGACCTTGGTTTTTCTCACCCTTTGTCAGGGAAAAAAAGAAAGAAATGGATACCCAAAGGAGAGCTGCTTCCTTAGATGATTGCAATTAGTAGTTTGGGCTAGATTTTGCATCTTTGGCCCCAGCCTTGCACTCTGTGTTGGGTAACAGGGAGTGGGAGTGGGCCTGTTGGGCATTGTTCCAGCATCCGGAAAGCCCTCTGCCCCTTGTTCCTCATGAGACACCACAGCAGTCAAAGGGCTGAGCAGAGCTGAAGATAGGAAAGCATGCAAGAGGATAAAGTCAGAGAAGAAAACTTCATTTCACTGGTTAAGTAGAGCTGTTGTATTCTGATTAGAGCTAGCAATGGATGGAAGAATACATCAACATTTGTATTTTATCTATGGAGGCCTGTTTCTTAATCAAAGTAGAGGATGAATAAAAACATATAAAGCACAGTGTCTAAGGAAATATTACTTGTTATTTCAGGATTCTTGTTCAAGAGTTACCCCAAATTGCTTGAAAGCAAAAATTATTGCATCACAAACAGAAATGTATTAATTCATCAGTCTCTGTGCAATACTTACAGAAAAGAGATTGTGTGATACCTGCTCTTATAATAGGAATTAAAAAAAGAAAAAAAGAAAGAAAATTATTTCTCAGATACCAGGAAAAGCGTCACAAAAAACACACCTCTAGAAGTTTATGGATAAAAATGTGAGCTACATACCTACTCAGTTTTTAAAATGTATTTTGTAAAGACAACGGCAGATATTTGAAAATATTATAATGTCATAAAAATATTAGAAAAAACATATTTAGTCTACAATAACATGAGCAACAGCATTTAAGTGGAAAAATTTGCTTTGCATGGTTCTCAAACAAATCCAATGCAAACAGTCACTCACATTTATTTGGTGCCAACTCACTAACACCACTTCAAACACACACACAGACACACACATACACACACACACACACACACACCATGCTTCACATAAAGGACTGTAATCCATCAATGTGCTCATTGCTGTCACGAGTAAAGAGACAGAGCTCTAAGCAAAAGTCCTCTAAAACAAATTTGATTTACCTCACTTTCTCTCAAACAGTGACATGAGCGCTAGAAGTGCTAATGCAGACTGGCACCTTTCGCTGCCAACAGGCACACGTCTGTTCAGCTCACTCTCAAAGCCCAAAGGTTCATGCTGAAATCTGATTTGTTTAGGAATGGGATTTGGGTTTTTTAAGGGTTTTAAAGTTATCAAAATTAGCTATGAGCTGCAGTGATGGTGTGGAGAAATTTGATAACTTCATGAGTGACATGAACATTGTGTGCATGTGTGTTTGTTCATAAAAAGTGAGTGATTCAGATGTGGTGATTTAAAACAGTCTATTTTACACCTCTGATGTTTTTGCCTTTGTAAACCTACCCAAGCAGTTATTTATGGTATATTGCAACCAGAGTCCATATTACACCGCCTTTAAATTCTCTGAAGCACATTTTATCAGTCTAGTGCAAGTGAACTGTTTACTAATGCATTTAGTTCATCCACCAAAATTAACTTACATATATAAAATAATCTTCTTTGATAAGATGACATGCATTTTCAGGGAGTCAGCAGTCTAAATGAAAACTTTTTAAATCTGAAAACAGTAGTATAAGATTTTTATATGCACTGCCAAAGTCTCTTGATGATTTAGGAATCCTAGCTTAAAAGGAATACTCCCTCTTTAAGAAAGATTTAGTTTGTTGCCATGTTCCCCAAAATTGAGGGAGAAAAATTGTAAAGCTAATAGACTGGCTGCAGTCTATTAGCGTTAGCTTAGAATAAACAATGAATGTGAATGCTAACAGCTAGCGTTTTGTGTGCAAAAAAAAAGAAATTGAAAAGAAAAAAATATATATATAAAAACACAGATGCAGAGGAGTGGTTTTTTATGTTAAAGAAGTAAAAATTTATTAAAAGTCTTTTATGGTTTCACTTATGAGAGAAACACAGCTAAGCAGATAAACTCTGAGCTACTTTTCTTTAGGATGAAATACAGCACATACAGTTTTTCCAAGTAAAAGCTCAGGCAGTAGGTATGTCTAGGTGAGTGACAGGGTTAAACAACACTAAAAGACAGGGCAATGTGGATCATCTGCAGAAGGAGAACATTAAGTTGTTGGCAGCAGAATTTCAGTCGATGCCGCGCTCCAGGAAGGTAGCTGTGAAAAGATACTTAGGGTTTAAAAGGTTGATGCCAGGTTTCTGACTATGGAGCTGCCAAATGCCAGACTTGCTGAGATCTTGGTTTCTGCTTTCTACGATGACCCTAAGAAACCAGTTGTACATGCTCTGCTAAAGAACCGCTATCTAAAAGTACACTTGGTGGAGCAGGCCTCCAATGCTGACACCCTCACCTACAAAGCTACAAAAATACTGTACTACATTTATTACAAGTATCATTATCACTAGGGGTGTTTGGTTAATTCATTTACAGGACGCCAGCCATGTACAGTTACAAGATGTTTAAACAGTCTTTAAATATAAATCTCCAAATCTTTTGGTAAAAAAATGAATAACTTAATTATCAACATGACCACACAAAGCTAAGAAGTCACAAGAGCAAGTGTTTAAATGTTGCTTCACTCATCCTTTGCACTGCACAACCAAAAAGGGGCAGTGATTTATGCAACTTCAGCATAAGCGGGCAGAGATTGACGACTATGCACTCAAGGCAGTGATACAACTCCTGTAAACTACTACCTCTAACCCCTCCTTTCCACTGGACGCGTCAGCAGCATGTTAAAGCAGCAGCCCGTCATATGCGGCTGTTAGCCACCGAAGTATAATCCTTTCCATCAGAGGCGAAAACAGCACGAGTTTGCCCCGTCACAGGAGCGTCATGTCGCAGCAATTTTCTAAATATACACGGCAGTCCTATTTTCTACGTGCTACGCCTATGAAATGTGTACATTTCAACATTTCGGATAGGGGAAGACAGGAAGTCAGACTGCTCGGCATCTGGCAATTTTCAAAACAAAACAAAGGTGCTTATTTCCAGTAGCTGTACTTCACTACCTTTGCGGCCCCATGAGAAGTCAGTAGGTCGCGGGAGGGTCTCCACTACCTCGGATCGCCACTAACATTATTCTTTTGCACTTCGAGGGATTTTATATATTCCCTGACATAACTTATTGGCGAATGTAACATGGACAGAATATAAAACACAGACCTTTTGGAGCCTTGTTGTAGTATTTTTTCCTGCTTGTTGTTGCGTTTACTGACGAAACCACGTGTGATTTTGCTGATATCGCATGATATTGGACTCTCTCGGTGACAGCTGTTTCCCTGCTGCTACGTGCTGCTGACGCCCCCGGTGAAAGGGCCAAGCAGCAGAATACGCGAATAAAACGTGCTGCTCCTGTAACATGCTGCTGACACGTCCAGTGAAAAGCCCGGGTAAGACATGGACAGACTAGGCAAGGCAAGGCAATTTTATTTGTATAGCACACCTTCAACACAAGGCAATTCAAGGTGCTAGGGACAAATGCAACCAAACACTGACAGCAAAATAAATCAGAGGAAAAACGAAATAACATGACTACATTTGGAATATAAATAAAAATGTAAATCAGGGAAATTCTACAATTAACACAAACACATTACCCATAAGTCTTTGCGACATACAACTGTCCCTCAGCCTACATACATACACAATCCACACACAACTACTCCCTAATAAAGCTTGAACTTATTTAAATTCAATTCAGTTAATTTTGTATATATAGCACCAATTCAAAACAAATGTGATCTCAAGGCATTTACAAGAAAAGTAATTTCAATACACTTATACGAACAATCCAATCATTTTTCTATGTAAGGACTCCCAGCAGATTCCGTTGATTCACTGACGTGAAGTTGTGCTCTGCACATGTAGATTCTAACCACAGCAACCCCTCAGCAATCCTGACCAAGCACTTGCTATGTCCCTAAGATGGCTTGTGAGAAACTTGAGACAGGGTCTCTTTCAGCTTGCTTGTTTCACAAAGGTCAGATGTGAAATACACAACAGGTTATACTCAGGAGGTAGAAGCTTGTCCTATAAGCTTGTGTTGCTGGTTTGAGACCCCTCTCCGTCCGTTTTGGTCATTGTGTCCTTGGGTAGGACACTTCAGCCACCTTGTCTTCTTATGGTCAGATGTTCTAGTGAGGCCTGTGTATGGCTTCTGCCAGTGTACCCTAGGGGAGCCATGGTGACATTGTGTCCTGCCATCACCACCAAATGGGCGAATGACAGAATGTATTTTGAAACTTTCGACAAAGCACTATGAAAGTACAGGCTATTTTAAATTTAACTGATTGTCCCACCTGAGCTAAAGTTGGATTTTTGCAGCATATCCAGTATAGGGATCTTGGCTGCTTCTCTGATGATGGATTCTG
Organism: Apricaphanius iberus; assembly: GCA_028564705.1. Classification (NCBI taxonomy): domain Eukaryota; kingdom Metazoa; phylum Chordata; class Actinopteri; order Cyprinodontiformes; family Aphaniidae; genus Apricaphanius; species Apricaphanius iberus. The sequence goes on from JAPXFQ010001927.1 coordinate 578,972, forward strand.
TTGAGAGGGATGACAATTTGATCAATGATTTTTATTGGAGGATCATATTTTAATCTTACTTTCAACTTTCATTTCAGGTTTTCCTAGTTGTGTCTATGTCTCCTTGGTCTTTACGGTGTTGTTTCTTCCACAATGCTCTTTAATTGACATTACTGAGACCTCAATGAACAGCTCTATTTATTCTGAGATTAATTTGGATATAGAAAGACTGTGTTTAATAAGTTGAAGTCTGAAGGCAATCTGTTGGACAGGACTGAAATTAAAAATGTCGCAAAAAAGGTGTTATGAAGGCAATGCAAGTCATACCGTTGATCTTTATTTTAAAAAATATGCCTAACTTAATTTTGGTTTATCATACACTTAAATAAAGACATTCATGTTTGTGGTTGTAATATGACGATAGACAAATTTCAAGGGGTATGGATGTTCTTGCAAGACGCAAAGCCCCCCGGTAAAAAAACAAACTTATCTTTAGACAACATTTTCTCAAAATGATCCCTCCTCTAAAAAAGGCTGATAACAATTGCGACCCTAACGACAACAGATTCATCCATTTCTTCCTGACCATAATCCAAGAATACCTAGTCATCTCAGAGCTTTACTTCCCTCTGTGAAGATAAAGTCATAAGGCCCCAACAGTAAGGCTTTTAGGCACCATCTGCCTGCTCCCCTTCTTTATCTGACATTGTTGGTGACATTTTTACCTTTGTTAATGAAAGCTTTCTTTTGATCTGTTCAAGCCTTCTTATACTCCTCATCCACATATTAGTTAAATAAGCTTCATGTGGGATCAAACATTTCCTAACACAACTCATGCAAATCATATCTCGGCTATCAGCGTCTGGTGCTATTAAATTTGATTATACTTGTCATTTGTTTTCCGGTGGTTATTTTATATCCTAATGTACACTTTAAAATAATAGATCTTTACAGGTTTAGTTTAGTGAAATAATGCTTTTTTTCCTTGCTTTATTTAGGTGGCAAACTTGGCTTGCTCCATCTCCAACAATGAAGAAGGTGTGAAGTTGGTACGGATGGCAGCCACCCAAATTGACAGCCTATGTCCACAGGTGAGGGCTTGGAAACAAGCTGAATGCATGTTGTGATATATATATTATATATACTTGTCCAATCAGTGGTTGCCAAATACATATATTTATATGTATTTGGCAGCTACGGATGGTGCAAGTTGTTCCACTTAAACAGATAAGAGAGGTTTTCATCTTACGTACCCTTTAACTGTGATAGAAAGAATGTAAGTAAAATCCAGGAAATCGCACTGAATATATTTGCATAATGGTGAAGAAAAAAGGTATTTAGCACCTACAAACAAGCGAGAAGTCTGGCCCTCACAGACCTGTTACTTATTCTTTAAGGCCATGTCCACACGTAGCCGGGGTTTTTTTTAAACGAAGATTTTCCTCTGCTCCTTGAAAAAAAAAATCTCCATCCACACGTAACCGGATAAATGCGTTTTTCAGCACATTCATAGACGTGGCAAACCTGTAGGGGGCAGTAGTTCTCCCCAGTCCTATCCGCCAAGAGAAACTTTATATCCTCTCTTCAGCACGCAGCAGTTATACAGCTTATAAAAGCAAACAAACAAGACGCGCTTTAACAATGGATGATACCAACACAGCGCTGAGGAAATAAATGCTGTTTTCGAGAGTAAACACAGGTCGCACATGTGGTGTGGGAGCATTTTTTGTCGCGGAAAGTGGCGCTACGGCTCTTAAAACTCCGTTTTCAACCGTCCACACGCAGATACTGAAAACGGAGAAAACGCAAATCTCCACTTTGGCCGGAGTTTTTAAAAAGCTTCGTTTTTGGTGCCGAAAACCTCCGGCTACGTGTGGATAACAGGCCAAACCGTAGAAAAATATCTCCGTTTTGTCAGATACCCGGCTACGTGTGGACAGGGCCTAAGAAGCTCTTCTATTGTCTACTAGTTAACTGTATTAATGGCACCAGTTTGAAGTTGATATTTGATACACAGGACACCTGTCATCACATTCTAACAGTTAGAATCCAACCTTCACCATGGCCAAGACCAGAGAGCTGTCTAAGGACACCAGGGACAAAATTGTCCATTTGCACAAGACTGGGATTAACCAATGAGCAAAAAGCAAGCAGTTTGGTGAGACTTTGCACAAAAACGTCCTTCCATCAGTGACAGCATTGAAGATGAAACATGTCTGGATCTTCCAGCATTATAATCATCCCAAACAGATCGCCTGGGGAGCAAATAAGTGGCAAAATGAAAAACATATCAGGATTCTGAAGGGACCAGTCTCAAGATCTGCCATAGAGAATCTATGAAGGAAATTAAAAGTCTGTGTTGCACAGCAACAGCCCCAAAACACCCCAGCTCTAAAGAAGATCTTCATGGAAGAGTGGGCCAAAATACCAGCTACAGTGTGTGCAAACATGGTGATGAAGACCTACAGGAAACATTTCACCTCTGTCATTGCCAAACAAGGTTACATTACAAAGTATTGAAGTGAAGTTTTGTTAGTGAAAAAATACTTATTTTATGCACTATTATACATATGAATTCATAGATAGATAGATAGATAGATAGATAGATAGATAGATAGATAGATAGATAGATAGATAGATAGATTAGGACAACTTGGAATAGCAGGAAAAAAGTCAGAGTTTGCAGAATTCAATAAAAAGCTATAAATAACACAATGAAAGAACATGTTACTCTATTTCTCAGAATGCAGACGGAGACTGATGTTAAAACTGGTCCATTATTTTTTAGTTTTAGGGTGATGGTTTCCACATGGGACACAATATAGAATGAAAAGTAGAACTATAGAAGCAAAGCTGTATGAAAGATTTAGACTTTAACATTCATTTTCCGCTATGTACACTTTCCATAACCCACTAACTCTGAAAACTTGGGAAAGAATTGTCTCCTGATACCCTTTGGACACACTCAACAGAGACAGATTAAAAAACATAATCGACTCAGACTTTGTTACTGGCAAAAAAGGAATAAAGAGGAAATGGAACAGAGTGATTTTTTTTCTCCTCATCGTTCTAAGTCATTTTAGCCCAAGTTCCTAATTCTTCATCATGAAAAGGCCTTAAACTCAGCTTCTGCCATGTCGGGTTATATTGTTTCTTATAGAAAGATTTAAGTTCCAATAACATAAAAATAAGATTTGCAGAGGAGCACAAAGCAAAAATCAACAGCTCAATTAGGTAAATACACATTTTTGCTGCACTTGGACATGATTAATAAAGTTTTTTAGCAGAAAATTTAGAAGAACAAAATGGTAAACAAGATCCTCATGTTGAAAAAATGTCTTATTTCTAAGATGCAAGTTGGCTCTGTAAATGACACAATTGTGGTACTTTTTTTAAAGATATCCTCATTTTCTGTTTGGTCTTTAACTTTTTCAAGTTAACCAATGCTGACGACAGAAAACAGTTGGTGACAATCCACACCCTGAACTAATGCTGCCACATATTAGAATATATAATCATCAGTCATACTTGAAAATTCAGTTTTAAATGTAATTTTAAATAAATACATTGTGTCATTTTTCCTGTGTTACTGATTTCTCTTGAATGCAGCATTACGCTGTCCAGGTTTTGTAAGATAATTACATTGGATTGACTTGTGGGGTACAAAAGCATTAGTTATCGGTAAAACACTCAGGCTCTGAGCCAATCAAAGACAGAGGAGTTCACAGAGCTTTGTAACAAACTTCATTGGCTTGCCCTGGTTAGAATGCCGGGAGTCTTCTCCCTGGAGCGCAAGTCCAGATATCCCCTCCCTACTCCCTCCTGCATCTAACACTGAAATCCCAGCATTTATAGACCTCAGGCATGAGTGGGAAGATTCCAAGCCATGCCTCAAAATTGTCTGAGAAGATCACTTTTAAGCAGTAAACAGTATGTAGGCAGTTGTTTTCTGTGGCACAAGTTTCAAAATAGAAATGTCATATTTGTTCATCTTCTTTATAATTTTCAGATACATTTCATACTTAAATACCTATGTATTAGAAAATAATTTGAGATTGTTGTTTATAAGACACGGTCCTTTTTTCTTATATGTGGTGTTATATATATCTTTGAAATGTTGGGATCACAAACATGGATTTTACACACAGTAAATTTCACAAGGGTTATAGTGTGAATAAAATTTTTAGTAAATATTAAAATGCTTTCATGTAATATAATAGATTAAAGACCAAAAGATTAGGAGATGTCAGTACTATAATAATCTAATAGCATCAGGGCTGGATATTGATACAAATTTCAAGAATCGATTCAATTCCATTTCTGATGAGTTAGAATCGATTATCATGATCCAATACGATCTGATTCGATTTGCTCCATTTTGATATAGATATCAGTGAGTGCTAATAAAAACTTTTTTTTTGTTTATTTTAATTTATTGTTTAGCTTTTATCTTAGTTATATGCCTCTAATTCAATAACTTTAAAAAAAAAACCCATATATATATATATATATATATATATATAGGCCCTGTGATGGACTGGCGACCTGTCCAGGGTGTACCCCGCTGACAGCTGGAGATAGGCACCAGCCTGCCCGTGACCCCTGGAGGACCAAGCGGTATATGTGTATATATATATCTATATATATAGATATATAGATATATATATCAAGTGGGGCAAAAAAGTATTTAGTCAGCCACCGATTGTGCAAGTTCTCCCACTTAAAATGATAGAGGTCAGTAATTTTCATCATAGGTACACTTCAACTGTGAGAGACAGAATTTGAAAAAAAAAAATCCAGGAATACACACTGTAGGAATTTTAAAGAATTTATTTGTAAATTAGGGTGGAAAATAAGTATTTGGTCACTTCAAACAAGGAAGATCTCTGGTGCTCACAGACCTGTAACTTCTTCTTTAAGAAGCTCTTCTGTCCTCCACTCGTTACCTGTATGAATGGCTCCTGTTTCAACTCGTTATCAGTATAAAACACACCTGTCCACAGCCTCAAACAGTCCGAATCCAAACTCCACTATAGCCAAGACCAAAGAGCTTTCGAAGGACACCAGGAAAAGCATTGTATACCTGCACCTGACTGGGAAGAGTGAATCTACAATAGGCAAGCAGCTTGGTGTGAAAAAAATCAACTGTGGGAGCAATTATCAGAAAATGGAAGACATACAAGACCACTGATAATCTCCCTCGATCTGGGGCTCCACGCAACATCTCATCCCGTAGGGTCAAAACGATCATGAGAACGTTGAGCAAAAATACCAGAACCACACGGGGGGACCTGGTGAATGACCTGCAGAGAGCTGGGACCAAAGTAAAAAAGGTTACCATCAGTAACACACTACAACGACAGTGAATCAAATCCTGCAGTGCCAGACGTGTCCCCCTGCTTAAGCCAGTGCATGTCCAGGCCCTTCTGAAGTTTGCCAGAGAGCACATGGATGATACAACAGAGACTGGGAGAATGTCATGTGGTCAGATGAAACCAAAGTAGAACTTTTTGGTATAAACTCAACTCGTCGTGTTTGGAGGAAGACGAATACTGAGTTGCATCCCAAGAACACCATACCTACTGTGAAGCATGGGGGTGGAAACATCATCCTTTGGGCTGTTTTTCTGCTAAGGGGACAGGACGACTGATCCGGTTTAAGGAAAGAATGAATGGGGCCATGTATCATGAGATTTTGAGCCAAAACCTCCTTCCATCAGTGAGAGCTTTGAAGATGAAACGTGGCTGGGTCTTCCAACATGACAATGATCCCAAACACATCGCCCGGGCAACGAAGGAGTGGCTCCGTAAGAAGCATTTGAAAGTCCTGGAGTGGCCTAGCCAGTCTCCAGACCTCAACCCCATAGAAAATCTGTGGAGGGAGTTGAAAGTCCGTGTTGCTCGGCGACAGCCCCAAAACATCACTGCTCTCGAGAAGATCTGCATGGAGGAATGGGCCAAAATACCAGCTACTGTGTGTCCAAACCTGGTAAAGACCTATAGTAATCGTTTGACCTCTGTTATTGCCAACAAAGGTTATATTACAAAGTATTGAGTTGAATTTTTGGTATTGACCAAATACTTATTTTCCACCATAATTTAAAAATAAATTCTTTAAAAATTCTACAATGTGAATTCCTGGATTAGTTTTTTCACATTCTGTCTCTCACAGTTGAAGTGTACCTATGATGAAAATTACTGACCTCTGTCATCATTTTAAGTGGGAGAACTTGCACAATCGGTGGCTGACTAAATACTTTTTTGCCCCACTGTATATCTATATATATACAAGTTTTCACCTTGTACCGTGTATTTCTCAAAGAGACCAAAACAAATTTCCTTTAACTTGATGCAGTCCCACTTAATGCAGTTGAGTGACTACAAATGGAACATAGAATATTGACTATATATTAATGTAGACCAGAAAACAACAGTAAATATTCTATGATTATACAATGGTGTCATTCATGTTGGTGGTGCCCCCCTGTTCTACACAGGTTTATAAAAGATTAAGAAAGACAGTTTGCTTTGAAAAAACTCCCTTTTGAATATATGAATTTTATGCCATGAGGCTTTTTTTGTCTGTGCAAAAACTGTATTCTGCTCTTCATCTGAATCTTTTGAGCCATGATTATCCTGGATTATATTTTTAGGGCACTCACTTTTGGTTTATTCAAATAGCTGACCTGTTTTTGCCTTTACCTATAATCTACAAGTCATATAGATGCAACTGTGACATTTGGGCTCCCATGCTTAAATCAGAGTTGGCAAAGACATCTATTTAGAGTCAGTGACAGCAGAAAATGTTGCAACATTGAGCCTCATATTTCAGTTTGAGATTTTCCAATTTACCAGGATTAAATATACTGCTAGTACACATTTTATGACTATAGGGGTTGTACATTTTTGTCTTTTTCCATACATGTCCAAACCTCACACAGGTCCCACATGACCTACTTTGTTTTTTTAGGTGTTGTTTTTTTGTCCGAAAATGATTGCCTATGGTTTCTGAGTTGCAAATTGATTTTTTTTTTCCAGCAATAAAAAGACATATTGGTCATAATGATATACTAAAATATGTCCTAAACAAATGAAACAGATAACTGTATACAAATGGGTTTATTTAAGTCTCAGAAATGCATGTGGAATGCACTACAACAAGATCTGTCATCCTTTCCAGGTCATAAATGCCGCGCTCACTCTGGCTGCCCGGCCCCAAAGCAAGGTGGCCCAGGACAACATGGACGTTTTCAAGGATCAATGGGAGAAACAAGTGCGTATTCTGACTGAGGCAGTGGATGACATCACATCTGTGGATGACTTCCTTTCTGTGTCAGGTAAAGAGTACCAAGTATTATTTCCAGATTGTCTTACAGAGTTAATTCAAAGCCAAAAGATCTACCCATTTTCAAGCATTGTTAAGAAAAATAAGCAATGCTTCATGTATTATGGCGTGTTGAGACCACAGGCATTGTCTGCATCAGCAGCGTCAAGATTACATGTTAAGTCTTTGGTTGAGGCCGTTGGAGGAGCGTCGAAGTCTCTGCAACGCTTTGTGAGCTTTGGCTCCGTCTACTTTTCAAGCTTTTCCTGCATTTCTCACTTCAAAGTGCATAACACTAGCAATGCAGAAGTTCAGCTAGTTGAACTTATGACGGTCTTAATGCTCTTGACGCAGCACGGCAACCAATCAGAGCGTCTCACTGTAGTGACGTTGCCCGACGTAGACGCTGTCTAGCCAACCACGATCCGCGAGTGTTTAAAACATCCACCAGAGAAAGGCCGGCCTACAAGCTTTGCAAGCTTCATCTTAAAAATGTATCTTCTGTGTATGTGCCTCGAACTAGTCGCTTTATGAGCTATGCTTGACGCTGACAAAGCTTGCAGTCTGAATGCACCATAGGTGATAACAAACCAGACATTATTGACTTGAAAGTAAAATAAATAAACAAGAATAGAAGAAAACAGAAGAATTGAATAATCCTTTAATCGTCCCACATGGGGAAATTTGGGTGTAACAGCAAAAAAAAAACAGATGTACAGACAGCACATGACACAGAACAGAAACGCACACAATTATTACAAAAGAAAGAGAAATATTTACATCAATATAGTAACAAAGTACAGATTGTGCGTTGAGCAGTGCAATTGAAAAGTACTGTATGTGCATATGTATAAATACCTTACTTCACTCTCAAAACACACAAGCAGTAATGCAGTAATGTAAAAATGTATACCATTCATAGTTCAATTTACTTAGTGAAAATGATGATGATCCAGAATGATTTTTTTAAGGTACTTTATTATTTAAACAAAATAATTAGTTCACTTGAGAAAATGTATAATATCAAACAGTTTTTCTGTTTTTTAAAGAGATAAAAAGGTTTCGTCTCCCTTGTTTGATTCAAACCAATTCCATTCTTCCCCTCTAGAGAACCACATCCTTGAGGACGTCAACAAATGTGTAATTGCCCTGCAAGAAGGAGATGTGGACACTCTTGACCGAACTGCTGGAGCCATTCGTGGACGAGCTGCCCGTGTGGTCCACATCATTAACGCTGAGATGGAAAACTATGAACCTGGGGTCTACACTGAGCGTGTGCTGGAGTCCATCAAGCTCCTGTCAGAAACCGGTTAGTGCACAACACTGGTGCAGCACAAAAGGCCATGATTGAACATATTATTTTCTCTCTGCACTTTAGAATTTTGTCCTATGCATGCTTATTTTGCTATGAGCTGTTTGGCAAATACAGTCGGCTAAGACTCACAGTCACTCAAAGGTTCACATTCTAAAACCTACTGTTGCTTCCGATTCTGGCTGAATGCTCGGTTACCTCCATTTATGATTACTGTCTTGGCTCTAACACAAAAGCTGGACACCGATTGTGAACCCCTCCAACAGTTCTTGCTCCCGTTTGTTTTTCATCTTTTATTTTTTTCTCTTTCTATGCAGTCTCAGGGCTTTTTTTAAGGAAAGAAAAACGTTTATCTCTGCAGTAGGCAAGATAGAATGAACAAATTCCTCTAGTCACATCTGAGTTGGAAAAGAAGGAACTTTAAAGCATACTTTTCTGTTCTGAGTTCATCTGTTCATGTGTTCTGATGATTTGAGATGATTGAAGAATATATTTCTTTAACTGGTGTTTTGCAAAAATACAGATCATATGAGTTTCTGAATTAAGCTGTCTAATATTGTGCCCTCTAAGTTAGTGGCTCCTAGCGTCTGATCAAGAGAAGCAAGAACCACCTCCCCAAGCCCCACTCCTACATGCCTTAAAAGTAATTAATTAAAAATGTTTATTTCCGTAAATTTTACAGCAGTTGTACGTTTTTGTTCAAATTTTACTTATTTTACACTGTAAGCTATATAGACACATTTCTTTTTGTCTTTGGGATTATATAAATGTACTACTTATTATAAAAATAATTTTGGTAAACTCAGCAGAGACCAAATTCTGTTGACTCACTGTAATCTCCAGAGACCCCCCCCCCCTCTCAAGAGGGTCCCCAACCCCATACTGGGAACCACTGCTCTAAGTAATCCCTATAACGATTGGTTTATGCTTGCCACATGAACATTCCGGGCGGAAACGAGAAGTGCGGAACCGGCCGTGACGCCTTCGAGCAGCGTTTATACTTTTTGCGGATTGTCCCTACTGAGAGCCAATACTCTTGACGACTGTAGGGGGCGGCGTAGGACTCTACGGCATACATACAACACTACACCATAGTAGAAGTAGTAATCACTGTTGTTTACAAGATGGTGACACCCGTGAGCTTAAACAAAGCAGAACTTTTATGCTGTTTACTTAGGAAAAAAGACGAAAAAGGAGACTGTCCTCTCGTCCATTAAAACACAGTTGATCACAGTGATCTCTATCGGCCGAATCATAAAGTCTTTTTACGAACCTCCGGCAATATGAGCTCTTATCAGTCCGCCATGTTTTTCCGTAGTTACAAATTTTCCTAGGTGCGCGGTGCGAAAATTTTGGGGCGGGTGGAGGCCGCGCGGAGAGGCGTGGTTGCTGAAATGACGTAATTTGTCCGCGTGGAGCCGTTAGGACCTCGCGGACGCGGCAAGCATAGACCAAGCTTAAGTCTCTAGCCTCACATATGATTGTCTTACTTAAAGGCATAGTGTGTAATTTTTGGCCAGTATGGGGCAGTGCATACCTAAATTATCACAAGCATGCAGTATCTGTGTCTTCGAGTAAGAAACTCAACAACGGAGGTCCAACTAGTGCTGTTTTCAAACGTTCAATTCCCTGAGAATTATCTATTTGCAGCAACTTGAGGAGCACATCAGTCTCTCTTTCATCGCTTGGAACTAGCGAAGAGGTAAAAATGTATTTATGGCGAAACTTTTTTGCATTTTGAGGGGAAATCAATGTTTTAATAGCAGGCGTGTTCCGTGCGCTTTGTCCGTCCGGGCTCTTGTAGATGTAAAGACGTCATCTAATATGGCTATCCCATTAAAAGAGGACCCGCGCCTTTGTATTTTAAAACTGATTTTTAAAGTCATATTTTACAATATCGCCAATATTTTTGCAATTAATGTGCTTTACGTAATTATTATTACTAAATATTTTATTGGCTATTTTCAAACATGTACTGCAAAAACTACACAGTGTCACTTTAAAGTTGAAATATAAATGTTCATTAACAAGTGGTGCAGAAATTGTTTGGAATCTATTTTAACAAAATGGCAGAACAGAGGAAAAAAGAACTGTCAGAATGGATTCGTCCAAAACCACGCAGAGTGATTGTTTTGTTAATCAAATGTATAGATTTAACTAGTTGGTTCACTTATCCTAGTCTGCTAGTCAAAAAAGCAATAAATAAATGACTATATACACATATTGTGGCAGCATAGTAGAGCAACTATACTAATAACAAATCTTACTGAAGTCTTTTTGGCATTTGTACCATTCCTTAAAGTAACAAACAACTTGAAAGCAAAATCTTACTTTTATATTTGGACTTAAAACAATAGCCATATGAAAATTTAAACAGGATAAGCATCTGAAGACAAATAGCTCAGAAATATTACATTTTAGATATGTCAAATGTACAAGATAGAAAATCAAAATCAAGAGAAGATTTCAACATTATAGCTGTCTCTAGCTATGTTTTAGAGATGCTGACTGAAAAACAGTGGACACATCTGCACTTCTACAGGATCATTGTGTACAGATTACTGTAGAGTCTGGAAAAATAGAACATTTAATTTTACCATCTGGACATATTTTGAGAAAATTGTCCGTCCTTCACTAGACTTCCATGCAGAAGAGAATCGTCAGCTGAGTAAATGTTTTGTACTCAAAATTAGTGATGAATGGAAATGAGAGAAAAAAAATGTTTTATATTGTAAATTCTTTGTGCCTGATCAGATAAAACAGATTAAAATGTTAATGTTCTAGTCCACACCCACTTTATTTAGTTGTGTTTTTTTAAGATAAAAATGATTTTATCTGAAGTTTTACAACACCTTACATCGAGGTGTAAATAACAAAAAGATTGGAAAATTAACCACAAATCTTGGATACATTAGTTATTAAATGATCTGTAGTTTTTATAGCCCCTTTCATGCTAATCTTGTGCATCCACCTAACTGTTGATACTGGATTTACTCCACTCTTTCTGAGAAAGAGGACACAAACCCTAAAGCATGCTAGTGCTATCCGTGCCTTGTCATTTGGTGTATTCTTTTATTTTTCTGCAAAAAATTATAGCCTAATGTTGGACTTATATTTATGTTTTCTGAAAGAATTTGTCCATTTATTTAATGCAGTATGTTAATCAACAATATAAATAGAAGATGACATGCATGTTTACTGCTAATTGTTACTCAGCTCTTAATAAACAAAAAAAAATGTAATCCTCATAAGTGCTGTTCTTCAGCAAAAACAGGAAAAGTAATTGTATTTGAAATAACAAGATCTCCTTAACTTATTCAATAATAATGATAATAACCCTTGTGGGATGTTTAAAAAAAACAAAAAAATACTTTTTGACTTTTCTGCCCAGACAATCTTGATATGAAGTTGAGTTGTGTATTAAAACAGAAATGATTTTAATTAGAAGCATGTGTGATCGTTAAAAGCCAGTTACCAAGTCATTATCTCAATGGGATGCTGCGAACTAAAACATGAATACAGTAGATGGAGAGATGCTACTGTCATATGTGGAACACTGGTTATTGGGATATATGCTCTAATAGCCAGCAGAGCACAAATAGAAACTGAATTGAGAAGTTTTACAAGCTCAGAAAAGATGCCTTGGTGCACGGAGGAGGATTCAAAGTGTACTACAGCAATTTCTTTTAAATCAGCAGTGTATCTGGGAGGAGAAGCACAGTTTTCAAGAGCAGCGGAGCATATTTGCACGCGAGTAAGTACTTTTTGAGCTTAAGGGTAGAGGTTTAGGGAGCGCAGTACAATAAGTCAGTGTCAAAACAAGGAAAATGGCTCACATTAAAAACATATGCCTACTTATGCTCATGATCCGCTGCTGCTTATATAACCACTCACAAAATAATGGTAATCAGGGGTGACCGAACATTGAAGTGCTTCTGTGTGCTGTCTTTTGGTATTAAGAGTTGTGGATACTTACTAATTCATAACATAAAATGACTAACCAGGATATTGCGGGTGAACGTTATTTTTACATTCATAGGGAAGTACAGAAAGAGATTCCACTGACGAAACTCCAGGGTAATTTTAGCGGATCTTTTATATGATGGGGTAATCTGTTGGCCCGCTCCTTTCAGCTGTTGTATCTCCATACAAAAATGGTACTTTAAGGAATTAGCTAAGACGTCCATGTATAACTACTGTCTCGGCAATAACCAACGCAGCGGATCAACACCAAAAGTAGCAGCAGAAATAACAAGTGCTAAAAAAATTGCTCTTGTGTTTCTGTCTGCTATGTTGTTATTAAGTGCTTTGCCAGCATCTCTTCTCATTTTACAAACCCGATTGTTCGGCAATGTCTTCCAATTTCCCTCTGAATAACAACCAATCAGCGTGAATTAACCAAAGCTTCTGCCCGTTATCTCTCTCTCTCTCTCTGTATATATATATATATATATATATATATATTTATGAAAGTAGGCAAGACTGTACAAGATTTAGCAATATTTAGGGGATTCTATGTCTCCTGATGAAGCTTAGCTCCTTCAGTTTTGCTGCAAAATGCTCAAAATCTTCTCTTAGTGTTGTGGCGAGTGTAATCTGTTCTACCATCATCCTTTGGTTCAGCAGCATCAGAACAAGTGAATTAAAGAACCTCAGTAAACTGATAAAGAAAGGTTGCTCTTGGAGCCTTTTGAGAAAAGTTTTTCATAAAAGGAGGAACTTCACTCTGAGAATCCTCTTCATAAAATCATTATACAAAAGGTGTGTTCAGTTAGATCTGCTGTAACTGGAACAAGTACAGAGCAATGCCCTTCCTGTAGCCATCACCATGTACATTGACTCTTTAAATAAGCTTTATTAGCTGGAGTTACATTTATTTTTTCCTGTATGGTTAATGAATTGAATTAAATACTGGTCTGTGTGGAAACATTCAGTTCTAATGCAGTTGATCTTTTTAACTTAGATTTGTATAGAAGATCAAATACAGACATACACTCATCTGCCACTTTATTAGGTACACTTTGCTAGTTGGACCCCCTTTTTCCTTCAGAACTGCCTTAATCTTTTGGTGGCATAGATTCAACAAGGTACTGGAAATATTCATCAGAGATTTTGGTCCATATTTACGTGATAGCATCACACAGTTGCTGCAGATTTGTCGGTTGCACATCCATGATGCAAATCTGCCATTCCACCACATCCCAAAGATGCTCTATTGCATTGAGATCTGGTGACTGTGGAGGCCATTTATGTACAGTGAACTCATTTTCATGTTCAAGAAACCAGTCTGAGATTATTCGAGCTCTAAGACATGGCATATTATCCTGCTGGAAGTAGACATCAGAAAATGGGTACACTGTGGTCATAAAGGGATGGACCTGCTCAGCAACAATACTCAGGTGGGCTTTGGGGTTGCAACGATGATCAATTGATACTAAGGGGCCCAAGATTCTCGCTACAGTGCCACAACACACAATGGGGATATACTACATTTAAAAGGTATAGTTATTTTCTCAAAACTGCAATGTAAATACGAACCGAACCAGCTCAAAGTTGCTACAATGTTGCAAAATTGGCCTGCAATTGTACCGAGTCCAGTGGACTAACAGGTGTGAAAGCACCCTCAGTGTCTTAAACATGTCTATGGCTGCATTCCAAATACAAAACCTTCAGACTTGTATTTCCAAAGTACAACATTGCCTATTAATATTACTAAGTTTCCTGTGTGTATCACTTTTAGTATTATCAAAAACTGTTAATGTTGAATATCCACAAATAAGTTTTAACAGACTATGTTAGTTTTTCTTTATATCAAGAAGTTACTTTCTGTGAAAACAATTTCCTTTTCCACTCCTGCTGTGTAGCAGCAGCTATTGTTTAGGAGAGGTACTGCAGGGAGTGTAATTAATGAGTGTGAAAATTAATTTCTCCATGTTGAAGCTTCATGTGGCTTAGTCCTTTAAGGGTGCTTGACTGCATTCTGTCATAAATCAGCAAACAGTTGGATAAAAAAAAAAGATCTGAAAGTGTATTTTAGGAAAGATCGCAAGCTACATCTATCAAAAGTACGTTATTCTGTTTATACTCCTGCAATGTTTTTATAATAGTGAAGTCACTGTGAGAGGCTGAACCTTATTAAAAGGTAACATTGGGCAGAGGCATAAGGTCACACAAAAAGAGAAGCAAAATTGAAAGGCTATTTAGTGGACGCAGTGATCAATGAAGATGCAGTATAGCAATGCTTGTTTGCACACTGCTGAAAAAGGATATGCAAGTTCACACCTAACAGGATTAAAATGTAATGAATGAATTTTCTTACTGTTAAAGGCAAAAACAATTGTTTTTTATGCTTTTATTACATTGTACAGAAAGTGTATTTAAGATGTTGTATGCATTAAAGCTGGGCATTCTGAATGCTGTCTGAATGCTGATGCCATAATATTCCTATATAACTTACAAGTTTCAGAAATCTCAAGCAAACTAAATATTTTCTTAATACACTCTTCTGTAATGTTTTAGTATTGTTAGAATTCAGAAAAAACCGTGGATAAATGAAGAAGAAACACATTGAATTTTGTTTTTCTGTGTAAGATTATTGGTTCTATGAAAGAGCTGTGCAAATAGCCTGAAAGTATACTCTAACATGACCTTTAAAAGTGTGCTGTCACAAACAGCAGACAAAACCGAGGTGGAGGATGAAAGGAAATAAGTCATTTACCCATTACCAGTATAGAAGAATAAAAACTGATCACAAAAAAATAGAGCATCTTCTGACAGGCCATTGTGCTCCGTCCACCCCCAACCCCCATGGTGTTCTACTTTTTTTTTTTTTCATCCTCCTTTCTCTGCCATCCTCCCCGCTCCTGTTTCTACCTCTTCCATTAGAGCCCATTTAGCGAGGCGGTATATGTGTTGTTTCGCTCGTTACTTTCATCTGCCAGGATAATTGAGAGACACAATCAGCTACCCTCCCTATTAGCTGATAAGTCGCAAACAGCATTCGTTGAGTCACGTGTGCTCAGAAAGCCATCTGTCTAAGGCCCCTCTTGTGGTGCTCAGCTCCACCATGATAGACTACTTGCACTATTGGTTACATGGTATTTTAAGCACATTCTGATCTCTTATTGCATCATTCAGTTTAATTGATTAGGGTATTTAATTGATGAAACATCAGGACAATATCTGATGAACACTCAAGGTCAATTTTGTGCAACCATAACCTTGTCTAACACTTCGACTTGATAATAGTACTGCTGTTCTATTAATCCTGAAGGGAGCATGTAACTTGTGTCAACAGTCTGCATGGCACAGATGCCTTATGTCAGTATTACTGAGAACAACAAATGGGGAACTTTTTATGATTCACCATCACATTAGCTCTCAACTGATTTGAGTTCATCTTGTGTTTGTTGGTTTTAAGAAATGGCATCATAAGGGATGGTTAGTGGTTTTCCTGTATCCGTCTGATAACATACCTGAATGTCTCTGCAAAGACGAGGTGGTGTCCAACACTCAGTAATTATTCACTAACTTAGCTCAGTTGCAGAATTTGTTCAACTAGAAAATTAAAGCAGCTTGAAGCCTAATTCGAAAACAGAAGCAGAAGGCAAAAGTTATTATATAGATCCCTACAAAGTCATTCATTGCCGTTGAACTTTTAAAAAATATATATGTTTATGTCACAAACATTTTGTAGGAGGTTTCTCCTGTAAACAGGAACAAACAAATGTAGCGGTAACAGACAATAATTTTGTTTTTAATGAAAATCCAAAAAAGTGTTATGTGCATTTGTATGCAACCTCCTTGAGTAAATATGTTGTAGAAATGTTTTATATCCCTGCCATCTTTGTACAACTACTGATCTAATTGTACAGAGCTCAGTTAGACTTGATGGAGGACATAACGTTATATGTCTTGAGGGCCCTTTTCCTGCTGAATGGTGAACCTCTATTGGAGACTTAATGGAATTTAAGCTCTTAACATGTTTTCTTCTAGGATTGCCCAATATTTAGCTGCATCCATCTAATCCACAACTACCCAGCTCTTCTATCTCGGCTGAAGAAAGACATCCCCATAACATAATGTTGCCAACACCGCGTCTTCAAATGAGGATGTTTTGGGATTTGTGCATTTCTAATTTTCCACCACACACAGTGATTTAAGCCAAAAAGTCAGAATTTTTGTTTCAGCTGACAACAACATAATTTGATATATGCTTGCTTTGTCCATTACATTGGTTTTGGAAAATTGCAAATGTAACTCCCTTACATCAGTTCTTTCTCTGCTCTGTCTTCTTGAACACCCAGTCGGTCGTGGCAGACGGCCGCTTGTACTGAGCAGGTTCTGGTTCTGTTTTAGGTTTCTTCCTGATAGAGGGGAGTTTTTCCTCTCCCCTGTCGCTATATGCTTGCTCAGTATGAGGGATTGCTGAGAAAAGTGTTGTGGTTGGAGTCTGCATCAACGGGACACAACTGCCATTCAATTACTCAATTTACTCCACTGGGATTCCTTAAATGGAAAACTTTTAAACTGATTGGAATGATTGAAGTGCAAGGACTTTTCTTGTAAAGTGCCTTGAGATTAAATCTGTTGTGAATTGGTGCTATGTAAATCAACTCATTTTAATGTAACTTAATTCAGTTAATCAATCAATCAATCAAAGTTTATGTATAAAGCTCTTTTCATACTAAAACAAATGCAGCTCAAAGTGCTTTACAGATTAAAATGACCCCACATAACCTACATTCCCATCCCTTCCCCACAATTGTAAAAACAAAATAAGTTATTCCCCATTCCCAAACCCCGTTTTCCAAACACACACAGACACACACTGGCACACATCCACAAGCAAACACACGTAGCCACGGACACCTTCACAAAACACGTAAGACCATACATAGTTAGAGCTCAGATGGGAACGACACGCCATCAGGGGAGCCATCTGCCTCGACTGAAGCAGATCTATGGTAGCAGCCGAGGCACCGACCAGGGCGCTCAGGGAGGGAGGGCAGAAACCCCCACCATCCCCAGGCACTACCGGAGGAGCGCACAGGCCGCCGCCCACCCGAAGCATCGGGCTCCACAGAGGAAACACTGGAAGGATTAAAATACGTAAAATGTAAAATGATAAAAGCTAATATGGATAATAAAATAACTAATAAAATGTGATAAAGGAGAAAATAAAACTGTTAAACATAAATTGTGTATTAAAACCTAACTATAATTAAGATAAAAAAAATAAATAAAAAAAATAAAAAATAAATAAATAAACTGAGCAAGCAGGCAGCTAAACAGGCTGAATAAGTAGTAGTCAAAAGCTAGACTAAAAAGGTAAGTCTTGAGCCTGCTCTAAAAAACATGAACGTTCTCTACGGCCCTGAGGTCCTCTGGCAGCCTGTTCCAGAGGTGAGGGACGTAATAATGGAAAGACGCCTCACCATGAGTTCGTGTCCTGACTTTTGGAATCATGAGGAGACGGCCGCCAGAAGAGCGCAGAGACCGCGAGGGTCCGTACGGTAAAAGCATTTCCGAAAGATAAGAAGGCCAGAGACCGTTTAGACACTTAAAAACCATTAGAAGTATTTTAAAATAGATCCTGAAACATACGGGGAGCCAATGCAATGACTCTAAAACCGGTGTAATGTGCTCCTGCTTCGTGGTCTTCGTCAGGACACGTGCTGCTGAGTTTTATAAAAGTTGTAGACCTGAAATCCTCTTTTTGGGAAGACCAGAAAGCAAGGCATTGCAGTAGTCAATTCTACTGGTGATAAAAGCATGCATCAGCATCTCCGTATCGGCCCAAGAGAGAATGCGGCGGACTCTGGCTATGTTCTTTAGGTGATAAAAACCTATTTTGGTTATGTTTTTAATGTGAGGGATAAAAGTCAGCTCAGAGTCAAAAATCACACCCAGGTTCTTCCCTTGTAAAGAAGGATTAAAAGACAATGATTGTAGTTTTGGTAAAAAGTTTTTCTTTCTGAGCCTCAGGACCGATAACTAAAAGTTCAGTTTTGTCCTGGTTGAGCTGGAAAGTTTTCTGCCATCCAGGATTTGATGTCTAAAATGCAGTTAAAAAGTGCATCCATTGGCCGTGTGTCATCAGGAGACATGGAGATGTACAACTGTGTATCATCAGCATGACTGTGGAAATTCACCCCATGTCTTCTGATGACACTGCCAAGAGGGAGCATATATAGGTTAAAAAGCACTGGGCCTAAAATTGAAGCCTGGGGCACACCACATGTTACCTTATGGACCCTAGAGAAACAGGTATCCAAACTCACCATAAAGGCAGCGCTTAGATCCAGTAGAACCAACACTGTCACCCTCTGGGCATCATAATTTACTCTAAAATCATTTAAAATCTTTAGAAGGGCCGTCTCGGTGCTGTGGTTCACCCTAAAACCAGACTGAAATTTCTCTAGGACATTATGAATCTTGATAAAATCATCAAGTTGAATTAAAACAAGCTTTTCTAGAATTTTGCTTAAAAATGGCAAGTTGGATACCGGTCGGAAGTTGTTTAAGTTGTTTAAAATCTAAATTGCTCTTCTTCAACAGGGGCCTCACCACCACCCATTTAAAAGCGGCAGGAAAGACCCCTGTCTGAAGCTATCAATTCTTCTGGGTTAAAATCTCCACTCTAAAATAATCATAAAATTGTTTAAAAAACCTTGTGGGAATAGGGTCCAGAACACATGTGGTGGGCTTCACTGAGGAGAAAACTTTATCAAGAATCTCAGCTTCACCCATGACAAAACTGTCCAGTGTTTCCTCAGGTAGGCACAAACTCTCAGATTTATCAAAAGTCCTAGTTCTTTGAGAGAATAACATATTACATCTGATGGTGTCTACCTTCCCTCTGAAGTGGACAGCATACTCCTCACAAAGAGCGTCTGAGGGGGTTTTCTGGAAAGAATTGGAATCGCTATTCAAAATATTAGATTATATATGCAGTTTCATTATAGTTCTGACAGAGGCTCCCCGCTGAATAATACTGGTAATGTTAAAAAACAGGCAGTAATGATCTGAGACCGCTAGATCCACAACAGAGGACACACCGGTGGATAGGCCATACGTGATGACAAAGTCCAGGGTGTGTCCTCTGTTATGAGTCAGCTGCACAAAATGTTGAATAAAATCCATATAATTCAAGATGTTTAAAAATTCTGCAGCAACGGGGTCTAAAAGGTTATGTACGTGCAGATTAAAATCAACAGCTATAATAATTCTATTAAAGGAGTAGTGTAAAATTGATACAAAATCTGAATTTTTTTTATAAAAAGTGCATTGTGCTTTGGAGGCCTATAAAGTGTAACACATAAAATCTGAGGAATGCTAAAAACAGCTGCACTATATTCAAAAGTGGTAAAATTGTCAAATAAAACAGGTTTTGCAGAAAGAGTTAAAGAACATATAAAAGCGGTTCCGCCTCCCTTTTTTCCATTCCTGGTTGAAAACATAAAATTAAAGTTTGGTGGGGAAGCCTCTGTGAGAACAACAGGAGCATCTGAACTCAGCCATGTTTCCGTTAAAAATAAGCATTGAAGATTATTGTCTAAAATCAAGTCGTTTATAATAAAAGTTTTGTTCAGCAGAGTGCGAACATTTAAAAGAGCCATTAACAAAGAGCATTAACAGTGGCTAGGGATGGAGTAACTGTAAGACCTATTGAAAGTGGGACTCTGGACAACTGTTTGAGATTATTATGGTCGAATCGGTTAGTTTTATGTTTTTGTGATCGCTCTCTGCTGATGACAGGTATGTGAGTAGTTTGAAGAGGTCCAAGTCCGATATGTGAGTTACTGTTAAAATCAGAGCTGGGTTCGTAGGTGCTTGGACCAAGGGGGCATCAGGACGTGGGGGCAGGAGGTTGGGGCGGGGGGGCAGCTGTGGCTGGTGTGTTGGACAGAGGTGGTTGTGGACAGGCCAGGCTCATTAACAGCATCTGGGTCCCCTGTCTGTTTAAATTAAGTCGGGTCAGCTGGTTTTGGGTGAACAGAGATCTGTCCAGGACCTGCTGGATGTTGTGCAGCGTTTCCCCGGAACTGCAGCGATGGTACTCCTGTGCCGAGGGCTCCTTACCAGGGTTCGGTGTGAAGCTAACCAGTCCTTGGCGGGATCAGGCTGCAGCCCGAGGTTTGGCGGGGCATGGATGGCTGTTGGTGTCCGACAGCTGCTCCCATGGCGGCTGGGTGGAATGAGAGGGTGGTACCGCGGAGCTACAGGGCCCAGAGGCCCTCAGCGGAGGGAAGTCCTGCTCCAGGGGATCGAAACGGTTGGAGAGCGGGAGGCCAGGTGGAGGAGATTGATGGCTGGAGCTCCAGGGCCCCCCGCCGCGGCCACGGCCAACCGTTGACCAGGCACCCTGGAGCATTGGAGTGGAGCAGAGGGGGACCTTGGGCTTTGCTTCTAA